>CM031607.1:56539619-56550614 GCA_018398815.1 Conus ventricosus | reverse complement strand
GATCGGAAACGTTCCAAATTTCCGAGAAAGGATTATTTCTGTCGCAGTATCTATCCATTTATGATTCTTTGCTTTATATTTTCTAAGCCAAGAAGGTTCCAGAGTATATAGGTATTTCAGAATATCAGGTATATTCAGACCGTCTTTTGTTACGCGTTGTTTTTGTTTGTTTTTGCTTTTGTTTGTTTGCTTTTCTTGCCGTTTCCCTACTAATCGCGTCACATTTTCCATTCCAAACAAATGGAAAACAGCTTTTGGAGGGTTTTTTTTTTTTTTTTTTTTTTGTTGTTTTTTTATATGGTGGTCAGATGGGCTCAATAGCAAAATCCAGAAATGTGTCAGTTTAGATAGAATAAGAGATTCTAAAGAGATTATGCTACCCTCCCAACTGGAGTGATAATTCGCTGCGTCCAAATTTTGCTTGCAGCTCTGATGTTGTTCTGTATTTAAATTACTTGCAGCTCTACTGTAGCCATCACGGTCGGCTAAGATCTAATCAACAATCATCAGGTGCCAGTGTTGCAAAAATGTCACTACAACACGAACTGCACATCGATAGATTTAACAGATTTTGGAAGATGCATGCTTGAGGACCAGAAAGCTTTTTATTACAACCGTTTTCCGTCACTTTAAATTTGCGAAAGAATGTGCACATGTTGCACGGTAATGACATCATTTGCGCTCATGACTCTAAACAAACGCTGCTTATGGCATAAATTTGCCCAGCACAAATGCCGGCACAAGGTGTCAGACGGAATAAACAAGGAAACATCCTAAAAATAAATAAAAAAAAATAAATTAAAAAAAGAAATAAAGAAAGAAAAGAAAAAAAAGATGTCTTAGGCGTGCCCACATACCTTTGCATCTACATAGCAAATACATGAATACATTGATAAATAAATAAGTAGTCTAAATAAACAGATAAACAAACAAACAAATAAATCAATAAATAAATGAAATACCTGAAGAAATGGACAAACACAAATTGTGTTTCTATTCCAGGTAAGATTTCCAACCGAGAAATTAGTTTCAGGACAGACGCAGTTATTAGCCTTTTCAGAGAGCCACTGTCGAAAAAGCATGTGTTGGGAAATACTGAATCTCGCACATCCCCGGTGCAACAAAAGTGTTAATCTTGAATTTGCAGGACAGTGATCTCACAAGAACAAAGGAGGATTGCTGTCTCTCTCTGGCATTCCCAATTGTCTAAAGAAGATGCTGCATACGAAGATCATGGATAAGTGTCAATGTTACAAAATGAAGTCAAAATTTCAAATTCATTAAGAAACACGGAATAATTCCATTTTTTAAAAAATCTGTTATGATTATTAGTCTCTGATATGCATGCAGTTTTAATCTGAGTCACGATATTATGATATACACTGAATAAAATTTAATTCAAGCTTAAATTGGGGCTGGTGACTTTCGCATGGTTTTTGCCATGCTGTGACACAAATATTTGAAAAGCCAGCTGAGTTCAAGGGCTTAAATAGCAAAGAATTAAATCGATTCATTTTGAACTTGAATCAGAAAAAATGCCTGTCAAACAAATGAAAACAGTTCTAAAACCCTCTGCTCCATCTTAAATCCTCCACAAAGGAGTAATTACCAGTGTTATTGTACCAAAGCAAACCATGGACGTTTCAACCTGAAAGATTTCAACAGGCTTGCTAACTCTGGTTGCCAGTATAAGAGAAAAACTCCGATAGAAGCAAGCAGCACGATGGCCTCCGAACTGAGGGAATACCAAACCAGCATACTATACTGAAATACACACACACACACACACACACACACACACACACACACACACACAAAACGCATATTTTTTTCGCTGAAAACATTAAGGAAAATTTTGACAGAAACATGCCCCGTATAGCAGAAAACAGTTATGCTGAACCCAAATTGAAAGGATAAACCTAATCCTGGCTGTCTGCATGATCCACGTGTCTTCCAAGAATGATAATGCAGTTTGAAGCGTGTGCCCCATGGAATCTGTGCAGTAACCATAAATGACCACATTTGTGGTGAGTATATTGCTTCCAACCCTGGCAAGATTCACTATACAAGCCAGTTCATTTTGGTGAAAAGTTAAAGGTTTCGAAGAAGGAGAAAACATGCAACGCCTGAGCGCACTTGCAAGGGTAAATGCACTTGGCCGTCTGCAGGCAGGTCAGAGGAAAGTTGACTTTGCCCGAGTCCTGAACGTGTCGCAAGGCACGATCAGTAGGCTCTGGACTCGTTACAGGCAAACAGGCTCCACAGCTGATGGTCCTAGGTCAGGCCGACCACGGGTGACTACACCAGCACAAGATCGCTTCATGCGCCTTCGGCATCTGCGTAATCGGTTCTTGGTAGCCCAATCAACTGTCCAGGCACTTCCTGGCAACCAGAGGATCAGCAGACAGACAGTGCGAAACCGTCTCCATGCAGCTGGACTGCGGGCCTATCGACCCCTTCAAGGGAAGGTGCTGACAAGACGCCATTGCCAAACCAGGCTGCTGTGGGCAAACCAACACCAACCCTGGACTCCGAGGAACCGCTGGCGACATGTCTGGTTCAGTGACAAATCCAGATTTCTGCTGCAACGCCACGACGGAAGGAGACGGGTCTACCGGAGGCTTGACGAGCGGTACGCTCCTCAATGTGTGGATGAGGCACCTCCGCATGGTGGTGGAGGAATCACTGTGTGGGAAGCTATCAGCAACACAGGCAGGAGCCAGCTGGTTCGCGTCCAAGGCAACCTCACGGCTGCACAGTACGTGCAGGACATGTTGCGTGCACATGTCCTGTCCGCGGTAGCCGCTCCAGGAGCCATGTTCCAGCAGGACAATGCCAGGCCTCACACAGTCCGCATTACCATGGCCTTCCTCAACACTCACAATATCCGCACCCTGCCTTGGCCATCACAAAGTCCAGATCTCAACCCGATAGAACATTTGTGGGACGAACTGGACCGACGCCTCAGAGCAAGAGTTAATGCCCCTGCAACACCTGATGGCCTGTTTGCAGCGCTGCAGGAAGAGTGGAACGCCATCCCAAGGCAGACGATCCAGCACCTGATTGCCTCCATGCCACGCAGGTGCCAGGCTGTGATTCGGGCAAATGGGGGTCATACCCGGTACTGACTTTGAGCGGGGATTGGGAAGCACGGGAGAAGCCAGGGGAAGGGAACTCTGTCCAATGTGAATAGTCAGACATCATAATGAATAGACATAACAGTAGATTGATGTCTTATTTCTTCTGTGGTTGTAATATTTTGAATTCTAAATGACACACGAAATGACTGAAATAAAAAATGCGTTTCTTTTTGTGCATAGTATATATCAAAGAAATCCCACGTGAAAATCTTAGTGAGTGTCAGGAACAGTATGATTAAGACGGACAGAGGGGGGAGGGTGCGCGTTTTGAAAACTGCTTACGAAACTAAATACTGTTTGAAATGTAGGCATACATTCAATAAACTCGACGTTCAAAATTGTGTGTGTGTGTGTGTGTGCATGCATGGGCGAGCGCGTGCGTGCATGCGGTTATGTGGGCGTGTGTGTGTGTGTGTGTGTGTGTGTGTGTGTGTGTGTGTGTGTCTGCGTGCGTGCATGCGCATAAGTGTGTGTGCGTGCGCGCGTGCGTGTGTGTGTGTGTGCGCGCGCGAGCGCGCGTGTGTGTATCCGCACGCACGTGCGTGCATGCCTCATAGTGTGAGTGTGTGTGTGTGTGTTTGCATGCGTGTGTATGTTTATGTGTGTGTGTGTGCGCGCGCGCGTGTGTTTGTGTGTGTGTGTGTGCGCGCGCGCGCGCGTGTGTGTAATAATGCGTGCGTGCACATATGGGGGTGGGAACTGGGGGAGTGTTACCGCCCCCATCCCCCACCCGCGCTCCTTCGCCCACAAACACTTGTCCCCTCCTCCTTTCTGAATCCTTTCCAGTTGTCACGGGATTAAAACAGCAAACTAGATGCAAATTGGCAAGAAGCCCGTTTTATTCCTAGCATGTCTGTAAAAAGACCAACTGAGAAGATTAATGACAATAATCAATTGCAACGATCGCTCGTAAACAACACCGCATCCATCTGACACAGGATCATGGCACAGTTGGTGACAGTTCCAATAATGATGGACTTAGACTTGCAAATTATTATCCAACATCAGAAGACTGTGTGTGTGTGTGTGTGTGTGTGTGTGCGTGCGCGCGCGCGCGTGCGTGCGTGCGTGCGTGCGTGTGTGTGTGTGTGTGTGTGCGCGTGCGTGTGTGTGTGTGTGCGTGCGAGCGTGCAGCGTGCGTGCGTGCGCGCGCGCGCGTGTGTGTGTGTGTGTGTGCTCACATGGATCACTTGAACAACACGGAGAGAGAGAGAGAGAAGTCACGAGGTTTTGTCTCCCACTGAGTTAATAATAGATTCCACGCGTGTGCTCACGTAAATAATGACACTTCACTGGAGCCTCGCTCTGAAAAAGAACCGTTCCACCTCCCTCCTCTCCTCCCGCCTGGCTGGCGTAATGACAGGGGAAGCCCCTTCTAGGAAAACCATTGTCACCTCTGACAAACCCAGCAAAGCAACGATGTGCAGTTTAAACTGGTCAGCTCCTCAAGAATCATGACAAGAATATGGTCTCCTTCGTGTTGAAAGGTGAGAGACAAGCCAACAATACACTGTGACTGTGTTTAGGGCAATCACTTTTTCAGTGTGTTGTAGTCAAGGACGCGCGAAGTTAGAGAACGCGAAGTTGGCCTAGTTATGTCATTTAATTAAACATGGCGTCGATCGATGTGTGTGAAGACTGAATTGACGGGCCGGGAGCAACGTTAAAGCCTTGGCTGTGTGGCTGTGTATGGCATGTTATCTACCTGCTTAGAGTCAGGCTTGCTCAAAGAAGACCTTCTTCATCAAGTAGATTTTGACAGTGGAAAATTCAGTGCACACTTTAGGGCTGTTATACACAGTGCAGACTCGGTTATGCTTCTCTGGCCTGCACACACACGTAACTCGGCTCCAGCTGAAGAAGTTCATTTGTTTCAGCAACTGATCTGTAACATTCGCTTCTAATCTGAAATATACAGGTCCTTTCATCTAAATACTATGATCAAATTACTTACTGAACTGCTGGGCTATTGTCTTGGATAACAGCAGAAGGAGGTCCAAGTCAGTCTCAGAAAGGTAGAACATGTTCCTGTGTGTGTTTCCTTTCTCTTTCGATTGGTGTCCCTGCTCATAACTGCCCCCACCCCAGGCTGTTGCGACAATCTAGGCCAGCACAAAAGGATCAGAAAGACTGGATCGGCTAGCCCATCCTGTTCGTGGGCTGCCAACAGCTCAAAATGTACTTGATTCCCCACTCTCCATGCTCCCCTTATTTTCCACTCACCCGTGCAGTGTCCACTGCTTCCTTTCATATTATAGTGAATATGGAGAGAAAAAGGGAGAAAAAAGAGACTGAACATACAACTCTGACGTTGTTGGTAAATTGGGGGAGGGGGAAGAGAGAAAATCATGTTCTTGTGTGCTTAAACATATGAAGTTGTTGTTGCTACTACTACTACTACCACAACTACTACTACTAGGCCTATCTCTGTCATCATCATCATCATCATCATTATCATCATCATCATCATTAATATTAGTATAAATATTATACTATTACTGGTACTACTATCATCATCATCATCATCATTGTCAATATAATTATTACTATGCATTGTTGTTGTTGTAAATTCTACTTCCAATTGCGCATAGCCAGGTGATTCAGAGAGTGGTAGTAAATAGACTTTATGTTGTTCTCCCATCCTGTCGCTATCACGGCCGTGCAGTTCATACACACCTTTCTCTGTATGCCTCTGACTATCTGTCTGTCAATCTCTCTGTCTGTCTGTCTGTCTGTCCCTGTATGTGTTTGTGGGTGGTGGTGGTAATGGTGTGTGTGTGTGTGTGTGTGTGTGTGTGTGTGTGTGTGTGCATGCGTGCGCGCACACGCTTGCCCCTCACCGTCTCTGTTCCTTCATTTTCAAACAAGTTTATTCTAGCATACGATTAATGTATTTGTTTGTTTGCTTGTTTTATGCAAGGTAGCTACTTTTTACGGAACTTCTATTTTCGCTTGATAACTTTTCATGGAACTTCTATTTCCGCATTGTGTATTTTTGCATGTAGAAATCAAGTCTCATCCTCGTTTTTCTCTTACGTGTTCTAGTACGTTTGTTGCTGTTCTTTTGATAGAAACATTGCTTTCGTGTGCCCTTCTACCCAATTGTCCTCTCATCAAAACATAGAATGATCACTAACCAGAAGACATGGCTATGAAAAGGTCTATGAATTTGACACCTTAACATCCATCTCGCAGTTAATAAACGAGAGAGAGAGATATCAACACTGATGTGGATTCATGGAAAACTCTTCAACGTTCTTTTTTCTGAATGAATACTTGCTGAAAATGTTAGAGATAATGATACATTGATTCCATGTATACGGTCTAACAATACCGTCGGTTATAGTGAAGACTTTTACTTTCAACTGTAGCGACCACTCTGGATAGGGCTGACTCCAACTGGACAGAAGAAAAGCCCATTCCATTTGTTTAGATTCTGCTACAGGAATCCAACATTTAATTGGTTAAATACAGCTGCCGCGATGATGAATAATGCAATGATCAAAATTTAAAGGAATGATTGTAGGGCATACTTGGAAATATTAGACCTTTTAAAAATCCCCCCAAACGATGGATTCAAACAGACAGTGTTTCTAATCTGCATCTGGTCATCAAATCTCCGATTAGAGTCACTCCTGCTTCATGACCTCGTGTGGCGAGATTAGCCTGAGACTCTTCAGGGCAAGCTTGACTTGGTACAGAGCCCTCCATTTCTACGACGTTAACTGATCATGTGTCTTAAATATGGATGACATCACTAAATCCTTGGCTTCAGTCTTCAACTGCATGTTCTGCGACTATCATCCAGTCTGTGTCGCATGGCTGAAAATACTACCAAAAATCCCCAACCATGGACACAAGACAATTATCTACTGTTGCTTCTGGTACGATAACAACACGTATTTCAAACTCTAAACGCTACTCAGAATTCACTGCTGATCCGGATTTAGTACTCGAATTTGGATCAAAATGTGTTACAGTTTTAAAAGATCTATTACCCTACGACGCATTTTCAAGCCAGCTTTGTATTCTAAAGAGTTAGAAAAGGCAGGGTATGTCTTATATTTTCTGAAGGAATATGGCTGTGATAAAGAAATGCAATCATTCACAAAAGTGCAGGGATGGATCAAAATGTTGTTAGGACTTCTTCAAACCAGACGTTTAGATTGCTTTGGTCAGCTATGGATGAAATTTCATGGATAAATCAGTTACAATCCACAGATATTTTGATTGAACAAGTGAACATCTGCTTCCGCAATATACCCAATGAAGTCTTCAGAACAGATTATTTGAGGTTTAATGACTTTTGATAGCTGACATGATTACGTCATACCAAAAGCAGCACTTCTAAACTTTACCTTCCGTTCATAACAGTATTCGAGGTCTCTTTCTGTGCTTGTACATGTGGTAGAGCTGTTCTCATTGAATAATGATAATAATAATAATAATAATAATAATAATAATAATAAATAAATACTTATATAGCGCCTATTCTCGGGCTAGAGGCCAAGCTCTAAGCGCTTTACAATCAACACTCGTTTACACAACGGGCTGTCTACCTGGGTAGTGCCGACTGGGTAGTCCCTCCCCCTTTCTGAATCCTTTCCAGTTCTCACGGGATTAAAATCAGCAAACTAGATACAAACTGGCAAGAAGCCCGTTTTATTCTTCCCAACATGTCTGTAAAAAGACCAACTGAGAAGGTTAATGACAATAATCAATTGCAACGATCGCTCGTAAACAACACCGCATCAATATGGCACAGGATCATGGCACAGTTGGTGACAGTTCCAATAATGATGGACTTAGACATGCAAATTATTGTCCAACATCTGAAGACAGTGTGTGCGTGTGGTTGTGTGTGAGTGTGAGTGTCAGTGGCGGCGGAAGCTGTCCAGGATTAGGGGGGGCAATGGATATTTCAAATCATTGAACTTCGACAATCACAATATGGCAATGCTCGATTAAAAAAAAAATCCAGCATGCAATATTCAGTTTACACACATACACGCACGCACGCATGCACGCACGCACGCGCCCGCGCGCGCGCGCGCGCGCACACACCCCACACACACACACACACACACACACACACACACACCACACACACACACACATACTTGAAATACATTTTGTATAGCTGGACATTAGGCACCGTAAAATGCAGTTACTAAGTCACGATTGTCACAGTCTGTACATTAGCAGGTTACACCAACAGCTGGGAGGTTACACCTTTACACATTTAATTTTCCGAAGTAACTTTGACGTCGTTCGTTTCTGCAAACTAACTCGGAAAAAAATTTCAGCGAGATTGAGTTGATCAACCTTGTCTTTGAACACATGCATAATGAGACAGTTGTTTAGGCGCCCCCGAGTCATAGTGCTTCGGAGGTATGTTTTGACCCGCTTCAAGGCAGAAAAACTGCGTTCAGCTGTTGCAGCTGTAACTGGAATGGTCAGGTACAGCCTGATAAGTTTGTCTACCTCACTCAAACATTCTTTTAACAGTGTCAGAAGCTGTCAGTTCTTCTAGCAGTGCCTCAAAGATGGACTTCTTGTTGTCCCCCAGAGCATGTGGAAGGATGGCCAACTGTGTTTTGAGTCTGTCCATGCCAATGTCCGCAGCACATGTGTCTTTTGTGTCTTTGAATTTCTGGATTCTTTCCTGCAGTTCCGTCATCCAAGAGAATTTCAGTCTTCCTTGGCAACTGAAGACTTTGTTGGTCAAACCTGCGCTTTATATGCTCTTTGACGTTGTCTATGGCCTCATAGTACTGCTGTCTGTAATAAGCAGAAGGGTCAGAGTGGCTGTGACCCTGGGAGCCCTCATCAGTCTTCATGGAGGCTGTGTCTGTCTCGGAATGCGGGGCTCATCACACGTTTGCAGCCGTGGTTGAGACGTCGGCAAAAAACGTCTGGAAACTGTTATCCTGACGCCATACTTTCAAGCGTTCTCAGACAGAGGTTTGCAGCGTTTATTGCATCCACACAGGACGTTTGTTTCCTTTGAACAGCTGTCGCCAGCTCTTCAGTCACATTAAAGACATCCCGTGAAAGTGAGAGCCCAAGACAGGAGGAGAACTGCTGCATAAGTGCAAGAAGGACGAATGCCCTCCTGGCATACTCATCATGTCCTTGTGTGACTAGTTCAAGTGTTTCTTGCAAAGCTTCATAGTTCTCAATGACAGATTCAAAGCTCTTGTTCGAACAGTCCACCTTGTTGGACACAATGGTTTAATGGACGGGCTGCACGAAGTTGATGTTTCATGTTGGATTGTTTCAAAAAGGATCTGTCGTTTTGGTGATAATCTGATCAACTGAATGACCTCTGTGGCAAAGTCAAGGGCATCTCTTATTACTTTGACCTTTCTGGAAGCCTCTTGTAACACAAGACTGACTGACTGTGCCAAACAGTGTACGGACACTGCTGATGGGACTCATCTTTGAACCGTTTTGCTACTCCTGAAACGTGACCCTGAAAAATTACTGGCCCCGTCGTAGGCCTGACCCTTACACTTCTGCACTGGCAAGCCCAGCTTGATCAAGCAATCCTTTAGCGCATTAAAAATTGTCTCAGCACAGGTATTGTCAACATGCACCAGTCCCACAGGCTCCTCTATGACTTCAAACTGCTCAGCTACCCATCTTATGCAAATTACAACCTGCTCCTGTTTTGCAACATCACGGGTTTCGCCAGCTAGTATCGAAAACCAATTCGCTTCTCTGATTTCAGGTACAACAGATCGCAAGACTTTACGTGCCATAATCCCGAGGATCTCGTTGACAATATCATGTGACAGATATTTTGAACCTGTGTTTGTTTTTTCCTTGCAGCCCTCTCCAAAGCAGAACTTGAGCAGCTGTTGAAGGTTGCCTTCCTGTTCGTCATGTCACGGAGAGGCAGACACTGACGCGGAGAAACTGAAGGCTCTTTAGTTCGTTCATCAGGTTTTGCAGTGTTTCTTTTGTTCTGTTTCATGCTGACACGTCACACACTGACGTTGTAGACTGCCTACAGTTTACGTCATACACGGCTGCTCCATGTGAAGATGATTTTTCGTGGCTTGAGAACTTTTCCAGTGCTTTCTTCCAGTTGTCAAAACCGCTACATAACAACGCTGCATCAGGTTTGCAGCCTTGATGATTAGCCCTCATGCAGAAGAAACAATATACCTTCTTGTCTGTTGTGCATAGGTGAAACCAAGGGTAATTGCTGGAACCAAGATCTTTGGAAATAGCGGGGCCTTCCTGAACTTACCCTGGTCAGTTTGGAGAGGACTGTGTCGCTCTGTGGCTGAAAGGGGTTGACTGCGTCCTTGCAGCACACAGTAGACTGACATTTTGGTTTTCTTACAGTAGCAGGTCGGTCAGTGTCATCACGAGGAGACTGCGCAGGTCGGTTGGCGGCGTCACGAGGAGACTGTACGATTGATGCACCTTCTGTAGGAGATGAGAAAACACTTTCTTCCTCCTTTTCTTCATCATTTTCACTGTCCTGGTTTGATGAAGTGTTAGGCTCACAAAATGTTCCTCGCTTATTTGCCCTATAAGGACAGGTGGAAGGGATGATTCAATGTCTTGTGCCAAGATCTTATTCATCAGGTAGCATATCCTGGAGCTCTCTTGCTGACTTGTTACGATGTGTATGTCCCTACCAATCATTCTCGCCATAGCGTGCACTACAATAGCATCAGCATATATGCCATTCTTGGCAATGTTGGTCAGGTACTGGTCAGTAATGTGTGACCAAAATGGGTCAGCTGCAGAGAGGTTCCGAGAAATGTGTTGACATCTTTCCTGAGCGAGTTTGACAGGAAGTATGACAAGTATGGACGACAAGATGATGCACCATCAA
>CM031607.1:56512119-56534619 GCA_018398815.1 Conus ventricosus | reverse complement strand
GCCGTGAAGACTGTGTCTGTTTGTGATTACAGGAGCCGTGAAGACTGTGTCTGTTTGTGATTACAGGAGCCATGCAGACTGTGTCTGTTTGTGCTGACAGGAGCCATGAAGACTGTGGCTGTTTGTGCTGACAGGAGCCATGAAGACTGTGGCTGTTTGTGCTGACAGGAGCCGTGAAGTCAATGTCTGTTTGTGCTGACAGGAGCCGTGAAGACTGTGGCTGTTTGTGCTGACAGGAGCCGTGAAGACTGTGTCTGTTTGTGCTGACAGGAGCCGTGAAGACTGTGGCTGTTTGTGCTGACAGGAGCCATGAAGACTGTTTTGTTCGTGATACCAGAGGGGACTTTTGGTGTGTGATGACAGTAACTGAGGGACTTTTGGTGTGTGATGACAGTGACCGAGGAACTTTTGGTGTGTGATGACAGTAACCGTGGGACTTTTGGTGTGTGATGACAGTAACCGTGGGACTTTTGGTGTGTGATAACAGTAACCGTGGGACTTTTGGTGTGTGATAACAGTAACCGTGGGACTTTTGGTGTGTGATAACAGTAACCGTGGGACTTTTGGTGTGTGATTACCTTAACCGTGGGACCTTTGGTGTTTGATGAAAGTGACCGAGGGACCTTTGGTGTGTGATGACAGGAGCCATGGGACTTTTAGTGTGTAATGAGAGGAGCTATGGAACTTTTGGTATGTGATGATAGGATTAGTAAAACGTGCTCTGTCCAATGATAGGAGCCATAGGACGTTTTGTGTCTGATGACAAGAGCTGCTGTATTTTGGGTGTCTGATGACAAAAGCCCGTTAGACATCTGGTGTCCAAAGACAGGCGCCATGAAGGCCGTTTATATTTTGATGTCACGAATCATGATGGTAGTTTCTGTGTTTAATGACAGGGTCGCTAAAATTTCTGCTGTCTGATGGTATATATTGTGAGACCTTTGACTGATAATGGTAGATATTCAGAATGTAGTGAGACTGATGGCAGAAGCCTCCAGACTGTTTCTTAGTGTAGTCGTGGGGCAGTGAAATGTGTGTGTGTGCGTGCGCGCGCGCGCGCGCGCGCGCGTGTGTGTGTGTGTGTGTGTGTGTGTGTGTGTGTGTGTGTGTGTAAGTGTGTGTGTGTGTGTGTGTGTGTGTGTGTGTGTGTGTGTGTGTGTGTGTGTATGTGTGAGTGTGTGTGTGAGTGTGTGTGTGTGTGTGTGTGTGTGTGTGTGTGTGTGTGTGTGTGTGTGTGTGTGAGAGTGTGTGAGTGTGTGTGTGTGTGTGTGGTAGCTGGAACTGTGAAGACTGGTTCTGCTTCTGATAGTGGGAGCCATGAAGATTGTCACTGGTTGTGATGACAGGAAAAATGAAAATTATATCTGAGTTTGATGGCAGAACTAATAAAACAGCCTGTTTTACAGCATGAACCCTGAAGACTGTTTCTATGTCTGATGCAGAAACTTTTCAAAATGCTTTTTTGCTCACAATAGTAGACGTGAAGATATTTCTCTCCGATAACAGCAGTTTAAAAAAAAAATTCAGAGTCTGATGATAGGCACCAAGAGACTTTGTTTTAATGACAAGTTGAAGACACTGTTAGTTGTTGTCTCGTTCGTCATGTCTTTAGATGGATTCCCCCGTCTCCTCGACAAAGGTGGCAGTACGTCGCAGGTCCTCCAGTTCTCCGTAGAGCTTCCGGGCCACTGGTATTGGGTCGGGCCAGGTTTTCTCTCGAAGCGCTTGGTGGAGCGGGCAGGACTGCAGCAGATGTTCTGTTGTCTGGCTGCCTGTTCTGCAGGGGCACTGCTCTGTGTTACCGATGCGGAGTTTAGAAAATAGGTGGTGTTTCAGGCGGTTGTGGCCTGTCCTGAGCCTGAAGATGACTACCTGCTCTCGTCGAGTCAGCAGGTAGTACGGGTCTGCTCTGTTGTGGCGTGGATGCTGCTGCTTCCACTTGTTCTGCAGCTTGGCCTTGATGATGGTCCTGGATTCGGTGTAGCTGGTAGATCTGTCCATCTGCTCCTTTGTAGTGCCCTCCTTTGCCAAGGAGTCAGCAGTCTCATTGCCGAGCACGTTGCAGTGGGAGGGAATCCACTGCAGGGTGACTGTGTTAGAGATAAACACAGTGAATTCGATGACAGGAGTCATGACAGTCTCTATGTCTGATAACAGGCCCAAAGACAACTGTTTCTATACATGGCTGCGAGAATATGAAGTCTGTGTTTGCGTTTGACAAGAGGTGCAGTGAATATGAAGGCTTGTTTGTCTCTAACGACAGGTGCAGTGAATGTGAAGTCTGTGTTTATCTCTAACGACAGGTGCAGTGAATGTGAAGTCTGTGTTTATCTCTAACGACAGGTGCAGTGAATGTGAAGTCTGTCTCTAACAACAGGTGCAGTGAATGTGAAGTCTGTCTCTAATAACAGGTGCAGTGAATGTGAAGTCTGTCTCTAACGACAGATGGAGTGAATGTAAAGTCTGTGTTTATCTCTAACGACAGGTGCAGTGAATGTGAAGTCTGTCTCTAACAACAGGTGCAGTGAATGTGAAGTCTGTCTCTAACGACAGGTGCAGTGAATGTGAAGTCTGTCTCTAACGAAGTGTGCAGTGAATGTGAAGTCTGTCTCTAACAACAGGTGCAGTGAATGTGAAGTCTGACTCTAACGACAGGTGCAGTGAATGTGAAGTCTGTCTCTAACAACAGGTGCAGTGAATGTGAAGTCTGTCCCCAACGACAGATGCAGTGAATGTGAAGTCTGTGTTTATCTCTAACGACAGGTGCAGTGAATGTGAAGTCCGTCTCTAACGACAGGTGCAGTGAATGTGAAGTCTGTCTTTGTCTTTAACGACAGGTGCAGTGAATGTGAAGGCTGTGTTTGTCTCTAACAACAGGTGCAGTGAATGTGAAGTCTGTGTTTGTCTCTAACAACAGGTGCAGGTGCAGTGAATGTGAAGGCTGTGTTTGTCTCTAACGACAGGTGTAGTGAATGTGAAGTCTGTGTTTGTCTCTAACGACAGATGCAGTGAATGTGAAGTCTGTGTTTGTCTCTAACAACAGGTGCAGTGAATGTGAAGTCTGTTTTTGTCTCTAACAACAGGTGCAGGTGCAGTGAATGTGAAGGCTGTGTTTGTCTCTAACAACAGGTGCAGTGAATGTGAAGTCTGTGTTGTCTTTAACGACAGGTGCAGTGAATGTGTTTGTCTCTAACGACAGGTGCAGTGAATGTGAAGTCTGTGTTTGTCTCTAACAACAGGTGCAGTGAATGTGAAGTCTGTGTTTGTCTTTAACAACAGGTGCAGCGAATGTGAAGTCTGTGTTTGTTTCTAACAACAGGTGCAGTGAATGTGAAGTCTATGTTGTCTCTAACGACAGGTGCAGTGAATGTGAAGTCTGTGTTTGTCTTTAACAACAGGTGCAGTGAATGTGAAGTCTGTGTTTGTCTCTAACAACAGGTGCAGTGAATGTGAAGTGTGTGTTTGTCTCTAACAACAGGCGCAGTGAATGTGAAGTCTGTGTTTGTCTCTAACGACAGGTGCAGTGAATGTGAAGTCTGTGTTTGTCTCTAACAACAGGTGCAGTGAATGTGAAGGCTGTGTTTGTCTCTAACGCAGGTGCAGTGAATGTGAAGTATGTGCTTGTCTCTAACGACAGGTGCAGTGAATGTGAAGTCTGTGTTTGTCTCTAACGACAGGTGCAGTGAATGTGAAGTCTGTGTTTGTCTCTAACGACAGGTGCAGTGAATGTGAAGTATGTGCTTGTTTCTAACGACAGGTGCAGTGAATGTGAAGTATGTGCTTGTCTCTAACGACAGGTGCAGTGAATGTGAAGTATGTGGTTGTTTCTAACGACAGTGCAGTGAATGTGAAGTATGTGGTTGTTTCTAACGACAGGTGCAGTGAATGTGAAGTATGTGCTTGTCTCTAACGACAGGTGCAGTGAATGTGAAGTATGTGGTTGTTTCTAACGACAGGTGCAGTGAATGTGAAGTATGTGCTTGTCTCTAACGACAGGTGCAGTGAATGTGAAGTATGTGGTTGTTTCTAACGACAGGTGCAGTGAATGTGAAGTATATGGTTGTTTCTAACGACAGTGCAGTGAATGTAAGTATGTGTTTGTCTCTAACGACAGGTGCAGTGAATGTGAAGTATGTGTTTGTCTCTAACGACAGGTGCAGTGAATGTGAAGTATGTTTTGTCTCTAACGACAGGTGCAGTGAATGTGAAGTATGTGTTTGTCTCTAACGACAGGTGCAGTGAATATGAAGTATGTGTTTGTCTCTAACGACAGGTGCAGTGAAATCTGAACCTGAGGCTAGAAGCATTGAAGACAGTGAAGATGAGACCAGAAGAGAAATATCGGATCCGTCAGAACTGGACCTGCTTGGAGAGCGAGCTGGAGGCGGAGACTGTAGTGGAGCACTGTGTACAGAAAGCCATCATCGACTTCAACGACCGAGAGCGAATCCTAGGCGAGAAGAGTCGCCCGGACAGAACCTTGAAGCTGCTGAGTATTGTGACGTGCAAAGAGGATGACAAGGTCTACGAGAAGTTCATGCAGGCGCTGCAGGACGCTGGTCAGCCCAGGCTGCGTCAGCAACTGCTGGATACACCTGTGCCCGAACACGTTCTGCAGCAAGGTATGTTGACAGTCTTAGAGTCTAGCCTTCATTGGCCTTCATTTTGCAATTCCCCCAATGTCCTCCACATATCACTCTGTAGACGGGAGCTACCATTTCTTTGTAGACAGGAATGAACTTTTTCTTTTCTGGCCATCTCCATCAGGTTACCTGCTTCTTAATGTGTGTCTGCGCCGATGAATTTCATCATTCCGTCTGGTTTTGAGTTTTGTTTGTGTTTGTTTCTTATTTGTTGAACATTCTCCCTTCTCTGACCTGTCCTTCGTCATTTTCTTGTTCCAGTGTTTGTTTCAAGGCTTTTTACAAACAAAAACAAAAAAACAAACAAACAAACAAACAAAAAAGAACGTCAAAGTTCCTCTCCCAGTATCCTTTGGCATCCTTGCTGTGTGCTGTTTACACACGACTGCCTCTCTGTCTATTCCTCAGTTGTTGCTTCCCTTTGCCACTTTCACAGCATTTTCTTTCCCTATATTGTTTGTATTATTTGTTCTTTTAATTCTTTTAATCTAACATGCTGCCCTGTTTTGTTTGCCTGTGCTAGTTTACCGCCTATTCCCAGTGTTGTTTGTTGTTGTTGTTGTTGTTGTTGTTTTTCTAGATCGCCTTTTGTGTCAGTTCCTGCTCTGTATCTGTACAAAGTAGCTTCCTTATATTTCGTCTCTGTCTTTTCTTGTCCTGTGTTGTTTCAGTGAACTAGTTACTGCTCTGTGACTCAGTTGTATATAAGTTCACCTCTCTCTCTCTCTCTCTCTCTCTCTCTCTCTCTCTCTCTGTCATTCATCTGGATACCAGTCCACCTTTGTATGTGTTCTTACTTTGTGTCATGCATCTAACCCAGTTTAACTCTCTGTCTGTGCTTGCTCTGTGACGCGTATCAAGCACAGTGTCACGTATCTACACCATTTCGCTTCTCTGTCTGTTCCTCCTCTGTATTCTTTGTCTACGCTAATTTCTCTCTATTTATGCTCTGTGTCATGTATGAACACCGGTTATCGCTTCTGTTTCTATGTACCCGCACCAGCCCACCTCTCTGTTCCTGCTTCATGTCTTATATCTACATCGATGTATTTCTCTTGACTGTTCCTGGTCCGTGTCAGGTATCTACTTCACTTCATTTCTTTTCGTGTTTCTGCTCTGTGTTTTCTATCTATTGCAATTCATCTCTCTTACCTCTCTGTTTGTTCCTGCTCTGTTATGTATCTTCACCAATCCACCTCTGTGTTCTTGCTTTATGTCTTCTTTCTTCACCTGTTTCTGGTCTGTGGCACGTTTCTATTGCTGTTCACCCCTCTGTTCCCGGTTCTTGTTTTTTTTTTTTCATGTATGTACACGAGTTCATCTTTCTGTCTGTTCCTCAACTGTTTAATCTGCACCAGCACACACACCTTTCTGTTTCTTCTCTGTGTCATGTGTCTGCATCAGTTCTCTTCTCTCTCTGCTCCCCCTTTGTGTGATGGATCCGTACCAGATTACCTCTATTCCTGCATCTACACCAGTGCATCTCTCTGTCTCTTTCTGATTTATGATATGTCTCTGCACCAGTGCACCTCTCTGTTTCTGATGTATGTCATGTATCTGCACTAGAGCATCTCTCTGTTTCTGCTTTATATGTCTCTGCGCCATTGCATCTCTGTCAGTTGTCTCTGCACCAGTGCATTTCTCTGTGTGTCGTGTATCTGAGCCAGTGCACCTCTCAGTCTCTTCCTGGTCTATGACACGTAACAAAAGCAGTTCTTCCATTTCTCTGTATTCCTGGTCTGTGACCTATCTGCACCAGTCCACTTCTCTGTCTGTTCCTGGTCTGTGACAGGTGTCTGCACTGGTGCACTTCGCTGTCTGTTCCTGGTCTGTGACAGGTGTCTGCACTGGTGCACTTCGCTGTCTGTTTCCTGGTCTGTGACATCTGCACTGGTGCACTTCGCTGTCTGTTCCTGGTCTGTGACAGGTGTCTGCACTGGTGCACTTCGCTGTCTGTTCCTGGTCTGTGACAGGTGTCTGCACTGGTGCACTTCGCTGTCTGTTCCTGGTCTGTGACAGGTGTCTGCACTGGTGCACTTCGCTGTCTGTTCCTGGTCTGTGACAGGTGTCTGCACTGGTGCACTTCGCTGTCTGTTCCTGGTCTGTGACAGGTGTCTGCACTGGTGCACTTCGCTGTCTGTTCCTGGTCTGTGACAGGTGTCTGCACTGGTGCACTTCGCTGTCTGTTCCTGGTCTGTGACAACAGTTCACCTGTCTGCTGCTGCTATGTATCATTTACTAACATTTGTCTCTCTGTGTGTTTCTGCTCTGTGTCAGGTATCTGTTCCAGTGCCCCTCTCTCTGTGTGTTTCTGCTCTGTGTCAGGTATCTGTTCCAGTGCCCCTCTCTCTGTCTGTTCTGCTCTGTGTCAGGTACCTTCTCCTGTTCAACTCTGTTCATACTGTGTGTCTTGCATCTACTCCGGTCCTGTCTGTTCTTGCTGTGTCATGTATGTACACCACTTCTACATATCTGTTTCTCCACTGTGTGATGTGGGCGATATTCCAGTTTACCCTCTGTTCGTGCTCTGTGTCACGTATCTATACGAGTTAACCTTCCTGTCTGTTCTTTTCAATTTCATTTATCTCTACCAGTTCGTTTTTTCTCTAGCATCTCTGTTTCATTTATCTAGACCAGTTTGTGTGTGTGTTCCTCATCTGTTTTATTTATCAAGACCACATGATCTGCACCAATTTATCTGTCTGCTCATGGTCAGTGTCATTTATCTGTGTCAGTTCACCTGTGTATATGATCTGCACTGTTATGTGTCATGTACTACAGCTTAACCCTACTTAGTCTGCTTACTCTGTGCAATGTACAGACACTAGTTTACTTCTCTTCATTTTTTCCTGTGTCACATGCCTGTAGACTGCCAGTTCAACTCTGCCTGTCGCTGCTCTGGGTCACGTGTCTACACTGTTCATTCCTGTGCCTGTGCTTGTTCTGGGGTTTGTGTGTGTGTGTGTGTGTGTGTGTGTGTGTGTGTGTGTGTGTGTGTGTGTGTGTGTGTGTTTAACATGCGTCGTATCTCGCTGTGTGTGTGTGTGTGCGCGCGCGCGCGCGTGTGTGTGTGTGTGTGTGTGTGTGTGTGTGTGTGTGTGTGTGTGTGTTTAGGTGTGTGTGTGTGTGTGTGTGTGTGTGTGTGTGTGTGTGTGTTTTATATGTTAATTGTGTCACGTTCACCTCGATTTCAGTGCTGCGAGCACACATAGCGCTGCATCAGGCTAGCAGCACTCCTGGCTTGAGACTGATTTAGAAAACTTGGCCAGAAAACGGGTTCTGGGACAGAAAGCATCAAAACGATTCAGTTTGTCGACAAACTGAAACAGAACTTGGCAGGATGATGGAAGATGAATTAAACAATAGTTAGTGTAATGGGGAAAAAAATGATGCCATCGCAACCAATGGGCAGCCATGCTGAAAATCGGCATGATTTTGTAAACAAACCAGTTTGCACTGTTCTGAAAGTTGACAAGATGAAATTTAAACATTCATGCAGATATGGCGAGGACATAAACGCAAGAAAATGACAGGTTTAGACCAAAAAAAAAGACAGCGTTCATTGCATGAGCTGGTAGACTTTCTTCACACCCACCTTTTGGGGACCGAGGCCTACTTGAAACCAGTTTTCTTTAGTGTTGATCGTGTTTAAAACTACCTCTGCCTTGTCGTGTCAAAAGTTCTAGATCAACTTCGCCTGGAACACCGATGGATTCAAAGTCACCTTCTTTTCGAAAAAGCAAACAAACCGTCGACACCTGGGGCCTTGGATAATATCTCATTTATTTGGCTCCTTGTCACTGTCGCTGGCTTTTAAAGACTGATTGATGGACTTCCTGCGCCATGTACCTCGATTTATCTTTAATACTCTCAATTTTAAACTTCTAGGGAAGACTGCCTAACCAAACTAAAAGGAAAGCTTGAGAACTGAGAAATGGATGCAAGTCATGAAACATGGTATGGATTAAGGAAACACGGATATGGACAAGTTTTGGACTCAGTCTTCGCTGCTCTGAGTATACACAGAGTTCGGCGCTGTGTAATACTCTGCTGTTACCAGATATCTGGGAAACCCATGTTACTTCCCCTCCTGTCCTAGTTGTTTCTGTCCTGTATCTTTGATCAAAGAACTTCATGCTTGTCATCTTGCCATACCTCTCAGGAAACATTCCTTCCCTGGTCCCTTCAGCCCTGACACGGCTATATGAACATCAAGATCCCCCCCCCACCCCCCACCCCCAGCCCCATTACTTTCATGGTTGGTCACTCGTCAGAAATTCCATTCCACAATACAGGCACTCTCACCCCGAACCATTCCCGCTCTATCCTGTGACAAAGCAAATCAGAGATGGAGTAGTCATTCTCTAAGACTGTGGGGGTTGGAGATGGAGGAAGGGGGGACGCTAGGGCCAGACAGAGGAGACATGGCCGACCCCCACTACTTTACAAGACAAGACGTGCTGGTCAAGGGGCGGATCAGGTACATGAGAAGAGGGAGCTCCAGAGGGGGGTCTGGGAGTCGTGCCCAAAACGCAGTTTTTGCCAGCTCGTAGTAGTGGATTTTCAGAAATCCTGGAGACCCCTACCCCACTCCCTCTTGTCTTTGCCCTGCGATCTACAGAGGCTTTGAAAAGGACACTACCCTGAAGACAAGTCTCCAAGCGCGATGGTGTTAGAGAAGAAGATGAAGAACTGAGAAGTGGTAAAAGATGACGAAGAAAACTCGTTTGATCTTTCATGTGCGCTGAATGTTGTCTGTCTCATACAGATAAGAGTCAGGACCACATCCTAGAGGAAGTGCTGAGGGAGTGCCTGGTGGAAGAGAAAGATAAGGAATGCAGTGTCCAGCAGCTGTGCCAGATCCTTCGCCTTCAGCTGCGGCGCCAGCAGCACTACAACGTGCAGTTTAACCTTGCCCACATCTGCAGCATCCTCAGAACTTCTTTCACCTTTACCAAGTTCCGTAAAAATAAAAGGAAAAAAATGTATCCTTATACTTGCGCAAGTCTGATTGTGTGTGTGTGTGTGTGTGTGTGTGTGTGTGTGTGTGTGTGTGTGTATGTGTGTGTGTGTGTGTGTGTGTGTGTGTGTGTGTGTGCGCGCGCGCGCGCGTTCGTGCGTGTGTGTGTGTGCGTGCGTGTGTGCGTGCGTGTATGCGCGTGCGCGCGCGCACGCACGTGTGTGTGTGTGTGTGTGTGTGTGTGTGTGTGTGTGTGTGTGTGTGTGTGTGTGTGTGAAATGGGTGTGATAGAGACTAGTTTCATTTTTTAGGAAATGTTCAAATGATAATTGCTTTTTTCGGAAATAAGTTCATTCCAAGGAAAAAGTCTTAACAAATATTCTGCAGCGTTTTGAGACTTGGATAGGGCATATTTCAAAAACGACAGAAAGGTTGTGTGATATGTTCCTTTTTTCTGCCAGAATGTTTCCATTACACTTAGCGTTATTAATCATCACAAATTTGTTCCAGAATTTGATTTGGGGTTTGAAACACAAATGTTGTAATCGTTTACTCTTCATACTTTTGAAGAGGTCAAAGGATTACATTTTTGTTGACTTGTGTGTGTGTGTGAACGTGTGTGTGAGTGTGTGCATGCATGCTTATGTGTGTGTGTGTGTGTGTGTTTGTGATTGCTACTATTCTTTATTCTGTATCCTGCTGTCTTCACGCGAACAGAAAGTTAGATTTGGTGCTCTTGAGCCGAATCCCAAACCACAGTTGCAGAATCAACCCATGATATTACCTTAATTGGATACTGGCAGTAGAATGAGGCCTTCCAGATAGTTTAATGTCATCACAAAGCAGCGGTCTTTTATTTACTTTCCTGCATGACTTCTGCTTCCATTTGGTGCGTTTTTCATTATTTTCTATCTATTGTCAGTCTGTTTGTGTGTTTGTTTTCTTCGGATTATTACTCACGGCGTGACCCTAACACTCATCTCAGGCATGCCTGTTTTATGAGATTATTTAAATCACCATAATATCAGCTTTCACCCCTTAATTCATTATAGCTTCTCATTCCTATATTAAGATTACTGTTAGGTGGATGAAGAATGAGAAAGTTGTTAGTAGTGGTAGTAGGGATGAAAGTGATGGTAGCTGTTATTATCAGAGTGGTTGTTCAATTTCAAGCTGACAAATATATAATTCAACCGCAGCAAACATGCAGTTAGTCACAGACAAGGACATTTTCTTCTTAACGTTTTTAACAGAGTCGCCATCGGGAACTGCACAATTAAACCGGAACTTCTTCAGGTTGCAGAGGCCAGCCATGATGACGGTAAGTGACCTTAGTCTTCAAAAATGACCATAGTCTTAAGTGCATTGCAATGACCGTGGGATTCACTTCTCTTCACTGCTCTGCGAGCTCTACGCTTTACTGTTCTGTCAAAAATCTGCTATCAACAGCATGGGCACGCACAGCCTTCAAAACTGATGGTGTTCGGAAATATGCAAGGCAGATAATATGTGCTAGAGTGCGTGTTCAGTGAGAGCGACCACGCAGCTTTCACGGGACAGATGCCCTTGGCGGACGCAGTCAGGGATGTTGCCATAGAAACCATCAGGAAAGAGAAAAAGCCAAATTATGGGTGTGAAATAGTGCGCTGTAATGCAGACAATCCATAATCTTGATCGTTATCCTGGCATGTGCTTGAAAATCAAATGTTTGTCTCTCTGGATCTATTTGCTGGACTCATAAATTGAGAAACAGTAACTCTGTTTACAATGGAAATGTACCGTTATCTCCCTCTGATTTTTTTTTTCCAGAACAGGTCTCATCGCCTAGGATGTTATTTACGGCTTCACCAATATGAATCATTAAAAAATCAAGAGAGGTATGCCTACATGACTCACAGGTGAAAATCATCACAGAATGATGAAAGGCAGGGGGTGAGTGGAAGTCATGGGGAGTGACGCAGGCATGTAAGTCTTTTCTTCTTCTCTCGACAGGCCTTAATCTCGATAGGCCCATTGGACAGTTTTTTTCTTTACAGTCTTACCAGATTACTCTCTCTCTTCTTCTTCTTCTTCTTCTCTTTTTGATGGAAGCTCACCACTGTTCGCGGCATAATCCACAAATGACGTAAAAATGTCACAAAGTGACGCACATTTGAGCTATGCGGCTCCTGATGACATTCTGACCATCCACCATCTTCCTGTCATGGAAAGGTGGCTGCCTTTTCTGTTTTGGCATAGGCCCTAGTGACAACCATCAAGTTGGTGTGAACATGTCTTGAACAGGGAAGAGGGGGAAAAAAGGTCCACCCACGAGTTGAAAACACGTCTGGGCGTCGTGTAACAAAAGTATGGGATTTATTCCGTGAAGAACTTCGTTTAAATTCCATGAGAGAAAAACACACAAAAAAAATCAACACTTTTACAGTTCTGTTGAAATCTAACGCCGTGGACATGAAATTGTGACGTCGACTCACTCTAAAGGCTTCTGGTGTTGATATGTGTACTTAAAAATCACTGCAAGGTCAAGTTCAGACCCAGAAAAAAATCTCATGGGCCCTTTCTGGGCTAGCTCAGCTGGGTATTTATTTTAATTTATAACCGTTTTCCAATTAGGCCTAATCTCCCGGCGTCAAACTGGAGTTGCAAAATGCTGACCACTGAGGTAGGCATGCAGCATGGTGTTTTCTGTGCGTCCTGTTTGTCACATTTCTGTAAAAACAAACTGGTTTGAAAATGCTTTGCACATGCTGTTATTATGAATTGGGCTTTAATGAGTCGATATACGTTTTTGGTGTTGCATCATGAGCCAGTGAACGGCACTCCTAGTGTACACATGACCATACTTCACGTGAATTGGACACGCCAGATTCAACTTCTTAGCATGGTAAAAGCTTGTCTTGGGTTTATGTATTCCGGTACTACTTGACCCATAGAGGGCCACAAGAAACACGCACCACAAACCAAGACACTATATCTCGGTAAGTTTTGAACATCGGTGAGCAAATAAGTGTCGCAGTACAAATGCTCGAACCTTAGGCCGTCGGCAGTTCATCATGTAACATGCCTTCCGCGAAACAGTTTGGACATTTATGTTGCCCTTAATTGTTAACACTCCGTGGAAATGCACATTTAAGCTAGAAACATTGTTGCATGACACATTAGGCCGTAGACACACTCATTCCAGCACAGATTTACGGAAGTTTTGAATTGTATTTCTATTAATTCTTTTAAATGAAATTGATAAAAACGTCATGATCAGTCACATATGATGAGCACTGAGCATATCATACCTAACATGTAATGTGCATTAACATATCACAAACATCACAGAGCTGATACCATCATAGGGGAAAAAAGACATATGTACAACCCTAGAGTACAACCCAACAAGTTAGATCAAAACAACAAATCCTGATAAAACGCAGGATGAACAGGGAGCGTGCCGGTGTTCCCCGGGTTCTATGTTCCCCAGTAGCGCTGTTCCCCGTGTCTCTGTTCCCCAGTGTCGATGTTCCCCGACCGAAAAAGTGTGCCGCTGTTCCCGTACCGGTGTTCCCCAGGTTCTCTGTTCCCCAGTAGCGCTGTTCCCCAAACAGATTTCAATGCACGTTAGCGCCAGTACGGGCCCTACTGTACAAGGAGAGGTTGCGCCGGGCACATCCCACATTCGCCTGATGTCTGTGTGTGCGTGCACTGATGCGTGCGTGCATGTGAGTGTTGGGTAGGAGGAGGGGGAGGGGAGTAGTGCTAGACCTACTGCGAGTTCAAGTGCTGACCTGCTGGTTCCAGCGCTGTCCAGTCGGCATGAAACCCCTCTTCTACGGCCCTCCCGCTCCACCCCCAATACCCCGACCCTCCCACCCCGCCCTCCCACTGCCTCGCCTATAGCAATGAAAATAACAGTAACAACGTTTAAGTCAGCAAAACCCACCAACACCACCAACGGCAAAAACTTGGGGAACAGCGGGCCTGGGGAATTCCGGGACTGGGGAACACCGGGACCGGGGATTTGCGGGAATGGGAACAGCGGGATCGCCACAGGGTGGGGAACAACGAAACAGGGAACTTAAGGACTGAATTTCGATTTTTTCTTGAGGGGAACACCGGAACTGGGGAATATAGAGGCTGGGGAACAAAGAACCTGGGGAACAGCGGCATGACCCCGATGAACAAGCCGGAATAGTTTGAAATGATAACTGCTTACCATAAAAATGACTTTACGTCAAAGACGAATATTGGCAACAAGGATCAATGAGTAGTTTACAAAGCAACATCCGTGCAGACAAGTAGTGTGATCATCAAAGTGAAATAAACAAAGTGAAATAGGCCTAAACTATAAAAAAGAAGAAACCCATGATCATTGAAAACTGCGAAACCAAGAGTTAACAAAATCGTCATTTGTCCACAATTCAAAGATCTATGCAAACAAATAAATAGTAAAACAGACTACTCAGTCAGTGCTAAACAATGCGTGTACATTACTTTTATTTATTCATTTAGACATTACCTTTCGAATAAGCTTATTTCTATGATCAATAGACATATGGGCTTAGATCAAATGATTGAAATGACAAAGAGGCTTGTTATTGTACCGGAAATTCAAATTTGCATGCCGTTACGCATTGTTTCCGATAAGTAGGTCACTGGTCTTCGTGCTGTGGTTGAAGCAGGTAGCTCCGTCGGTCGTCAGCAGCGGTGCGTAGCGCAATCACTACGTATCTAAAGCACTACCAGTTATTAGCCCTACGACCGATAGATCTACGTGTCGTAAACCATACGACCCTTTAAGACTACGTGTCTATTTCACTACAATTGACCATGTATCGAAAAAGCTATTCATGTTCGCGTTCTCTAGAACTACGTGTCTATATCGCTATGCCCGTTTGCTCTACAGCAGAAAGAAAGACAAATAGTGACAACGGCCCGTTTGTATGGGGATGGTGTTGCGCAATCACTACTGGATAATGTCAGTAGGTCCCCACTAGGGGAGGCGCCATATGTTCCCCAGGTCTATGTTTCCCCAGGTCTATGTTCCCCCACCTCCATATTCCCCCAGGTCTATGTTCCACCACCTACCTATCGTGCCGTACGTGACCTCGTGTCGTACGTGACCACGTGCCGTGTGTGACCTCGTGTCACTTGTGACCTCATGTCGTTTGTGACCACATGTCGCTTGTGACCTCGTGCCGTACGTGTCCTCGTGTCATACGTGACCTCGTGTCGTACGTAACATCGTGCCGTACATGATCTGGTATCGTACGTGACCGGATTGTCATACTTGTTACAGAATCTAAGTTGTATCCTGACTAGATATGTTGCAATGTTCATATTTTATGCTTTAAACCCGAGAGAAGAGACGGAATACATTTAATTGTTACAAGATTGTATTGATCCTTTCTTTGCTTTGCTTTGTTTTTCTCTGTATTTGGTGACAGGAGTCATTGTTACTCATTAATTTGTTGTTCATTTACAGTTCTTTAGTTAATGTGTCAGTACACGCGTGTTTCCATAGCTATACGGGTTGGTGACCTTACGTTAAAATTCCTGAGTCCCTGAGTATATGTGGATGGTTTAGTGCGTCAAAATATATTTTTTGTAAATCATTTTCTTTCCTAGTTCCATCCCTCCTCCACGTTATATAAGGCCAAGAGCCCCTG
This sequence comes from Conus ventricosus, assembly GCA_018398815.1. Classification (NCBI taxonomy): domain Eukaryota; kingdom Metazoa; phylum Mollusca; class Gastropoda; order Neogastropoda; family Conidae; genus Conus; species Conus ventricosus. The sequence continues at coordinate 56,519,359 of CM031607.1, read as the reverse complement.
GCCTAAGACCAAAGTACAATAAAAAAAAAAAAAATGTTCCAGTTGTATTAAATTACGATAATTGAAATTACCAAAATACAGAAATCGAGAGAGAGAGAGAGAGAGAGAGAGAAGAGAGAGAGAGAGAGAGAGAGAGATAATTAGAGAGAGACAAAGACAGAGAGACAGCGATAATTAGAGAGAGAGAGAGAGAGAGAGAGAGAGAGAGAGAGAGATGCGGAGACAGAAAGATGCGGAGACAGAGATTCAGAGAGACAGAAAGAGATAATCTAAGAACTCTCTCTCTCCTCTCTCTCTCTCTCTCCTCTCTCCTCTCTCTTCTCTCTCTCTCTCTCTTTCTCTCCCCCTCGCTCCCCCTCCTCCCTCCCTCCTCTCTCTCTCTCTCTTCTCCTCTCTCTCTCTCTTCTCTCTCTCTCTCTCTCTCTCTCTCTCCTCTCTCTCTCTCTCTCTCTCTCTCAACAAGGTGGGCAGAAGCATTGCGCTCAAAACAGTATCGGTATTTAATTGATGAGTAATAGCCTAGTCTGTCCAATACAAAAATCTGCGCTGCCAGTGCAGCAGTTCTAAATTTCATCATGTAGAGCTATTGCCACGTAGTGCTAAAGAAAGAAATAGAAAACAAAACACACGAAAGTATGTAGAGCTACTGCCACGTAGTGCTAAAGGACAGTAGCCAATAGAGATCGCAAGTCAGCCTTCGAGCTTCTTTCTCCTTCTTTGCCATCTATATAGAGCTAATCAAAAATGTCCATTAGTGACAGAGGGCTACTTTTCGTTACTTCTCGTAGTGCCAAAACAAGGTAGAGGTTTGAAATACGTAGTGCTATTGCTACATGATTAAGCGAAGACTCTCTCTCTCTCTCTCTCTCTCCTCTTCTCCCTCTCTCTCTCATCTCTCTCTCTCTCTCTCTCTCTCTCTCTCTCTCCCCTCTCTTCTCTCTCTCCCTCATTAGATATTTATTCATGGGATATTCATGAAAATTCTGTAGGAGCAACAAAAACAAAACAAAACAAAACAAAACAAACAAACAAAGAAAAACAAACAAAACAAACAAAAAGAAACATAGGCATTACTTTTAAATTTAGACATCTGTGACACTTAATTGGAATGAGAGAGAGAGAGAGAGAGAGAGAGAGAGAGAGAGAGAGAGAGTGAGAGAGAGAGATGAGTGTGAAATGCAAAAATTCACTTTCGTCCGAAAATCGATTTTCATCAAATTATTGATCAATAGGCCCGATAATCAATAACCAGGTGCAAATAACGCCTGATAATCGATTATCGAACCGGTTATTGATTTCTACACCTGTATTGATTTTGGTAAAAAATTTTTGCACATAAAATTGATTTTTGGCCCGTTATTGATTATGGGGGCCCGGTTATTAATTTCCGGCGTAATTTGCACCTGGTTATTGATTATCGGGTTTGTTGCCAAGTAATTTGCACATAAAATCGATTTTCGTACCATGAAAATCGATTTTCGTGAAATGCACACAATTCACTTTCCGGCCGAAAATCAATTTTCATAGTAAAGAAAATCAATTTTATAAGCAAATTACTTACAAATTGGCCCAATAATCAATAACCAGGTGCAAATAACGTCTGATAATCGATTAGCGGGCCGGTTATTGAATTTTACACCTAACATTGATTTTGGTAAATAATTTGCACATAAAATTGATTTTCGGCCCATTATTGATTGTTGGGGCCTGTTATTGATTACCGGCGTAATTTGCACCTGGTTATTGATTATTGGGCCTATTGGTAAGTAATTTGCACAGAAAGTCGATTTTCATACTATGAAAATTGATTTTTCGGCCGGAAAATGAATTCTGTTAATTTCACGCTTCAGAGAGAGGGGAGAGAGAGAGAGAGAGAGAGAGAGAGAGAGAGAGAGAGAGAGAGAGAGAGAGTTAGTTTTATATATGTGTATCTGTCATGCCTTAAAACAATACCAACAATAGCAAAAAAGAAATTAGAAGGAGAGGAGAGAGAGAGAGAGAAGAGAGAGAGAGAGGAGAGAGAGAGAGAGAGAGAGAGAGAGAACGAACGAACGAATTTTATTTTCAGAGGGTAATGGAATAAGCATCACTGCTTTTTTACATCCAGCCCTCCGGGGCCAAAAGAAATTTAAGAAAGGAAAGGAAAACACAACAAAATATTGATTAATATAAAATAATGGAAAATCACTCTTAAATATGACATATGAAAATACAAAAGGATACAAAATCTGTGTACAGAGGGAACACCGACAGAAGGTGTGGGAGACGGTGGGGGTGGGAGTGGGATGGGGGGGGATGGGGGACAATTAAGAATGAGAGGGCGGGGGAGAAAAGAAGAACTGATAAAGAAAATGAAACATTTACACAGAACAGTTATTGGTACATCTTTGGGCAAAGTGGTGTAAGATCAGGCAGATACATCAAGTACGTGAAAAGATTGGATTTAAACTTACTAGTGTTTGGTTCGTTTTTCAGTTTTTCTGGGATATTATTCCACAGCCACCCACCAGAATAAGCAAGGCTTGATTTGCAAAAAATAATTGATGGGAAAGGGAGATTTATTTTATGCGAATGACGATGATCATTAGAAGTAAATATATTCCTTAAATAGGAAGGAGCACTGCCGTGTGGTATTTTATGCATAAAGAGTGCTTTGTTGTACAATAGTTTAATCTTAAATGGAAGGATACCTGCTCGTTCATAATCAGGGTGCCCTAGCGAGGGTTCATCAATTGTTATTTTGACAGCTCTCTTATATATACTAGTCAATGGTTTAAGCAACTTATTGCTCGCTAAATCCCAGAGTGTCGAGGCATAGTCAATATTTGGTTGAATATAAGATTGAAAACATAATAAGAGAGAGAGAAGAGAGAGAGAGAGAGAGAGAGAGAGAGAGAGAGAGAGAGAGAGAGAGAGCGTTATAGTAAATGTCAGTTATTTGGCTGCTGTCGCAGCAGGTTATAACAAATGGGGGTGGACGAGAGAGAATGGTCGAAAGAAAGTGTGTCTGTCATGCCTTAAAACAATACCAACAATAGCAAAAAGAAATTAAAAGGAGAGAGAGAGAGAGAGAGAGAGAGAGAGAGAGAGAGAGAGAGAGAGCTGAACTAATATTTTACCAGTATTACGTATACTATATGGTGACAGGAAGAGAGAGAGAGAGAGAGAGAGAGGAGAAGAGAGAGAGAGAGAGAGAGAGAGAAATTGATAGACATTGCGCACGTGCGCGCGCGCGCACACACACACACGCACGCCCGCACACGCACACACGCACACACACACACACTGACATTCTTTCGTAATTTGTTTCTTTCTTTTTTTTAATCGTAGTGATATAGAGTGAGATAGAGACGTAGCGATAAAGACGGTGTCTGGAAATCGTAGTGGTAATCATAAATAGTTGTATAGGTACAAGTTATGAAGTGAAATCGTCTTGCGAATGACACTGTAGTGATATCGGGTAATAGTCGTTTGGATATGCAGATTAGTGTTCCGTAGAGCTTTAGCCCGTTAGTGATATTGACACGTAGTGATTACGGGATGTCCCCGTCAGCAGCTATGAAAGACTACAACGAGCGGAGTGCGCTCAGCCTCCCTCCATCAACTTGAAAACCATCGTCCGCGATGGCAAAGTATGTGAAATTTGGGGCCAGAGGTAGATCTGCACCATACAGGAATTTGAAACCTAGGGGAATCAATGTCATGGACACGGGGTCATGCCGCTGTTCCCCAGGTTCTTTGTTCCCCAGTCTCTATATTCCCCAGTCCCAGTGTTCCCCTCAAGAAAAAATCGAAATTCAGTCCCTAAGTTCCCCTGTTTCGTTGTTCCCCACCCTGTGGCGATCCCGCTGTTCCCCATTCCCGCAAATCCCCGGTCCCGGTGTTCCCCAGTCCCGGTGTTCCCCAGGCCCGCTGTTCCCCAAGTTTTTGCCGTTGGTGGTGTTGGTGGGTTTTGCTGACTTAAACGTTGTTACTGTTATTTTCATTGCTATAGGCGAGGCAGTGCGAGGGCGGGGTGGGAGGGTCGGGGTATTGGGGGTGGAGCGGGAGGGCCGTAGAAGAGGGGTTTCATGCCGACTGGACAGCGCTGGAACCAGCTTGTCAGCACTTGCACGACCCCATCAGGTCTGTGTAGACAGTCTAAAACTAAAATGGCCCATTGCGAAAGAAAAGGTGTAGCTCACGCAAAGTGTGGTATAAAGGGATAGGAGTTCAAAGCGTAAAAAGAAGCACATCACTGTCAAAACCCTTTTCTGGCGTCACAAATTCATGCTTTCCGTTCTAGAATCATACACGATCGAAATATTCCGTTTTTCTTACTGATTTGACCAAGCAACTCACAGCGAAATTGCGCCCCCCCCCCCCCCTCCCCCCCATCCGTTGGAACGGTGCCGGGCAATGCGCCCTGGGGGCCACGCCAAGTGACACGCTTCGCAGACGACAGAAGCGCGATGACACTTCCAATGTCGCGGTTGAAATGGGAACAACCTGAGTTGACACGCGTGGGGCACATGCAACTCTCTCTCTCTCGCTCTCTCTCTCTTTCTCGCTCTCTCTCTCTCGCTCTCTCGGTGGGGAGGAGAGGGGGGGGGGTCATGTGCATTTTTTTTCCTATCATTTTGTTTACCTTGGGATGTGCCCGGCGCAACCTCTCCTTGTACAGTAGGGCCCGTACTGGCGCTAACGTGCATTGAAATCGGTTTGGGGAACAGCGCTACTGGGGAACAGAGAACCTGGGGAACACCGGTACGGGAACAGCGGCACGCTTTTTCGGTCGGGGAACATCGACACTGGGGAACAGAGACACGGGGAACAGCGCTACTGGGGAACATAGAACCCGGGGAACACCGGCACGCTCCCGACACGGTGGGCACCACCCTAGCTGGTTGTGCTTTATGTATCATGCCAAACAAACAAGCAAACTAAAAATCTGTGCGCTGTTTGTCCCTCTACAGCCTGTGCAATTACTTTGGAGTACAGTCACCACAGGTTTGAAACAACATTATTCACATGAAAATCGAAACAGATTTATTCACTGATAACAGTGGCCTATAGAACACAAAGGCAAAACATTGGCATTGCAGGGTAGCTTACAATCCAAGTCCCAGTAACATGGATGCATAGCTGATCCCAGAGTGAACATGAACAAAGGTTGACCAGGTAATCTTTCACCTCCTAAAATCTTAGTCAGACATCACTAGGACATAAATAGGTCTCCGTTTGTGACAGTGTATAGCATAAATGCCAGTTTGCACATCAAGGATCTGTGCATGGCTACCTGGGTACTAAACCTCTGCACTTGGACAATCTCAGCTCACGAATCAACACTGGTTTAGCATAGGCTATGCCGGTATGACATTAACTGAACATCAGTACGAGCATTACCCGTCAGTGGCTGATGCTAGGTTGGTATGGCCTGACAACTGGGAATAGGGTGAATGGTAAGGTGAATACCCGGTGGTTTTAACCAATATAATGATATTGCTGTTATTCCTACCTCATATAGCTTAATGTAGGCCGTGTGAGTCAGGAACACAGTACTAGAATAAGCTGAAGTTTCAGTCCTTAGCACCCATATTATACACATTGGTTATGATATTGTTACCGAGTGGTTATCATGCTTGTAGGTATGTGCCTAGACTTATATCACGATCTTAAGATGCCAACTTAAAACACATTAACTAATCAAACATGTTAAACCTGAACTATTCCTTGAAGTGAAACCCAACGTTAGACTTCCAAACCAATGACATGGGAAGGTCTTTACGTCTTCTGAATATGTATTGAAAAAAAAATCGTTATGAGCAAATACACAAGCAATGAAATGATAGTCTTTAAACACAATAGCTGTCATAAACAACATGAATTAATCATAACAAAGGACTAACACAAGCCTATGGCTTGACCAAAGATAAACATGAGGCTGACGCGCAGCAGTAAGCACAGTCACGTGAAATCTGGCGACATCGCGGGGACTTTCCCTTCATGTCTGTTCCTGATTGGTGGATATTAATACTCGCGGGTGGAGAGGACAGAGCTTCCTCTCACTGCCAAAGCAGTGCAGACGACCACAGGCAAAGCAGACGACACTCGGTGTGTGTGGGGCCCAGCGAGACCCGGCGCGGGAGTAAAGCCTAATTTGGCCGCACACATATAAAAAGCTGATGACTAAAATCTACAACTTGGTAGCAAAATGATCGCAACAACATGCGGTGTAAACATGCCAGGCACGTAAAGTTGTGTGGAAACGAAGCAACTCGGGCATACTTTCATGTCTGAGAGACTACGGGAAAGGAGTAGGTTTGTTGTCGATCATGAACATTATCAACAACAGGTTCATACAGACTTGCAGGTTAGAAAAAAATATGAAGAGCTTTCCACTGACAAATAAAATCCCCTTGAAGATGAGACAATTTCAGTTTAGTTGCTGCAGAATTCAAGAACACCATATTGACATCCAACATGTGTTTTACATAACTGAATCATTCAAACGCCCATTAAGCATATAGGTGCGATGCAGGCAGTCTGTTATCACTAAATTCGAAGTATTAATGAGGACTTTTAACAACAATAATACTAACAACTGCAATAATGATGATGATAATAATAATGATAACAAGAATAATGATATAGCAATAGCAACGATGACCTTGCAAAATGACAAAATTATCTACAGTAATAGTAATTGTGATAGTGATGATAATGCTGCTGTGATAATAATAACAACATGCCTGAAGCAACTTAAAATGCGCCATTTTAAGGAACCAGTCATCCTCAAATCATACCCTGCTACCCATTAAAAGCACGAAATATATACTGAGAACAATTTTTTTGAAAAAATATCAACGTATGTGTAAAACAAATTTACGATTGTCCTATGTTGCCCCCCCCCCCCCCCCCCCCCCCCTTCTTCTTTCCCCCTCCCCCCCTTTTTTTGTTTTGTTTTGTTTTTGGTGGTTTTTTTATTCGTTTTTGTTTTTGTCATACTCTTCGTTGTGGTTAGAAGAGAAAAAACAAACAAACTGAAAACAAGTAAGGTTCATGTGCATATATATTTAAAAGGAAAATGAACTTTGAGTTTAATTTGTCCAATTCAAAAAAGTTTTAAAATCAGTGCAAATCAGATATGTGTCGTTATTATTAGATCAGCATGAGCATTATCAATGAATTGCAAAATACTGAAAAGTTCCAGTGTTAACCAAGGTTAGCCTTTGCTAAACAAATATCATGCAGCACCACC
>CM031607.1:56497119-56507119 GCA_018398815.1 Conus ventricosus | reverse complement strand
TGACTTTCAGTCCATCCCAATGAGCTGCTTCAACGCCATCATGAGTCCAGGTGGACGTGACTCCAAATCTAAACCTCAGCTTGGTCGCAAGCGGCTCACCAGTGGAAATACCCGTTGGGAGGCTTCATTGAGTCCTGCCTTGAATGTCCTTCTGAACAGAATCCCAAAGCAGTGCATGGGAGGAGATATCAAAGCCGTGAGAATCATCAACAATAATTTGTCCAGAGAGATTTTAAACAACCTTCGTCGACGAGAAAAGCAGGAAGTGAGTGACGTCATCCTAGAGTTCCTGCACACAGATGTTTTTAAGCGTAGAAATGAATCTAGTGTTCAGGCTCAACTCATCAAGATCGTGAAGGACATTCTCAAAAAGAGGGCGCCCTACAAGAAAGGCCGTGAGAAATTCTCTCCCATCATTCTTGAGATTGGCCGGGTAGAGGATTATGACCAAGCTGCCGAAGTGCTGAAGGTAGGCTTTGACAGATTTGATGACCCTATGATTGCCCAGCAGATCGCACGCATCTACATCCATTGCAGCAACTGGAAAGCAGCTGACGAGTTTGCAAGGACTGCTCAAGACATGAAACCCAGGAACTCCTACCTGTGTGACACCCATGGCCAGGTGTACAAGGAGCAGCTTATAGGACGATGGAAGGAGTGTTTTGAGAGCGAAGAGCAGTTAGAAGGAGAGAAGGCCATAGAGCTGATCGACATTGCCTTCAAAGCCATTGACATCTTCAGGAGAGAGCAAAAGCTAAGTGATGACGATTGTACCACTGGATACAACAACTGTGGCTTCTTCTCCGAGCTGCGAGTCCTGGTGACACTCTTGGATTGTTGTCGCTTCCTCAAAGCCTTCAAGATGGACAAAGGAGGGATGCTGCACAAATTTCTGGTCGACGAGAAATACATTCCGGATGGGCTGATGGAAGAGCTTGGTGAATATCGTATAGAACAGCTGAAGAAATTGTATCATGAATACGAGAAGCCCATGCGCCGCCTGGAAGATGAACAGATTCAGTTGAAAGAAGACTCCTGCTACCAGTATAGTCCTGGCTATACTAACAGCATCAGAGACCGCCGCATGTTCGTTCACCTCCAAGAATGTCTTGATACGTACTTTGGGGAGGATGACGACAAGGTTCCTTCAGGAATATCCGGAGAAGAAGCTTGTGAATACCGGCGCAGAAGAGTGAAACGTAAGGGTGGAAATTCTCTGCGTTCCATTTATGAGATCCGAGATGATGAAGATGCCGTGGAAGAGTTTCAGGCAATGCATTCTTTAATAGAGCAGAACGTAGGTTCTCAATTCTGCAATACATTCGACCTGAAAACGATCCTCAATGTCACTATGGCCAGAATATCCAAGAACAAGAGGTGTGCCCATGAGATCCCATTAGAAAGAGTCCTGGATTGGACACACCAGTTGTATGATAAATCCAAGCAGGACGTGCTGCCATACCTTGAAGCCTATCTGTACTTGGTGATGTTGAACTGGCCCACAGAATGGAGAAACTGCCAGCGCTTTGAATTGTTTCCTTGTGCCAAGATCAAAGACGTCATCAAAGAATGGAAAGAAGCCTTCCAGAGCGCACACCCTGCTCAGAAAGATGAAGAGGGGAAGAGGCCAGACAGACGCAAGGGCACCACCCTGTTCTTTCTGGGCCAGGGTACAGGTTTTGATGAGATCGTCTTCTACAGCGAGCTTCAAGGGTTCAATCGCCGTCACATTGGGGACAGTATCTGGGACACCAGAGTGGCTCTAGAACGACTGAAGCGACTGAAAGGCACCCTGCTGCACGGGGGCAGCGAGATGTCGGTTACGTTGATCTCCCAGAAAGGCAGCGCCACCCAGTTGATCATTCCTACCTCCTACCCCATCAAAGATCACTCCCTGTGGCAGAAAAGCGTTCGTTTTGTGCTGGGCTTCTGTTGGTCAGGGCCCAGAGCGTTCTCCGTGACCAGAGACGACAGCAAGGTGGACCTGACGTCAGCACACACGCCGCTCAACTTCACTGCCTCCAGTTCCAAGCGGTATGACAACAGCCAGCAGAAACAACTATCAGAGCAGATAGTAGAGAACTTCTGGAATAACTACTTCGACAACCAGACCGAGCTGGAGAAGGTGGAGAAGGACCTCAGGCTGTGCACGGACAGGGTCAGTTTACACTTTTCACACATACTAGTTGGCTGCGTTGGTTAGAGGGTTGATTGTATGGTTGGTTGATGGAATAGCTTCTATAGCTAGAGCGATGCTCAACTCGTCCAAACTGTGTGTGTGTGTGTGGTGTGTGTGTGTGTGTGTGTGTGTGTGTGTGTGTGTGTGTGTGTGTGTGTGTGACATCATTATTAAAGAATTTCTTGCAAGATACCTGTAAATCTAAAAATGTAATCCGTTTTCAACTATTCACAGATGAGAAGTGAAATATGAATAAAGTTTCATACATGAATAGTTACATATTAACAAAAGTCGTACAGAAGTGTAAATTTGGTAGGTTTGCGGGTGTCAGCAGTACTTACTGAATAACTTGTTACCACTGATGACAGGAATGTAGCCGTCTTGTGATCACTAAGAACAGGAAATATAGCTTTCTTTAATAACAGGAAATGTAGCTTTCTTTAATGACATGAAATTCATCCTTGTTGTTACTTTCTTGGACAGGTATTGACATGACACTCTACCGTATTTACAGGAAATGTGGTCTTTGTCGTCAACATGTTTTGACATGTCACTCAGCCACAACAAAAGGCATCTGGACACGTCACGTCTCTCACCCATGATGAATGAAAATGGACACGTTGATACTACCGTCAGTAAATACTGACATGTCACTCAGCCGTAACAATAGTACACTTGTTAATACTAACGTCAGCAGATATTGACATATTCACCTGTTAATACTTAACTCAGTCTCTTTGCAGACATCGACATGTCATTCAGCCATAACAACAGAATAGTACACTTGTTAAAATACTGACGTCATTAGATACCAACATATCACTCAGTTATGTCAGCAGATAATGACGTGCCATTCAGCCGTAATGATAGAAAATGGACACTTGTTAATACTAACGTCAGCAGATACTGACATGTCACTCAGCCACAATAAAAGAATAGTACATTATACTTGTTATTACTGATGTCAGCAGATATGACGTGCGACTCAGCCATTATAACAGAAGATGAACATTTGTTAATATCAGCGTCAGCAGACACATGTCACTCAGCCATGATAACAGAAATGTAGGCTTGCCAATACCAACGTCAGCATATACTGACATGTTACACAGTCATGATGGCAGAATAGCACACTTGTTTAATACTAACATCAGCAGATAGTGACATGTCACTCCGCCATAATACGAGATAATGTACACTTGTTAATACTAACATCAGTAAATATTGACATGACACTCAGCCTTAACAGAATAGTACACTTATTAACACTAACGTCAGCAGATATTGGCAAGCCAATCAGCCCAAATATAAAAGACGAAGACTTGTCAATACTGGCGTCAGCAGATACGTCACTCAATCGTAAGAACAGAACTTGTACATCTGTCACTAGTAACTTAAGAAGATGTGGACGTATCACTCAGCCATAATAACAGAAAGGGAAAAATATATAAAAATATAGTCTTCGATATAACTGGGAGCGTAGCCTTCTCGCAAGTACTATCGTCCGCAGGTAGTTAAATGGTATTCTGTAATATTAGGACGAAAGATAACCATCGCTTCATCGCGGGGCGTGACGATCAGCAGACCAAAGCACCGACACCCCATCTTAAGTTGTCTCTTCTTGCTCTGTCCACAGAAGCAAAGGAAGATTCTGGAACAGCGGAAGAAGGCTCTGGAGAAGGGCAGAGAGATCCTGCTCCAGAAACGTACCTCCGTGCTCCAAGGTCCTGACTGAGCCCAGAGACAGTCATCATGATGCTGCCTCTACTGCCGCCTTCAAAGCGCAGATGGACAAGGTGGAACCTCACGCGAACTTCCGTCACTCAGATATCAAGACACAGCACAGCCTTAAGAGCTAAGGTTAAGAGGACAGTGACTGATTCACATGACAACAGAGAGTTATCAATGTTAGGAAATGAAGCTCTGGAGATCGAAAAGGTGTTTGCTTGAATAGGGGAATGACGGTTAGGGTGGAGTGGGGATATCACGGTGATCTTGGTAAGTAGAAGGTGGAGTGTAAGTGTAAATTTTCGATATGGATTTACAGTCGTTTCACAGAGGCAAGACGTTTCATAGAGGCGAGTTCAGCCGAATTTGGCTTGTGGCGGGGTTTCATAGCACTCTCATGGCGAACGGGATGAGACATGGGTTGGAGATCGCAAGATTAACTTTGAACTCTCTGGCATTGAGAGAAAACGGCCGTTATTAGTCATAGCCCCTGAATAGAACTCGAAAAGTAGTAACGTTCGCAGATTGGCCCTTGAAACGATCAGGATGCCAGCCCTCCAACAGCCAGAAAAGCTTGAAGTAGCCACTGTGGTAAGAAACATTTGTTAAGCGCTCGTTTCTTTGCTTCTCTTGTCTCATACTTCTCTCTCCACGAGCAAACACTGGCCACTCGCGAATTCTTGCTTCCCTGAAACGCGCCTCTGGTGTCCTGGAGGTTTCCAGAGAACGGAAGTGCTACAGACTGGAGTGCTGTAACATTGCTGCTGTAGAACAGTAGGACAGTTGTCGCCGCACTGCTGAAGATCCCATTCCGCTCCTCGTCCTTCAGCCACAACCAGCACCCCCAAACCATTCCTCTTGCATCGGGGGTCTTTTCCTGACTGATAGATCTTCACAGAGCTCTTTGTGCTTGATCTCACCCTAGAGATATTATTGGTGGTATATAAAAGACAGGAAGTGAGCTGTGTTTCTGGTAGATTCTTCAAGCTGTGGAAATGTTGGATGTTGTGTGTGTTTTCTGTTGTCTGTTGGTATCCTGAGCCTTTTTTTTTTTTCGCTCACAGTGAAGGTTCTGTGTCCATTTCAAACAAATTTCACGCTAACAACATAACACATTCAATGAAAGTACATGCATAGCGGTCAGCAGAATATGTCAAAATCATGCTGAAATATTCTCATTTATGCACCATGTGACGAACTGAACTTATTGGTATAACTATCAATCATTGTTGAATATTGAATTAAGAGCGGGATATATCAGACTGCAAGGTATGTAACCTTTAAGAATCAAAATAAGGGCTAAGAAAACAAACTAAAACAAAACAAACAAAAATGGGGGAAGGGAATGGAGGGGAGGGGAGGGGGAGAGGAGGGGACAACACAACAAAAGGAAAAAAAGTACAAGTTGACAGTTATTGTTTATTAATATTTTCCTTGACTTGTTTAATCATTCATTAATTCAATGAATTTTATTGAAGCACAGCGATATGAGCATTAACATGATTCAGTGGAAGACTGCGTAGTTTAAGCGATCATTGTAACCGAGTGTCCTGAACTTTTGTGGTCGATTTGGTTTCAAGTGATATGTAAATATACTTGTGAGGGCAAAAGGATAGTTTGGTCTTAATCGTTTCATGCACATTCTGCCTTTCGTGTGGGACTTGACTAGAACCAGATTTTTCCCTTTTGAAACCCTCGGAAATCTCTCTCTCTCTCTCTCTCTCTCTCTCTCCTCTCTCTCTCTCTCTCTCTCTCTCTCTCTCTCGGCTTCATTTTACTTAGTTTGATTTGTGTGTGTGTGTGTGTGTGTGTGTGTGTGCGTGTGTGTGTGTGTGTGTGTGTGTGTGTGTGTGTGTGTGTGTGTGTGTGTGTGTGTGTAATAATTAACATGTCTCAACAGTTAATATGTCTTTTCAGTGCAAAAGCCGATTCGGTACAGAAAGTTGCACTTCTGCTGAATTTAGCTGATTTGAAGGTCTGCATGTGTCTTCATGCTAATGTTGACTTTCTTTCTGTTGATTGCTGTTTGTATCATGGTGATGAATTCAACTGTGTTGCTTGCTATATGCGTCCTGATGCTAAAATTGACTTTCTTTCAGCAAGGTCGGTCTTGTTTTGGTTCATTCCCATATTTATCCCAATGCAGAAGTTGATTTTGTTTCTCTTGATTAGTTTCTGCATTCTGATATCAAAGCTGAGTTTTTACTGTTCACTGTACATGTATCATAATATCAAACCCACCATGATTAAGTTGACGCAACATTTGAATTTCCCTCCGTTCATTGTTAAATATGCCCCCAGTGCTTAAAACTGACTGTGTTTTGTTGGATCGAACAAATGTTTCTGGTTCTCATGTTGGTGTTGTTCTTGTTAGTAGTTACATGCTGCACATGTCACGGCAGAGTTGTGCCCGTTGCTATCGTTTGCTACACATATCTCTGATGGGTAAAGTTACAGGTTTTTCGATTGATTGTCAGCACGTATTCTATGTTAATGTTGATTTTGCTTCTGTTTGGGTTTTACGTGCGTCCTTGCTGTTGATATTGATTTTGTTTATATTAATTGCTACGCGTGTGCCGGAGGACTCGGCCGTCTCCTGACATCGGTATTGGCTGTTTAATGAAATGCTTATTGGATTCATCCATGATAATGCGGTCGCTGCTTCTTGCTGCTTTCGTATACCCCCCCCCCTCCCCCCGCCGCCCCCCCCCCCACCCTTGCCCCCCTTCCCCCATTCCTGTCTCTCTACATCTCTGTCTTTCAATGTCTGTCTGTCTGTCTGTCTGTCTGTCTGTCTGTCTCTCACTCTGATGTAATCCCAAAACACCTAATTATAGTTATTTACTCCAAGGTCTTGTCCATACTGGCCTAACAAACACATTCTACCTGGAACCATGGTACACCTATTCAAAACAAAATTTGCCTTCTGAAAAAAGTCATTCCTTTGAAAAAAAAAATCATTCCTGAAACATAAGAACATGCCCATCCTTATGTTCTGTAAACAAACAACACAGTTTCCAAGACTGTTTAATACAGACTGTTTGAATTTAAAACATCAGATGCAAACTTTGATGTAAAGTTGTACAATTTCTGTCTTATTAGCTGGTAGTCTTTAAACACTGGTGCAAGTTGTAAGTTACCAAAACTACCTGAATGATGTAACTCCGTCCAGCCTGCAGTCTATGCCAGGAAGTTTGGATCAGAACAGTCACCAGTGAGGAATCCAAGGACAGAGAGACTGTCTGATGAAAGGTATCAGTGAAGCTGGTGATACATAAATTTCCCATCGTAAATTTCAGTTTGTCTTAATTCTGATTGATACGTTACTCATTTTTGTTCTTTCAAAAGGATTAAGATGCTTATTGGCTTAGATAAAAAATGTATCCAGTGACTAATGTAAAATGACCATATGTGTATTTGTTATGGAAAAATAACCGTTTTTAGACGGGACCAAAAAAAGTTGCCTCAATGTTTTTTTTCACCACCCACGTGTTATCAAGGGCGCTTGTGTTGTTCCACATTTCCCGATGAAATTTATAAACTGATTTAAGTTATCATGCGTTATATGATGAATAGTTTTATTGTTCTAGCCGTTGATGCCTTGTTATCTAAACCAATTTACGTACATCATTACGTTTGACAGTTAACTATCTGGTAACGAATGGAATGCGCTGTGATATGGAAATTATTTTTCTAATGTGTCCGTATTGTTGTTCATTGAACTTTGCCGTTAATTTGTGTCTTTTTAAGGTGTTATATTCGTGAACTGTTTAAATCGCGTCGCCCGTGTATAGTTGTAGTTTCATACTTCAGCTTCATAGCCCCTCGGCAGGCGCCCAGTGAAAGTCTTCTCCCAATCGCTTGCAAAAGCAAAAACAAACAAACAAACAAACAAAACCAAGAAAAAGAAAACGAGAAAAAGTGTAGGTTCCAGTAGAGATCCTATAAACTGTCAGTTCTTGTTGTTGTCGTCCCATCTATTGCAGGGTTTCATATCACCTACGAAGGGAGATAGATTACGTAATGACATCTAAAATCACGTAAACGAATACAGCAAAAGAGTGTGATGGAAAATACATCCACGGATAAGAATCGTATTGATTTTACAACAAGGGCTCCCGTTACAGACACTGATTTCAGTTGAAGAAGTGAAAGGGATGATCGCGTGCGAGCTAGAACACATGTACTTCTGTAAAGAGTGCTTTCCCTTTACATATCTGTTCGTCAGTCAGCCGATCAGCCTTGTTTATTTTTTTTATTTTTTATTTCCGGAAGCAAATGCATATGGCTTCCCACAATCCGTTTTCTTTGGGCTTCGGAAAGAAACGCGAAATAATGAACGTAGCCTAAATCAGACTTGGGCGATTATGGAAAAAATTACCAAAATGAGGCACAGTACTTTCCCCTTACCTCCACCCTTGCTTTAGGTCCTCTCTTTATGTCCTCTCTCCTTTCCCCCTGCCCCGCCCTTTTCCCCTCCCTCCCCCCTTTATTTCTCTCTCTCTCTCTCTCTCTGTATATATTTATATATATTTATATATATGTGTATATATATGTATAGTTATTTTTTTGTCATTGGGAGTGTTGTTAGCGCCTCTCATCATGCCCTCATATCTATCTTTTGCGTTAATGTTTTTATTTTTGCCCTTTTTTTCCCTGTTGCACCACCACAGCACCACCTACCTCCCTATGCTATACCTAAATGTCTTAATGCATTTACCCATTTATTCCCCATTGTAACCCCCCCCCTCCCCCCACCGCCCCATCCCCTTTTTAAAAATATTTTTTTAGGTATATGTGTGGTTTGTGTGTTGCTTATTGGCGTGTGTATGTGTGCGTGCGTGGTTGTTCGAGCGCGCGCGCACTTGTATTTATGTGTGTGTGTGTGTGTGTGTGTGTGTGTGTGTGTGTGTGTGTGTGTGGTTGTGCCCGCGGGCAAGTGCTTTTGTGTGTGTGTTGGGGGGGGGGGGGGTGAGCCTTGCAGCTCTTAGCTGCGTCTGGCTAGTGGGTTTTTCTCGGGGTTCTCCCGTTTTCCCCTCTCACCCCATGGTGCTTGGGTAGGCAACCTACTCTTGGGTCGGATGCTTTAGGCGGCTGACCCGCTTCTTCTCCCCCCCCCCCCCCCCCCCCCCCCCCCCCCCCCCCCCCCACTTGTCATTTAAAATGCTTTTTTGAGCATATTGTATTTTATTTATTGTGTTTTCTCTTGTTCATTTCATTCATATGCAACACACCCACTACATACCATCACACCCTCCCCCTCCACTCACTCTCCTTCCCGTCCTCTTCTCTCTCTCATTCTCCACTCTTCCTCTACCTCCATTCTCTCTCTGTCTCTCCTCTCTCTTCTCTCCCCCCCCCTCTCTCTCTCTCCCTCTCTCTCTCCTTTTCCTCCTCCTCACTTTACTCTACCCTCTTTCCTCGTGCCCTATTCCTGAACTCTACTCACCCTCTCTTCCACTGTTCCTCTGTCTACTTCATTCACCACTTTGGCTTCACAAGGGGAGTATTGTGCATGTTTATGTCTGTATTTTTTTGTCGCTGAGGAAGGCATATTGCCGAAATGTCTTGTCCTGTTTTGTGTCGTGCATTAAATCGTCGTTACTTCACACTTTGTTTTGTGTGCTCGTCTGCTTTTTTGTCGTGTTTCAGTAACGCTGCAGTTTGTTTCATTTGCCACAGTACTTTGTCGAAATTCGTGTTTTTGTTTTTTTGTTTGTTTGTGTTTAAACCCATGTAAAATCGCCCCAAATTTGCACGCATCCAAAAGCTTGCACTGTTTTCCGATCCAAAAGTTCAAGTAATACCGATCGTCGCCGTGTGTCAAAATAAAATCAACTCGTCCGCGGCCTGTTGTCGCACGCCGATCGTCAGTGAAGTACTCAGTTCCACTTTGCAGATCATGATCGACACAGCCTAGCTCATGATAAAAAAAAAAAACAAAAAAAAAACCAACTATTAAGAGATACGCACACTGACTAACCCCCCCCCCCCCCCCCCCCCAGGCATATACAGTTATATTAAATACCATTGATGGAAGTCGACTTTCAAGTAAAATAAGAGAAAACCCTTTGCATGTGAAACCAGCCAAAC
>CM031607.1:56482119-56492119 GCA_018398815.1 Conus ventricosus | reverse complement strand
AGTTAATAATTTCATATGAAAAGATCAGTTATAGCCGATTTATGGCAAAAATCGCTTTCCCTTCTCCACCCCTACACACTAACCCAACAGAACATCACAAGCAGAAGGATGGAGGGGTAGGTTGGGGTGGATGGGAGCGGCAGAAGGTGGTGTGGGGGGTGGGGGATGCACAGATCGTGAGTATCAAGCACAAGAAGAAAATGAAAGCGATAGAAGGAAAAGAAATACGTTGTAAGGAATAATAGGTCTTAACGTGTGATCCTGTACACGCACTGCGACGATGTGTTTGAACAGAGAAAGAGAGAGGGAGGGGGGGGGGGGGGGGGGGGGGGGGGGCTTTCTAAAGAGAAACGTGATGTGACACATTTTGCCCTGCGGGCCTCTCAGCTCCTTTCCCCAGAAACATCAGAGAACACTGGGGACGCCCGGGACCGCTTGTGAAGAGCTTTGCTGTGAAAGGATCTTTATGAAAGCTGTGTTACGGTCTCCTCTGTTATAAATTAGCCTTTAAAGAAGCACGGTAGCCACACACACACACACACACACGCACACACACAGATTTGACATTCATCTTACCAGGTCACAGCCTAAACTAACTTACGAAGAGAAAAAAGCAACATTGGCATCAGTCTGAAACAAAAGCAAACTCTCAAACGAACGATCAAAATGACAAGAACCCTGCAATGCCACCAAACTGGTGAATGACAATTACAGCACCATCACATTGCTGAAACGTTGTCACCGGCACGGGACTGAGGTAGAAATCTGAAAGTGCAACCAGATTATTGTGACACAACGGTGCCATCACATTACTGTAAAAATAAAACCGACATCAAGTAGTTGCAAGGTACATACGCTGCCGTTTGATAATTGTACTGAAACCATACACTTCCATGAGACTGTTGTAAGACACATGGTCTGCCAACAGGTACTTTTATAATACATACATTTCGATCAGATTGTACAACAGATACATATGCTGACAGCAAACTGCTATAACAAATATGAACTGCCCTCCGATTGCTGTAAGAAACATAGACTGACATCAGACTGCTGTAAGACATACACATTGACATCAAACTGCTGTAAGACACATACAATGTGTCAAACCGCTGAAATTCACATATCAAACCGCTGTAAGTCACAAACACCGACATCAAACTGCTGTAAGACATACAATGTGTCAAACCGCTGTAAGTCACATATCAAACCGCTGTAAGTCACATATCAAACCGCTGTAAGTCACATATCAAACCGCTGTAAATCACATATCAAACCGCAGTAAGTCACATATCAAACCGCTGTAAGACACATACAATGTGTCAAACTGCTGTAAGTCACATATCAAACCGCTGTAAGACACATACAATGTGTCAAACTGCTGTAAGTCACATATCAAACCGCTGTAAGACACATACAATGTGTCAAACTGCTGTAAGTCACATACACCGACATCAAACTGCTGTAAGACATACAATGTGTCAAACTGCTGTAAGTCACATACACCGACATCAAACTGCTGTAAGACACATACAATGTGTCAAACTGCTGTAAGTCACATATCAAACCGCTGTAAGTCACATATCAAACCGCTGTAAGACACATACAATGTGTCAAACTGCTGTAAGTCACATACACCGACATCAAACCGCTGAAAGACACATACAATGTGTCAAACTGCTGTAAGTCACAAACACTGACATCAAACTGCTGTAAGACATACAATGTGTCAAAGCACTGTAAGTCACATATCAAACTGCTGTAAGTCACATACACCGACATCAAACTGCTGTAAGACATACAATGTGTCAAACCACTGTAAGTCACATATCAAACCGCTGTAAGACACATACGATGTGTCAAACTGCTGTAAGTCACATATCAAACCACTGTAAGTCACATATCAAACCGCTGTAAGACACATACAATGTGTCAAACTGCTGTAAGACACATATCAAACCGCTGTAAGACACATACAATGTGTCAAACTGCTGTAAGTCACATATCAAACCGCTGTAAGACACATACAATGTGTCAAACAGCTGTAAGTCACATATCAAACCGCTGTAAGTCACATATCAAACCGCTGTAAGACACATACAATGTGTCAAACTGCTGTAAGTCACATACACCGACATCAAACTGCTGTAAGACATACAATGTGTCAAACCACTGTAAGTCACATATCAAACCGCTGTAAGTCACATATCAAACCGCTGTAAGTCACATATCAAACCGCTGTAAGTCACATATCAAACCGCTGTAAGTCACATATCAAACCGCTGTAAGTCACATATCAAACCGCTGTAAGTCACATACACCAAAATCAGACCGCTGTCAAACATACAGTGACATCAGACTGCTTAAAGTCCAATACACTGACATCAGACTGTTGCAAACTATATACAGTGACATCAGCCTGCTGTAAAACACATACAGTGACACCAGACTGCTGTACGATACGTACAGTGAAATTTGCCTGCTGTAAAACATACAGTGACACCAGACTGCTGTACGATACGTACAGTGAAATCTGCCTGCTGTAAAACATACAGTGACACCAGACTGCTGTACGATATGTACAGTGACATCAGACTGCTGTAAAACACAGTGACACCAGACTACTGTAAAACATATCCAGTGACATCAGCCTGCTGTACGATACGTACAGTGACATCAGCCTGCTTTAAACACATACAGTGACACCAGCCTGCTGTAAAACACCTACAGTAACAGCCTGCTGTACGATACGTACAGTGACATCAGCCTGCTTTAAACACATACAGTGACACCAGCCTGCTGTAAAACATACAGCGACATCAGCCTGCTGTACGATACGTACAGTGACATCAGCCTGCTTTAAACACATACAGTGACACCAGCCTGCTGTAAAACATACAGTGACATCAGACTGCTGTACGATAAGTACAGTGAATCAGCCTGCTGTAAAACATATACAGTGACATCAGCCTGCTGTACGATACGTACAGTGACAGCCTGCTGTAAAACATATACAGTGACATCAGCCTGCTGTACGATACGTACAGTGACATCAGCCTGCTGTAAAACACATACAGTGACACCAGACTGCTGTACGATACGTACAGTGACAGCCTGCTGTAAAACACATATAGTGACATCAGCCTGCTGTAAAACACATACAGTGACATCAGCCTGCTGTAAAACATATACAGTGACACCAGACTGCTGTACGATACGTACAGTGACATCAGCCTGCTGTAAAAACACATACAGTGACACCAGATTGCTGTACGATACGTACAGTGACATCTGCTGCTGTAAAACATATACAGTGACACCAGACTGCTGTAAAACATACAGTGACACCAGCCTGCTGTAAAACACATACAGTGACATCAGACTGCTGTACGATACGTACAGTGACATCAGCCTGCTGTAAAACATATACAGTGACACCAGACTGTTGTACGATACGTACAATGACATCAGCCTGCTGTAAAACATACAGTGACACCAGACTGCTGTAAAACATACAGTGACACCAGACTGCTGTACGATACGTACAGTGACATCTCCTGCTGTAAAACATACAGTGACATCAGCCTGCTGTAAAACATATACAGTGACACCAGACTGCTGTACGATACGTACAGTGACATCAGCCTGCTGTAAAACACATAGTGATATCAGAATGCTGTACAACATATACAGTGACATCAGCCTGCTCTAACTAAAACATATACAGTGACACCAGACTGCTGTAAGACACATACAGTGACATCAGCCTGCTGTAAAACATATACAGTGATATCAGACTGCTGTAAAACATATACAGTGATATCAGACTGCTGTAAAACATATACAGTGACATCAGCCTGCTGTAAAACACATACAGTGACACCAGACTGCTGTACGATACGTACAGTGACATCTGCTGCTGTAAAACATATACAGTGAGACCAGACTGCTGTACGATACGTACAGTGACATCAGCCTGCTGTAAAACATATAGTGACACCAGACTGCTGTAAGATACGTACTGTGACATCAGCCTGCTGAAAAACATATACAGTGATATAAGACTGCTGTAAAACATATACAATGACATCCGCCTGCTGTAAAACATACAATGACACCAGACTGCTGTACGATACGTACAGTGACATCAGCCTGCTGTTGCTGTACGATACGTACAGTGACATCAGCCTGCTGTAAAACACATACAGTGACACCAGACTGCTGTACGATACGTACAATGACATCAGCCTGCTGTAAAACATACAGTGATATCAGCCTGCTGTAAAACACATACAGTGACACCAGACTGCTGTAAAACATATACAGTGACACCAGACTGCTGTACGATACGCACAGTGACATCAGCCTGCTGTAAAACACCTACAGTAACATCAGCCTGCTGTACGATACGTACAGTGACATCAGCCTGCTTTAAACACAATACAGTGACACCAGCCTGCTGTAAAACATATACAGTGACATCAGCCTGCTGTACGATACGTACAGTGACATCAGCCTGCTTTAAACACATACAGTGACACCAGCCTGCTGTAAAACACATACAGTGACATCAGACTGCTGTACGATAAGTACAGTGAATCAGCCTGCTGTAAAACATATACAGTGACATCAGCCTGCTGTACGATACGTACAGTGACATCAGCCTGCAGTAAAACATACAGTGACATCAGCCTGCTGTACGATACGTACAGTGACATCAGCCTGCTGTAAAACACATACAGTGACACCAGACTGCTGTACGATACGTACAGCGACATCAGCCTGCTGTAAAACACATAGTGACATCAGCCTGCTGTAAAACGCATACAGTGACATCAGCCTGCTGTAAAACATATACAGTGACACCAGACTGCTGTACGATACGTACAGTGACATCAGCCTGCTGTAAAACACATACAGTGACACCAGATTGCTGTACGATACGTACAGTGACATCTGCTGCTGTAAAACATATACAGTGACACCAGACTGCTGTAAAACATATACAGTGACACCAGCCTGCTGTAAAACACATACAGTGACATCAGACTGCTGTACGATACGTACAGTGACATCAGCCTGCTGTAAAACATATACAGTGACACCAGACTGTTGTACGATACGTACAATGACATCGGCCTGCTGTAAAACATATACAGTGACACCAGACTGCTGTAAAACATATACAGTGACACCAGACTGCTGTACGATACGTACAGTGACATCTCCTGCTGTAAAACATACAGTGACATCAGCCTGCTGTAAAACATATACAGTGACACCAGACTGCTGTACGATACGTACAGTGACATCAGCCAGCTGTAAAACACATACAGTGATATCAGAATGCTGTACAACATATACAGTGACATCAGCCTGCTCTAACTAAAACATATACAGTGACACCAGACTGCTGTAAGACACATACAGTGACATCAGCCTGCTGTAAAACATATACAGTGATATCAGACTGCTGTAAAACATATACAGTGATATCAGACTGCTGTAAAACATATACAGTGACATCAGCCTGCTGTAAAACATAGTGACACCAGACTGCTGTACGATACGTACAGTGACATCTGCTGCTGTAAAACATACAGTGAGACCAGACTGCTGTACGATACGTACAGTGATATCAGCCTGCTGTAAAACATATACAGTGACACCAGACTGCTGTAAGATACGTACTGAAACATCAGCCTGCTGAAAAACATAGTGATATAAGACTGCTGTAAAACATACAATGACATCCGCCTGCTGTAAAACATACAATGACACCAGACTGCTGTACGATACGTACAGTGACATCAGCCTGCTGTTGCTGTACGATACGTACAGTGACATCAGCCTGCTGTAAAACACAGTGACACCAGACTGCTGTACGATACGTACAATGACATCAGCCTGCTGTAAAACATACAGTGATATCAGCCTGCTGTAAAACATATACAGTGACACCAGACTGCTGTAAAACATATACAGCGACACCAGACTGCTGTACGATACGCACAGTGACAGCCTGCTGTACAACACATACAGTGACACCAGACTGCTGTACGATACGTACAGTGACATCTGCTGCTGTAAAACATACAGTGATATCAGCCTGCTGTAAAACATATACAGTGACATCAGCCTGCTGTAAAACACATACAGTGACACCAGACTGCTGTACGATACGTACAGTGACATCTGCTGCTGTAAAACATATACAGTGACACCAGACTGCTGTATGATACGTACAGTGACATCAGCCTGCTGTAAAACATATACAGTGACACCAGACTGCTGTAAGACACGTACTGTGACATCAGCCTGCTGAAAAACATATACAGTGATATAAGACTGCTGTAAAACATATACAATGACATCCGCCTGCTCTAAAACATATACAATGACACCAGACTGCTGTACGATACGCACAGTGACATCAGCCTGCTGTAAAACGCATACAGTGACACCAGACTGCTGTACAACATTTACAGTGACACCAGACTGCTGTACGATACGTACAATGACATCAGCCTGCTGTAAAACAAATACAGTGACATCAGCCTGCTCTAACTAAAACATATACAGTGACACCAGACTGCTGTAAGACACATACAGTGACATCAGCCTGCTGTAAAACATATACAGTTATATCAGACTGCTGTAAAACATATACAGTGATATCACACTGCTGTAAAACATATGCAGTGACAGCGTGCTCTAAAACATATACAGTGACACCAGACTGCTGTAAGATACGTACAGTGACATCAGCCTGCTGTAAAACATATACAGTGATATAAGACTGCTGTAAAACATACAATGACATCCGCCTGCTCTAAAACATACAATGACACCAGACTGCTGTACGATACGTACATTGACATCAGCCTGCTGTAAAACATACATCAGCCTGCTGTAAAACATACGACATCAGCCTGCTGTAAAACATATACAGTGACACCAGCCTGCTGTAAAACATATACAGTGACACCAGACTGCTGTACGATACGTATAGTGACATGCGCCTGCTGTAAAACACATACAGTGACACCAGACTGCTGTACGATACGTACAATGACATCAGCCTGCTGTAAAACATACAGTGATACCAGACTGCTGTACGATACGTACAGTGACATCAGCCTGCTGTAAAACATATACAGTGACACCAGCCTGCTGTACGATACGTACAATGACAGCCTGCTGTAAAACACATTGTCGCGGTCAAGGTCCACGAATCAAGGATGTGAGGGGGAAGAGGAGAGAGGGACAGGCTGGGTACAACACTCATTGACCACCCACTCAAAACCACTCATGGAAAACAAAATAAACCAAATAAGCAATTTATTAAATTAATGAAAATATCTCATTCACACCTGGCGGAGGAGGGACGACTATCAAGAAGAGGGAGGATAGAGAGATAAATTGGAAAAGAAGGAAAAATAGAAGATGACAGCCACCTAAAAGAAGATAACTACTTAATGGACAACATAACTCAACAAAAGACCCCACACCCTGGCCCAGGGAACAACTAAATTTAAACAACCACTAATCTATCCCAAAATAAAGAAAGAAGAGAGGACAGGGAGAAACAATTAAATGAAGGACGAACGGGGTCTATCCCAGCCACACAAGCATATTCATCAATATTCGCACACTTACACAATTCATGAACACACACATATACCCTCACAAACCTCACAGCCAAACAGAATGTCTCCCACACGCCAGGCATCACCAAACACCGCCCATACAGCCAGAAATAAACTTAACTTAAAGTCCTTCCATGTCCGAGCAGGGGAACACTGGTGCATCCCAAAGAAGCTGATACACTCAGGAAGGGCGTTCTGGCCTCGCTCTTAGCACCACGGTCAGCGTCCGGCTCTTCATACAGCTCTCGGAATGTATATCCAGACGGCGTCTGGCCCGGCACCCCGTCAACCAACGGAAAACAAGAAACAAACCCCCGCCCTATAAAAGGGGCATTAGGATACATTCTAGGTACAGCTGAAATATGGTGTAGGTGCAGGCTATTACCTGGCGAAATGGGCTACACCCGCAAGACTGAACCTAGTTTAATTTACTTCACATTTCATTATTGTTATCTTTTTTTTTTCTTCTCCAATGATTAAAAAAAAACAACCACAAATTCGTTTACCTGATGAAACTATTTTTGTCATAATATATGCTACCCCTTCAATCTGAAGGCCTCAGGTATATGAAAACTGACAAGGAAAACAAGTCAGATGACGTGTTGACTTGAGAATAAAATTACAACACACCCATACCACATTCACATTAAAGGAAATATAGTAAAATAAATGAGAAACAAAATAAAACAATACATAACAAATAGACAAACAGGCGGAGCGGAACCAACTAGGGGCGCCGCGAAGGAACGCTCGCTTCCCGACCCCAAGTGAGTCGCGCGGTAACTCAGTCAACACCGCGTCCGGCCTGAAGGTTTTGTCCTTTTTTTTTTTCCTTTACATGAAAATATATAATAAAACTAAACAAGCATACCCTACCTCTGACGGAGTACACACAAATAAAGAATGACTCAGCCAAAATAAAAACAAGCGTGCGCGGCACGCTCTGTGTCTGACCAAATCGCTGACAAAAAAAATGTCACCGCTTCAGCGTAGCGCATTTAGAATAAAATTTAAACTTGTTCTTCCATATTTATAAATCAGGCTAACGCTCGCAGCGCGCCTGAAACCACAATATTTCTCCACACCTGTAGTACTGCCTCAGCACAGTACCAAAAACGACAGACTTTGAATGAAAATATTAATTTTATAATTTACAACCGATACCCCTGTGGAATGCGACATGAGAACCAAGAAGCACGAAAATAACTCACCAGAACGGCGGGTGGAAAGGAGGGGAAAAGTGGGCCGGCAGGCTAATCCTCAGCGACAAGACTGTCCGGAACCTCGGAGCCGACAGCACCAGCAGCCCTTCACCATGGGATGGCCGACAGCTGGTCACCCCAGCGAAGAGGGTCAAGTTGAAGACTTGGTGGGCAGGAATAGGGATTCCTCTGTCTCACCCTAAGACTACCACCGTCAGGCAGACAAGTGGCCTTCGTCACGGGTTATGAAATGCCTCGCCAAAGAGAACGTGGTCTCTCACTCGTGGCTCCAATCCGAGTAAAAATAAGAATTTTTCCCAAACGCCAGCTGCCGATCCAAGGGGAATAACTTCCAACGACTCAGTGAGCTCTCCACGGGTTTTCCCAACTATCCGGTTGTCTCACAGAAATCGATGTCCATGCGGTGCAGAAGGATGCACGCAAACCGCACGGACGGGTAGACTTTTCTCCCTGAAAAGTTGACAGCACACAGCTGCCCATCCCTCTTTTACACACACACAAAAATAAAGTGGTAATAAACTGACAAACTACATTAAAAGCGGATGGAGGGCTGTCCGTCCGTGACACACATACAGTGACACCAGACTGCTGTACGATACGTACAGTGACATCAGCCTGCTGTAAAACATATACAGTGACATCCGCCTGCTGTAAAACATATACAGTGACACCAGACTGCCGTAAAACATATACAGTGACATCAGCCTGCTGTAAAAACACATACAGTGACACCAGACTGCTGCACGATACGTACAATGACATCAGCCTGATCTAAAACATATACAGTGACCCCAGACTGCTGTACGATACGTACAGTGACATATGCCTGCTGTAAAACACATACAGTGACACCAGACTGCTGTAAGATACATACAGAGACATCAGCCTGCTGTAAAACACATTCAGTGACACTAGACTGCTGTAAGATACGTACAGTGACATCAGCCTGCTGTAAAAGATATACAGCGATATCAGACTGCTGTAAGACATATACAGTGACATCAGACTGCTGTAAAACATATACAGTGACATCAGACTGCTGTAAGACACAAACAGTGACATCAGACTGCTGTAATACATAAACAGTGACATCAGCCTGTTGTAGAACATATACAGTGACATAAGCCT
>CM031607.1:56464619-56469619 GCA_018398815.1 Conus ventricosus | reverse complement strand
AGGAGATGAGTGATTTGTCGTTCTTCGTTTTAATTGTTTTGAACGTTGTCTGTCCTGCCTGAGGAAGACCAAAGTGGTCGAAACGCGTCGCGTTTTGTCTTGTAATTTGTTCGTCTCTTTCGTTCGGCGGAACAGTGAGTCTTCTTTCGAGTTTTCTTTTCAAGTTCCGCCAGCAGTCACCTCACTTTGGAACTAACAGAAGTCGCGGGTTCGAATCCCGACAGCAGGTGGGAAAAGAACAATTCTGGTAGCAGAAGGGCATGTAGAAGTCAGGACTTGGATGCAGCACGGCTCCTTCAGACTGTGAGTTGAGAATCGAAACGCTTGTCTGAGGGTGGGGTGGCGGTGGGGGGTGGAGATGGCGATGGTGGTGGTGGGACTCTTCTCTGAAGACCTTGTGCTGTCAATCTGTAGCCACTGACAGGCCTGCGTCTCAGGACTGGGCCATGATGAACATGCTGTCTGCAGGGCGCGTCGTCAAGCCGCGGCAGGGGCATGTGGACTGGATCACCCTCAGGTTCACCAGTACATGGAAAAAGCATTGGGCTTGGAAGAGGAGGAACCCGCCACACCTGGACAAAAACCAGTGAGTGTAAATATGCAGAAATCAGCGGCTGGTTGCTCGCTGAGTGGAGGAGTGTAGCTGTTATCCGGCTCTGTTGAGTCTGCTGCTGATTTCTTTTCTTGCTTTGATTTTTATCCCTTTTCTTTCTTTTTTTCTTATACATATTTTTTTTTTCATTTTTTTTTTTTGCTGTCTCATCTCTTGCGCTTTCTACCTTCCCTTTCTCTCCTTCTCCTTGTGCTGAAAGAGCCCCCGGCATTCCTAGGAGATCGGGTGGGTGGGTGGAAGGGGAGGAGGGAGGACGGGGCAAAAACTACAGAATCAGTTTTAACCAAACTTGGTGAAAAGACGAAAAATGGCACAAGGACCAATACATTAAATTCTGAAGCGGATCTGAGGCACGAATTCGGATAAAAAGTGGATCCTGGATCTGTTTGATCAGCGTGCATGCCAGTGCCCTCCTAGTTATACAGAGTGAGTTGTTGACCAGCTTGATGAGTGGAGTGTGTAGCGTTGACTAATTTATGGAGTGTCATGCTCAGGAACAGAGATGTCCTGTGGAACTATATTTTGTAGCTCGATGTGATGCCATGTGATGTGATGTCATCATGTGGTTTCATTTGATGTGATGTGACGTGAGAGATGTGACTTGGTTTGATGTGGGAGTAACGGGAAACGTGACATGAAGCCTAGTATCCTGCACGGAAAGAAATAGAAACAACAGCAGAAAGATGTGATGCGTTGTGAGGTGGTGTGCTGTGATGCGAGGTGTTTGATGTGGTATGATGTGGCTGCACCAGGCGGAGGATGCCGCAAATGACGCCCACCAGGAGCAGAGTCACGGAGAGTTACCTCCCCGCCCGGAACACATGTCTGCATCGCGCCACAAGAGGGCACTCAACGGCAGGACGACTTGTCCACTGCATCTGATTGCCGACCCCTTGTTCTTCCGTTACTTTAAGAATAAGGCACAGGTAAGTTGTTCAGCATTTCTTTCTGTGTTCTTCAACTGTCTTTCACACCAAGTGAAGAGGGCACAAAGGGCGAGTCGTTAAGTCTCTTCCTCTGGAACGTCAGGACGTCGCCGTTGAAACGGCATGTCGTGCTCAAAACAAGGTGCAGCACGGCGTGTCATCGTCTGTCTTAGGCAACATCTCAGAAAAGTCTTGAAGCAGCATTTCACGCCGCAATGAACGAGTGGCTTACGTGTCGTGGACTTCCCGTCTGACGGTCACACGACTCTGTTTCCTGGTAAAACACCCATTTCAAAGAAGCCCACACAGCATACGGGCCAGGAGGTGGCATTGCCAGCGGACTGCGCCTTGGCGGCAGATAGGAGTAGGGCGGCACAGCCGATCTTCCTCACAAGGGACTGTTCTTTAGACTGTGGGGCAGTTCGGCGACAAGGCGCTGCCATTCTGTGACTTCACCGTGGCCCTGCACCACCAGCAGGACCCTCCCCTTGGGCAAGGGAGCGGTGGGAACGTCCCTCACGGGCAGAGAGTGGACACAGATCTTCGTGTAGAGGCTTTGCCACTTCTTGCTCTGCGTGTTTCCTCGGTCGGCCTACGTCGCACAGGACTGTCGCCACTCAGCAGGGAGACGGTCGACCAGAAACCCTGACGATGACCTTGGAGGGAAGGCAACACACCAAGTCACCATCATCACGGTTGATCACGACAGAAGGAAAAGATTGCCTTTCTACGAATGGACAACTTGACCCAGGCTTCCGCTTGAGGGAACCGACTACCCTAAGTGCCTCCCCAACGCAAATACAGCCACCAGTCCGTCAGACAACTGACTCTACGTGCTGCAGCTTGCTGCTGCATTACAACTTCTCCCTAGGAGCATCTAATGAGAGGACGTAAAACTCATCCAACAGGGAAGCCTACACAACTTAGGCAGTGAGTATTTTAAAAAGTCAGACAGACGGGAGCTACAGGAACATCGTGTTCTACACTGAGATATGTCAAACGGGGTCACGGAAAAGCATGTCGTGCTGAGATAACCATAGAACACGGCATTCCTAGTAATTCTCATCTGTCTGACGTTTGGAAATACTCAGTGTTCTAAACTGCCTGGGCTTCCTTGAAATAGGTATTACATCTGGAAACTGACGAGTGACATAAGCCTCATTTTGGCGCAAAATGCTGCTTCAAGATTGTTGTGTGCCTTACTTTTGTAACAAATAGGTTTCAAAGCTGTTTTGCAGTTGAACTCGTTTCTCGGCGCGATCTAATCGGGCGACATGCCTTTTTTTTTTTTTTTTTAATTCTTCCCATTTTGCTTTATGGCCAATGAACGACGCTGTTGGTAGACACGTGACTTTGCCTTGCTTGCCTGTCAAGTAGCAGACGAGAAGTGGGCAGGTCTGTTTGAAACTTTGAACACGAAAAACATGGTTGCTTTTGATTGATTTTTCCCCCATTGTAACTGAACTCCGGGGCGCAATGTTGGAAACTGAAAGAAACAGAAACCGACCTGTAAGCAGGCCGACCCCACTGGTAATTTGTTGCACTGGTGTTCTAAGATGTCAAGATGCAGGCAATGTTTGGAAGGCGAGACATTTTACCTTGGGCATTCATCGCGCGCGCGTGTGTATGTGGTGTGTGTGTGTGTGTGTGTGTGTACCAACCCGTCAAAAACTCGGAAAGTGAGTTCCTTTTTTGTACTCCCAGTTCTTAAAGAACAGGGAGTACTTTAGAATGGGAACGAAGAAATGCTGTCTGTGTGTGTGTCTGTCTGTCTGTCTGTCTGTCTGTCTGTCTGTGTGTCCGTGGTCAAAATGTGTTCCACTCGCTCCAGACAAAACTACTGGGTCGATCTTTCTGAAAATTTGTAGGTATGTTCATTATGGGTCAAGGATGATGCCCGACGTTTTAGTTTACCGTTACAGCCGTTACTAACGGCTGTTACGGCCTGTAACGCTTTTCTTCTTTATGGAATATCTCAGAAAGTACTTGACCGATCTTTCTGAAAATTTGTAGGTATGTTCATTATGGGTCACGAATAATGCCCTATGTTTTAGTTTACCGTTATAACCGTTACTAACGGCTGTAACTGCCTGTAACGGTTTTTCTTCTTTATGGAATATCTCAGAAAGTACTTGGCCGACCTTTATGAAAATTAGCAGGTATGTTCATTATGGGTCACGGATGATGCCTGAT
The DNA here is from genome assembly GCA_018398815.1 of Conus ventricosus. Taxonomy (NCBI): domain Eukaryota; kingdom Metazoa; phylum Mollusca; class Gastropoda; order Neogastropoda; family Conidae; genus Conus; species Conus ventricosus. Next base: position 56,465,887 of record CM031607.1, on the reverse strand, counting down.
GTTTTAGTTTGCCCTGTTATAGCCGTTACTAACGGTTGTAACGGCCTGTAACGGTTTTTCTTCTTTTTCATCTCAGAAAGTACTTGGCCAATTTATAAGCGGTTTGGATGATCTTGTGACAAATCGGATCTTCTGTCCATAATCATGTAAGTGATGTAATGCTGAAAATGGATTGAACAACCGTTAAAAACCGTTATTCTGCCGTTATTTCTTATATATAGGTGGATGTTAATGAAATTTGGTATATAGAAAGGTTATCACACACAAATGGTCCTTCTTCATAGTGTTTCAAAATTTTACCGTTAAAAACCATTATTCTTGACATATTGTCCGATTTGGATTAAATTTGATATGTACACAGGCTTTAGCCAGTGAGGACTAAAATACCGGTTTCAAAGTGCATATCGGTTATATAACCGTTAAACCGTTATTTTGCCGTTATGTTTTATACATTGGTGGGTTTTAATGAAATTTTGTATATAGAAAGGCTATCACACACAAATGGCACTTCCATGCAGTGTTTCAAAATCTGACCGTTAAAAACCGTTATTCTTGACATATTGTCCGATTTGGATGAAATTTGGTATGTACACAGGCTTTAGCCCAGTGAGGACTAAAATACCGGTTTCAAAAGTGTATAAATCGGTTATTTAACCGATAAACCGTTATTTTGCCGTTATTTTTTAATCTATTGGTGGATTTTAATGCAATTTCGTATATAGAAAGGTCATCACACACAAATGGCACTTCCATGCAGTGTTTCAAAATCTGACCGTTAAAAACCGTTATTCTTGACATATTGTCCGATTTGGATGAAATTTGGTATGTACACAGGCTTTAGCCCAGTGAGGACTAAAATACCAGTTTCAAAAGTGTACATCGGTTAAATAACCGTTAAAACCGTTATTTTGCCTTTATTTCTTATCTCACAAAGCACTTGGCCGATTTATAAGCGGTTTGGAAAACTGGGAGTACGTTTATATGCTTCGCATCTTGTTTTTTCTTTATTGTAGACCCGCAATTTTCTTTAACTCAGTTCGTTTTCGCATAGATCCCGGCATAAGGCGGTGGTTATACTGACCCGTCTACTAGACGCCGTCAATTAGACGGCCGTCAACTGAACGGCCGGTTTCAGCAAATCCTTCTCTGGGCTTTCTGGAGACGGATGAATGTGGTTATACTGAGCCGTCTTGGACCCGTCATATCAGTTTTCCACCGTCGATCAGACGGTCGTGCAAACCGTCCGTCTGACGGCTTGACGGGTGAAG
>CM031607.1:56427119-56459619 GCA_018398815.1 Conus ventricosus | reverse complement strand
TCTTCATTGTGACACTTATCAATAGAAATATTGTTTCTTTGTGTTGTCCCCATTATAAGACTCGGCCATAGTGATAACTGGATCAGGATAATCATTATTACAATACTCATCAGTTGACAACATTTTCGCGTGTGCCAGTCAGAAACCTCACTGTGGGCTCGTTATCTCTGAAAAGTTGACCAGTGATAATTTTCTTAATGAAATCCATCAGCGAAGAGGGTATCCATCTGTGCCAGATATAAGTCTATTCGTCAGACTAATCAGTAAATACGATTTTTTTTGTATGTCAGTGATAATCATCGTGATGAGATCCATCACCAGACATGACCCTTTTGTGCTGCAATCGGAAACCCACATCGTCAGAGTCATCAAGAGACACGAAAGTTTCCCTTGTGTAATCCTCATTGTGAGACTAATCGACAGAGATCATTCTTCTCCACATCATACTTATTGTGTGATTCATCAGAGATAAACTTTTATAAGCTTGTATAAATATGATCCTAAATGTGACATTCATTAGCAAAAAGAATTTTCCTCTATATAATTCCCATTGTGAAACTCGTCAGTATAATTGTCCTCTGCACAGTGTCTACTGTGAAACTCATCCATAGCGATATTTATGCCAGTGATAATCATCATCATGAGATCCGCCAGGAGGGAAAATTCCCATGTGCCAGTTATTATACTCAGTGTACGACTCGTCAACAGAAATTGTGCAATGAATTGTCATTACGAGATTCATCAACACAGGTAATTTTCGTGTGTATCAATGATAACTCTTATTGTGAGAATATCAGTTGAATTTATTTACCCTGTCTTAATGGTAGGGCATCAACGTGAGACCCCCGAAAGATATATGTTTGTGAGTGTCAATGATAATTATTGATGTGAAATCTATAAGGATAATTTCCTCTGTGCCAGTGATAATAATCAGTGTCAGACATCATCAGTAAAGATAGTTATTCTATGTGTCAGCAATAACAATCAATTCGAAACCTATCATTAGAAATAATCATCGTACGTGCCATTAATACTAATCAATGTGAGTCCCATTGATAGAGGCAATTATTGTATGTGCCTGCGATAATCGTCAACATGAGATCTTTACTGATGATAAATGATCTGTTTGCCAGGTCTGACGATCAGTTTATGGTCCATCAATAAAGATAACTGTTCTATGTGCTAACGATAATCGTCGACGAGAGATCCATCCACTGTAAAAAAAAAAAATTCCTGAGATCTCATCATAGTGAGATCTATGTACAATTAGCTGGCAACTGGAGGCTGAAATATGGAATAGGTGTCATGCTCGTTCTAACACGAGGTTATCAGAAGCAACGTGACATTTTTTTTCTTATTGCTGGTTGGGGGGGGGGGGATGGGGATAGGAGGAGAGGGGAGAGAGAAGAGATGAGACGAGGAGTGAGTGTGTGTTAGTTATATAAGATGTCATAATTATCATTGACGCGTTGTGATAATGATCACTATGATGTTTTTTTTTCTTTCCAAAAAGCAAATTTGTGGCACAAACTAGCTTGAGATAGAAACTGTTTTTTTTCTTTCAGAATCCATTATTGTCCGACGTTGTGAAGTTTCCGACTCCATTCTCTAGCATCTAAGTATGGCACCATGTGGACTTTTTTGTCTCATTTCTCCGTGGGAATTCAACTACGTTGCTCATACTGACTCTCTCAAACACAGCCACACCCATTTTCATTCTCTCATTCATACATACGGTGGTGTACAGAGAGCTGTCATTATCAGTGACCATGGGGCAAACCACCAGAGGGCTGACAACACTGCTGCTGACTCATTTCAGTGGTGTCCAGTGGTGCCTCTTTTAATCCATTGACGCCAGACATGAACTGCCAAGCTCGCTGGTGACGATAAGTTTTGTGTATTGGCATTCTCCTCCACAGGGCGCCCCCATGTCACGACAGTTCCCTATGAACTAGGTGAAGAGATCTTTCGGGCAGTCTGGTGGCAGGTGTTGTGTCACGTGATGTAAACATTGTTAGGGAGATGGCACGCAGTTTCCTTGAGGAGGCTGACCACACTACTGTGGCGTGTGACAGAGGACAGACCGCTCCATGACGATGTGTTAGGTGACAGAACACAGTCTGACACGTGTTGGTGCGAGGTGTCCGACACAAGAGAGACTGAGCCATGTTGATATGAAATTTGATAGAAGAGAGACTGATCCATATTGGTGTGGTGTGTGACAGAAGGAAGACCGACACATGTTTGCGTGGTGTGTGATAGTGGAGAGACAAACCCATGTCGATGCTGTGTGTGATTAAAGAGAAACTGATCCATGTTGCTGTGGTGTGTAACAAAAGAGAGACAGACCCATGTCGAAATGGTGTACCCAGACAGACTAACACAATTACACTGGCGGTGGTGTGTTATTACAGAAGAGAGACTTACATACGTTGGTGTGATGTGTGACTGACACATCTGGTGTGGTGTTTGGCAGGATAGAGATTGACGGGTGTTTGTGTGGTGTGTGACAGAGGAGAGAGAGAGAGAGAGAGAGAGAGAGAGAGAGAGAGAGAGAGAGAGAGAGCGCAACGAATACAGGTATGGCGTGTGACAGAAATGAACAGGATACTGATCAAAGTTGGTATGCTGTTTGACTAGAACAGACAGAGACTCACCCAAATCGGCATGCTGTTTAACAAGAACAGAACAACGCTAATCAATGTGGGTATCCAGTCTGTCTGAAAGAGAACGACACCAGCCAATGTTGGTATGCTGTGTGACAGATTCTCACAGCGGGGTGCGGGGACTACGGACGCGCCAACGGCAGGTTTTTAAACACAGGCGTCGTCACCATCATTAACTTCGAGCACATCGTCCCCAGCCGCGTGTCGCAACTGTCGCTCGCTCACGAGACGGGTCACAGCTTTGGATCGCCGGTGAGTGGGGCAGTGTGCTTAGTTCTCTAGGGAGTTGAATTTTGCTGTTTCTTACAAGTTTCCATGCTGTTTCTTCGTTTAGTGCTCTCTCTCTCTCTCTCTCTCTCTCTCTCTCTCTCTCTCTCTCTCTCTCTCTCTCTCCGTATGTGGTTTCTCTTCTCCTTTTCTCTAGCTATATTTTTTTCTGTCTTTCCCTCCTGATTCTTTTTTTTCTTCAGTAGATTAACGTTATTTTCTTTTCTTTTTGAGTTATTCTTTTATGTCCGTATGTCTGTCTCATATGTTTGACTCTCTGTTTCCGTTCTCTCTTTCAATCTCTCTTTTTTAATTTGAATACCAAACAAGTAGGGCAACTCTTGCTCCCACGATGAAATAATTACAGACCCATAACACCAAACGGATACTGTTTACGACACCAAATCGCCTTAGCAGAACAACACATAGTACACAAAACAGAGATGTTCCAAGCTTGCCTACATACCCTGTACCCGACACATTTGTATGCGACAACATCTGGAGAAATGAACAAATATAAATCAACATTTATTCAGAACTGGCACTGCCGTTTAGGTCTGAAATATAATTCAGTGAACACGTGGACGAACAGTAACATATACAGGTCACCTCGATTTGATTGGCATGATAGAAATCGTCAGTGAGGCAAGAAAGAGTAAACAGCAAATAACAAACAAGTAGGGTAATTCTCGCTCCTATAGAAAGAATAATTACAGGTCTGTAACTGTAAACGAATGCTGCTTACGACACCACATCGCCTAGCAGACACGACAGCACAGACTACTCGGAACAAACAAGGAGACATCCCCCCAAAAGGAATGTCCCAAGCTTGCTCGTATACCCTGTATCCGACGCATCTACACAGCAACAACAACTGGAGAAATGAACAAATACAAATTCACATTTATTCAAGACTGGCACGGCCTTTTCGGTCTTGGACATAGTCAAACCAACATGCGACGAACAGTAACAAATACAGGCCACCTCAATCAGATTGTTATGATAGGAAATCGTAAGTGACCACGGAACAGTAAACAGTAAAAACAACAACAACAAACAAACAAATTGGGTAACTTTATGAATAGTTTATAAAGCAACCAACACTTAATACGTATAATGATTTTTTCAGTCTATTCTCAATATTTTCTCAAACTGAAATGCGAGGCCGACTTCCATTTCTCTTTCGTTTTCTGTTTGTTTGTTTTTCTAAATGTTCGTCAGTCTATATCTTTACCTTCTTTCCTTCTTTCTTTCCTTTCTTTTTTCTAAGATTTCTTTCTCTTCTTGTTTCTTCCCTACTTGTTTCGTCTGTTTTTTTCTTACGTTTTTTTTTTGTCAGCAAGACAAAGGGAAACAGTTTCAACAGAATATTGTACAAAGCAAGCTGAAACACACGTGGATATTGTATATCATATGTTGACTATATTCTATCTTTAGATAGAGATAGACGAACAAATAGATAGATAGATGGATAGAAAGACAGAAAGTTAGGTAGACAGACAGACAGACAGACAGAAGATACATACATACATACATTCATACATACATACATTCATACATACATAGATGAATGGATAGATGGGCAGACAGGTAAGATTTAAAGAAAGCAATCTGTTTCATATCTTAAGACTTGTATATATATTTTCAAGAAATTTTCGTGGACAACCGGCTTCTTCATGACATTCTCTCTCTCTCTCTCTCTCTCTCTCTCTCTCTCTCTCTCTCTCTCTCTCTCTCTCTCTCTCCTCTCTCTCTCCACAATCATCCACTTCATCCTATCTCTCTCCCCCATCCTCTTCCCCGGTTTTCGACTCGCGTGTGTAACAAAACGATCCCTGGTCATTACTAAGTTTCTGTTACGTGTGGTGGTAGTGGTGGTGTTGTGGTGGTATTGTGTGTGTGTGTGTGTGTGTGTGTGTGTGTGTGTGTGTGTGTGTGTGTGTGTATGAATAGTGTACTTCCCTACCTTATAAAAGGAGTTTACCAGCTGGTCTAAAACCCTGAAAGTTTCCAAAACTGATTTATTGTGCTGAATCATTTTTAATAGATCCCGACAAACCTTTAATGTACCAACAAAATAAGAAGAATAAATGATGTAAACTTTCTAAACAACTTATTTATATAGTGAAAATCAATATTTTAAGATTTTATCTCTTAAAAACTGAATTTGCAATTGAAAATTCCATAATGAAGTTTGGAGATGAGAACGAGTGTAGTGTGTGTGTGTGTGTGTGTGTGTGTGTGTGTGTGTGTGTGTGTGTGTGTGTGTGTGTGTGTGCGTGCGTGCGTGTGTGTGTGCGTGCGTGCGTGCGTACGTGTGTGTGTGTGTGTGTGTGTGTGTGTGTGTGTGTGTGTGTGTGTGTTGAACTTTAACATTTGCTTTTTCATGGTAGTTACAAGTGCCAGCAAAAACATGTCCCCCGCTGAATAACCATGGAGAGTTTTGTCTGAGCATTGTGTTGTACATTATGTAAACATTTGCATTCCAGTCTGTGTGTTTGTCCGCTAGGCTTGTTTTTTTTTTTTTTATAGTAGCGGTGCAGTCTAACGTCAATTAAAAAAAATATTCTCGTTGATCTTATGCATGTCCAAAAAGCCACTCAGTGACATCTCTTTTGAATTTTGTGTGTGTGTGTGTGTGTGTGTGTGTGTGTGTGTGTGTGTGTGTGAGTGCGCAAGAAATGAATGGAGACTGGGGAAGAGAGTGGGGGAGTTGGGGGCTGGGGAGTATGTAGGGTTCGAGTGGCCGTCGCATGGATAGATAAGAAGAGTGAGTACAGTAAGAAGCTGTGTGTGCATTAATGGATAGATAAGAAGAGTGAGTTTAATGAGAAGCCATGTGTGCATGAATGGATAGTTAAGAAGAGAGAGTACAATACGAAGCCATGTGTGCATAAATGGATAGATAAGAAGAGAGAGAGAGAGTACAATAAGAAGCTGTGTGTGCATGAATGGATAGATAAGAAGAGAGAGAGAGAGAGAGAGAGAGAGAGAGAGAGAGAGAGAGAGAGAGAGAGAGAGAGAGAGAGTACAATAAGAAGCCATGTGTGCATGAATGGATAGTTAAGAAGAGAGAGAGAGAGTACAATAAGAAGCCATATGTGCATGAATGGATAGTTAAGAAGAGAGAGAGAGAGTACAATAAGAAGCCATATGTGCATGAATGGATAGTTAAGAAGAGAGAGAGAGAGTACAATAAGAAGCCATATGTGCATGAATGGATAGTTAAGAAGAGAGAGAGAGAGTACAATAAGAAGCCATATGTGCATGAATGGATAGTTAAGAAGAGAGAGAGAGAGTACAATAAGAAGCCATATGTGCATGAATGGATAGTTTAAGAAGAGAGAGAGAGAGAGTACAATAAGAAGCCATATGTGCATGAATGGATAGTTAAGAAGAGAGAGAGAGAGAGAGAGTACAATGAGAAGCCATGTGTGCGTGTATGGATAGGTAAGAAGAGAATACACCAAGAAGCCATGTGTGCGTGTATGGATAGGTAAGAAGAGAATACACCAAGAAGCCATGTGTGCGTGTATGGATAGGTAAGAAGAGAATACACCAAGAAGCCATGTGTGCGTGTATGGATAGGTAAGAAGAGAATACACCAAGAAGCCATGTGTGCGTGTATGGATAGGTAAGAAGAGAATACACCAAGAAGCCATGTGTGCGTGTATGGATAGGTAAGAAGAGAATACACCAAGAAGCCATGTGTGCGTGTATGGATAGGTAAGAAGAGAGAGAGAGTACAATAAGAAGCAATGTGTGTTTGTACGGATAGTTAAGAAGAAGAGTACAATAAGAACCTAATGTGTGCGTGTATGGATAATAATAATAATAATAATAATAATAATAATAATAATAATAATAATAATAATGGTTTCTTATATAGCGCTCAATCAAACGAATTTCTCTAAGCGCTTTACAAAGTCATACTACTTTTACCCTTCTCATATACAATACTACACCCTACACCTAGCTACAAATACTATTACTACAATAACAAACAAATCCTAATCCTACGAGTGTGACATTCACTTATTTTTCAAGTATCACTACAAACACTTAATCCTATAACGTTCAGTCATACAACAAATACATGTAATGGAGAACATACACATACACTACATTTGAAAAGGCCCAGACGGCTATGAGTTAGGTTGTTCCTTCCCCCCCCCCCCCCCCCCCCCCCCCCACAGCATTGATTAATTATGAGAAAATAGATGGTTTTAAGTTTAGACTTGAAAGAAGGGATAGAATCTGAATGTCTGAGAGAGAGTCTGGCAGTCTGTTCCACGTCGCTGGAGCTTGAAAAGAGAAGGATCTTTCACCAGTAGTAGTCCTGAAGCGAGTCATTCGTAGAAGGCGTCGCCATCACAGGAGCGTAGTTGTCGAGAGGGGTGTAGATTTTAAGGAGATCTGTGAGATAAGAAGGTCCATTTTCAAAGAGAGCAGAGAAAGTGAGAGTTGAGATTTTGTACGAGATACGGTTTGAGACAGATAGCCAGTGAAGAGAGTGAAGTAGAGGCGAAATGTGATCATATTTTCCTGCTCTACAGACGACTCGGCTGCATGATTTGGATTCGCTGTAATCTTTCTATCAGGTATTTTGGAAGGCCGGCCAAAAGTGAGTTGCAGACTGTTGCTAGACTGCGGACAGAGGTGGAGACAGAGACAGTACAGTCATTGATAGTGACAGTTGAAGGCAGAGAAGGATGGTTAGGCTGTTTTGTCACGAACATGATTCCATCTTGTCGTCGTTTAGTTGTAGTTTGTTGATTGTCATCCAGTCCTTCAGGTCTGCAATGCAGCCCCGCGTCCGAGAAATCAGTGAGTCAATTTCAGCAATGGGAGCCGACTGATGAAGCTGAGTATCATCAGCAAAGCTCTCATGCGACATGGCGTGACCACTGATGACGTCAGACACAGGACTAGCATACAGCACAAAAAGGACTGGCCCCAGTACAGAACCCTGAGCACACCGTACCTAAGAGATAGGTCAGAAGAGAGAGAGTACAATAAGAATCTATGTGTGCGTGTATGGGTAGGTCAGAAGAAAGACAGAGAGTACAATAAGAATCTATGTGTGCGTGTATGGGTAGGTCAGAAGAAAGACACAGAGTACAATAAGAATCTATGTGTGCGTGTATGGGTAGGTCAGAACAGAGACAGAGAGTACATAGACAAGCTTTGTGTGTGCGTGCATGGATAGATCAGAAGAGACAGTACAGAGATAAGCTTTGTGTGTGCGTGCATGGATAGATCAGAAGAGACAGTACAGAGATAAGCTTTTGTGTGTGCGTGCATGGATAGATCAGAAGAGACAGTACAGAGATAAGCTTTGTGTGTGCGTGCATGGATAGATCAGAAGAGACAGTACAGAGATAAGCTTTGTGTGTGCGTGCATGGATAGATCAGAAGAGACAGTACAGAGATAAGCTTTGTGTGTTTGCAGGGATAGGTAGGAAGAGAGTACAGAGATAAGCTTTGTGTGTTTGCAGGGATAGGTAAGAAGAGAGTACAGAGAGAAGCTATGGTGAGCGTGCAGGGATAGGTAGGAAGAAAGATGACTAAGGAAAGCTTGAGAGAGAGAGAGAGAGGGGGGTTTGTTTCTAAATCGATTGTGATATTTCATGGATGTGGTAGAATAGTTTTTAAAAAATGTATAGTTATATTCCTGTGTTTTTTGTATGTGTGGATGAGACCACAAATTGCTAACACTTAACTACCCTTTATGAAGAAAAAAAATGAAGACAAAACTTTAAAAAAGATTCCTGAAGCGTGAGCCTCTGTACACATTTCTTTGCACACGTGTGTCCGAACACACCTGTATCACCAGCCGTGTCAGTGTGTACGGGTTGCACTTACTTCTGTTTGTTTGTTTGTTTTTGTTTATGCCTTCGCCGAGAAGATTTCTTTTTTCATCACGGAGTCTGTTTCTTTATTTGTATGTCAGCAAGCTCACGCTTAAACTTACCAACCAATTTAAACAAAATTTTAAGAAAAGATAGAATGTGGCCCGGGAGACGAACGCATTGGAGTTTGGTTTGAATCCCGATTAAAGGAAAAATCCACGTCCGATCAGCAAGTTTTAAAAAATTTTTTTATCTATTTAAATTTTTTACACATACATTTTACTGTATTATCGCTTTTTGGAGAAAAAAAAATCCACTTAACATGAAAAATACGAATATACCGTTTACAGATCGATTGATGTATGTAAAATGACACGTTACGTGGAATATAAAAACCTTCCAGATGATTAAGACGTTGACACTTTGTATTGTCCATGTCCCATCACAAATAGCACAAAGGCGCTATTTCAGTCCCCACATACTATTCACACTATTACTTCCCCTGGCAGCAAAGAAAAAACAAAAAAGAAAAGAAAAAAAAAAGAAAGAAAGAAAATGGCGGAGGAGGTCTGCGCTCTCCCGAATACATTTTTGTCGTCGTCGTCATCATCGCTGTTGTTGTTGTTGATGATGATGATGTTTCGTTTTTTAATTTTATGCTCCAAAGGGGAGCGGTGTTATGTCGGTGAAAGGTTTACAAGATAGTTGATTGGTCAATCCCATCTTCAGCATGACACGGGGTCCGGCCTGTGTGTTCCCTATGGGACGACGCGGAGTGATGCGGATGAGGGCAACTACATCATGTACCCCAACGCCAACCTGGGAGAGTTGCGCCACAACTACCAGTTTTCGCCCTGTAGTCGGGACAACATCACGCGCATCCTCGAGCAGATAGATAACGGCAATCGAAGGATGTGCTTTGAGGGTTAGTCTATGTACGCGCGCGTGTGTGTGTTGTGTGTGTGTGTCTGTGTGTGTGTGTGGTGTGGGGGGGGGGTATGTATGTGTGTGTATGTGAGTGTGTGTGTGTGTGTGTGTGTGTGTGTGTGTGTGTGTGTGTGTGCGTGTGTGTGTGTGTGTGTGTGTGTGTGTGTGTGTGTGTGTGTGTGGAGGGGGAGACGGTGGTGGTGATGTGATGGTAAAAATCCTGAAGGTTTGATTTTGACCATGCTAGCTTCATCAGACTGGAAGCATGCGCCCCCCCCCCCCCCCCCCCCCCCCTACTTTATTGACACATACTGGCGTGACGGCTCCTTCTGACGGGCGAGCCACATTCACACCGGCTCTGTGCGCAGCCAGTTATTGTGATAAAACAGAATCTTAAACAAGGCAGGGTATAGTAAACAGAAAATAACGAAGAACTAGAGTAACTCTTGCTCCCATGTTGAAATAGTCATACGCCCATCACTCCAAAACGAATGCTGCTTTTGACACCAAATCAGAGCACAACAGAACAAACAAGGCTCGGATGTTAAATCAGAACAGGTACCACTGAACACCAGAGAATTGAGTCGGCGGAAAATCTCCTCAGGTGGGTTGTCTCACGGCGACCGAACGTTGATCGCTGCCTGTTGGAACTCTGGACTGGCTGCAGCAGGCTGGACGACTGGGGGTGGCTGGCCACGAGGTGGCTGGAATGAGCAACGAGGGAAAGGGGGCGGGACGGCGAGGGGGCGTTGGCCTCCAAAGAAGCCTCAGCAAATAATGATACTACTGCTGCTCCTGTTGCTGTTACAACTACTGCTGCTACTACTACTACTACTACTACTACTACTACTACTACTACTACTACTACCGCTGCAACAACTACGCCGCTGCTGCTGTTACTACAGCAACTACTGCTGCTACTATTATTGCTTCTATTTCTTTCACTACTATTAACACTATCACTACTACTACTACTACTACTACTACTACTACTACTACTACTACTACTACTACTGCTGCTGCTGCTGCTGCTGCTGTCGCTGCTGCTGCTACTACTACTACTGTTGCTGTTGCTGCTGCTGCTGCCGCTACTACTACTACTACTACTACTACTACTAATGCTGCTGCTGCTACTACTACTACTACTACTACTACTACTACTACTACTACCACTACTACTACTACTACTACTACTACTACTACTACTACTACTTACGCCGCAGCTGCTACTACCACCACTACTACTATTACTACTAATACAACAACTACTACTACTGCTGCTACTACTATCACTACTGCTGCTGCTGCTGCTGCTCCTATTACTTAAGAGTCCCCAGAGGTCCACCATTGCATCAAAGCTGATCCATTTCATAGGAATAGAGCAGAATAGGAACAGTCGTGAAATGAACTCACCTAGTCAACTTAAAGCTCTGTCAGTTAGGCTTGTTTACTGGATCCTTCTAGCATCCTCGTGTATCCTAGGTGAATGGGTACCAACATCGGCATCGATTAGGAGTTATGCACTTTCAAGTCCATGACTAAGGGAGGGAAAAGTTAAACGTGGATATCAGGTAAATTGGTACTAGAAGTGATAATAGGTTGGAATTACAAGACTTTAATTGTTTGACTGCGGAACGAAAATGCGTGTGTGTGTGTGTGTGTGTGTGTGTGTGTGTGTGTGTGTGTGTGTGTGTGTGCGCGCGCGCGCGCGCGCTTGTGTGTGTGTGTGTGTGTGTGTGTGTGTGTGTGTGTGTGTGTGTGTGTGTCCAGAGGCAGGGCAGGCCTACTGCGGCAACAGGATCACAGAGCAGGGGGAACAGTGTGACTGCGGCTTCGGGGACTGTGCCCCAGACACCTGCTGTGTGGGGAGGAGCGAGGACGGCACCCCTGGCGGCTGTCGGCTGACCGACAATGCTCGCTGCAGGTCTGCACAGCACTGCACAACAGCGACTGCACTGCGTCCAAAGCGGATTCATTTCTGTTAGACAGTATCATCCCACTGGTGTCCCGTGTGTGAATACATCGCTATATCGTAGTTTCGGTGTCACCCATTCTGGGCCTCACTTGCAACGTATTCACCTCCGGTGCCCTGTTTAACACCTGCTGTCACCAGAGGCTGAACTAGGCTACGCTACTCAACGTTTTCCTCTCTGGTGCCATGTATTAATGCATAGCATTTACCTTAACTTTGGCCCACCTGCCTTCACGTTCCCCCACGTGTGCCCTGTATTAACACCTTGCTTTACCACAGCTGTCATGTCACGTCACCCACTGTGGGCCTCACAACCTATGTATCCCCCCACCAGTATTAACATATTGTTTTACCCTAACTTTGGTGACACCTGTCGTGGGCCTCACTACCTTCACGTTCCCCTCTAGTGCCCGGTGTAACGAAAAATTTTAACTCCCCGAATGGTTTAACTCCCAGGGAGTTAAACTGTTCATTTGTAAATTTTAACTCCCTGGAGTTAAACTAGAATATGAAAAACTAACTCCCTCTGTGTTTCAGTTTGACTCCAGGGAATTATTCTGACATACCACCAGAATGACTCCCACCCACCACCCACTCCCCGCAACTCGCTACCACCCATGCATCTATATAAATATATATGAGCAGATATGAATGCGCAAAGCTTTGTTTATAATTCAATATTTCTTGCAGTCATTGCAACACCAAGCTGCTCTGTAAGTTGCTGGAACGGTGCGGTACTTATCCTTGGAATTTATTAGTTTGTTGTTTTTTAGTCCCTTGCGATTCATTCCAAGAACTGGCCCTCAGCACTTGTGTCTTAGAGGATATGTTTTTATATTTTTTGTTTTTCACAAGAAAATGTAGCTTGTTTTGCTCTTTTATGATTTTCTTTTGCTTCTTAGATGGCACCTTTGGTTGGTTTTTTGAAAACTCAACAAACATACTACGGTATTGCACACCAACCTTTTCTGGGATTACATTCTTCTTAAAACTGAAAAGGCAGAGGATCAAATTACCACTTTCCGCGGTCACTGAGGAGAAACCACCAAGTTTCGAAATATCGGTATATGACCAGGAGTTATATGTTAGTGAGTTTCCCTCCCTATTGGAGGATGTCTCCCCCTTTGAGAATATAAGCTCGCTGAAGGCTCATTTTGAGAAGCATTTATTTATTTTTCCCCATTCACCCACTCAAGCACATACTGTTAGTTAGGCAGAATCATCTACCACTGCAGATATGAATGCGTATCTCCCCCTATTTCTTCAATCTAAGACATAAGAGCAAGCTTTGTTTATAATTCAATATTTCTTGCAGTCATTGCAACATCAAGCTGCTCTGTAAGTTGCTGGAACGGTGCGGCACTTATCCTTGGAATTTATTAGTTTGTTGTTTTTTAGTCCCTTGCGGATTCATTCCAAGAACTGGCCCTCAGCACTTGTGTCTTAGAGGATATGTTTTTATATTTTTTTGTTTTTCACAAGAAAATGTAGCTTGTTTTGCTCTTTTATGATTTTCTTTTGCTTCTTAGATGGCACCTTTGGTTGGTTTTTTGAAAACTCAAACATACTACGGTATTGCACACCAACCTTTTCTGGATTACATTCTTCTTAAAACTGAAAAGGCAGAGGAGTCAAATTACCACTTTCCGCGGTCACCTGAGGAGAAACCACCAAGTTTCGAAATATCGGTATATGACCAGGAGTTATATGTTAGTGAGTTTCCCTCCCTATTGGAGGATATAAGCTCGCTGAAGGCTCATTTTGAGAAGCATTTATTTTATTTTTCCCCATTCACCAGAATCATCTACCACTGCAGATATGAATGCGTATCTCCCCCTATTTCTTCAATCTAAGACATAAGAGCAAGCTTTGTTTATAATTCAATATTTCCTTGCAGTCATTGCAACACCAAGCTGCTCTGTAAGTTGCTAGAACGGTGCGGTACTTATCCTTGGAATTTATTAGTTTGTTGTTTTTTAGTCCCTTGCGGATTCATTCCAAGACTGGCCCTCAGCACTTGTGTCTTAGAGGATATGTTTTTATATTTTTTGTTTTTCACAAAAATGTAGCTTGTTTTGCTCTTTTATGATTTTCTTTTGCTTCTTAGATGGCACCTTTGGTTGGTTTTTTGAAAACTCACAAACATACTACGGTATTGCACACCAACCTTTTTCTGGATTACATTCTTCTTAAAACTGAAAAGGCAGAGGAGTCAAATTACCACTTTCCGCGGTCACTGAGGAGAAACCACCAAGTTTCGAAATATCGGTATATGACCAGGAGTTATATGTTAGTGAGGTTCCCTCCCTATTGGAGGATGTCTCCCCCCTTGGAGAATATAAGCTCGCTGAAGGCTCATTTTGAGAAGCATTTATTTTATTTTTCCCCATTCACCAGAATCATCTACCACTGCAGATATGAATGCGTATCTCCCCCTATTTCTTCAATCTAAGACATAAGAGCAAGCTTTGTTTATAATTCAATATTTCTTGCAGTCATTGCAACACCAAGCTGCTCTGTAAGTTGCTGGAACGGTGCGGTACTTATCCTTGGAATTTATTAGTTTGTTATATATATATATATATATATATATATATATATATATTCAAAATGTGTGTGTGTGTGTGTGTGTGTGTGTGTTCTTACACTAACTTGCCAGATCAAGACTTGTCAGGTAGAATTGTTTCTACGATATTGTACGTACAATTTCGTTTGTTAAAAAAGTCAAAATTAAAAAAAAATTGTAACTTTTCAATGAGTGAAAATATCACGAAATCCTTTGGTGAAGTTGTTCCACAGATGTAAAAGAACAGTTTAAAACTTGTTTGGTGTCAATACCTCTATCCTGTGGAGAATGAGCCTACACACAAAATCTGTTGTTTATTTTCAATTAATTCATGTATATACAGACTTTACATACAGATTATATACAAAAAGGCATAGCAAAATATCAAGGACATGCATAGATGAGCACATGAATATGTACACGGACATTTCATTTCCCTATGATGATGATGATCATGAACATTAAATCCCCTTCTCCATTCTCTTAGCGAAAGACACCTGGGAATAGGTGGGTGGTAAGTCATCTTAGTCATGATCAGATTAACTCCCCCTCTGTTACAAAGTAACTCCCTGGGAGTCAGAAAACACGTGTACACATTAACTCCCAGGGGAGTTATTCTAAACTGTGAAAAACTGACTCCCCTTAGTGGGCGGGGAGTTAAACTTTTACACGCCTGGATTAACTCCCGGGAGTTAATCTGTACTAACTACCAAGGGGGTCATTCTGTTACAGGGTGGGAGTTAAGTCTGATATATGTACAAAATGACCCCCACCCTTAATGTTTCAAGAATTTGTTGAGACTTATACAAAAAATTTTTTTAGAACATTTTGAAGTTTTACTGAATGGAGTTATTTTGGCACAGGGTGGGGGTCATTCTAGTTTAACTCCCGGGGAGTTAAAATTTACATATGAAAAGTTTAACTCCCTGGGAGTTGAACCATTCTGGGAGTTAAAACTTTTCGTTACACCGGTATTAGCATATTGCTTTACCTTAGCTTTCGTGTCACCCACTGTGGGCCTCATAAGCTAACTGTACCTCTACTGATGCTCTGTACGAAGACATTGCTTTTCCTTAACGTTGGTTTCACGCACAACGAGCTTTATTACCTATTATACTCTCCACTGATGCCCTGTATTCACACCGCTTTACCCGTCACCCACTGTAGGTCTCATCACCGATGTATTTGCCTACTGATGCCCTGTATTAACCCCACTGCTTTATCTTCACTTTGGTGTCACGCACTGGTGCTCCACATTAACCTATGACTTTATTTTCAGTGGCATCTATCGTGGGCCTCACTGCTTACATATTTCACTCACTGGTGCTCGGTGTTAACACATTGCTTCACCTTAACCTCGATGTCACTCACAATCTACCTTCATATTTTCAGCTGGTGCTCGGTGTTAACACATTGCTTCACCTTAACCTCGATGTCACCCATAATCTACCTACATATCTTCAGCTGGTGCTCGGTGTTAACACATTGCTTCACCTTAACCTCGATGTCACCCATAATCTACCTACATATCTTTAGCTGGTGCTCGGTGTTAACACATTGCTTCACCTTAACCTCGATGTCACCCATAATCTACCTACATATCTTCAGCTGGTGCTCGGTGTTAACACATTGCTTCACCTTAACCTCGATGTCACTCACAGTCTACCTATATATCATCAACTGGTGCTTGGTGTTAATACATTGCTTCACCTTAACCTCGATGTCATCCACAGTCTACCTACATAGTTTCCACTGGTGCTCGGTGTTAACACATTGCTTCACCTTAACCTCGATATCATCCACAATCTACCTACATATCTTCAACTGGTGCTCGGTGTTAATACATTGCTTCACCTTAACCTCGATGTCATCTGCAATCTACCTACATATCTTCAACTGGTGCTCGGTGTTAATACATTGCTTCACTTTAACCCAGGTGTCAGTCCTCCAAAGGCCTCATCAGCTCCTTACTGGGGCCCCGTGATGTTCAACACCACACTGCCTTCTCCTTGGGGTATTACTATTCTGTAGAGTCTGAAGGCAAGTGGTTGGAGCTGACTGTTGTGAGCTCGAGCTCATGGGGTCCAGTTTTTGGTTCCTTGATTCAGCACAGGGAAAGTAAAAGCGGCGGATGGAAAGGAACGGGTTTTGTTGTTCCATCGTGCCTCAGGCACGATGAGTTTTGGGCAATTCACTGCCGATACAATTATCAGACTGCGGGACTGTGATATCACCTTTGTAATCCGGCACTACGCGTTGTGCGTGATTAGCGTGGAGGAGGGGAGGAGGAGGGGAAGAAGGTGTTACCTTAGGTGAGGGGGGGGAGGGGCGGTGCTCTGTATGTGTGAGACATGCATTTTGTGGGTGTCAAAAATTTATTGTCAGAATCCAGTGTGCCTCATTTGCAGCACATATTTTTTTCTCTGCAGTCGTGAACAAACTTGATCCCATCTTTACGCGCGCGCGCGCGCGCGCGCGCGCGCGTGTGTGTGTGTGTGTGTGTGTGTGGTGTGTGTGTGTGTGTGTGTGTGTGTGTTTCCTGGTGTCTGTGGTGTTGTTTCTTAATTTAGACGTCAGAGTTTTTGTGGTTATAGTTTTAGTCGAAAATGTTAAGCCACATTCGTCTGTGTTTTTTGTGGTTTTGTTTTGTTTTTTCAGTATCGTATTGACTGTAAATTTTAGACTTCCGTCTAGTTACAAATGTCTGGGGAGGGAGAAGGCGTTGCTGTTGCTCGAGCAAGTATCGCTCAGTTGCGAGAGCTTCCCAGTCGCCCCCCCCCCCCCCCCCCCCCACACTTACCGTGTTATCATTACCATAATCTTCTAATGCACGTGAATTTACATGAGTTTGTCAGTTAGTGTGTGTGTGTGTGTGTATGTGCGCACGCGTTTTTGTGTGTATATGTGGGGAGGGGGGGTGAGAGAGAGAGAGAGAGAGAGAGAGAGAGAGAGGCTGACAGACAGACGGGCAGTTTGTTGGCGACATCGTGTTGTGCCTATGATGGGTGAGTAGTGTGTGCGTGTGTGTTGTGCTGGCAGCCCAGGCTCCGGCCCTTGCTGCACAGAGAGCTGCCAGTACGAAGCCAGTGGGGTTGAGTGCCAACACGCCGTTGAATGCAAGAAACCCGCATTCTGTCCGTATCCTTTGTCCTTGACGGCTCTGGAACGTTGTGTTGTGTGTGTGTGTGTGTGTGTGTGTGTGTGTGTGTGTGTGTGTGTGTGTGCGTGCGTGCGTGCGTGCGTGCGTGCGTGCGTGCGTGTGTGTGTGTGTGTGCGCGCGCGAGTGAGCGCACGTCTGCGTGCAAATGTGCTGGTGCATCCTTCCGTTCAACATACATTCACATATATGCTTTATTTTCAGAAGAGTATTTCTTTCCAGGGTGTAGTTTGCACCCACAAAACGCTGAAAATGGTTCTATGATACGTTTTGCCTGTTACATAATGAGAACTGTGATTTAAAAAGGAAAACACGACTTAACGATGTTGATTCGCTGTCGGACTGCAACCTTGACTCACTCAGGGGCGACAACTACCAGTGTCCGGACCAAGAGTCGGTGCCCGATGGCGAGTACTGCAATGAGCGCACCAAAGTCTGCGTCGAAGGGGTGAGCTCTCCTGCGTGCTGACCATAGCTTTTTGCTGAATCGTACTGCGCTGGCTGTTGTGTACACGGGGCCTATTCACCTCTGCTTGTCTTGCTTTTATAAGTAAATCATACTCCGTGTATGAACTTGCCCTGCGTATTTGGGGTAATTGTAGCCCAGCTCTCTTACTTACCCCTGCAAGGGAGGTTATGGTTTCATATAGGTCTGTCACTACGTTTGTCTGTCAGCATATATACTGGAGAAAAAAACAACAACAACTACTGAACTGGTCATCAAGAAACTTTGTGGGAGGATGAAATGTGGCCTGAAAACGAAATCGTGAAATTTTGGGGCAGTTTCGAATCATTAGAGTTGGATCAAAAATTTTTACTCCATATTTTCTTTACAATTGCAAACTGTTGTTTTCCTTTTTTTTTGTACTGTTGTTATTTTGTCAAGAAAAAAGTGCACGGATCTCAGTGAACACACAGACACAGACACACACACACACACACACACACACACACACACACACACACACACACACACACCACACGCACACACACACCACACACACACGTTCGCACGCACACGCACCTACGCACGCACGCACGCACGCACAGGTTGAGCTAAATAACATTAATAAGGGTATGGGTTCGGAGGTAGTGGAATGGAATCTCAGTCATGATTTCGTTAAAGAAATGAAAGTTGCCGTTCGACCTTGGTAAAAGTCTGCATTCTGCCAAGAGCCTTTCTAGTTTGGGAGTGTGTTTCCAACTCTAGTGGTAAGATTTTGTTCCCCCCCCCCCCTCCCCCTTTTTTTCCATCTCATCTCGGACCACAATTCTTTCTACTATCCCTGTCTTTCATGCATGCATTGAACGTCTTGTAAAGCTGCAAAACATTTATAACCTGTGGTCCATATCAATTGAAAATAGACGAGCAATTCACCACGCGCGCGCACACACACACACGCACGCACGCACGCACGCACCCACGCACGCACGCACGCACGCACGCACACACACACACACACACACACACACACACACACACACACACACACACACACACGCACAGATACGTACACACGCAAGCACACACACGTACATTCAGTCGCTATATGATTCAAAATTACCCCACCCCCACCCCCTTTTCCTCCTCCTTTGCTCCCAAATTAAGTAAATAAGAATAATAAAATGAATTTTTTTAAGAATGAAAGCAAATCATGAAACAGAAATAAGACATAATGAAAATAGTTTCTGGGTAAATAAAACTACATTGAACAATAAACAAATGGGGTAACGTTTGCTCCCATAAGAAAAACGTTACCCCACTTGTTTACTGTTCCCTGCCTCATTTCATTTCCAATTTTGTTTTGATTAAAACTACATTGGTTTTCACTCCATAGCAGAAGCTTCTAGGGACCAATTTTCCGCTTGAGTGCAATAGCACTTTAAAGTCTTTTGGCTTTCATTAGGACAACGTGGGGGGAGGGGGGGGAGGGGTGAGAGAAGGGGCAGGGAAGAGGATGAAGGGGTATGTGGAAATGGGAAGCTCAAAATAAATTTTGGACCAAATATCACACCGTTTATTGTTAAAGCAGCAGCAGCAGCAGCAACAACAACAACAACAGCAACAACAACAACAACAACAACACAACACCACAACCACAACAACCACACACAACCACAACCACCAACCCACAAACCCAACCCACAACCCAACCCCAACCACAACCCACAACCACCAACCCCAACCCACAACCACCACCACACCCAACCACCAACCCCAACCACCACCACCAACCACCAACCCAACCACAACCACCAACCACACAACCACCAACCCACACAACCACAACCCACCAACCACCACCACAACCACCAACCCACAACCACCAACACCACCACAACCACCACCCCCAACCCCACCACCAACCACAACCAACCCCCAACCCACACCACCAACCCACAACCACCAACCCACAACCACCAACCACAACCACCAACCACACAACCCACCAACCACACCACCAACCACAACCACCAACCCAACCACCAACCACCAACCCACCAACCCACCAACCCACAACCACCAACCACCACAACCACCACACCACCCACAACCACCAACCCCACCAACCACAACCCACCAACCCACAACCACCAACCACAACCACAACCACCAACCACCAAACCACAACACCAACCCACAACCACCAACCACAACCACAACCCCACAACCCACAACCACCAACCCACCACAACACCACCAACCCACAACCACAACCACAACCACAACACAACACACACCAAACACACCACAAACCACCACACACCACCACACACCACCCAACACACCACCCCACCAACCAGTCTGACCAAACAACCCACTGGGCTGCTTAAACACCAATCACAGCCAACATCACCTCCACCAGCCGATCAACAAGCAAGTACGCATCTGCCAGATCGTGTTGGACCTAAGGCCTCGTGATGCATTTCAACTAGGGTTTCCCGCTTTTTGGCTGAGTGGCATCCTGCTGCCATCTCTGACTCTGCCCTCTATCTTCTGTCTGGCATCAAGTCTCTTTCTGTGCTGCCTTGCTATAAACAGCGTAGTAAGACCACTGCAGCTGCACTGTGCCCCCGCTCTGGTCACAGATGTTCGTCGTTGCCAGTGTGTCTAAGGCGCTGAAGAGTCTTGCTTCAGACTCGGTGGGCACATCACTGTGCTATCTGCAGTTCTCGTTGTTGTCGTCTAGCTGTTTGTTTGGCTTGCTCGTCTTCTTCATCCTGTCGTCCTGTCAGATAAGCACATGCGACCATCACAGAGCAATCACTGTGCTGTGTGGTTTGTCTAGTTCATCGATTCTCTCAGTCTGTCAAATAGCAACAACTTTTGCGCCAAGTCATGAGTGATACATTCTTACGTCTCTCTTTAGGTTTGTCACCGTGTGCTTTTTTTTTCTCTCTTTCTTAAACTTACCTGACCAGACCATTGCTATGATCTTACCGGGGCGTAGGCATGCCCTCGCTGGCGAGAATACCAATATACCAAAAAAGAGCGATAAATCCTCTTATCCACATGATCCTTGCCTTAATCTGACTCGCCAACCTTCCTGCAACGTAAATTCCGCCTGAATCTTTTATTCAGTTCATTCTTCCTCCCCTTCCCACTCGTAAAAGCACACACCTGTCTGGTTTGCACGATAGATGTACCAAAAACAGCTGTGGCTTACCGAGTTGTCATTTTGTCAAGCATACAAACCTTTTCACATCGTGTCCTAGCCTGATGATGTCTTCTTGCATTCAACAGTTTCTAATATTTTTGGTTCGGAATAGTTATTAATGTCAACGGATTTACATAACGATTAAACAGCAAGCCACCAGTATGTGTCAGGTCAGAGGAATCGCTTCTTTGCTACTGGCAATGATGTAACCCAGCACTACCTGTCGCAGTTGGGGAGTGAACACGACCAAAACTATTGATTTAGTTAGTGTTGGGCTTTACCAAATCGTAACAAACCAACGAGCCACCACACGGAAGGAATCCATCAAATCTCATACCAGCCTGCTCACGGCGCGGATCAGCAAAGACTGCACGTCTGGGTTGTGGAGGTGTGAAGTACGCTGCTGATGCAACACAAAGTAAGCTACATGACAGAGGAAACATCTTTGACAGCACATCCTGAACAGGTAATGGTGTTGCCAACCAGTCTCCAGTCAATCTATCTTCAGAAACACCTAAAAAACAAGCATATGTCTCAACATCAGATTTCGAAGACTGTCAAGCTGAGAAATCTTACAACCAGCCACAGGAGGTTCCTCACTGAATACCTAAGAAGGACGTGTTGATAGTGATGGGAGAATAAAATACAAGAGTTGTGGAGGATGCAGTAGGCAATAAGCCAGGCACCTGCGGACACCTCTGCAATTCAGAGACAAATGATGGGGGACTCAGTCTTCTGGAATTTGTTGGCAAATATGTATGAGGTTCCTGACAGAGCATCGTCGAATGAATAAGCCCCAGTCACTGTAGAGATCCTTGACCAGTGTAACAGGAAACACTGAGGGGCAAAAAGAACCAGGCAAAAGGCACAGAAAAGAACAGTACAACCAATGATATAAAGCAGACGAAGAAGTGGACAACGAAAAAAGCTGCTGCTATAGATAACAGAATTCACAAATCAACGATGAACTAAAAAGGGAAAAAAGAGCACGTAGAAAGTCCTGGAAGACTTGGTAGATAAGACGTGCACAAACAAGAAGGACTGTCTGAATAAAATCAATAATAAAAGAGCATACCAGACAGAGAAACAGCTGACAAGCAGTAAACAAAGACGAGTCACTACCATGGGAAAAGACAGATCATACAAATATCTCGCCGAAAGAAAAAAATAAGATACCTTCATGCGCTGGACCGATTACTGCTCAGAACTCTATGATCATGACTGTGTAAGATCCAGCTGACTTCAACTGTCCTCGTTAGTCCAATGTGAATGACAACCCAATCCTTATGTAAAAATCGCCCTGAAAAGGGAAATCAGCGGGAACCGACAACATAGCTGCAGGGTAATAGAGGATGGGGAAGAAGCTTTCAGTGCCTGAACGGTATCAGTTACATGGGTCACGTGTGTGTGTGTGTGTGTGTGTGTGTGTGTGTGTGTGTGTGTGTGTGTGTGTGTGTGTGTGTGTGTGTGCGTGCATGCGTGCGTGCGTGCGCGTGCGTGACGTGTTTTTGTGTGTGTATGTGTGTTCGTGTGTGTGTGTGCGTGCGCGCGCGCGCGCGTGTTTGTGTGTGTGTGTGTGTGTGTGTGTGTGTGTGTGTGTGTGTGTGTTTGATTATGTGGTACGCACACGTCCACGTGCATGTGCTTTGCCTGCTTTCTTCAGGACACCCAGTCACCAACGAGTGCGTCAGCTCCAACGACGCCCAGGCGTTGCTGAAAGAAGAGAACTCGGCGTTCAGGACCATGCTGCACGACATGTCCACTGACGACGCGGGAGTCCCCACCAACAGCAGTGACACTCCCCGGCCCATCGCTCTGCCTGCTGGTCAGTATCCCTTGGCATGCCCCCACGGGGAAGTAAAGGCACTGTTTCTTCTGTACAGCGTGGAGCTATTCATTGATGAGCCCCAGAAATCCAGAAAAAAAATGGGTGTGAAGGTTGTTCTTACTTGGGGGAAAAAAATTGTGTCGAGGGGAGAGAACATGCACTTCGCCTCGCTCGCAGGTCATGAACTATTTCCGGGCAACAAAGTCCCTTCGCCAATAAAGAATTGCTGAACTGGTTGAGTCGCTTACATAACCCAGCCTGTTATGTCTGCTGTTCAGCGAGGTGGACCCACTGCACAGGCAAAGCGTTTGACCGCACGTGAACCACGGTGTAAGCTTCCAACTTCGCTGTGTGGCCTAAGAGTGGCGGAGTGTGGCCACCCGAGAACAGGAGGCAGACAGACAGCCAGTCTGATCAACAGGAAGTGGTGAATGCTTTTTACATGCGTAGTGGAACTCTAACTGGCAAAAGGCGGAAACGCTTATCCTTCTTTCACTGTATCTTTGGACAGTCACGAACCTTGTTTGCCTACCTGTATGATCTTGGCGATCTCAAAGACTCTCGTCTTAGCTCTTAATTCCACAGTCTTTAATCAGCTGTCCACAATCTTCGGTTTACGTGAATTTCGGCGATCCCGAGTTAACGTAGAAAAAAAAACCAATCGCTGAACATTTTCTCTGATATGTTTGATTTGTGCAAAAGGAGGTAACTATACAAAAAAAAGTTCTCTCGCGGTTGGAATCGGTGTGTCTGGTTGGTTGACCTAAATTTGCACACGAATGAAACTGACCTGCATTTGTGCGTATGTAAGCATTTCATTAGGTGCGACCGCAGTTTTTCCTCTTCTGTTACACTCTACATTTCCTTCACTTCTTTGTGATATCTTCTTTTTCTTTTTTGTTTGTTTTTGTTTTTGTTTTGCTTCAGCAGTTTACTGACCTGTCTGATTTCCAGAAAACAAAACAAAGTTAAAACCTTCATCCTACCCCACCAACCCGAACAAAACAAAACAAAAGTATCTCTTCCTTGGTTTCTTTAGTTAGCATTTGATGATTTGGTATTTTCATTAAAAGGCTTTGTGCCATTGAAATTGGAGTTATCTGCTGGTCAGTTTTGGTTTCTAACCCCCCCCCACCCCCCAACCATACACACTACCCCCACCCACCTCCATCCCGTCCCCTCCTCCGCATACACACCTTTTAAAAAAGATGATTGTATTGTGCATAAAGTTTGTTTTGTTAATTTCTTTATCCCTTCTGGTGATAAAGTGATTGGTCAATACCAGACAGTGACTCAAGAGCACTTTCACCGGCAGACAGAATGCGTGTACTCTGATGGTTCTTTCCATCCATGACAGCGGGGTTCGTAATGCGATGAGACATGTTCCTGTTTCCCATCACCACAGGGTCCGCCTGCGACAATTACCACGGCAAGTGCGATTCCTTCGGCAAGTGCCAGGACATTGACAAGGAGACTTTCCTTAAGGACCTAGAGGACATCTTCGAGTCTGAAACATTCGACAAAATCAAGCATTGGATTGTGGTGAGTCCGGGCAATCACGTGTGAGTGTAGCTGCTTGTCTTAGTTTATAACTTCATATAATACAGCCTGGCAATGGTTTTTTGACACGCTCCAAAGGCAGCTGAACTGCTAACAATGTATTGCGTATACGCAGTACCATCATGGCATTATTAACGCATTCTTATTGACGTATTATAATACATCACACAGAAAAAAGTATTGTTAACAATCCATTCAAACATTGGTGTGTCAAAGTATCTGATCAGCAATGTCCTACCGATAGTGTTTTTCTATCATGCTGTGCCAAAAAATCTATTGTGACACACCGAACCATTACTGTGTTGCCTACACACCATACCAACACCACGTCACCAATGTACTGCCGTCACAGTATTCAACAATGTAATGCCAACACAATCCTACCAACAAAGTACTGCCAAACCACCATACGAACAATGTAATACCAACATACCACACCAACAAAGTACTACCAAACCACCATACGGACAATGTAATACCAACATACCACACCAACAAAGTACTGCCAAACCACCATACGGACAATGTAATACCAACATACCACACAAACAAAGTACTGCCAAACCACCATACGGACAATGTAATACCAACATACCACACCAACAAAGTACTACCAAACCACCATACGGACAATGTAATACCAACATACCACACCAACAAAGTACTGCCAAACCACCATACGGACAATGTAATACCAACATACCACACCAACAAAGTACTACCAAACCACCATACGAACAATGTAATACTAACATACCACACCAACAAAGTACTACCAAACCACCATACGGACAATGTAATACCAACATACCACACCAACAAAATACTGCCATGCCATACTAACAATGAACTGCCAACAACCCATACCAGCAATGTATTGCCAACACACCCATACCCTCAACGTATTGCCAACACACCATACCAACAAATGTATTGCCAACACACCATATCAACAATGCATTGCCAATTCGCCATGCCAATGATGTATTGCCAACACACCATATCAACAGTGCATTGCCAATGCACCATACCAATAATGTATTTCCAATGCACCATACCAACAATATATTGCCAATGCACCATACCAAAAATGCATCGAACACACTATACCAACAATGTATTGCCAACACATCATACCAACAATGTATCCAACACACAATACCAACAATGTATCCAGCACACCATATCAACAATGTATTCAACACACCATACCAACGATGTATTGCGAACACATCATACTGACAATGTATCCAACACACCATATCAACAATGTATCCAACACACCATACCAATAATGTATTACCAACACATTATACCAACAATGTATTACCAACACAACATATCAACAATGTACTGCCAACACACCATATCAACGATGTACTGCTAACACATCATACCAACAATGTATTGCCAACACATCATATCAACAGGTACTGCCAACACACCATATCAGCGATGTACTGCCAACACACCCTATCAACAGGTACTGCCAACACACCATATCAACAATGTACTGCCAACACACCATATCAACAATGTACTGCCAACACACCATATGAACAATGTACTGCCAACACACCATATCAACAATGTACTGCCAACACACCATATCAACAATGTACTACCAACACACCATATCAACAATATACTGCCAACACACCATACCAACAATATACTGCCAACACACCATACCAACAATATACTGCCAACACACCATACCAACAATGTACTGCCAACACACCATATCAACAATGTACTGCCAACACACCAGATCAACAATGTACTGCCAACACACCAGATCAACAATGTACTGCCAACACACCAGATCAACGATGTAGTGCCAACACACCATACCAACAATGTACTGCCAACACACCATATCAACAGGTACTGCCAACACACCATATCAACAATATACTGCCAACACACCATATCAACAATGTACTGCCAACACACCATATCAACAATGTACTGCCAACTCACCATATCAACAGTGTACTGCCAACACACCATATCAACGATGTACTGCCGCTCGCGCGCGCGGGTGCGCCCGCGTGCGCGCGCACCCACGCACTGATGTCAAACTGATGCCAAATTCTAAAATGAAAGCACGGATAAAACAAAGCCCACTCAACTACTTGCCTGTTCCATTCTTTATGAAATTCTAGTGACGTGTGTATGAATTCACAATTGTTGACGTTCATACACTTTTTTTTTTGCTCCGTAATGAGTCGCGTTTAAAAATTATGCTCACTTTTCCCTCGATCGCCATAGATCGTCAGAGGGAATCTGGTCTTTTTACCCGGTTTCATACTTTCTTCTTCTTTCTTTTTCTTTTCCTCTTTTCTATTGTGTATTTATTTGTCTTTTCTGTTCTGTACGAGGGTGAGATCACAAATGTATAAAGGGTTGTCATCTTCCCTTTGGATGTTCCACTTCAAGTCGAAAAAATATCATGTGTCAAAAGTTTGTTCTGAGGTATACCTCATCTGTTCAATGCTATTTTCCACAATACTGTGTATTATGTTCACAATCTGGTTCCACGAGTGTATTTTTGTGTTATGCATTCTACATAATTAAGATATGACCAATGTCAAACAATGGAGTCTTTAACTATATCCTCTCTAAATTTTCAGGGATTGGGTGATATGAAAAAAAGAAGGGATGTCTTCCATTACCTGAAGCAGAAAAACTTTTCTATATATTGTTTGCAAGACACTCATTTTAGTAACAAACTAGAAAAATATGTAAACTCAGAATGGGGGTACAAATGTGTGTTTGCTTCTTATAAATCAAACTCAAGAGGAGTTGCTGTTCTCTTTTCAAATTAAGTTCGAATTTAAGGTAACTAAAGTTCATCCTGATAAAAATGGAAATTTCATACTGGTTCTTTTTACTGCTTTTGAGAAAGATTTCCTTTTGGTGAATGTTTACGGGCCTAACAAGGATGATCCAACATTTTATAATACACTTAAGGAAATCATAAAAAGTTACAAAAATAATAATATAATTGCAGTTGGCGATTGGAATATCGCATTAAACCCAGTTATAGATTGTGAAAACTATGTACTTGATAACAATCCAAGAGCCAGAAAAATGCTAGAAAATATGACGGAAGAACTAGGATTGACTGACGTCTGGCGAGAAAGCAACCCCGAATGTAGGCGTTACACTTGGCGAAAGCCTACCCCACTGAAGCAAAGCCGACTTGATTTTTTCTTAATATCAGATTATTTATACTGGTATTTTGATAATGCTGATATTGTCCCTGGATACTGTTCTGACCACTCAACACTGCATTTGAAATTCGGTAAAAATGAAAAGAATCATACTTTTTGGAAATTCAACTCTTCCTTGCTTAAGGACAAAGAATATGTAGATGTAATTAATAAAGAAATTATGAATGTGACCAAAGATACTCAGCAGATGTCTTCTTATGTGAAACAGTAAGTGAAATGGATAATCTAAGATTCAACTGAAAATCCCAGACAAACTGTTTTTAGATGTCTTACTTATGAAAATAAGAGGTAAAACTATTTCGTATGCCACAATGAAAAAGAGGATAAATACAGAAACTGAAAAGAAACTAATGCAAGAAATTCAAACTCTGGAGAAGAGAGATCATAAAACAGAACACGAAATGAAAAAGTTACTGGAGAAAAGTCAAGAGCTTAGAGCAATTAGAGATACTAAGCTCGAGGGTGTACTATTAAGATCAAAAGCCAGATGGGTTGCTGATGGTGAAAAAAAATTCAAAATATTTCTGTAGGCTTGAGAAAAGGAATTATATTAGCAAACAAATGACAAAACTCGTAAATAAGCATAATGAGATAATAGACGATCCAAACGAAGTGTTAAATGAAGTGAAGACATTTTATGAAAACCTGTTTAAGAGAAGGAACGTAGAAAACTGTGCAGTAGAAAGTTTAGTCAATACAATTCCAAAACTATCACAGGAACAAAACGCGATGCTAGACGGTGTAATAACTATTGAGGAAGCAAGTCAAGCTTTAAAATACATGAAAAATGGCAAAAGTCCAGGCACTGATGGATTCACTGTAGAATTCTTTAAATTCTTTTGGAAACAGCTAGGTCCATTTGTTGTGAGGTCACTTAACGAAGCATTTAAACATGGAGAACTCTCATCAACACACAAAGAAGGTCTAATTATTTGTATCCCCAAAGGCGACAAACCTAAGGAATTTATTAAAAACTGGCGACCAATATCTCTTCTCAACGTGATATACAAAATAGGATCTTCGTGTATTTCCAACAGAATTAAGAACGTCTTACCAACACTTATAAACGAGGATCAGACTGGATTCATGCCCAACAGATACATAGGAGACAATATTAGATTGCTATACGATATGATAAACTATCTGAAAATAAAAAATCTTCCTAGCTTACTTCTCAGTATTGATTTTGAAAAAGCCTTTGATTCCTTGGATTTGAGTTTTATGTTTAAAGTTTTAAAAGCATATAGATTTGGAGATGGTGTTTGCCACTGGGTTAAAACTTTTTACAAAGACATCAAATCAACTGTAACTGTAAATGGTCAGATTACACAATGGTTCAAAATTGAAAAAGGTTGCAGGCAGGGTGAGCCTATTTCTCCATATTTGTTCATCCTTTGCGCTGAAATTTTAGCTATCATGATCAGAGAAGACAAATCTATAAAAGGAATTAAGATAAATGGTATTGAACATAAATTTTGCAGTTCGCAGATGATACACAATTAATTAATGAGGGTGATGAAGAATCGTTTAATCAATCCATATTCATCCTTGACAGATTCGGAAAGGTGTCTGGTCTGTTTATGAACTATGACAAAACACAGGCAATTTGGCTTGGAAGTAAGAAAAAATCAAAAATGGTATACTGCCCCCATATGAAAATGATATTGAATCCCCAAAGTTCAAAATCTTGGGAATTTGGTTTACTCAGGATTTAAGCAATTGTGAAACCATAAATTATGATGAAAAATTTGCAGAAGCGAAAGAATTATTTAATATCTGGACACAGCGAACCATCACTCCAATTGGGAGAGTGGCTATCTTAAAATCTCTGATTCTGTCAAAACTTATACATCTTTGGATCTTGTTGCCAGATCCACCTGACAACTTCATACAAAAACTTCAAAAACTATGCTTTCGATTTGTTTGGAATGGAAAATGTGACAAAATTTCTAGAAAAACGAGAATAAAAAGTGTGCAACAAGGTGGTCTAAACATACCTGATATTAGAAAGTATATATATGCCCTTAAACTTTCATGGCTCAGAAAATATAAAACAACAAATCATAAATGGATAAATATTGTTCTGGAAATGTACTCTTTTCTTAGAAACTTAGAATGTTATGGATCAACATATGCTTTAAATCATACAAATAATAGCCTCTTTTGGTATCATGTTTTTAGAGCATATCGAAGTTTTTGTCTCAATATTATTCCACAACGTCTTTGTGAGCTACTTGAGGAACCGATTTTTTTATAATGAAAATATAACAGTAGGAAACGCGGTTATTAAGCAGAATAGGATAATAGAGAAAGGGATATACTCCATCAGGCACCTTTTGAAAGATAATGGTGAATTTTTCAAACATGAGGAATTTATAGCCACAACACATTTACCAGTTAATTTTATTACATACAATGGCTGGATTTCTTCAATAAAATCATACATTAAAAAATGTGGAATTCAGATAAATGATAATATTAATTTCACTCAAGGTATGTCTAACGCGTTAAAAATCATAACTAGTACAACTAAAGGTGCGAAAGGATATTATGAATACTACACACTTGACAATAACAAACCTAAGTGCTGTTCAAGGTGGTCAGCAAAAATGAATTTGAATATTTCCTGGAGAAAGGTATTTTTTTTAATCAGTAAAATCAGAGATGTCAAACTTAAGTGGCTACAAACAAGAATTATCCATCGAATCATTGCGACTAATAATTGTTTTGAATGCAATGGGTGTAACTGATAGGTTCAGTGTTCATTTTGTAATGAAGAACGAGATGCCATTCAACATTTCTTATGGGACTGCAAATATATACAAGTTTTCTGGAAATCAGTCGAACGTATATTGCAAGAAAAATGTGAACATACTCATGATTTAATAATTTCATGTAAACTGGCAATTTTTGGCGTAGATGAAAAGTTAAATATAGATTCTGTCTTAGAGTTTATAATAATGTTTGCAAAGGTGTATATCTATCGATGTAAAATAGAAAAACATGTTCCTGATTTATTTTCTTTCCTACAACAACTCGGTATTAGATACAAGATTGAAGAACATATCGCTAAAATTAACTATAACTTGGTAGAGTTTAATCATAATTGGTATCCATATAGATCAATTGTCCATCACATAAACGGACTATAGTTTACTGTTTGCTGTTGTTGTTGTTGTTGTTATCATTGTTGTTCTCCCAAACTTACGAACTAAGGCTTTGTGTTGTTAAATTCCTTTGACTGGTTAATGCCTCACAGTGAAGATTATTCAGATAGGATGGAAAGACTAAGGAAAAGACAGAAAGTTGTAATCATTTTGTAGTTGTTTGTTATTTTTAGTCATACCTCCAAATTTAATAGTATAACAGTTCAAAAAGAAGGGAGGAAAAACATGCTTGTACATCTGAAAAGAAAAAAAACCCTTAAGTCAAAAGCTGTATTTTACTTTTATTTGTTTGTTTGTTTTTGTTTGTGTGTGTGTGTGTGTGTGTGTGTGTTTGTTTGTTTTTTGTTTTGTTTGTTTGTTTCCTTTGATGCTTTCATCAGATTTTTTCTTCTTCTCCCTTTCCTCCGTTTTGTTTCGTTTAATTATTGTTTATGGGCTGAACTTACAGAAATGTTTCTGATGTGATGTATCGAATTTCCGCACTGTCTTCTTTGTGCGCACCTGTAAACTCCAATTGTTTAAATACATTATTTATTTTAAAACAAAAAACAAAACAAAAAACGATGTACTGCCAACACATCATGCCAACAGTGTACTGCCAACACACCATATCAACAATGTACTGCCAACACACCATATCAACAATGTACTGCCAACACACCATATCAACAATGTACTGCCAACACACCATATCAACAATGTACTGCCAACACACCATATCAACAATGTACTGCCAACACACCATATCAACAATATACTGCCAATACACCATATCAACAATGTACTGCCAACACACCATATCAACAATGTACTGCCAACACACCATATTAACGATGTAGTGCCAACACACCATATCAACAATGTACTGCCAACACACCATATCAACAATGTACTGTCAACACACCATATCAACAGGTACTGCCAACACACCATATCAACAATATACTGCCAACACACCAT
Organism: Conus ventricosus; assembly: GCA_018398815.1. Classification (NCBI taxonomy): domain Eukaryota; kingdom Metazoa; phylum Mollusca; class Gastropoda; order Neogastropoda; family Conidae; genus Conus; species Conus ventricosus. Next base: position 56,427,799 of record CM031607.1, on the reverse strand, counting down.
ATCAACAATGTACTGCCAACACACCATATCAACAATGTACTGCCAACACACCATATCAACAATGTACTGCCAGCACACCATATTGACGATGTACTGCCAAGACACCATATTAACGATGTAGTGCCAACACACCATCAACAATGTACTGCCAACACACCATATCAACAATTTACTGCCAACACACCATGCCAACAATGTACTGCCAACACACCATATTAACAGGTACTGCCAACACACCATATCAACAATATACTGCCAACACACCATATCAACAATGTACTGCCAACACACCATATCAACAATGTACTGCCAACACACCATATCAGCAATGTACTGCCAACACACCAGATCAACAATGTACTGCCAACACACCATATCAACAATGTACTGCCAACACACCATATCAACAATGTACTGCCAACACACTATATTAACAATGTACTGCCAACACACCAGATCAGCAATGTACTGCCAACACACCATGCCAACAATGTACTGCCAACACCATATCAACAATATACTGCCAACACACCATATCAACAATGTACTGCCAACACACCATATTAACGATGTACTGCCAACACACCATATTAACGATGTAGTGCCAACACACCATACCAACGATGTAATGTCAACGCACCATACTGACAATATATTGCCAACACACCATGCCAACAATG
>CM031607.1:56412119-56417119 GCA_018398815.1 Conus ventricosus | reverse complement strand
CCTGCAGCCTTTCTACTTCTTATTTACAAAACTGTCTAGAACTCATTGTCCCAAAGATTTTTGAAGCACAGGTTTGCAGTAGAACTTGGTAAAAGTGGTTTGTCTAGACCACCCAGCCGCTCTCATTATGCAATCAATAGACACATCTCTGCTGAATGCTGCTGAAGTGCTAGCTGCTCTGGTGCTGTGAGCTGAAAAACAGCAGATATACACCCCGGCTAACCTCAAAACAGTTTTAATCCACCTGGATATAGTGTCTCTTGAGACTTCACTGTGGGGTTTGACAAATGAAATGAAGAGTTGTTTCCCTTTCCTCAAAGTCTTTGTCACTCTTAAATACACAATTTTTTTTATTTACAAATGACTCTAGTTCTAACGGCTGCACATGTGACCCTGGTTTAGTTTGCTTCAGCACAGCACTAAACACTTGTCATCTTTAAAACTGACATCATCGCATTTTAATGTGTGGATTGTTTGACCCCTATGACCAGACAGCAGGGCTAACAACATAACCAGTCTAAGGGTCAACTGCTTAAGAGTCATCTTTCCTACGTCTGGCCAGCCAGCTAAGTATTGTAATACACTATCCACATCCCATGTATCATGATATTTTGGAATGGAGGGTCTTTCTTCAAACACCCCTTTCACTAGGCGACACACTAATGGGTGACTGCCTACTGCCTCGGTGCCTGGCCTGTGCAAATAAGCTGAAACTGCACTCCGGGCTAAATTTACTGTACTGTGACTAGCCCCAGAATCAAACATTTCTGCCAGAAAATTTATTACATGGACATAAGTTGGTGCTTTTATTCCCTTGCTATCTACAAAAGTTTTCCACCTTCTAAAGTAATAGTCATACGCTTTCTGGGTAGAGTTTCTCTAAGAGCTCATAACCAAATCAGCGGTCCCACTGCTTAGACCAGAGCTAGTCAAAGAACACCTGAGATCCTGCAAACTAGCAGGTGAAGCCTCTTCTGCTGAATCAGGTGATGGACTGCATCTGGGTGGCTGGGGAGATGCAACAGGTTCTTCCTGCAGGTCAGACGCACTGGCTCTGCTGTCGAGAGTCGTAACAGTATTGGATACCACGGCTGAGTTGGCCGATCTGGGACCACCAGCACACCTAAACTCTGATCCCTCTGCACTTTCTGGAGGAATCGGGTGACAACGCTGAAAGGAGGAAAAGCATAGAAATTTATGTCTCCCCAAGTTACACTGAAAGCATCAATAGCGTCTGCATCTGGATCTGGCCTGATAGAGATGAATCTTCTCATTTGCGCATTCAACCTAGAAGCAAACAAATCTATGTCAGGTGCTCCATTCAGCTGTCTAAGAGCAGCTTGCAGAATGTCATTGATAGTAGCGTTATAATTTGGGAAGGGATCACTATTATTGTCTGTATTTTCTCCTTTCTGTTCAGAGAATCTTGTTCATTTGACAAACTGTCCACACTCATATTCTGAAATAAAGAAATACAAATTCCTCCGCCTTCTCTCGAGGAGACACGGTGATTTTTTTATTTTCATTTTTTATAGGATGGTCTTGCAGTCTAACACACGACTTCATTTACTTTATTTTGATCCACAACTTTTCAAACCTTCCGGTATTCAAACATATCTGTTATCAACATTATCTTTGTTTTTCTTGCGCGATGACTCTGCTGTAATTTTTGTTCCGCACATTTCATAACAAGTTGTGTTACCGACATTGTCTGTTTTCTTGCTCGATGACTCTGTTTTCTTCGATTTTTGTTCCGCACATTTCTTAATGAGCTGTTTCTGTTATCTTTGGACATTTTTCACAAGTTTTAGCCAGACTCGGTAAGCAAGTTTCTCACATTAAGAGCCTCCTTGCATATACGTTTCCACTAGTCATTTCCAGAAAAAAAATCATTACTTTTTTACTCTCCTTTTGGAATAGTCGATTAGAAGCTTTAAGAACTGTTTTCTGGATTTTTGTAAGAGACATTTACATCATCACCAATACATTGAATATCCATGTGCCAGATCCCGTTTCTTCAGACTGATTCCAGTGTATCTTGAAATTCTCCCCACACACTGAAATGATCATAGAAAATTGGCGTTCTCCTTGTCCTCAGGGCTCTCCATGTCTGAACGGGCTGGCGACCTCTCACTCTCGAAGTCTCCCTGGGGTTTCGTTATAATCGTAATCGAGAGACCCGGAGATCCTGAGGCAGAAGAGGAATCGAGCAAATTCCTTGTTCTTGGAGGCGCTTGTGGCATGGTGAGGCTTGACGGTCAGGCAGAGGCCCATCTAAATTCACATCCTTTTCGTTGTCGCGGTAATAATCACATGGATCAGTGCTTTATCACTAGCTAAAATGTTCATTACTCAACGCAATGTCCTTTTTTATTTTCAGTTTCAATTTGATTTCATCCCAGCCAGCCACACAGAGCTGTCTCATGGCTTTCACCACGAAGACAAAATCATTGTGTAGAATTCACGTGTTCATTAGCTGTAGCAATTGCAAGATGAGTCATTATCATGACTACAAAGGAAAGAATTGTATTCAGAATGACACTGATGTGAAGAACGTTAATGATAATTAATGGTCTGCTAGTACCGTCATGGTGAGCATGGTCACATAATGCCTTGTTATGAATGTACCAAATATATCTGAGATAGAATTTGAACCCGGGGGGGAGGGGGGGGGGGGGGGGGGGCTCGGGTGTACCCGTGTGTTGGTACCGGTAGAAATGGTGTAATCGGAAAATTGATTACTTGGTCACAACATTTGTGAAAGTTATTCGCTATAGATGTCGAATTCAGAATAACAAAGAGGAGGAGGTGGAGAGGTTGAGTTGGGTAAGTAAACGGTACATAACAAACAGTAAGTTTTGCTTCCGTAGTCAGGCAGTCCAGGGCAGAATAAAAGGCACGTCTTGGATGAGGAGATATAGACAAGGTTAGAAATTTGGAGGAAAGGGCCTTGAGAGTTCCGAGTATTACATGTATACCGGATGAATAGGTAAGGACCGGTGTGGAGTGGTGTGCTTTTAATTTTTTCACTGTGTAAACAAAAGTAACTGTCCTTGAAATTGTTGTTGTTTCTTTGTTTTACTTAATTGTTGGAAATATTGTGTTACATTTACTCAAGATAACAAAATCTCATCGATGACATTTCTCTAACACAAGATCATGGTATTAAAATGGAGAGATGGTGATATCAAATTAAGAGATTTCATTGAAAAATATTGTGAGATTTCATAGAGACATTGTGATTTTTCACCAGAGAAAATATCTTGTGGAGAAGATTATGGATGTTAATCGGAAGGATTGTGAGGTTTCATTGAAGAAGATAATGAAATTTAATTGGGAAACGTACAAAAACGGACCTTTAGATGCTTGCATCCTGTGGAGATTGTGTTTCACAGCCTTGACATTGAAAGCTGGAAACTGTTTCTCCCAAGAAAGTTAGTAATCTGCTATGGTTTGATGACTGTATCATGGTGGTCAGCTTCAGTTTCTCCGAAGGCTGACAGCTATTTTGAGATTTTTTCCTTCCTGTGATAGAAAACATGAATAAATCCGAGAACAACAAAAAGTATTTAACTGGATTTATTTCTCCATCATTTGATAATTGGCATTATTACTCCCCTGACAAACCAGAACTGAGTAAAATGTTCAATTCTTGTGTTGGTGAAGTAACTAAAAAATTATGAATGGCTTTATTTTCGTTCATCGTTTTCATTTGATTGCAATGGATAGCCTTCGTTTTTCGTGAGTCCTTGAAGAAAAGTACATACGCAGAAATTATGTTTTGATATGTCTCTCGATAAATTGATGATCGATGACTTAGCTATTGTTAATTCATCAGTTCGTGAAAATCTTGTTTTTTTGTCTTTGTTGATTGATTAAAATGTAATAAACTGCTTTATCTCTTCATCTAGTGTAGACTCTTTTAAACTGTGAATTGTTCTAAGGTATGAGAAGAACATTATAAAGTTTATATTGCTCTTCTTGTTTGCTCTGTTCATTGTTTTTGTTTGGACGATGTTGGCATACACCATTTAGGTGTGCGTGCATGTGTGTGTGTGTGTGTGTGTGTGTGTGTGTGTGTGTGTGTGTGTGTGTGTGTGTGTGTGAGAGAGAGAGAGAGAGAGAGAGAGAGAGAGAGAGAGCGAGAGAGAGAGATTTCATGAATAACACCAAATCCTCCGAGAATGAAACGACTATAACTTGCCATCATCAAAATCGTCAACTAGTTGGACAACAGGGAATGTATGGGCATGGCTTCAAAGATTCTAGAGTATGACACATACACATAGTTAAGTGCATGCTTGGTAAGACTTAGACCTGAGACGGCAAGCAAGATCCAGTTGCACTTCTTAAGTTACAGGTGTAGACTGAAATAACTTGGCCTAAGAAAGATGACAGTGCTTGCAAAGGGAAGCAATTACTGGCATTACCCATATTTCTTTCTCGCTGCCCTAATTGAATGGTGAGCATTTTCAGTTCGAAACATCCCTGATCCAGACATTTCAGCACTGGATAATCAGGTCTCCGATTTAACAGTCCCCAAAATAACGACTTGAGAAGAAGGCAGATAAGTATACCCAGTATGTGACGCTCGTGGGTGTGTGTGTATGCACAGATTTATAAGTTAGGCCACACCAAACCAAACTCACGTTCATTCCTCTGATAGTGTCAGTGTGTATGGCCAAAATACCAAACTGGATTGTCTAAGGCCTGATTATTGGAGGCCTCCAATGCCCAGTGGCCAAAATGCCCGCTCATTGCTCCAGACAAGTTAGCTTCAAAGTTAAAAAATGATTCTAGCTTCATCACATTTATACTATGCCAGAAAATGGCAAGCAACATTACTTGTTTCAGGGTGGAGAAGTATGAAAATATTTGGCTGTCCGTGGAAGACTTTGATGAACAATGTCAGTGAGAGGAGTTTTAGCCACTGGCATCGTGCACTACAACGAAAATGTAACACTGCAGCAGTTTCCATGGGCAAAAATGAACAGTTACAA
>CM031607.1:56399619-56407119 GCA_018398815.1 Conus ventricosus | reverse complement strand
GCAATGATTCTTGAAACTTACATCGTTATTAACCAAAATGTTAGTACATGGTAGCCTGCGTGTTAGCGGTGAACATTCTTACACCACTGTAATGTCATTTTTTCGTTTACTTTTTTTTTTTGGTGTCCTACCGACGAGTATTCCCCTTTCTTAAACCAACGATGCTACTATTGTCCACACTTATTCTAAGCTTCATTTAGGTGGAGCTTTGTATGTCTGTCAACCTCGGTGTAATGTCAGTGGAGGAAGGACTAGCGCACAGCCAAACACACTCACAGCTTGCTTACGATCTCATTCATATATCATGCATTCGTCACATCAAACCACTAGTAAAGTCTATAACTTACTACACATGTTCATAGAACGAAACATCAATGCATATAGAACCAAACAAAGTAAAACATTTCTCTTTCCTTGAACTTCACAAAATCATTTATCTAAAACATCATTAACTAACCCGGGTATAAACAGATTTCTACTTTACTGGCCAGGTGATCTTAACTATTCACGAATCACTGTCTTTTCTTTTCTTTTCTTTTTCTTTTCACTGTCACTTTCACAACACGACACAACCGCCGGCACTGGTGTTGGTCTGATGGCGCCTGGTCAGGTGAGACTGTTGGCGTTGGTCTGTGGTTCTGCTTGGCGAAGTGACGCTGCCAGGTATGAGGTCGAACCCCGGTTAGGGTAGAACAGTGACTATCAACATCGATCTGTTCTCCTTTCTTTCTCCCTGCATTAACGCATTGCACTCTCTCTCTCTCCCTCTCTTCTAGTCTGCTCTTATCAAATGGACATGGTTGCTTTTCTTTTCTTTTTTTTTTTTCTTTTCTTTCTTTTCTTCTTCATAAATTAGCAACTCTTTCCTCTCTCCACATCTCTCCTCAGTCCTTCCTCTGCAGACTATCTCATGCTAATCTCTCAACTTGGTTCTCTTCTCTCCTCTCTCTCTCTCTCTGCCCTTCTCTCCTGCAGAGCTCCACTCCGAACCTCTCTCTCCCTCTCTCCTGTTCGTTCTTCCCTCGTTCTCCCCTCTCTTCATCTCTCTGCCTTTTCCCTCGTGCAGAACTACACCTAAAACCTCCTCATCTCTCTGTTTTCTCTCCTCGTTCTCCTCTCCCTGCCTTCCTGTAGGCGAGAGCCTACTCTCCCGAACTTCCCCTCTCTCTCTCTCTGTCTGTTCGTTTTCCTCCCCCTCTCTCTCTCACTCACACATTCCTTTATCTCTAACCCGTGTCCAAGGGCCAGTACCATTGGTCAGTATTTTTACCCTTGATCCCCGAAGTTGTCTCCTCTAATTCCATTGGACGTTTCAAATCATGACAGTCCCGTCTACACGCCTTACTCTCTGTGGTGGTCAATTGGTCATTTAATTGATTAGCCAGATTTCACCCCACCACACACTACCTTCCCCCCTTTCCTACTTGACTGGCGCGTGTGGCTTAAGTGGTGGACACTGGTCAATCTAAATTGGCCAGCTGAGTCTGGGTAGGCACCACGACGTCCGAGTAACAATGACGTTGGTTCCACAAATTGGCTAGATGAGCTTGAGCTCGGCTCTGCGACTCGTCTCGCTAGACATCGAGGCGTCGGTCAAAGCTGCTTAGCCGTATAGCCGGACAGACCGTCTTCCTGAAGCCTCTCCACTAAGCTTAATTGGCCGGACCCGACCTATGGGCCCGTCTTTCTGACGCCTAGAATGTTTGAGTTTGGACTTAGGTCCGAACAATTGGCTGGCGACACCCCAAGTTAGGTTGTTTCCCCAAGTTAGGTTGTTTCCCCAAGTTAGGTTGTTTCATTTTTTTGTCCGTGACAATTTCCCCCTTGCAAAGACCATGCTCCGCATTGTCTCAAACAACGGTACAAAAAGGACAACAACCGAATTTGCTGACACACAGCTACACGCGCAAAGTTTGGAAAATACTTTACAACCAACGGTTTATAAGTTATAAAATATACAATTAGTGAATACCACTCCAATGAGTTATCATTGACGTGCGCTCTTGCGTTATTTCAACTCATTCTATAACGACCTCTGTGCACACTATGCAATTCCCCTACCTGCGGATTTGCCATCTCTCCTTTTCACAATTCTTATGAAAAGCACAATATAATATGATCGCGATCCATGACACTTCACTGAGGAATCTCCATCCTCGCTTATTGCAAATAATGCATCACTACACACAGCGACTGTATGCTCCAAGCATAACTACATCCACATGAACCAAGTCTCACAAAGAAAATATGAACAAGTCCACACAAAAAAATATGAACCCATAGCCAACTGGGAATGAACCCATATCCAATCAACATAACTGGAATCAACACATATTATCAACAATGCACCCTGGATATGACTGACTTCCTCTGAGTTGCAGCTTGCTAGACTACACGACTTAAATAGTCAGCTCCGACATTCTGTCGACCGGGAATGTACTGCACTCGGTACCTGTAGGGCTGCAGTGTCATTGCCCAACGCAGAACCCTGCTGTTTTTCAGCTGTGCTCCTGCAGGAATTTGAGTGGTTGGTGATCCGTCTCGATCACGAACTCTTTCCCATACAAGTATTTGTGGAATTTCTGCACGGCCCACACAACAGCTAAACACTCCTTCTCCACCGTTGCGTACCCTTCTTCACACTTTGTCAACTTCCTGCTAGCATATCTCACAGGAAACTCGACTCCTTCATGCTCCTGCAACAATACTGCACCTATCCCACCACCTGATGCATCTGTCCGCAACAAAAATGGTTTGGACATATCTGGTAGCTTCAAGATGGGACGGGAACCTAGTCTCTCCAACACCGTCTGCAATGCTTGCTCTGCAGCGTCTGACCACTCGACCACTGCCGGTTTCCCTGCCTTGACCAAATCACTGAGAGGACTCGTGATTGCAGCAAAGTTTGGGACAAACTCCCTATAGAACCCAATAAAACCTAGCAGACTCCTGACTTCTGTTTTGGTCTTTGGCCTCTCTGAATTCATCATCTTCTCCACCTTTTCCCTTTCTGGCTGCTTTGTGTCGCCTCCGACAACAAAACCTAGGAACTCCTACTGTCTAGCCCTTCATACAGTGACACATCCCTGTATGACTCTTCTGGAAACTTAGGCAACAAAATCTCCCCTTTCTGCTGAGTCTCTTTCACCTCATCAATGATTGCTGCTGCGCCTATGTGCTGAGTCTCACGCTGAATATATTTGCGGAGAAAATTCGCATGGAAAAGTTTTAGTTTCCCATCACATCAATTCGGTAATCCCGACCGACCTTTTCAGTGATGGTGAATGGTCCCTTCCAATGCCTCAGCAGCTTGTTGTGACCCGTGGGAAGCAGTACCAGGACTTGATCTCCCGCCTTGAGGGATTGCTTCCTCACCTTCCTGTCATATTGCTTCTTCTGACCGACCCTAGCCTTCTGCAACCTTTCTTTGCAACCTTGCATGTCTCATACCTGTGCCCACCTTTGGAACAGGGCGAGATTGGGCCAATCAAATCAACAGCCACTCTCCTGAATGGTGTGTCAATTAAAGGGGGATGTTTAAGAGGCGCCTTCCTCTTCACCCTCTTGTGGCTGACCTTTGACACACATCACATGACATGCAGAAACCGCTTTATGTCTGCCATTGCTCCTGGCCAATGAAAATCATCAAAGACTCGGTCAGCCGTTTTTACCGGTGCCGAGATGACTCGCCATGAGCGACTCGTGACCCACTGACATGACAGTGTCACGATAACATGCTGGTACCTCTAACTGAGTGGTCACCTTACCTGTCTTCCCCTTGGTGAACACTCGGTACAACAGCCGCCTTTCACAAGAAATTCTGTCTCACCTCCTCTAACCTCCTGTTTCTCTCCACCTCTTGCCAACTCCCAAGACTTCACGAGCGAAGGGTCTTGTTCCTGCGCTGCCCTAAACTCATCAGGCGACACATCTATGCCCGACTTCCTTCCTGGAACAACTAACGGTTTAACAACCTTTTCCTCCTCTTGCTCCGTGTTTGAACTGCTGCCCTGTAGCAGTCAACAACTCAGGATCCCCTGGATCCCTTGCACCTGGAATATTCCCAATGATCAAATCATGAAGGGGTTTCTCCATCACAACGCAGACAACTCGCCTGAGAAGTAAGGGGTACGTACTTCATCTTAGCAACTGGAAACTCCCTCACAGTGCCATCGATTAGAGTACAGGTCTGGATTTGCCCTGTCAAATCCCCTTTATCGACCAGCGTTGTTCGTACTACCCCGCATGAACAACCAGTGTCTCGTAACACTTTCACCCTCTGCTGGCCAATCCACCTTCTTCCACTGGTAATGAACCACTCAGCTAGTGCCCTCCATCCCTGACACTGACTGCTGTCCAGTGCTAGCCATAGGCTGCACTCCACCCTCTTCAGACTGAATCCCTTTTGGTTCCACTGCAGGTCGTTTTCCCTGGCGACCCTTATCCACCTCTTGCAAGGCTGCTGCCTTCTGGAACCTCATGCGACAATCCCTCGCCACATGTCCCTTCTTGTGACAAATGAAACACCTAATTTCCCTTTGCCCTTCCTTCTGCCCCACCACTGGGTTTGCAGACTTTGCAGAAAACTCCCTGGTCTCCTTGCACTCTTCTCACCTGTGCCTAGCACCTGTTTCTCCTGCACCTTAGTGCCCAAACGTGCCTCTCTATACACCTCTGCGAACTTCAGCAACTCTCCTGCTGTCTCTGGCTGTCTCTCTTTCAAATGTATGGTTAACTCAGGGCCGCAACCTGACAAAATCTGTTCTTTCATAACTAGCTCTTTCAACTCAGTGAACTCCTTCTTCGTACCACTCAACTCTAACCATTTCTCAAAATAGTGATCTAGACGTGCACCAAACTGAGTGTACGTTTCCCCTGCTTGCAATCTAGCTGAACGAAATTTCTTTCTGAATCCTTCCTCTGTGAGGTCAAATCCTTCATTAAAGACTCCTTCACAGCACCAAAATCGGACTGTTGTTCTGCTGGTAACGCAGTGAAAATCTGCAATGCCTTACCCGTCAGTAACGCCGACAAAATGACTGCCCACTCTTCTGGAGGCCAACCCTGACTGGTCGCAAACGTTTCGAAACGACTGATGTATGCATCAATCGAATCGGTCCCTTCCGAGAATTTTGGCAACTTGGGTCGGGGGGCATAGCTACGCACAGAGTCACTGGAAACTGAACTACCATCCTCGGTGGTCTCCCTTTGTATTCTCACTTTCTCTAATTCTAACTGAATCTTTAAATTTTCTGTTTCCTGCGTTGCCCTTATTCTTTCTGTTTCCTGCTTCATTCTTTCTGTTTCCTGCGCTTCCCTTATTCTTTCTGTCTCCTGCTTCATTCTTTCTGTTTCTTGCGTTTCCCTTATTCTTTCTGTTTCCTGCGCCTCTACTGCGATACGGCGTCTTTCCGCGCGTTCATCCCTTTCCATCTTTTGCTGGTTTTCAACGAATGCTCGCAACTCTTCTCCCGAATAACCTAAATCACGAGCGACGCTCACGAGTTGTTCAATAGGGGTGTTCTTTTCTTCCGCCATTATATCTTCTCTTTTTTTTTTTTTTTTTTTTTTTTTTTTTTTTTTCTTTGAACAAGATTTTATGACAACGACAGCCAAACTGGTGGTTTCCGACACGAGTGACGTAATAGCACAATCCTATGAATGATAATATTAGCTTGGGACAACGTAATTAGTTTTTATAAGACGCCCAGCGCCTGACCCAACTATGAGAGCGAATTATAGGAAATCTGTGCGAAATGAGTACTCTGGGGCTGAAATGCCAAGCCTAGTATTAACTATCTTGGAAGCAATGCCAAGCCTAGTATTTAACTATCTTGGGAACATACAGTAAGACAACCCCTTGTCTTAGGATTACAACACTTGAATCCCACCCAGCTTCCTCTCTGAGAAGTTGAACAATTATAATAAATGGGCCAGAAATCCTGGCAAGCTCGCCAATAAATTGTCAACCTCGGTGTAATGTCAGTGGAGGAAGGACTAGCGCACAGCCCAAACACACTCACAGCTTGCTTACGATCTCATTCATATACATGCATTCGTCACATCAAACCACTAGTAAAGTCTATAACTTTACTACCATGTTCATAGAACGAAACATCAATGCATATAGAACCAAACAAAGTAAAACATTCTCTCTTTCCTTGAACTTCACAAAATCATTTATCTAAAACATCATTAACTAACCCGGGTATAAACAGATTTCTACTTTACCTGGCCAGGTGATCTTAACTATTCACGAATCACTGTCTTTTCTTTTCTTTTCTTTTTCTTTTCACTGTCACTTTCACAACACGACACAACGCCGGCACTGGTGTTGGTCTGATGGCGCCTGGTCAGGTGAGACTGTTGGCGTTGGTCTGTGGTTCTGCTTGGCGAAGTGACGCTGCCAGGTATGAGGTCGAACCCCCGGTTAGGGTAGAACAGTGACTATCAACATCGATCTGTTCTCCTTTCTTTCTCCCTGCATTAACGCATTGCACTCTCTCTCTCTCCCTCTCTTCTAGTCTGCTCTTATCAAATGGACATGGTTGCTTTTCTTTTCTTTTTTTTTTTTTTTTCTTTCTTTTCTTCTTCATAAATTAGCAACTCTTTCTCTCTCTCCACATCTCTCCTCAGTCCTTCCTCTGCAGACTATCTCATGCTAAACTCTCAACTTGGTTCTCTTCTTCCTCATCTCTCTCTCTCTCTGCCCTTCTCTCCTGCAGAGCTCCACTCCGAACCTCTCTCTCCCTCTCTCTCTGTTCGTTTCTTCCCCTCGTTCTCCCCTCTCTTCATCTCTCTGCCTTTTCCCTCGTGCAGAGACTACACCTAAAACCTCCTCATCTCTCTGTTCGTTCTCCCTCGTTCTCCTCTCCCTGCCTTCCTGTAGGCGAGAGCCTACTCTCCCGAACTTCCCTCTCTCTCTCTCTGTCTGTTCGTTTTCCTCCCCCTCTCTCTCTCACTCACACATTCCTTTATCTCTAACCCGTGTCCAAGGGCAGTACCATTGGTCAGTATTTTTACCCTTGATCCCCGAAGTTGTCTCCCTCTAATTCCATTGGACGTTCAAATCATGACAGTCCCGTCTACACGCCTTACTCTCTGTGGTGGTCATTGGTCATTTAATTGATTAGCCAGATTTCACCCCCACACACACTACCTTCCCCCCTTTCCTACTTGACTGGCGCGGTGTGGCTTAAGTGGTGGACACTGGTCATCTAAATTGGCCAGCTGAGTCTGGGTAGGCACCACGACGTCCGAGTAACAATGACGTTGGTTCCACAAATTGGCTAGATGAGCTTGAGCTCGGCTCTGCGACTCGTCTCGCTAGACATCGAGGCGTCGGTCAAAGCTGCTTAGCCCGTATAGCCGGACAGACCGTCTTCCTGAAGCCTCTCCACTAAGCTTAATTGGCCGGACCCGACCTATGGGCCCGTCTTTCTGACGCCTAGAATGTTTGAGTTTGGACTTAGGTCCGAACAAATTGGCTGGCGACACCCC
>CM031607.1:56362119-56394619 GCA_018398815.1 Conus ventricosus | reverse complement strand
CAACTATCGAGGTATCTCGTTGTCTGATATTAGTAGCAAAGTATTTAGTGCCATTATAAACTCAAGACTTCGGGAATATGTAGAAGAAAATAACCTAACCAGTGAACATCAGACTGGATTTAAACGCGGATACTCGACTGTATACCATATGTTTACCCTCTTGCCCTGATTCAGAAGCAGTTTTCTTTTCATCGTAAGTTATACGTAGCATTTATTGATTTTGAAAAGGCGTTTGACTCGATCAATCGAAATTTAATGTAGCCTATATTGATTTTTAAAAAAAAACGGTATAAGAGGAAAAGTATGTATCAACCAATTAAAACAAGGATAAGAAGCGGCAATAAATTAACTGACTATATAAGATGCACTAGAGGAGTAAAACAAGGGATGTGTGCAGTCCTGTTCAATTTTCATTATTCATCAATGAGCTCGCAATTGAAATAGTAGAAAACGGCAAGCATGGTGCTAGATTAACTAGCGATCTAACGGAACTTTTTATTCTATTGCTAGTAGTCCAATGTTGAAGAAAGTTTATCCAAATTCTCTTCCAAAGTCAGCAGAGTGGTTTGATGATGAATGTTGACAAGCAAAGAAGTACAGTAGGAAAACACTTAGGATTTTCAGAAATAGTAGGAAAGAAGAAGATCGTGTGGAGCATGTGCAAGCAAAGAAAAAGTATAAGAATTTATTGAAATTTAAATGAAAACAGGCTGAAACACTCTCATGGAGTATTTCAGATTCCTCCAAGTTTTGGAAACAATTATCTACTATGGGGTGTGGGAAACAAAAGTCAAAATGTATGAATAACATTACAATATGTAAATGGCACAATCATTTTCAGGGTGTATTTTTGGTAGACGATGGCTATGATGAAAATGATAACTTTGATGTTTATTTGGATGAGCAAGAAGAACATGAACTGAACTCTGAAATATCCGAAAGTGAAGTAACATATGATGTGAACAAACTAAAGTTAAGTAAGGCTTGCAGCTCAGATGGTGTGCTACCAGAAATACTAAAGGCTGGAAGGGAAATTACTATTCCTTTTCTAAAGAAGTTATTCAATATCATATTTTAAAAAAGGTATTTATCCGAAACAGTGGGCTAAGGCTATAGTGATTCCTATTCACAAAAAGGGGGATGTGTTATGGGTGTATATGCTTCTTAAAACGTAATATGACTAGTGGTTAGCAACAATGACCAGTGACCAGTTTGGAAAACGTAATTGCTTACTGTTTATTATATGAATATTTCTGTGCTTCTTGCAATTTAGATGACCAGTGGTCAGTGACAATGACCAGTGATCAGTTTGATGCCAATTCCATATTTAAAAAAAAGTTTGACAGACAAAGTGTTGTTGCAGTGGTCAGTGACAATGACCAGTGATCAGTTTGATGCCGATTCCATATTAAAAAAAATGTTTGACAGAATATTGTTGTGGTATGGGCGTTTCTCTGCTCCTAACAACGCAGATGACCGGTAATCAGCAAGAATGACCAGTTTTCATTGTGATGTAAATTCCATGTTTTCTCTATTTGATTGCATATTATTGTGTGATGAGCATTTGTTTTTTACCTGTCATGACGTAGATGACCTGTGGTCACTTTGATGCAGTATCTATCTATCTATATACATATATATATTTTTTTTCAATATGTACGTCTCCTCTTAATATGATGTAAGTCAAAATAGGTTGTATAGTTCTGTATCAAAGGGATCATGAACACCACTGAACTGACCATGTACAAGAAATCCTGGTTAATTGAAAGAGCCTTTGAACCACCTATGGACTTTGAATTATCCGAATTTAAAATCATATGCGTGTTGAGTTAAACTAAAATTTTGCCCAATCTAAAACAAACTCAAATATAAACATAACAAATTGAAATTAACTGAGCAAGTCAAGGAGTAGTCCCAAGGAATTTCAATTAATTGGGATTTGTTGCAGCATTGGCATTACTAGGAACCGAGAGAGAGAGAGAGAGAGAGAGAGAGAGAGAGAGAGAGAGAGAGAGAGAGAGAGAGAGAGAGAGAGAGAGAGAGGAGAGAGAGAGAGATAAGACATAAGACATAAATGGTTTATTCGTTTAGCATCTAGGCCTCAACAAATGGCTGAACAATAATATAAATTAGTCAAAGACATTTAAAGAAGAAAATAGAAAAGAAACAATCGTAAACTCTTACATTACAAAAGAGGCAAACAACATAAACCAGCTCAGAACCAAGGACATACAAGGTTATAAATTACACCGCGGGCATCCTACGATCATTTTGTCAGTCGTGTTCATTCCAGCATATCTAGTCGTTCACAGTTGCATCCCTACGTTTAAAAGCTAGATAAAGAAATATCGCAAACTGTTTTACTATTTTTGGATTCTTTGAAGACATTAACAATGTATATCTAAAAGCGTTTGGCTCTCTATAGTATTTGAGTGGTATGAGATCACGTCGAAGGTCACTGAGGAGCGGGCAACACAAACTAAAATGGATTTCATCTTCTTGGTTATTATTACACATGGGGCAAATTAATTCTACATCTCTATAATTTTTGTATCGAAGTGAGTGCGATTTGATATTACTCACTCCAAACCTAAATTTAACAAGCGCTTGCTTTACAAGTCTGTTTGTGTCAATTGCAAAATACAGTTCTTGGGTATGATTCGTTTTGAATGATCTGTACATTGTAAATCTTTCACTTGAACAAATTCGACTGTCCCAATCCTGCCAGTAACAATCTATCAGTCTTTGTCTAAAACAACTAATGAAATGGTCAACTGATTCTACACCTTGATTTTCCCACACATATCCAAATCCAAACTGAAACAAAACTAATCGAATGTTGGTTACCCAGTTCTTTTTACCTTCTGGTCCAAATTAAGTAGCATCAGGTAAGCTTTGTAGGGGAGGCGATTTTCATTCATCCGTGTCAGTTTGATCCAGTATTTAATTGATCTAGTGTATGCATTCACATACAATGGGAATCTACCAGTATCTCCATAAATCATCGCATTAGCAGTCCTTTCTGTGACACCTAGAAAGCGTTTAAATGCAAACAAGTGTACTTTTTCTATGTATTTTATACTTTCATCAAGACCCCAAATTTCTGACCCATATAGAAGTACTGGCTGCACTCTAGCATCAAAGAGTTTACAAAAAATTTCAATAGACTGGATATCATAATTATATAATAATGTCAATATACCAATAACCGCCTTTTTACCCCGTGCAGCTAGGTCACCACAGGAGGATGAGAGACTCAATTTTGTAGAAAAATATAGTCCTAAATATTTACGAGAGAGAGAGAGAGAGAGAGAGAAAGAGAGAGAAAATCAGAGACAGAGACAGAGACAGAGCGTGGATGTGGGGTGGGTAGAGATTTTACGAAAACCCCTTTTAATGTGTGACGTTGTTTTCGGACTTGTTCAATGTTCCATTTTTACTTTTCTTGACCGGTGGTCTTTTTTCCCTTTTCATGTTTAAATGTGTTTTCACGTCATTTTTGTACTCCCAGTTCTCAAAGAACAGGGAGTACTTTAGAATGGAACGAAGAAATGCTGTGTGTGTGTGTGTGTGTGTGTGTGTGTGTGTGTGTGTGTGTGTGTGTCCGTGGTCAAAATGTGTTCCACTCGCTCCAGACAAAACTACTGGGCCGATCTTTCTGAAATTTGTAGGTATGTTCACTATGGGTCAAGGATGATGCCCGATGTTTAGTTTACCGTTACAGCCGTTACTAACGGTTGTAACGGCCTGTAACGCTTTTTCTTCTCCATGGAATATCTCAGAAAGTACCTGGCTGATCTTTGTGAAAATTAGCAGGTATGTTCATTATGGGTCACGGATGATGCCCGATGTTTTAGTTTACCCCGTTACAGCCGTTACTAACGGTTGTAACAGCCTGTAACGGTTTTTCTTCTTTATAGATTATCTCAAAAAGTACTTGGCCGATTTATAAGCGGTTTGGATCATCTTGTGACAAATCGGAGCCTCTGTCCATATGTAAGTGATGTAATGCTGAAAATGGATTAAACAACCGTTAAAAACCGTTATTCTGCCGTTATTTCTTATATATAGGTGGATTTAATGAAATTTGGTATATGGAAAGGTTATCACACACAAATGGCATTTTTATATAGTGTTTCAAAATTTGACCGTTAAAAACCGTTATTCTTGACATATTGTCCAATTTGGATGAAATTTGATATGTACACAGGCTTTAGCCCAGTGAGGACTAAAAAACCGGTTTCAAAAGTGTATATCGGTTATATAAGCGTTAAACCGTTATTTTGCCGTTATTTTTTATATATTGGCGGGTTTTAATGAAATTTTGTATATAAAAAGGTTATCACACACAACTGGCACTTCCATGTAGTGTTTCAAAATCTGACCGTTAAAAACCGTTATTGTTGACATATTGTCCGATTTGGATGAAATTTGGTATGCACACAGGCTTTAGCCCAGTGAGGACTAAAATACCAGTTTCAAAAGGGTACATCGGTTAAATAACCATTAAAACCGTTATTTTGCCTTTATTTCGTTTCTCACAAAGCACTTGGCCGATTTATAAGCGGTTTGGAAAACTGGGAGTACGTTTATATGCTTCGCATCTTGTTGTTATTGACGTGGGCCTGTATTCACATCGGGATAGTATGGGGTCAATAGAATTTAACAGGATTTTTGGAACAGCTTCTACACTGGCATGGTGCCAATTCTCATGCTATCTCAATGTGAATACAGACTCTGAGTGTTTTTATATTGTTTTATTTCTAGTTTTTTTTTCTTGACTAAGAAAACGTGTGTGAGAGGTGCCTGCCAGAAGTGACTATCACAAAAGGAATTGGTACAATAAACCCTCACACCAAATTAGAAGAGAATTGGCCCCAATACCCTGGAGTTACAGGGGCCGCGATTCTTTATTACCTTGCCACAGGAGTAGAAACACTCCAACTTCAAAAGTAGTTCGCTGTGACGCTGTGTTTTTCTATCCGCTCAACTATTCCCTCTTCAATCATGATGTCTTCCCTGTAAGGTCTATTCCATCAAAATATGCAACACCTGGTCCTGGTGTTGAAGACTAATATGTCGCCTGGGCGACAGATTGGTCCTGGTTTGAAGACCAATCTGTCGCCGGGCGACAAATTGGGCAGGGGCGACAGACTGGTCGTTAACAGGTGTCATCCATTTCCACCTGCACGGGTAGCCTACCCTCCCGATTGGGGGGAAGGAATTTAATGTACGTGTTTTTATTTTTTTGCTCATGCCTTCACACACGGTTTAAAGTCTCATTTGAAAGAATGAGTCAGAACCGATGTTCACTCCGAGGGAAAAGTCCTCCTGTACGGAAACATTCCAGCGGAAATTCGACCGCGACCCCAGAGTCACTAGGATCACGAGTCCGATGCCCTGCAAGCTGAGCTATTCTACCTCCATCAGATATTACTTGTTAATAGCGACTTTTTCTCCTGCCACGGGTAGCACGAGGGAAGGATTAGAGAGAGTTGTGAACTGCACTTCAACCCTTTTCGTCTTTCCTTCAGCCACGTTTTTATTCACAAACAACATGTCAGCATCTTTGTCCGTTAAGAACTCAACCACCTCTGTGCACGATGTTGCTGGTCCCCCAGACTGGGCGTTAAACACTGACACACACAGTGACAGATCCCCTCTGGAAGAACAGCACACAGACAAAAGACATGGTGTTGAAATTTGTGAGACTGCATGTGGAAGAAGAAACGTGACCAGTGATGAGATTTGTAAAAGAACACACAGAAGAACCAGTCATAGTAATGGAATTTGTTAAGCTGGACATAGAAGTAGAAATACAGACCAGCGTTGAGATTATGCAGTAGGGCATAGAAAAAGAAATAGGTGTGGTGGCAAGATTTGTCCTTTTTTCCCCATAGAAAAAGAAACGGGCGTGATGATGAGATTTGTGAAGGTGAACGTAATAGAAGACCAGTGATGGAAATTGCAAACTTGCGCACATGAGAAGAAACATGCATCGTGATGAGATTTGAAGAAATAAGAATAGTCCTGAGAGCTGTAAAGCTGCAGGTCGAAGAAGGAACAAGTACAGTGATAAGAGTTTTTAAAATGCACATAGAAGAAGAAACAGATGTAGTGATGTGATTTGTAAAGAAGAAGAAACACATGTAGTGATGTGATTTGTAAAGATGAATATTGGAGAAGAAACAGGTATTAGAATTGTGAACTGCATACAGAAGAAACAGGTTTAGTTATGAAACTTGATACGGTGCGTTTTGAGCAAGAAACATTGATTGGAGTTGTAGTGATGAGTATAGTGGTGAGACTGATGTATTACCTCACATCACTCACATGACCAACGTGATCGTATGGGGGACATGAGTGATGATTCCGCCGATCTTCTCCTCCATGTCCTTTACTTCTCGCAGGAGTTCTGGCAGCCTAAGGTTGGTCCATTCCATTACGCTCTCTGACCAGCTCTTTCTCTGCCTGCCACTGCACCTTTCTCCTTCAAGCATGCCTTGCAGGATTGTCTTCGCCAGTGTGTCGTGTCGTGTGACGTGGTCACACCACATCAGCCATCTTCTCTTGATCGTAGCCAAGAGGGGTTCCTGTGGTCCTACCAGTGGGGTAACCTGCTCTCAGACAGAGTTGTTGGTTCTGTGCTCTGTCCAGATGTGGAGCAGTTTTCTGTTTGCTTTCATTTCAAAGGCCTGGGTCCTTCTCTCCAAACGTGCCATCAAGGTCTAAATCTTAATCCGTACAAGAAGATAGGAAAAACGAGTGCTTTGTACAGCTTGAGTTTGGTTGGGATGCTGATCTCTTTGCTTCTCCACAGCTTTGTGAGCTTTTCCATGGGTGATGTGGCAAGAGCTAATCTTACCTTGATTTCTGTTGAGCTGCGGCCGTCTTTCGTGAGTGTGAAGCCGAGAAATTTGAAAATTCACACCCCTTCCAGCATTTGTCTGTTCATTTGTGATGTTTGTGGTTTGGTCATCATTGCTGCAGTTCACCATCACCTTGCTCTTTTCTGCGCTAGGTTTCATCCCATGTGCACTGGCTCGGTCTTCTAGCCAGCTGGCTGGGCCTTAGATTTTGTCGTTGCTTCCACTGAGTACATTCATGTCGGCGAAGCGCAGATTGCATATGGGCCGGCTCCCAACTGAGATAGTAGTGTTTAGGCTTTTGATGGTTTCACAAAGGATGTTCTCAAAGTACAGGTTGGAGAGGATCGGGGAGAGCAGACAGCCCTGTCGGACACCAACAGTTGTACAGAAGAAGTCCTCTATTTGTCTGTTCATGAGCACGGCGCTGGTTGCCGAGCTGTACAGTGCCTGTATGATCTGGATCAGCCCTTCCTCCATGTTGAAATATCTTAAGATCTGTAACAACCTGTCATGCCAAACTCGATCAAAAGCTTTTTCAAAGTCTATAAAGTTGTGGAAGAGATCTGCTGTCGAGTGTTTCTCAATCATCAGGGACAGTTGATGATTCGCTCAATGGTGTTCCTTCCTGGTCGAAAGTCCGCCTTTACTTCTGCGAGCAGTTCCTCTAACTGTTTTTTTGAATCGGTTCAGAATGATCCTCAGCGTACCTTTTGCTAGGATGACAAATCAAATGGACTTTTCTAGAGTTCTGATACAGCGGTGTTGCCTTTCTTTGGGGTGGGGATAATCAGAGACTGCATCCACTTTCAGGGTCATATCTTGGCCTCACAGCTCTTCTGACGGTGTATAGTCAGCACTGTGATCATCTCTTCGCTTCAATGCTGTAGCAGTTTTGCAGGAATGTTGTCAGTTCCTGGCGACTTATCTCCTTTCACGTAGCGAACTGCTCCGTCCATTTCTGTTCTCAGTATTGGAAGAGGGTCTGGTTCTCTGGCTGCTGGTTGGTCAGTCAACAAGCTGGTGTTGAGTCGGAGCAAGTAATCGTACAACTGCTAGCAGCACTCTGTCCATCTCTTCATTCTCAGTCAGTAGATTGCTAGCATCCTTCCCACTCACTGACAACCTGTTCTGCTCGGTTTTGGTGAGCTTCTTCAGAATGTCGTTGGTCTTTTTGGTGTTCCCATGCTCTATGTTCTGTTAAATGGCCTTGCAATGGTCTGTTATCTTTTGCCTCTCATTTTCTTCCGTGTTTCCTTCTTCTATCTGTAGCTGTTGGATGCTTCTGGATTAAGGAACCTGGCGGCCTTTAGTGCTCTCTTTCATCGCGAAGGTCAAGCATTTCGCTTGTGATCCGAGACTGGATGTTCTTTCTCTCTCTGCCTAGTACTTTTTCATCATCAGCTGTTTCATGAAGTACCCCTTCGAAGTTCTCGGTCAGGGTATCAACATCCTTATCAAAAACATTCAGTGCAGCAAATTTTCCTCCCACTTGAGCTTGGAAAACTGCAGGATCTTTCAACTTCTCGGAATCAAACTTGATGCAATGGCCTGTTGTTCTGTACTTTTTTACAGCTTCATTTTGATTGTCATGAATACCATATCATCGTCACTGCCGACGGTCACTCCTGGGTACATACTAGTTTGCGCTTTGTTGATGCTTTATCTAAGTCAGCATGGTGCGAGAATGAGGTTAGTTTGACTGTGCACCAGCCCGTTGAATCATGCCAGGTTGTCATTGAGAGCTCATGGGGATGGATCGTGCTCGCAAACTTAAGAAGACGTGTGCCCCTATCATTTGTTTCCCTGTGCCAAATCTCTAACAGTCCCTGCGTACTGTTGGTGAACGACTGGATTGATCTTTGCATTCCAGTACATTTGTACGATGACCAGATCTTGCTTGGGAATTTTGTCCATGATGTTATCCAGTCGCTCATGAAATTCTTCAGCTTCCTTGTCGCAATGGGCTGATGTTGGCACGTACACCTGGACTATGATTACGTTCTTTGGTTTTGCCGACAGCCTGGCGGGAATCAGACTTCTGGAGATTGGTGTGCATTTGATGACACAGGAGTCGATGTTGTTGTTCACAAGGAAGGCTACCCCAAACTGATGACTGGTTGAATCTCCACTGTGCCACAGTTTGTTTCCCTCATCTGTCACAGTCTCCCTAAATCCTGTCCACCTCGCCTCTGATGTCCCATTGGTATCCTGAAAGCTCGTGTTCTAGCTCCTTGACTTTTCCGCCCAGTTGTGGAGTGCGTTCGTTCCATGTTCCGATGGTGATGTTTTCTGAGGGGGGCACTCGATAGATCCCCGTCTCGATAGATCCCCGTCTCGATGGATCCCCATCTTGATAGATCCCCGTCTCGATGGATCCCCGTCTTGATAGATCTCCGTCTCGATAGATCCACATCTCGATGGATCCCCGTTACTGTTTTTGGATCTACCGAGACGGGGATCTATCGAGATGGAGATCTACCGAGACGGGGATCTATCGAGACGGAAATTCGTCCACATGTAGTGGGCAATCTATCGAGACGGGAATCTACCGAGATGGGGATCTACCGAGACGGGGATTTACCGAGACGGAAATTCGTCCACATGTAGTGGGGGATCTATCGAGACGGGGATCTACCGAGATGGGGATCTACCGAGACGGGGATCTATCGAGATGTACCTTTGATGATAGTTCGGCCCCCAGTACCACACTTTGCATCTCCACCCTGGGGGCTGTCAGTGGAAGGCACGGATGTTGGTGACCCGGGCCTCGGCTGATCCAGTATGTTGTTGTCTTCCGTTGTGTCCTTGTCCTTGCGGTGGGCTTAGGGTTTTCCCTGGCAGTAACCGTATCATCTCCAGGTCTCCTACCAGCCCCTCACGTTCGTTTCGCCCGGCAGAAGTGGTACCCGGGGTGGGGCTGGGAAAGGGCCCCAGAGCCAGTCATGAGAGGTGAGTGTCATGGGAGTGCCAGTGATGCCTGTCCGTCCTAAAAAGGACGCTGCTGCCAGACACCAAAGGTACTATCTCTCTTGGACACCCCATACACCCCAGAAACAGGTATAGTGGTGAGTATTGTAAAAGTGCACATTGAAGAAGAAACAGGTATGGTGATATCACCATGATCATAGTTTAAAAGGTGAACATTGAAGAAGAACAAATAGGTATAGGGATGAGAGTTACATAGGTGTGCATTGAAGAAGAACAGACATAGTAATGAGAGCTATAAAGGTGCACATAGAAGAAGAACAGACATAGTGATGAGAGCTATAAAGGTGCACATAGAAGAAGAACAGGCATAGTGATGAGAGCTATAAAGGTGCACATAGAAGAACAGGCATAGTGATGAGAGTTATAAGGGTGCACATAGAAGAAGAACAGACATAGTGATGAGGGTTATACAGGTGCACATAGAAGAAGAACAGACATAGTGATGAGAGCTATAAAGGTGCACATAGAAGAAGAACAGACATAGTGATGAGAGCTATAAAGGTGCACATAGAAGAAGAACAGACATAGTGATGAGAGTTATAAAGGTGCACATAGAAGAAGAACAGACATAGTGATGAGAGTTATAAAGGTGCACATAGAAGAAGAACAGACATAGTGATGAGAGCTATAAAGGTGCACATAGAAGAAGAACAGACATAGTGACGAGAGCTATAAAGGTGCACATAGAAGAAGAACAGACATAGTGAAGAGAGCTATAAAGGTGCACATAGAAGAAGAACAGACATAGTGATGAGAGCTATAAAGGTGCACATAGAAGAAGAACAGACATAGTGATGAGAGTTATAAAGGTGCACATAGAAGAAGAACAGGCATAGTGATGAGAGCTATAAAGGTGCACATAGAAGAACAGGCATAGTGATGAGAGTTATAAGGGTGCACATTGAAAAAGAGACAAGACCAGTGATAAGTTTGTAAAGCTGGGCGTAGAAGAAGAAACAGACATAGGGATGAGATGTGTAAAGTTTCAAACAGAGGACGAAACAAGATCAGAGATGAGATTTGTAAAGTTGGGCATAGGAGAAGCAAAAGGCATAGTAGTGGAAGTTTTAAAGTTGGACACAGAAGAATATGAGATTTGTATCAATTGGACGCAGAAGAAGAAGCAGGCACAGTGACGAGATTTGTAAAATGGACGTAGAAAAAAGGACCAGAGATGAGATTCATTAAGCTGGGCATAGCAAAAGGAACAGACACAGTGATGAGATTTGTAAAGTTGGACATAGGAGAAGAATCTAGCAAAGTGAAGACATTCGTAAAGTTGAACAGAGAAGAAGAAACGGGCATAGTGTTGACATTTGTGAAGTTCGACAGAGAAGAAGAAACAAACATAGTGATGGGATTTGTAGACATAGGACAAGAAACAGACGTTGCTATGACAAATGTAAAGCTGGACATAGAAGATGAAATCGATTTTGTGACGAGTTTGCAAAGTTATATTTAAAAGAAACAAGCATATTGACGACATTTGTAAGCTTGAACGTAGAAGAACAAATAAGCATATTGATGAGATTTGTAAAGTTGGACACAGAAGAAGAAACAGGGATGATGAGATATGTAATGTTAGACTCAGAAGACACAGGCATAGTGGTAAAATCTGCAACGCTGGATTTAGAAGACACAAATCCAGTGATGAATTTAGTGAATGTGCACATCGAAGAAGAAACAGGACTGGTGAAAGATATGTAAAGGTGAATATTGAAGAAGAGATAGGCGCAGTGATTAAACCTGTTAAGCTGGACATGGGAGAAGAAACAGACATAGTGATGAGACCTTTTAAGTTGCACATGTGAGAAGAAACCGACATAGTGATGGGACCTTTTAAGTTGGACATGTGAGTAGAAACAGACATAGTGATGAGACCTTTTAAGTTGCACATGTGAGAAGAAACCGACATAGTGATGAAATCTGTTGAGCTGGACATGGAAGAAACAGACACGGCGACGAGATCTGTTAAGATGGATATGGGACAAGAAACGGACATAGTAATCAGATCTGTGAAGTTGGATATATATATATATAAACAGACATAGTGATTTGTAAAGTTGGACTTAGAAAAAGGAACAGACAACTTTACAGGATACACAGTGGCACCGGAAGCAGTAGGGGTTATCTTTAGATATCCATATTATTAGAAGAACAAAAATCAGATTTGTAAATTGGACATAAAGAGAAAACACACGTGATGATGAGATGTAAAGGTGCATACTGGGACAGAAACAGGCGTTGTGACAAGACTTGCAAATGTACACAGGGCAGAAGAAATAGGCATGGTGATGAGATTTGTGGAATCGGACATAGAAGAGGAAATCGGCGCGGTGATAAGATATGTGAAGCAGCGTATAGATGAAAGCACAGTGATGTGATTTGTAAAGCTGGACATAGAAGAAGAAACAGTCACAGGGATAAGGCTTGTAATCGTATACGTAGAAGAAGAACAGGCATGGTGATGAGACCTGCAAAGTTGAACATAGATAAAGGAACAGGAATAGTGATGAGATTCGTAAAGCGGGACATAAAGAGGAAACAGGCCTAGTAATGAGAGTTGTAAAGCTGGGCTCTCATGTTCGTTTGATGACCTTACCTGCTGCAGCTCTGGAAGGGATGATGTCAGGAATCTTTCATCCCAGTGCTTCAAGCTCGGCCTTTTAATGCCAACTTCAGTCACACTGCAGCACAATTCCACAACGAAGGAGACATCACAGAGTACATCAAGCAAGCTGCACAGTTCAAAACAGGATACACAGTGGCACCGGAAGCAGAAGGGGTTATCTTTTGATATCCATATTAGAAGAACAAAGATTTTGGGAAATGATTCAAGCCGGAAAAGTATAAAATGGTGTACTAGGATCAAGGATGGTTAATAAGAACACAGTGCACGTTGCACCTGAAATTGTTACCAGACCGTCGGCGTAGCAGCAGTAATTTCTTCCCCCGGAAATGAAGAAAAACACAATAAACTGTACGCAGGCCTGTGTATATTCACAGTATACATGCCAGCACAGGTCTTCTGCACGGTGGGGACTGTCTATATTGAAATAGCACCTAAATACTGTACAACAGCTGGCTTAAGTCTGCTGGAAGAGTTCAGCTGGAATCATGTTAAGGAAAAAAACCCGGATCAACCTAAGACCTAAGGCTTGCACATTTGGTGTTATAAATGTAATGTAGATTCTTCATAGCTTTTGTTAGCTTGCTTTTTCGTGTGCATCAGCTGCACACATTTTTGGGGGTACCTTCTGGTGCTATTGTAGATTTTGGTAAACATTTTTCACTGGCAAAAAGTATCATTCTTTACATTTTTCCCCTAACCTTTTATGGGCGTGCAGCGTGCGTACGTGAGTGCGCGCCAGCGTGCGTGCGTGTGCGTGTGTGCGTGTATGTGTGTGTGTGTGTGTGTGTGCGTGTATGTGTGTGTGTGTGTGTGTGTGTGTGTGTGTGTGTGTGTGTGTGTGTGTGTGTGTGTGTGTGAAAGAGAGAGAGAGAGAGAGAGAGAGAGAGAGAGAGAGAGAGAGAGAGAGAGAGAGAGAGAGAGAGAGAGAGAGAGTTACGGTATGTTTGTTCATTGTTTCATTTTGTAGTTTTGGTGAAGGTGGTAATGATTTGTTTGTTGTTTGGTTATTTGTTCAAATTTGTGTGTGTCTGTGTGTGTGTGTGTGTGTGTGTGTGTGTGTGTGTGTGTGTGTGTGTGTGTGTGTGTGTGTGTGTTTGAGTGTGTGCGTGCAGCGTGCGTACGTGTGTGTGTGCAGTGTGCGTACTTGAGTGCGCGCCAGCGTGCGTGCGTGTGCGTGTGTGTATGTGTGTGTGCGTGTGTGTGTGTGTATGTGTGTGTGTGTGTGTGTGTGTGTGTGTGTGTGTGTGTGTGTGTGTGTGTGTGAGAGAGAGAGAGAAGAGAGAGAGAGAGAGAGAGAGAGAGAGAGAGAGAGAGAGAGAGAGAGAGATTACGGTATGTTTGTTCATTGTCTCATTTTGTAGTTTTGGTGAAGGTGGTAATGATTTGTTTGTTGTTTGGTTATTTGTTCAAATTTGCCTTGATATCAGCGACGCAGTGTTGGAAACCTTGGAGGTATCAGCTATAAATCAAACTGAGCACAAACCGGCCGGGAACATAGACACCATGGACGCCAGCCGAGTATTCTGTGCACTTTGCAATATCTTCAGTTTTGTGGTCAGTGACAGCGCTTCCCTGAGAAAGGGGTTTAACGAAACACATCACAACACTCTGACACAGTTTTTGTATGAAAATATGAGCTCAATTCAAAATATGGAGGGTCCACTAATAGTAACTGAGGATGACCCAACCCAACATCCTTTGAGCCCTGTCACAACTCAGAGGACCAGTATCAATGTACCGACACAACACAACACTGCAGGTGTATCTAAAAATGGTAGCGCGAAAACACAGAATGCGTCCATGGGTATTTCCGGTTTGGATGTATGTTTGGAAAACCCAGCCGTGAAAGAATTTACCATCGATGGCTCAACTGGTCATTTCCGTGCTGAAAGTATAATCGGACCCCACACCTGGAAGTGTCAATTCATACTCTATGTACAATCTTATCAAGTCGTGCGTTTTCGATTTAATCAGTGCGTTGGAAATGTCGAGTTTTACTTATCAGAATATTTCAGTAGCATCAAACAAAATGATGCTATAATAAAGTGCGTTTATTTTAAATATATCCCTTTGCAGTACAGTATGACAGACACTGTCATGGTCACAGTGTATGACAGACATGCGCCTGGCTCCCATGATCGGAAGTGTGTGTTCCACTGTGAGACTAGACAGGGGTCTGTGTCTTTTTCTTTTTCCGCTGTTAACCGGACTGCGAGGAAACGTGTGGATCTTCAACTGATTTATGTGTCTGCATCAGCTGGTAAGTAAAAGAAATGTTTGAAATAAAGAGTACATTAATAGTAGAGTAGTGTAAGGAACTATATTGTTTCCAACTGTCAGCGTTCCTAGTCTGAAGTTTCTCTCTCTCTCTCTCTCTCTCTCTCTCTCTCTCTCTCTCTCTTCTCTCTCTCTCTCTCTCTCTCTCTCTCTCTCTCTCTCTCTCTCTCTTCTCTCTCTCCCTCTCTCTCTCTCTCTGCGAACGCAGAAGAGCATCTCAGTTACATCTTAGAAAAGCAGTGCAGTCAGAAATAACGCTGGGGAAATGAATAACAACACAGAAAGCTGTCAACACAGAGCAACATCATCAGGACCAGCGGTGCTCTGTCACTGACACCAACCCCATGGTCCTTTGAAAGACAGCAGGAAAGTAGTCCTATACTAAGCTTGCTGCATACCCAGACACAAGCTACGAACCACACAATAGCACTTAATGCGACAACACGCATCCTTCTTGCGCTCAAAGGCAAAGGCAAACGTACACCAGTCATCATGGAAAATTGTTTTGCTGATATCAGTGACCGAAACAATGATTGCACGGTCTCTGTTTCTGTTTTTTCTGTGCTATTGTCATGAACAGGTTTTTGTCCAGGGGTAATATTCAGGTGGGGAGATCCTTCCTGTTCGTTTTTATTTCCCATCCTATGACAGAAACCCTAGCAATTTGTTTTGGGTCCTGTTTCGTTATTTCTTTTTTCCAGTACAGCCTTTCCTTCACCCCCCCCCCCCCCCCAACCCCTATATAATCTGTTTTCATCATCCTCCCTCCTACCTGTAACTGTCCACGGGTTTCAGCGAGGTCTCGCTGTGTTAGGTCTGACACGCATGGCTCAGTTTTTTTCGAAGATTCTCGTGTCTACTCACCCTAGAATCGAAGCTGACGTTTTTGTCGCGGTGTCGTCCTTTGGCACTTTGCGAAAGTCCAGCCTCGAGTCGAAGTCATACCTTATCCCTTGTAGCGTTTTAGTGCTAGGCTTAATTGCAGAAAAGGGTAAACCAACATACCACTTTGCACAGTTAAAAAGACATGTCTCAGTGTCCAAATGCCGGGGAGGGGCAACTTCTTTATGGTCTATGAACAAAAATATGACCTGTTTAGTAAGCATACCCCCAAACGCACTTTTGCAGACGGCGAACATTCAAAATACCAGTTCTTTGTTATCATGAGTTCATTTTATCTTTGAATTAATATCTATGTATGCCTGTACCATATTTCTGACATCATGACAATAAAAACACTGGCTATTGATTGTTTATATGCAAAAGAATTTTCTTTTCTTTTCAAGAACGGTACCGTTTACTAACAATCGCAAGCTTGCATATTGAGTTTTGAAATTATGTGAATGACAAATATATTCTTGCTAGTTGCTATCATTTTGGAAAGGGTACAGGATTCTGCTTCATTTTAAAGCAAAGGCAGATGACACTTCGACACTACAGACTGATGTAAAACAGACTTTTCTGTCAATTGTCTACAGCTAAATTCTCAACCAGGTTATAGGTGCACTCCTATTTACAAGTACTGTATGTGGAGCTGTGTTTCTTCTATTTGTTAACAAACAAATGCATTACATGCACAATTATTGAATCTCAGATTTAAAAAAGAAACATGTTAACATAGTTTCTTCTATGTCCATAGCAATGTACTCAAATAACCAGTTCATGAATTCAGTCTTTCAGTCACGCTGGCATTTGCCATCGCAGAAGCAAAGGGCAGTGCAGGGGACATCCGCTGTGGCACAGCTACACCGACCTCTACAACCTTTCTTGCAGCTGCATTTGATTAGTTCAGAGCAGATCTTGGACGCATCTGGAAGTGATGTCCAAACAGGTGAATAAGTTCCATCAACTTTTTCCCAGTCCCAGCTTGCAGGATCTGGAATCTCTGGCTGTGGAATGAGAGCTTCCTTCCAGATGAGTGCCTGCAGAATCGCTCTTTTTGTGTGTTCAAGAAGAGCAGCCTGAGTGGGTGGGATGGTTTCCAGCAAGCGCGCGCCCTTTCTTCGTGAACAGCTGTTTTTTCGCATAGTTCACCTGTCGTAAACACTGGTCATGTCGTACATCAACGAGACAAAACGCTCAATCTGGCTGAAATCATCCTGGAACTTCTTTGGTGATGCAAGCACTCTGAGGAACAGTTGTGTGAATTCTGGATCAGACATCCACACTTCCCAGCATGTCTTTTTACCGACACCAAAGAAAAATGATACAGTCTCACAGCCGGTAAGAGAATGAAACGATCAGAGATGCTGCTGCTATCCCTGGGTCCATTGTGCTGGCGTAGTTGTGAATAGGCAGAAGACGAAAATGGGATCCAGCACCAAATGTAACCCACAGTTTTTCCAGCTAGAGGGAATGGTAGTGAGCTGTTGCAAGCACCACTACGTCAGTGTCAGAAGTCCTGATCATGACGTCAGTGTGATTTTGCTCTTTGGTCTCACAAGCTGGTGCTCATTTGCGTGGAATACAGCCCAGCTCAAGCACAGATCCTTCGTAGGATCATCATTGCAATGATTTTGCACATACTGGAGCCACTCAGCTTCTTGCTGGATGGCAGATCCTTCCACAGTTGCATCTGGTAACAGAGACTGCGCTGCAGGTGGAACTTCAACATCCTTAGGAGGCTTTGTGACTGGAGGCCCTTTGTTGATAGAAGTCTGGAAGGTGATCAGAAGCACTCCCAGAAGAAAAGTCCATGGGTTCCATTGCCTGGCCCTGGCCATCAAAGTCTGGATGCTGGAACAAGGCGATTCCAGTCCCGTGGAATTATCCCTTTGCAGATGATGAGGGATTGTAGTCGATGTTGTCAACAGCTCCTGTCGTGAAGACGGATTTTGGAAAGCCTCTAGGAACAACCACACCTTCTTTCTTGAAATGTGCACACACTGCATTGGACAGATCTTGGGACAGCTGGTTGATTCTTTTAGAGGAGACTGAAACACCAGCATCAAGGAACTTATCAACAAGGCCTTTCTGGCGGGTGTGTGTGTGAATCAGAAGCCCTACATACAGTGGAAAGGGAGTTTCTTTCTCACGATGATGACGGACTCTTGTTGGTTCAGCAGCTCTTGTGCGTTTCACAGCATTGTGTTTGATTAGCTGTGCTATTGACAAGCATGCAGGCGTTGCCTGCCTGTTAAATCTCTCTGTAATGCCCGGACCTTCCAGAAGCATGTTGATGAACGACTGTAAGGTGAAGGGAACTGACTTCTCCTGGCAATCTTCTTTGAAAATACCGTCAAAAATATAACAGTCATTAAACAGTTCTGAGCGGATGATTTTGGCAGCTTGAACCAAAATCAGAGCCTCTGTTGTATGGGTTTTGTCCATTGCTTTTGCCAAGGCGGTTCCATTTTGTGTGTCCATGATAAGCAGAACGTCTCGTCCTTTCTTCTGAGCAGTGAGGCCAGGGATGTGTGCTGGAAGTTTCTCTTTCAGTCTTGTTGAGTTCTCGTGAACCTCTTTATTCTGTCCCAGTTCCTCTAACCGTCTCTGATACAGTGACACGGCTTCAGCAAGCTTTACAACGTGTGGCTTTTCAGACAGCTTCTCTTCCAGGTACATAACAAGCTCTGCGAATGCTATGCCTCGATGTGCATCCAAGTCACAGTCACTGGACGTCTGTGGTGTTTCACCAAGCTTTGCCTTGTTGTAAAAGTCTACCAGGTACCCCTTATGATACATCATGTCATTTGCAATGACGTCACCTGCTGATAACTTTGCAAGAAGCTTCGTGTCACCAATCTTCAAAGCAGCTTCCCAACATGTGAATCAAGCTGGTATGTAGAACCTCTACAAAGGTTTCCTGTTTTACCACAGTCAAAAATACAGGTCTCTTGTGGGAAACTTGCCCACTCTCTCTGCGTGATCTCTTTCTTGGTCCTGTCTCGCCTTCATCTTTTTCATCTTCTTCAGCTTCATCATGCTCTCTCTTTTCATCATGCTCTCTCTTTTCAGCTCTGTCCAACATTTGTTGGTTGTACTTAGCACGGCAGTTCTTGTGCCACCTAGCTCCATGTTTGGCTAACGTAGACGCAATCCCTGACCCGTCATTGAATTTGTCTATTTTCAGTGATGATGGGAATGCTTCAGCTGCTTCGAAACCTTCTAAATGTCTCTCTGCTGTGCTGTAGCTTTCTTCGGTGGGATTTATCAGCTTTTCTGTCGTGTCCTTTTGGCAAAAGATGCACAGGACCCAGTCCATGTCTTGACTCACGCTGCTTGCCATGTCTTCTTTGCTTCAGTCTGAAAACACACTGTTAATCAATGTGTTAGATATACACATTATTTAGGTCCTTGGTTTCACCTGTATATCACCAAAGCTTTGGTGTCTTTATAGAAAAATTCTAGCTTATTAGTTACCTTATTATGTCTCTAACTGAGAGCGCCTACAATATAGCCTGACCCAAAGGTTTCGGAATATGACTTTTAGCTCAGTTTTCAACCATTTGGTTATTTTTTCTTCACGGAAGGATGTTAAAAGACAACAACAACCCTGTAATATGGATTTCTTTTGTTATTCAGTCTTATTTTATAGTTTATATGAGTTAAAACGCTTGCACTGTGTGTTTGATATCGTTCGCGACTAGGCACTCCGTTGCCTAGCAACCAAATTTT
The DNA here is from genome assembly GCA_018398815.1 of Conus ventricosus. Classification (NCBI taxonomy): domain Eukaryota; kingdom Metazoa; phylum Mollusca; class Gastropoda; order Neogastropoda; family Conidae; genus Conus; species Conus ventricosus. Next base: position 56,375,236 of record CM031607.1, on the reverse strand, counting down.
ACCAGAGGACAAAAATTGCTTGCCCCTCCCTGGCATTTATATTCTTTGGATGTGTTCTAACAGCACACCAAAGGATATGTTGGTATACCCATTTGAACAATGGTTTCAATTAGGCCTAGCACTATTTTCGGGATCAGCTGCATTGCTGTTTTGATTTCTTCATTGAAATCCTCACCTCACCCCGGAGTGCTATCCTTCGTTGGAGTGGGCATAGGGGTTTGGGTGGTTGGGCGACTTGGGAGCTCTCTTCCTGCTGACCAGGGCTGGGGCTGTGGTCTCACGACCATTCTTTTCCTCGTCAGAAGAGTTGGGAGGCCGGTGTTGGAGACGCTAGTTCTTCAGTGAACAGAGCGTACACACGGCTAGCTTTTCACAAGCCTGTTGGTAAGTGACGTTTTGTTCCTTGAGATAAAGTTCGTGTAAATTAATCACTGTTATTCAAAATTCTAAGGCAGAGGTCAGTTTCTCTCTAAAAGTTTAGCGTGAGCTATCGGTTTTCGTCTGCTTCTTGTGCAGGGTTTGTTTTAGTTGTCCTGCTGAAAATCTTGAGTTCGAGATTTTGCCGGTCGAGTATGGCTCATGCATGTAGCAAAAGAATAAGCTTTCACTGAAATTTAGTGTCTGTCGTACTTTCATAATTGTACAATATTATTTGCTTTTTGGTGGAGGCTAAGAACCTAAGTTTTATTTTGTTGGAGAGTAAACTCATGAGGCGAACCGCGGTGTGTTTGGTTGAGGGCAAAATTTACCGGGGTGGGTGTGGGACATTCATCCACCCTCTCTTCCAGTCATTGTTTTCTCCTCCCCATGTTTTCGTTTGATGCAAAAATATTTGTGTGCATGTTTGCGGGTGAGTGTTCATTATAGCATAATCCGTTTTATGTATAAAAGAGCAAAAATGCCTACGGGTGATGGTTTGAAATATTTCGAAGAAACAAAGTTGACTGCAGGATTCGTTGCAAAATGAAAAAATAATAAAGTTTATAAAAACCTTTTGGTGGTAGTTGAATCCATTAGTGAGAAGACTGACGTTTCAAGCCATAGGCCCGTTGTCAAAGTGAAAATATTTATTTATTTTTTTTTAAAGAAAAGTCTACAAGTCTACCATTGAGATAAGGGCCTGTATCTTTGTGTGACATGACTTGACCAATACAAGCCCTCTTTTCTTTACCTCAGTATTTCATTTTATTTTTCGATGGACACTTACTCTTTCGTTATTGGACGGACCTCATTTTTCTGCTTTTCATTCTTCTGTCTATCTGCTGCTTTCCTCCTTCTTATCTCCCTCTTACTCTCTTCTTTTCTTTGGCTTCGACCAACTGACCACAACCCTCTGACTCTGACCAAACTGAAATCATATTCCAAGCATGGTACTGACCCCAGCCTTAGGGCTTGCTTGGTTGTTTCTCTGGTGGTTCGCGGTCTGGCTGTATCCTCGGAACTTCCGGGCCTACCTCCTTCTGGCCGCGGTGCTGGGGAGAGGTGCTGAGACGACGACGGGAGGGGCGTGGTGAGCTTCCACTGCCGGCTGGGATCAAGTCCCGACTTCCATCAAGACATTATTAGACTTGGCTGACACAAGATGAGTGTGTTAGTTGTGGGAAGTGTCTGAGTGGTGGGGTAGTGGTCCAAGCCCCCCTCTCTCCTCTGCATTTTTTTCGTTATTTCTTTTCTCCTTTACTGAAAAATCAGGCCCTGTGTGTGAATATATGCTGTTCAAAAAAAGTTAAGGATCAGCATTTCACTGACTTATAAAAAAGAAAATTGGGAAGTGATCAATCTCCAAGTGTAACATGAATTTATTGAATATGTGAAAAGTGTGTAAAGACAATGACAAGTCCGAGGAATCAACAAACTGGAATCGAGCGCAGTACAAACACCCGCACCCCCAAATTTGAAAGTCACAGGAGGAGTGTTTGTTCAATGTCATGGTTAATAAGGTGTGTGTCCCCCGTTATTGGCAAGGCATTCAAGGCAGCGTTGTCGCATGGAGTTCACCAGTGTGCGCAGAAAGGCATGGGGGACAGCAGCCCACTCCTGCTGGAGTGACTCAAACAGCTGACCCAGGTTAGCAGGAGGAGGACGACGCTGCTGCAGTCTCCGGCCCATCTCATCTCAAAGATGTTCGATGGGGTTCAGGTCTGGGCTGTTTGCGGGCCACTGCATTCTGTTGACACCAGCAGCTTGGAGAAACGTGTTTACTGCTCTGGTGCGATGGGGCCGTGAATTGTAGTCTTGAAAGACTGCCTGAGGTCCAAGCTGTTGAAGGGCTGGCAGCACCAGGGGTTGCAAAATCTCTGTTTGGTAGCCAACACCATTCAAGTTCCCTGCCACATTGCAGAGAACCGTTCTGTAGCGTGTGCTTATGCCGCCCCAAATCATAACGGACCCCCACCATAGCAGTTCCTTTCCAGGACAGCGTCTTCTGCAAAACGCTCCCCACGGCGTCTCCAGACCCTGTTCCGTCTGTCGGTGGGATCCAGGCAGAACCGCGACTCGTCTGTAAACATCACGTTAGCCCACTGTTCATGTGTACATCTCACGTGCTGCGTGCACCATACTCGGCGTGCTGCTCTGTGGGCATCAGTCAAACGAGATCTTATGGCTGGTCGTCGAGCACGGAGGTTAGCGGCGTGTAGGCGGTTTCGTATGGTCTGATCACTGACAACAGTGTTGGTGGCATCTCTAAGGCGACGTCTGATGTTTGTTTGCACTTGCTGTTCTTTCTTGTGTGGCCTGCCTTTCAATGTATGGGTCCTCTCGTGGTGTTGTTATTCTGGGTCGACCAGAGCGTGGTCGTTCTTGCACTCTTCCTGTGTCTTGAAAGCGTTGTCTGAGACTGATAACAACAGAGTGTGGTACCCCAAGTCTCCGTGCCACTTCCCAGACTGCAACTCCTTCTTGGAGCCATCCTATTCCTCTTCCTCGATCCAGCTCGTTCAGTCTTCGACGTGGAGGCATGCTGTTGCATTGCATTTTTCGCCAGTATAGTGGCTTTTAAAGACATTTGGTTGAGCATACTTTATGACCTACAGCCTGATTTAGCTCGTGCTTCACATGATTTTGATTCAGCACATGCTCCTCGGATCCCAAACACATCAGAAATTCACCCCAATTTGTTCCAAAAATGACAAGTCGAGACACGTGTTTTTCAAGGCGCGTGAGAAATGTGTGCCACAAAATTGCAGTTGCCGCATTCACTATCAATTTGTACGTGTGGTTCAATTTGTTTGGACCACAAAGGCGGTACAGTTGAATTTTTGTGAATTTTAAAAAGTTTTTGTGCATTCTCAATGTTGGTCCTTAACTTTTTTTAACAGTATATATTTAGATTGTCCATATTTCTTCTTTTCTTTCTAAGGGAAAATAGAGGTGCAATTTGGGGCATCCCGGGACGGGTGGGGGGGGGGGGGGGGGTTAACATTGTTTTCTATTATTATTTTTTTCTTTGGCCCTATCTAGTCATTAATCTCTCTGTATCTCGCTCTTCTTTTCCCTCCTTTCTCCTGCCCTTCTGTCTGTCCTCTCTCTTCTGCCAGTATTCCCACCTCCACTCAGTGTGTGTGCGCAGTGTGAGTGTGTTGTAATGTGCAATAAATATTGTCTTTGAGTGTATTTCCTGGGTCCTTGTGTTTTGTGGTGAGTGTGGTGTGGGTGCCTGACTCCACTCTCCCTGTGGTTCGGACCGTCGGGACCCCCAGTACCTGACAGCTATCCATTTCCAAATACGCAAAAAAACAAAACAAAACAAAAAAAAAAAAACCAGCTGGAAGACGTGTCTATCGAAAAAAAAAAAGACCAAAAAGCAGGAAATTTCGTTGTCGACCATTCTCCACCGACAGTGCAATATTGCAATGAGCTCCAAAAAGAACATGTAGGTTTTACTCCTAGACGATTCTGCTTGGAGCAGAAATTCACCTTGCGATAGATCATTGACAAATGTGGACAGTATCAGGTTCCACATGCCGTCAGACTCGTAGATTTCACCAAAGCCTTCGACGGTACCCACCGACCATCACTCTGGAAGATTCTGTAGTTTCCTATTCATTCTAGAGAAAGTTTTCTCAGTTATCGAGCAGAGCTGTAACAACTCACTCTAGATACCTGATCGGGACAGCGGATAGATTCAAACGACTGGTTTGAAGTCCTCACTGGCGTCAGACAAAGGTGCATTCTTCCCCTCCCGCCCCCATCTTCTTCCTCCTAATTCCCTTTGACAGGATTTTGAAGCATGGAACCCATGGAAACATGGAAAAAGAGTTCACTGGACAGGATAAAGAACCTTTTTGGTTTAGGCTTTGCTGACTACATAACTGCTTTGGCATGTAAACACAAAATCTTCAATAGTTCATGGATAACATCAGAGGATATGCACAAAACATTAGCACAATACCAGCCGCCGTGGCGAAGCGGTTAGCGTCGCGGACTCCCGGCTAGGAGGGAGCGGGTTTGATACCCATCAGAGTCATGCGGGATTTTTCTGCCCCAACCGGCTCCTACCCAGAGTTGACATTGCTATGGGATGGGCTCTGCTGGAAAGACTGGGACCACACATTAGTTTCATCCACTTAATGGATGCGTCTCTGGGAGTGTTGCTCAAATTACCTGACCAACACTGCAAGTGTCTGTATCTGTCGAGCTTGATTGACGCTAGGATATATCATGAAAGGAAGCGTAGAGTACAGCCCTGTCGTGCAGTCTCAGACGGATTGGAAATCCGTAGCATCATCTTCATCATCCTCATTCTCATCGATCGGAATAAAAGAGAGTCTCAATTCTGTGGCCCTTCATGCCCTGCTCTCAGGGTGACCTCAATTTCGATGTCCTCTCCAGTCTGTGGCCTTGGTTTGGTTCCGTCGGGGTCACCGGTATCGGCGACTCCATGGGGGCTGTTGTTGGACGGACGTGGTGGCGCCTCCGGAGGGAGAGCTCTCTCACGCTGGCTCTGCGACTAAGCAATAATTGTCTTTAGGAGGGGGCTTAGTAGATGGTGTCCTGCGTATGCTGGATCAGAATAGGCACCACTGAACACCACCGAAGTGACTCGGCAGCAGTGCAGTGTCTCCTCCGGTGGGTTGCCTCTTGACGACTTGACATTGACTACTCCTTGAGGATTTCCGGTGCTGGGGTTGCGGCGGGACTGACTGGGCTGTGGCTGTGGACGGGGTGTCGGAATGAGCGGCGTGGGTGCACTGCCACTGAGGTGGCACAGAAATGGGACAGAAAAAAACTGGCATAATCATCAATGTCAAAAGACCATGAAATGTCGAATGGTTATCATTAGGTGCTGCTATGTCTCTATCAATAAGAAGGAAGAGAAATCCTGTTCCCAAGCCTAAGTGGAAGAAGCCCTCTTTTCCTTTTGTTGGAACTAGGGAAGCCACCCAGCTGATACAACCATTGACGGGGAGCCCAGTGGTAATTCTGCACCCTGGCAGAGTAGGGAAACTGGTTTTCTTTGTGTTTTTTTTAGTTTGGACGCCCTGTTCAAGGGAGAGGACATTATGAAAGACTTTATTGGTGTGAAATGGAACTTTTGGAAAGGCGCGCCACATGATAACCTTTTTCTGTAATCCTGAAAGACAGCTGTCGAAAGAAGAGGAACTTCAATATATATCTTTCTGCTAAAGTACTTTTTGTGCGGGTGGAGAGTGTTGGCTAGGGTAAGTCGATGGCTTTTGGCAAACTCCAACAGTCTAAGGCCTCTGTCGTTGGTTTCCCCAATGCCGAATTTTCCTGCTGTTCCTGCCCAGTTCCGGTACGCATCTGGGCCAACCTTGGCATTCCAGTCTCCCTGGATTATGAGCATGTCTTTCTTTGGGACTGTTGCTATGATGGAGTCAATCTGTTCGTAGAACTCCTCGATTTCCTCGTCGTCATGGTCTGACGTTGGAGCATAGGCCTGGATGATCGTCAAGTTATGGGGTTTTGCAGAGATGCGGATGGAAATGAGTCTGCTTGAAATGGGTGTGCAGCTGATGACACTGCCTGCAATTTCTTTCCGTACGATGAAGGCCACCCCGTACTCATGTTTCTTCTCTTCCCCAGAGAACCAGATCCTATGTCCTTCTTCTGTTGTTGTTTCACCAAAGCCAGTCCATCTGACTTCGCACAGTCCTACGATATCCCAGCGATAGCGCTTCAGCTCGTGGGTCAGTTCTTGTAGCTTGCCACAGGCATAAAGGGTGAGAACATTCCATGTTTCGATGGTTGTCCTTTGGGTGGTTAAGTTGATATTTTTCACTCCAGTAGCCCACTTGTCGCTCCCATCTTGAAGTGAGTCGGTGGGACACGCGGTCGTTGTTATTCCGGGCCCCGACCGATCCGGCTTGGTATTCTTTCGCTTCCTCATCATATCCTTTCAGTGGGCTTGGTGAAGCTTGGCGGCGCCCATCTCCTCTCCAAGCCAGGACCGCTAGTCGTAGTCCACAGAATAAGGAGTGGTACTGCCTCGGTCGTGTACACTTACCCGTTCGGTCCAACGTGGGACCCTTCCGCCCTGGTCGTTGGCCGCTTGTTGCAGCTCTTCCGCCCAGTGGTGCAGTGTAAACACCACCCCCTCACGTGGTTTAGCCCGCCAGCTGAAGCGGTTTGCCGAGGTGTGGCGCTTGGAGCCAACACGTGAGAGATTTAGGGGATGGATGAGGTCCAGTGATGCCCGTCCATCCTAACTAGCTGGGAGCAGCATGCCAGACATCAAAGGTACTACCTCTATCCAGAGCCCCCTACACCTCATTTAACATCTTTCTGGAGAGAATCATGCAAGAGACCCTCGAAGAACATCACACCTCCATCAGCACTGGCGGCAGGCCGGTCTGCAACCTTCGTTTTGCAGACGACATCGACCTCATGGGGGGCAGCAACACCGAGCTCCAGGATCTGACAAACAGACTTGTCACAAGAGCAAGTGCCTACAACAAGGAGGTCAGCACAGAGAAGTCAAAGGTCGTGGTCAACAGCACGACTAACAGCAGTGCCAACATAACCATGAATGGTGAGCCCCTGGAAGAAGTGACCAGCTTCAGGTAATTGGGAGCAACCCTGTCGAAAGTTGGCACCTGCACGGAAGAAATCCGAATCAGGATCAACTCTGCATCAGCAGCGATGGCCAGACTGAACAGGGTGTGGAAGAGCAACATCAAATTCCACACAAAATTCAGACTCTACAAGTCTCTAGTGGTCTCTATCCTGTTATATGGCTGCGAGACATGGACACTGATGGCCGAAACAGAAAGAAGAATCCAGGTGTTTGAGACCAGGTGCCTGAGGAAACTACTCCGCATCTCCTACAAAGAACATAAGACCAATGATTTTGTGTGGAACCTGGTCACCAACCTAGTTGGGCCCCACGAACCACTTCTGGCAACTGTCAAACGACGGAAGATGGCATGGTTTGGCCACGTCATTCATCACAACACCCTCTCCAAAACCATCCTTCAAGGTACCGTTGAAGGAGGGCGCAGACGAGGGAACGGCAGAGAAAGAGTTGGTCGGATAATATAAGACTGGACCAAAATGACCATGCCAGATCTCCTCACGACAGCTACAAACAGAAGAGCCTGAAGAGAAACGGCGGCTGCCTCATCACGTCTCCCCCAACGACCCACCGGTCAGGGGAATGACTGACTGATCTTTTGTGCAAGGAACATGTGAGCTTGACTTTGTTCACTTGTAATAAGCCTAGAAAGGTAAGATTCCCTTGTTACAAGCCAGTAGGGCTGCGGCGAAGACTTCCGATTTCTTTCGCTGATAGTCGACCGGGCCTTCAGCAAAGACCACGTCAATAAGGTGTCCAGAAGGAAGCATTTGGTTCCTCCTTGATTTAGAATGCACACGTCAGAGCTTTAGGCATTCTTAGGTATCTGCACGAAGTGCACAGGACTGGCAATGCCTGCTTGTCACACCTAGGACTGGCAATGCCTGCTTGTCACACCTAGGACTGGCAATGCCTGCTTGTCACACCTAGGACTGGCAATGCCTGCTTGTCACACCTAGGACTGGCAGTGCCTGCTTGTCACACCTAGGAGGGGTTTCGACCTGCACAGTCTCCGTTTGGCTGTGGTCACAACACATGAAAAGTTGATCTCTACACCCTTTTTAATCCAAAAAAAAAGCTATCTAATATACCTGCCTGCCTGAAAATTTATAGTAAATGTTTGTGTCGAATGCCACTCTTTGCGAACTTTTCTGAAACGCTAACATGTTGGGCTTCAGGAATTGCATGAGAAGTTATGGGCCCTTACGTTTGTTTGTAACCAGCTATGTGTACAAATCAATTTAATTCTTGTTGTTGATAGCCCAGCCGACCACGAGGGACCATATCAGGGCTGCCGTTAGTTAAAATGAATTCATTACGCAGCGCAAATAATCAAAAACGCTCTTTAAAACACATTTTTTAAAAACACACAAAAACTGCTTTCAAAATATTTCATCCATAAAATCTTTGATCAAATGTAAAATATTCATATCTGTCAGAAACAAATCAGTTGTGTGAGGGAGTTCAAGATGGAAGGAATTATAATGTTCTGTAATATTCATTTGTGTAGAGGGATTCTAGTCTGCCGTAAATCCTCTTGACCGCTTCATGTGTTTGAGTGTTAAGGAGTTAAAGTATGAAACTTTCACCCGTCAAAATCCTGTTCTGTTCAAATATGCCTTTTCTGCATTCCCCCAAACACTCTACCCGTGCATGATTAGGGCCAAAATGATGATTCCAAGGTCTAGATGAATGCAGTACATCAATTTGACAGGATACACGACGTTCGTAAATCTGCAAAGGAGATAATCTGTGTTACAGTTCGTGTTCAGCGAGAGTGACCCACCGTTTGTTATGGGACAGATGCTACTGACGGGCACGCCCAAAGCAATGTTGCCCCATTAGTCAGCTTGTCACTTCAAGCAGAGTGAAACTGCCCAAGCACAGGTGTGAAACGTTGTGCCTGCCATGCAGGCAGTCGACACCCCGATTGTTCTCTTGACGTGCACTTCCAATGAAACATTTGGCTCTCTAGATCTGTTAGCTTGAACCATTAACATGCGAAAAGGTATCTTTTATTTACAAGGGAAAGACAGGCGTTAATTTCGCTTAATTTTTTTTCTCTCCATGGAACAGGTCTATTGTTTCCCGAGTACAAGGAGTTAGAACTTCATTCCCGAAGAGACATGAACTGCATTAAATTATTAAACTACGTTACAGTTACTATCTCTCTCTAGATATAGCCAGTGATACGCTTCAATATAAGATTTGCTCTGGTGTCACAGTGGGTCATACACATTACAATCTTTTATGATTCAACAGGTTTGTCCGCATGACAATGATTCATATTATCCTATGAAGTACAATGGTTGGTGATTCGACAGTTCCTGACGGTTCATATAATCATATGACATACATTTGTCGTTCGTTCAACATTTATTGTCCATTTGACAACAATTTCTGTCATACTATACAATAGTTGATGATTCAGCACTTATTATCCAAATGACAACGGTTCATGTTATCCTATGATATGCAATAGTTGGTGATTCAACAATGTCTGTCCACATGAAAACAATTACTGTCCACATGGAAGCAATTTCTGTCCACATGAAAACAATTACTGTCCACATGAAAACAATTACTGTCCACATGAAAACAATTACTGTCCACATGAAAATAGCTCCTATTATTCCATGATGTACAATCCCTGTTGATTCAACAATTACTGTCCACAATAGCATGGTTCATATCATCCTATGATATGCAATAGTTGGTGATTTAACAATTTCTATCCACATGAAAGCGGTTCATATCATCCTTTCGTATACACTCATTGTTGATTCAACAACTGCTGTCCACAGAAAAAACCCTACTGGAATTGTCCTTTGATATGCAGTACTTGTTGATTCAACAATTAGTGTTCACATGAAAACGGTACATATCATCCCATTATATACAACAGTTGTTGATTCAGCATATATTGTCCCCATGGCAACTGTTCATATCATCCTGTGACATACAATTGATGATTTAGGATTTATTGTCCACATGACAACGGCGCCATCATCTTATGATATACAACAGTTGATGATTCAACGGTTATTCTCCACATGACAACGGTTCAATAATCCCATGATAACAACAGTCGTTGATTCCACATGCAGTTTGCAGAAGACAGCGGCTCATTATTTTCTTATATGCAATGATTAATGATTAAACAGTTATTGTTCACTTTTGCAACAGTTTCTATCATCCTAAGATATATAACAATTGTTTATTCACATGACAACGGGTCATACCACCACAGGGTGATATGACCCGTTGTGATATGAATCAACAATTGTTATATCTCTTAGGTAGTTGTTGATTTAATGGTTATTATCCACATGACAACGGTGCATGTTATCCTATGATCTACAACAATTAATGATTCAATGGTTATTATCTACATGACAACGGCAGATATTTCCTTGATGAATTATCTTTCATTGTACTCAGGACAACAGTTCATATTATCCAACAGCATAGAATAGTTAATTTTTCCACATTTACTGTCCATATCACTCCGGTTCACATCACCCCTATGATATACATTAGTTGATGATTCAACAGTTATTGTTCAAATGGCAACCATTCATATCATCCTGTGGTATAAACTAATTGATAATGTAATAGCCATTATCCTTATGGTAGGGCCCGATTTTATGCAATGGTATACAGTAGTTGCTGATTCTGTTATTGCCCCACATGACAATGGTTTATATACTGTTCAAAAAAAAGTTAAGAAACAACATTGAGAATGCACAAAAACTATTAAAAATTCACAAAAATTCAATTGTACCGGCTTTGTGGTCCAAACAAATTGAACCACACGTACAAATTGATAGTGAATGCGGCAACTGCAATTTTGTGGCACACATTTCTCACGCGCCTTGAAAAACACGTGTCGCGACTTGTCATTTTTGGAACAAATTGGGGTGAATTTCTGACGTGTTTGGGATCCGAGGAGCATGTGCTGAATCAAAATCATGTGAAGCACGAGCTATGCTCAACCAAATGTCTTTAAAAGCCACTGTACTGGCGAAAAATGCAATGCAACAGCATGCCTCCACGTCGAAGACTGAACGAGCTGGATCGAGGAAGAGCAATAGAATGGCTCCAAGAAGGAGTTGCAGTCCGGGAAGTGGCACGGAGACTTGGGGTATCACACTCTGTTGTTATCAGACTCAGACAACGCTTTCAAGACCTGAACCCCATCGAACATCTTTGGGATGAGCTGGGGCGGAGACTGCAGCAGCGTCGTCCTCCTCCTGCTAACCTGGGTCAGCTGTTTGAGTCACTCCAGCAGGAGTGGGCTGCTGTCCCCCAGGCCTTTCTGCGCACACTGGTGAACTCCATGCAACAATGCTGCCTTGAATGCCTTGCCAATAACGGGGGACACACACGTTATTAACAATGACACTGAACAAACACTCCTCCTGTGATTTTCAAATTTGGGGGTGCGGGTGTCTGTACTGCGCTCGATTCCAGTTTATTGATTCCTCGGACTTGTCATTGTCTTTACACACTTTTTACATATTCAATAAATTCATGTTACACTTGGAGATTGATCATTACCCAATTTTCTTTTTTATAAGTCAGTGAAATGTTGGTCCTTAACTTTTTTTGAACAGTATATTATTCTAGGATAAACGATAGTTGATGATTCAATAGTGTCTGTCCACGTAGTAAAAGTCTGGTTTTACGCTGGGCTTGGCCTAACCAGATAACAGCAATAATGCCATACACAGGAGGTATGCAAATTAAATGTTGCACGTTCATGCTTTGGTGGTTCATTCTTAAACTTACACCAGTAGATCTCATTCTGGCTCTGAATCTGTATCAAAACGGTTACGTCTGTGGTCGTACACTGTCCGCCACTCAATTACTTAGTCGCAGTCTCTCCCTCTCTGTCACTCTCTCTCTCTCTCCTCTCTCTCTCTCTCTCTCTCTCCTCTCTCTCTCTCTCTCTCTCTCTCTCTCTCTCTTCTCTCTCTCTCTCTCTCTCTGTGCGTGTTCGTGTGTGTGCGCGCGCGCGCACACACAAGGGGGGGAGCAGGGGGAAGATAAAGATGGGAAAGTGATAAAATATAAGTTGGTAGAGCTTACGGCACCTTCAGTGACCGATTCACTGAGCATCTCAGTTCCTTGAGACTTCAGTGCAAGAACCCATTTGTACTACATATTAGCAACTCCACGCACTGATTTTTCTTACGCCAAAGTTGCAGCTATTTGGCGTAATATATCCAAAACGACTGGCACAAAATGTATGGAACCCTGGCTAACGAAACGTCTGGCCTCCATCATACCAGCGGGACTAAACACAAGAGAATCATTTCCTCTGCAGTATTGCTTTTTTTCTTTCCCTTTCTTTATCAGCTAGTTGTAAAACATTCCCAGCGACATATCTTCCTGTGGTCCTCCCCCACGCCCCCCCCTCCCCCCCTCACACACCTTGTCAGCTCTTTCCAATATTCTTCGTTTCTGCTCTTTCGAACCTTCATCATCTCCCTGCTTCCGCCTTACCCCATCGCACACACGCGCGTAAATCTACTCCAGCACACCTTTTCTAACCTCATCACAGCTTCCAAAACCATTTTCTTAACTCTTCTCCGTTCTCTATCCCATGCACATATTTATACTCTTGTAAACACGCATGCACTCATCTACTCTCAAAGACAACACACACACACACACACACACACACACACACACACACACACACACACACACACACACACACACACACACACACACACACACACACACGCACTATTTCTACCCTCCCCCAATCCCCTATCCTTACCAGTCCTACTCCACCCGCACGCCCTACCCCCCTCCCGGCCTATTGTTTTACCCCCTTCTCTCAACCTGCGTTCTACTGAGTTTGAGTTTTACTAAATCCTCTTTCACCTGTCATCCCAAGCTTGCTTCCTACTTTCTTTGAGTTCACTCTTTCCTTTTCCAACACCATTGCTTTTCCTTTCTGCCTCACCAGTGACAAAGATCTTATGGGGAGAAATGGTTGGTGTTTTCTTTTTCATGGATCACTGTTTCCATCTATTGTTTTCTTTATTTCTCATGCTTTTGTGATCCAGT
>CM031607.1:56354619-56357119 GCA_018398815.1 Conus ventricosus | reverse complement strand
AGCGTCATTCAAGTAACCAAGGGTAGGGGAAACCGGGGGGGGGGGGGGGAGGGACAGGTGAAAGGGGCATAGTGATGGAAGAGGGTGGAGGGGAAAAGGAGGGGACAAAAAGGAAGGGAAAGGGGGGAAAGTGTAGTAGGCGGGATGGAGATTGTGTCCTGCTTTTCATGAGATTCTGTCTCAGCTGTGCTCTGTCGTGAAAAAAGTGGGAATGAGGGGGAACAAAATACATATGGGGAGTGAGGGAGCCTGAGAGGTTGTAAGATGAATTGATGTTTTAACTTCCTCTACAGCTTAGTTCAGTACTTCTGACAAAAAAAAACACACAAAAACCCCAGATCACATGCACGCACACTCCACCGGGAGACTGGGATGACACTGCTTGCCACACTGTGTGTTCTGTCCCTTGTGTTAAGGCCATGTGGTGTCAGTGTGATAGTTTGTCTATCCAAAATTGTTCCCTCTTAAGTCTCTTGCAGAGATCAGACTTTACTTTCCCAATACCGAGACACGGAGGTCATCCAGTGTGGGGGCCTGGTAAGTAAAATGTTTTGTTACAAGAGTTCTTTTTTTTGCTTTGATATCAGACCTATGTAGATAAAAACGTTGTTTTAGAGTTTTCAGTCTGTCCCAGGTATTGTGTGAACCTGCAGGTATTACAGTATAGGAGATAGATAATATTTCTAGTTTCACATGTAAACTTGTGTCTGTGTCTGAACGACTCATTAGTTGTGTGACTGAAGAATCTGTCCGTTACTACAAGATGTTTGTCACAGATGACACACTGATGCTTTCTACATTGAAATGGTCCTGGTGACTCATTGGTGGATCAGGGAGGATGGAAGGCATCAGGGTGGACTTCAGTGAGCGGCAGTTCCTTCTGCCCAGGATGGGCACGCGTGGTAGAACTTTGGACATCTTTGGACTGTGGTTGATGATGCTGGACTGCAATTGTCTGAACCATTCAGCAGGGGAGGATTGCAGGGATGATGGGTGACAACAACATGGCAGCGGTTGGTGGCTTTGGGAGTCGGTATTCCAGTGTTTCTGCTCTGGGATGTGGGCTGCTTTCTCTCTGGCTTTTGCGATGCAAGTGGAGGAATTCCCCTAGCTTTGAAGTATTTTTCCAACTCACTGCAGCGTTGCTGAAAAGGGGTCTTCGTCTGTACATAATCTGCGGATCCGTAAAAACTGGCCCGACGGTATGTTCTTCATAACATGGGCCAGGGTGGCACGAACTATGATGCAAATAGGCGTGCGAATCCGTTGGTTTGTGAATAGGTCGGTGTGTATGTAGTTGTCTCTAAGGATTTATCTGAATGTCCAGAAAGGGAATGGTGTTCACAGCAGAGAGGGAAGTGAATTTGATTGTCTTGTGGTAGGAGTTGATGAAGTCTACGAATTCCTGGAAGCGTTCATCTGTGTCAAACCCCAACAGGAATATGTCATCAATGAAACGTCTCCAGAATGACCTATTGATGGGCACAGGACTCTGGGAGAGAAGGTGTTCCTCCAGCCAACCCATAAACAGGTTGGCCAGCGCTGGGGCCATGGGAGTGCCCATAGCGGTACCGAAGGTTTGCAAATATATCTCTCCATCAAATTTGAGAACATTGTTGGTGAGTACATGATCGATGAGAAGAATGAGTTCTTCTATAGGTGGAGTGTTGGGTTGAGAATTGTCCTTCAGAAAGTGGACTAGAGCAAGACGGAGGTCATCCTGAGGTATGTTTGAATATAAGGCAACCACATCTGTTGTCACTAGTTTTGCACTGTCATCTAAAGGTCCGAATTCAAGATTCCAGTGTTCGCAATAGATGTGTTGTGTCCTTGATATATATATATATATATATATATATATATATATATATATATATATATATATATATATATAAATATATATATATATATATATATATATATATATATATATATATATTGAATTATAAACAAAGCTTGCTCTTATGTCTTAGATTGATATATATATATATAACAAACTAATAAATTCCAAGGATAAGTACCGAGCACCGTTCCAGCAACTTACAGAGCAGCTTGGTGTTGCAATGACTGCAAGAAATATTGAATTATAAACAAAGCTTGCTCTTATGTCTTAGATTGAAGAAACAGGGGGAGATAAGCATTCATATCTGCAGTGGTAGATGATTCTGCCTAACCAACAGTATGTGCTTGAGTGGGTGAATGGGGAAAAAATAAAATAAATGCTTCTCACAATGAACCTTCAGCAAGCTTATAGTCTCCAAGGGGGAGACACCCTCCAATAGGGAGGGAAACTCACTAACATATAACTCCTGGTCATATACCGATATTTCGAAACTTGGTGGTTTCTCCTCAGTGACCGCGGAAAGTGGTAATTTGACTCCTTTGCCTTTTCAGTTTTAAGAAGAATGCAATCCCAGAAAAGGCTGGTGTGCAATACCGTAGTATGTTTGTTGAGTTTTCAAAAAACCAACCAAAGGTGCCACCTAAGAAGCAAAAAAAA
>CM031607.1:56290436-56354519 GCA_018398815.1 Conus ventricosus | reverse complement strand
CAAAGGTACAATCTCCGACGACGGTGAGCTGAATTCGAGCTGTTTTGTCTCCTTAGGTAGAGGCCATGGCAGCCTGAAAAGATCGAGGAATTGGCAGTCGCAACATCCTGAGGAGCACACACTACCCTGACGTTGTCCTAGGAAAGAATGAGGTTTTTTTCCGGTACTGTGGGGCCTATCCTGAAGGTTGGATTTTATAGAGAAAGTGTTGTTTCCTTGTGCTTGATTGTGTTGGAAGGACGCTCAGGTTACAGAGATGAAGCTGCGGTGGATATTGTAGGAATATATCTCTACCGTGGTGGAATTGTAGAATATCTCTAACCTCGCCTTTTCCCATTGTTCTGCAACGGGGGCTAGTTGCGAACGTATGATCGACCAGCTCATGTGGGGTGTGTGGGGGTGTGTGTGTGAATTTGGCGCGCGGGGGTGGGGGGGGGGGGGGGGGGGGGGGGGGCGATCAGCGGATCTCTCATGGCGACCGTCATCACTCGTATCCATTAGAAGTTTCAGCCCAAAGTGGAAAAAAAAAAGAAAGAAAGAACAGAAAAAACAAACAGGTCAGTTCCTCGATTTCGTTCTACTTTCCCTTTAGTTCTGTCCATCGACTTCAGTGTTGGAAGAGGGAGTGGGTAGTCCTTCACAATGTAAGCATATATAGTGACAAGCGTGCAAACACCTATTCAGTAGCTTTCTGTCCTTTTTTCTTTTTTTTCTACTTTTAAAGGAATAATCACCACAGACAGGTCAAATTTTGCACTGATCTGACACAACTAAAGACGGAAGTGTGTTTCCGAAACGGTAGCTGTGCGCATGCTCAAAGGAAAAGCACAAGAGGAAAACGGGCGCGTTGACAGTGGCTGTCAACAAAGTTCGATTACCGAAAGTGAATCGTTGTTTTCTGCTTTTATGTGCCTTTCAAGTTCGTAAGTTATGGATGTATGCTAAAAACCACCTGCAATTTGAATCAGAGTTTTAAATTTAGATGCATCAGACGTTTCATAGTTTAATGTTTATGTTAGTTTATCATTGATGTTCACGTGTTTTGTCTCGGTCGTTCCGAATTACTCAATACTTCGCTTGATAAAAGTTGGAACCGAGCGATAGCTCTATCATATAGTCACTCAAGACAGTGACAATCATTATGAGATCTGTGAAACATAAAAAATGTGAAGTCATGCACTTGAGGAAAAATAAAACAATAATTTTGAATACTTTGAATTTGATATTGAATGAAGGAACTGGGATAAGTATGCAAACTTGCAAGGCTCCTGGTTTTCAGTGCTGCCGAACGCTGGTGAGAAAGTGGGCTTACCCCTTGACACACTCCACACCACACACACACACCACACACACACACAGTCTCTCTCTCTCTCTCTCTCTCTCTCCTCTTCTCTCTCTCTCTCTCTCTCTCTACACACACACACACACACACACCGGAGTGACACACACACGGAGTGACACACACAACACACACACACAACACACACACACACACACACACAAGGTATATTACTGTTATCCTAACTTTTGTAAATGTACCAGGATGATTTTCTCTAACAACAACGAAACTGTGTATCCAACATCATCTGCAGTACCAAAGAATACAGGACAAGCCAGACTACAGATATTCCAGCTTCTTCCCAAGGACCATCAGGGACTGGAATAAGCTCCCTTCAAATGTTACCTTGTCCCCCACGCTTGACACCTTCAATAGAAGGGTATCAAGCCTTGCCTAAACTCACCTAAAACACCCCCCCTCTTCCCCCGCCCAGCCTTGTCGCAGACACGGCAGAGTTGGCCAGCGAAGCCTGGTGTTGGTTGGAGGACCATTGAGGTGTCCGCACTTCATTAGGTGGAAGTGTGAACTAGTCCTCAAGGCCTCTCAAACCCGCAGATCCCTCCCAAGGCCCCACCCCAGCCCATATCCTCTTCCCGCCTGCATGGGTACCACTCTTCTGTCTGGGTGACTGAAATCCGTTTTACTCAGGCAAGGCCCCAGACCGTAATTCTGTTTTTTCAAGTTTCGTTATTCAAAAAAAAAAGTTTTGGGGGGAAAACAGTTGAATCGGCGGTATTATGACCGAAGCAGCACTGTAGCAGACAACCGGAAATGAGGAAGCGCTCTATCATTAAAGACAACACAGGTCCAGCGATCTTTGTAAGCCTATGTTGCACCAGAAAAAGTTTTCCAGTTAGGCAACGTAAAGTTTTGTCATGTCCGTTCTTACAAGAAGGGATTCAATCTCGCTACTGTTCAGAAAGGGTGAAAAACAAGTGAAATGGGAATGGCTTCGCCCCCCCCCCCCCCCCCCCCCCCCCCCCCCCCGTTCTTAGCGCTGCGCACACCCGTGTATGACAATAATGATTGGTTTTCAATCGATGGTCATCAACAGAAGCCCCGTGTATGACAATAATGATTGTTTTCAATCGATGGTCATCAACAGAAGAAGAAGAAAAACCTAGTGACCAGCATGCAGTAGAGCAAGTCCATAAAGTGTTGTCTGGGTAATGGAAAACATCCCACTGTATCAACATATCACTTTGGCAACATACCACTTTGCCATGGATTCAATTTCTGTCTGTCTGTCTGTGTCTCACTGTCTGTCTGTCTCTCTTACTGTAAAGGTATTATATGCACAAATGTGATGTACGCAAACATGCCCAAAATGCACAACTTGATATGAATGTGTACTTGTTTTTTTTATGTTAGTGCAGGTGTGTGTGTGTATTTTCATGTAAGTGCGTGCTTGCTTGTGTATACATTATGTGCGTGTGTGTGTGCATGGGAAAGGAGAGAGACACAGAGAGAGCTGATTTCCGTGTGGATTATACAATTACAAACTTAATTGTGAATTGTGCATCACAAAAATGCACACAAATTTATGAAACTACCCACAAGCAGGCGCAAGAGTACCATGTTTGATCCAAGTGACAGACAAGACCCTAGCGTGTATGCCTTACTTTTTACTGACAAGCATGGGCACACACACACATGTGCATGTAACATGCACACACAAATGAAAACTGAGCGAGCAAATAATCTGATTACCTGTGGATAGCAGAAACTGGGTTTGTCGCTGTGGTGGATCTCACTGTAGCAGGATGTTGCTTAAATTAAGGTAAAATTAAATGTGTGGACATCACTTACTGGATTGACTTTTAAAACTGGAAGTCACCCTTCTGGATGTGCCTTAACCTGTACATCTGTTTCAGAAATTGGTCTTACTCGCTCTTTACGAGAGAAAGATGAGTTTCATTGCCTTTACACGGATCAGTTAGGGTAAACTTAGTTACATTAAGTTAGTGTTTGGTATATATGAGGTAACATAAGAGTATTTTTCATTTTATTATAGTGTATACTGGATTTTGGTGGTCAGTGTTTTGATGCTTTCCTTTCATGATGGACAGTGGACTGGTTTGTGTACGTGGTAGAACAAGGGGCGGACCCAGGCTCCAGTGAGAGTCATGCTGCAGTGGACAGAAAGGCACACAAGTACACATGGATGAAACGGCAATAAGCGATATCAACTGCAGATGTTTTTGTTGTTGTTGTTTTTTTTTTTACATGATAAAGCTCACCGTTGAATGTTATAGTTTTAACAGACTTGACCAGAGCTAGTTTACATAACAACACATAGAATTTTCTGTATGTGATTTTGTGTGTGTGTGTGGAAAGTGCACATAATTTTATACATTTGCCCACAGTCATGCGTGATCTGCAACATTAATTCTAGTTTTTTTTTTTGACTGTTTGAAATTTAATTTTCTTTTTCTTTCTTTTCCAGATCAGAACTTTGTAGAGATGATCAACAGCAATATGAATAAGCCATCCAGAACATGAACATATTGGACAGTATAGAGCACCGTAGATACTGAACTGAAAGTGATACTTAAAGTGGCAGGTAGATCTGAGGGGGGAAGTTACCATGCCAATGCCATCCAGTTCTAAGAACACACAGAAACCAAAGGTATCTGCCACTGCTGGGAGCCCATCACAGCAGGCCCTCCACAGCTAGGGCTTAGCCAAGGAGGAGTGCAGACAGCAGCCCTGGAAGCCACTGGCCCAAGCTCAGCCTTTGCCATGGACCCAGGATCAAGTCTGCCAGAGGAGGACAGTCAGCACAGAAGGATGAGGACTTGGAACCGTCCTTGGATCTCTATGTGGAAACTCTGATGGCGGTAAGTGAAAGATGGACCAATAGTACAAGTCATATTGTAGATTGTGTGTGCTTTTCATGTTTTTTGGATGAGGCAGGGAGGGGAGGGGGTGGGGGGGTGCTTTTTATGTACCTAACAATATGAGCAGACTGGAACCTCTAAATAACCATGTACTGATGTAGAGAAGTCAGTGATTTGGATCCTAGGATACGTGGAACGGTCTGAAAATAAGAGAGATTAATGCAGCACTATAACTTAAACTGAGGGAGAAAGAAATGTAGGAGGACTTTAACTTAAACTAAGACACCAAGAGAAGTAATGTTTCAGAAAATAAATCTTTTATAGTTTTGAAGTAAACAAGCATAAGAATGTAAGAGCCAAGTTTTTTTTCCTGATATTGAAGCATTACTCGCACTACCAGTACCGGTGGTGGTGGTGAGGCTTTGTTTTGTTTCGGTTTTTTTTTTGTTTTTTTCCTGTCCCAACCTCTGCGCCACCTCAGAGGCAGTGCACCCACGCCGCTCGTTCCGACACCCCCGCCCACAGCCACAGCCCGGTTAGCCCCGCTGCTTCCCCAGCACTGGCAATCCGTAGGGAGCAGTTAATGTCAAGTTGTCGAGAGGCAACTCACAGGAGGAGACACTGCACTGTTGCCGAGTCACTTCGGTGGTGTTCAGTGGCGCCTGTTCTGATCTAACATACACGGACACCACCTACTAAGCCCCCTACTGATAAAAATAATTGCTTAGTCATGGAGCCGGCGTGAGTGAAGTTTCCCTCTGGAGGGCGCCACCATGTCCATCCAACGACAGCCCCCATGGACTTGCCGATACTGGTGACCCCGACGGAACCAAACCAAGGCCACAGACATGGAGAGGACATCGACATTGAGGTCACCATGAGAGCAGGGCATGAAGGGCCATAGAATTTGAGACATTTTTTTTTATATACTGATTGAGGAGAATGAGGATGATTAAGATGATGCTACGGATTTCAATTTCGGTCTGAGACTACAGGGCTGTACTCTATGCTTCCTTTCATAATATATCCCTGCGTCAACCAGGCCCGAGAGATACAGGCACCTGCAGTATTGGTCAGGAAATTTGAAAACACTCTCAGAAACGCATCCATTCAGGGGATGAAACTCGACTGTGTGGTCCCAGTCTTCCCAACTGAGTCCACAGCAAAGTTAACTATGGGTAGGAGCCGGTTGGGACAGAAAAACCCACATGACTCTGATGGGATTCCAACCCACGACCTCCCAGCCGGAGTCTGCGACGCTAACCACTTCGCCACGGTGGCTGGTTTGTTTCGCTTTCTTGCTGGAAGGCTCCATGGATTTGGGTACTATCATATCGAAAAAGAAATCATTTTCAGTTCAGATTCACAGAATCACACCAAATGTTCCCTGTCATATTCAGACCTGCCAACCATTACGCATTTCGCGTAATTTATTACGCCCAAGTGATAATTCTTACGCCCTTACGCATTTAGCCAAAAAATTACGCATTGAAAGTTTCAACAACAACAACAACAAAACGGACGAAAAAAATCGGCTTATGTACAGACACGCACGGCGCCGTGCGTATAACCAGTAATCTTCAAGAAGCGTTTCCGGTCATGCGCAGTTCGTTTCACCATCTTTTTACCATTCAGCGAAGTTGGCGTCTTTTTGAAGTTTTAGCTACGAAAATGTCGAAACGTGGAGTAGAAAGTTTTGGACAAGATGCGAAAAAGAAAAAAACTTGGTCAAAAGTTCCGAAAAGAATGCTCGGAAAAGTTCCACTGCATACGACCTTCGCTAAAGGTGTAAATTGTGCATGGTGTACCACTTGCGAGTCGGACTTCACACTTTCCATGGCGGGATGGTGGATGTGAAGCGTCACCTTGAGTCACGCAAGCACGTCGATTCCTCTAACGCGCCGAATTCTTCCAGCATCAACACTTTTTTCAGACTGTAGACACCTCAAAAGAGGATGAAA
Source organism: Conus ventricosus (assembly GCA_018398815.1). Taxonomy (NCBI): domain Eukaryota; kingdom Metazoa; phylum Mollusca; class Gastropoda; order Neogastropoda; family Conidae; genus Conus; species Conus ventricosus. The sequence goes on along the minus strand of CM031607.1, from coordinate 56,348,379 downwards.
TTAGGAAAAGGGTAATTGGGGCTGAAGCATTGGTGGCCGGATTTTTCGTCGAGCACAACATCGCTCTTAGCGCAGCCGACCATGCATCCCAGCTTTTTACAGAAGCGTTCTCAGATTCGGAGATCGCCAAAACAGTTCAAGAGCGGTCGAACAAAGACAACACACATTGTAAGGACCCTTGCCATGGAAGCCTAAACTGCTGCTGCATCTCGACTGCAGAATGGACCGTTTGTGTTGGGGACTGATGGAAGTCAGGAAGGAGGGGGGGGGGGGGGGCGACAAATTCTTTCCTGGGGTGGTGCGATACTTAAAAAATGACACAATCCCCACAGAGCTGATGGCCACCCCCACATGCACAGAATCAGCAACAGGAGAGAACATTTTTTAGGTTATGTATTTTCTTAATTTCATGTTCCCAGTTTCTCCATCTTCAAACTCCGCCCTCCCCCCCCCCCCCCCCCCCCCCCCCCCCCCCCTCTCAAGTCCAGATCTTTGCCAAGTCATTACTATCAAGTCAGTTGAGTTGTTGGCCTGCGCTTGTTTTTCCCCCACTATTAGATAAGATTGTTCGTCTATGTGCATTTGTCTGACCTTATTCAAGTTTAAAAGGTTGTGCCAGTCTTGATAAGAGTTACTTTGTGTTAGGTTTCCTTATAAAACGGGAGCAAACGTTACCCCATTGTTTACTGTTATTGTTTACTGTTCCCTGCCTCATTTCATTTCCAATTTTTTAGGTTGTTATGGCGCACTATTAAGCCTTGGTGTGCCATGCCATGATGGTTTAGGGGATTTTGTTGTGTTTCCAGTGTATTCTACATTTTCTAATTTGTAGAGATTTCTTGTGACACTTAAAAGAAAAGCTTGTTTTTGAAGAAAAGTAAAGTTCACAAAAATTGTGTGAACAATTTCATCACATCGTGTTTGTTTGAAAAAGGTAAATGTCGCGCTCGATTACTCTTAGCTCTCAGAAATTACACATTTCTGCCTCACTGAGCTTCAATTCTTACTCATTGGTCTCTTAGGGGTTGGCAGGTCTGCATATTAAGTAAATGCCCTCATTTTGATGTTGAGGTTAGGGTATGCCTATAGTGGTCATTGTTTTGTGAATTTGTCATTAGGGGCAAAATGTGCATAAATGTTTACTTGTAACAGCAGAAAAGGGGGTTTATTTCTATATCACATGACAATGTACATTTTTACCCTAAGGTTCAAGATAAAAGGAAGGTACACACACACACACACAACACACACACACACACACACACACACACACACACACACACACACACACACACAAAATATATATATAATATTATATATATATGCATATAGGTCATTCTCAGAAACATGTGCTGTTTTTGTGACATAGATATTCAAAATAGATGTCAATGGAACTTAATGCACTTTTGTCATATAATAGAGCACTTTAGCACACATTATATGCTGTAGAAAAATTATAACTGATCAGCTCATTTCCTTGTATTTGAAGAATAAAAATTCTATTTTTAGCCCCGTGTCGGTTGTGACATGGAAACCAAAAGTAGCATAAAAAAAGTGTTTCAAGATGGAATACCTAACAAAAAACACTGCAAAATGTCTTTTAAATCATAAATAAAACAAACCCAACAATAGAAAGTATGGGGATCATTGATAAAATACAATTCAAGCTCATTTTCAAATGACACTATAAGACAGTTTTGTATCCGCTCATTTGAAGTTTATTTTTCATTCAGTTCACCACCACAAAGACACCAAATTTGAATAAATTTTAACCATGCAATCATATTCATGACACATAGCACATCTTTTTGTACAATAATTGTAGTAATCTATATTTCAACACTTAAAATAAGTGAAATGTGTCGGTTGTGACACAGAAACCGTGTCGGTTGTGACATGGAACCCATACCAAATAAAAACCCCAAAACAAAACAAAATCTCACAAAAAGGCAATAAATATAACATAGGGAAATAAGGAGTGAAACTTAAAATATTGCCTTCCACTGAATATATATTTCAATGGTAATGATATTTAGAGCTCTGTGGCAACACATATTCGCTGTCACACATACCTGAGCTGCTGTGTCATTGCTGATGAAGGAGACAGCCATCATCTACACTATACACTATAATTCTATTGAAATTTGTAGATGCGGCCCTGTGCTCCATCTTATGGTGTAGTCCTCCTCCTAAAGGGACACGCTGGATGTTCAGTCAGGGGAAGAAAAATTCTGTGGCCTTGTCTGGCATTTCCACTTTCCCTCACCAACATCCTTCGGGTACACCCCCAGTCTCCCCGCAGTTTTCTTCGTGATCTGAAACAGATTCAAAGTAGATTTAATCATAATGTGACGTTCTTGCCCCTGTAAGTTAACGAAACTAAAAGAAAAAACGAAAAATAAAAAAAAACCTTCATTATTTTTTAAACTGTGGTCAGTCACTTTAAACACAAAAGCCGTTGGTCCTATCAGTCTCCTATATTTACCTGGGCAACACACGGACTGCTGTCTTGTCCTTGGGCCGGCAACCAACAGGAAGTCCCCTGGCTTTGTGCTGACATTTGAACAAGTTGAAGTATATAAATGTGTTAAGGAAAAGGCTCATCGAAATTATACTGACTGGTTGTGAAGTCAAAATTATAGTTCAGTATAAGAACTCAAAATTTAAAAGCCGGCTTCTTATGTCACTTTTATGAGACCGGGGGATAGATTTAAAGCATGTTGGCTAAATAACTTATTAAATGCTAGTAATTTAATACTTAAAAGCAATTTTTGTCATTATCATATCTTATTATCATATTACTGTTATTCAACAATTGTGACTACTATTAATTTATTGCCATAACCTCTATTTGTATAATTTTGTTACAAAATCATGATTTAGCAGAATAGTATCTTAATCTTAAGCATAGGTTTTTAAAACCCCTGCAAGCACTTCCAGTATTATAGGGTGGTGCTTGCTGCAAGTATTTACTACTTTTTATCCCATTACTAAGGTGAATGTAATCCAACTTCCAGTAAAAATCATTTCAAATGAAAAGGATAAGACAAAATGGCAAGCAGACGACGAAATGGTTTGGTCGCCATGTCAGGGCAGGACGGTTCTTCCCCTGTGTGTGTGTCCACATGATGCCTGGGAATAGGGAGGGGTGGTGTGGTCTTCAGGTGGCAATCTTGGGGTGCAGACTTGATGGAGCTGCTGCCTGACATTGTAGCCCCATGTCAGGATAGATGGAATAAATGGGGCGCCGCGAACTGAGGACAGGCCAAACCTGCCACTTTCCCCATGTGGTGCCTGGCCTGAGGAGATCCCTCACCTCGTCTAAAAGATCCTCCCAATGGCGTCTGGGGTCAGAACTTCTCCTGTGAAGTGATCGGAGTACTGAGCACAGACGATGGGCAAATCACCAATGGCAGGATGGACCCGCTCTTACCGTCCCTTGAACCAAAGAATTTCTTTCTAAAGAGGCATTGAAGTTGGCAAGAGACAAAGAGATGTCAGCGAAAGGACCTTTGGACTTGTACTGAGAAGCACAGCCATCAGTCCTTTGGACAATGTGGGAGATGCCCAGCCTTCGAGTCTCCCGCAGATGGGTCAGAGCCTTGCTGGTGAAGGCTTGCACTGCGTGATGGTTCATGTTTCTTGTCAGGTGAAATGAACACCAGGGATTCAGTGGTGGTGTCACTGCACCAAGGGCATCTGTAATAGGTGATGTTGGATGAATAGTCACCTGGTCATGGTGCCAGTGTGCAGCCTGAATTCTTCCGGGTATGTACAAGAAAAGTTCTCAGCGAAATCCATGACCATACACACACACCAGATGGAAAGGGTTTGCTTTTCTTCATTTCAGCAAACTTATGAAGCTGCCAGTCTGCTGGGAAAGATGCTGAGCCAAGAACTTCAACTCTTTGCAAAGTTCACCGAAAAGTTGCTGGATGGTTCCTCTCTTGGTAGAAAGAACTTGGCGCGAATGCGCTTACCTTTGGAGAGTACATTTCTGGATTCCCAGCAATGCCAGGTGAGTTTTCCAGCATGACCAAAAAGTGGGCTGACGTGAGCATGAAAGAAGTGCAACCCACGTCAGCACATTCACCATAGCAGCAAGCTTTTTTCTTTGGATCACACGTAATGAGTGCAACAGCATGCCGCTCATGCCGGATCCAGCAATGTTTGTTCTGTGCAGCCGCAACAGAATTGAGTGTTTCCATTTTCAGCTTTGTGTTTGTGCAGTATATACAGAGACACTGCCTCGTTTTGCCTGTGCCATAAGACGAATGTTGCTGGACGACACTTGGCAAACTTGGAAAAGCTGATTTCCTGGCCACTGGAAATGAACTCTTGATGCAGCTCTTTGAGTGGTCGACTCAGCACTGCAGCTGCTTTGCCACTTTTTTGCGACCAACTTTTGTCAGGATGTAGGGGCCCGGGACTCCTCAAAAAACTGCTTTGCAAGCCATCAGCTGGATTTTCTTTTTGCTGTTGCTTTCTCCCCCTTTCAGCTTTTTGATGGTTGTCCAGTTAACCCCAGCATGGCACTTCTGTCTTTGAATGTCCCCAGTGCCTTTGCAGACACTGAGAAGAATCGCCTGGCCTGCCTGTCGGCTGAAAGTTGCCGATTTCTAAGACGCAGCCCAAGCGTTCATGAAGAGATGGCCATTCGCTGATCAGGAAGAAGTTTTGTTCATGGAACTGGAAAAGAGTTTTTTCTTCTTGGGGCTTGCCTTTTGAATTGGGGAAGCACAGTACAAACAAACTCCGAGGACTCTTTGGAAGAGTGGATCTGGCCCTCTGCAGTCCCTTTCCCGTTGGGCTTGGGACCGTTTCTTCAAATCTGTTGGAACTGTTAGTTGACCTACTGAACTACTGCTAGCCTCACACTGAATGCTTTAGGGTCTTCTGCCTAGCCGCCCTTTTTCCCCTGATAAAGTTGTCTTCTCCTTCATTTTTTTTTCCCCTAGTTTTCCAGTGCATTTTTTCTGCTTGCCTTCTTTCTCCCCCTCCATTTTGCTCTCTGAGTTTCTTGCTAAAACATCTGTCCTAGTGAGCTTTTTTTGTTGTTGACTAGCTTTCTTTCTTGCCTCTCCTTTTGCTTTCTAAGTGTATTTTGAGTCTTTGGTCTGCCCTTTTCTCTTCAGATAGATTTTGTCTGTAGCTTTGCATTTTTCTTTGTTCTCAATAAAGTACTTGTCTACTTGTCTGAGTCTTCTTAATTTTCTGCCTGTAAGCTTACACCTCTCAGCATGAGACAAAGCTGGTTTTTTAGGAGGATGGGGTAGGGGTAGGGTTGAAGATTCAGTTGCTGTAGGCTTTGCCTTTTCTGTGCAAGTCGTCTGCATCTGCGTGGTTCCATATTGGGATCTAGTGTTTTGGCTTCCAGAAAGGAATGGGTTTTGGGTTTTGGGGTAGGGAGGAATAAGCCTAGACAACAGAGTTTAAGAAAATTGTAGCTTATATCAAAAGATATACGCAAAAAATCTTAATCTTAATTAGTTTTGCAAGTATAGATTTAATAGGCGCACACACACACACACACAACACACACACACACACACACACACACACACACACACACACACAAAGCTCTACACTCGTAAACGCAGGCATACATACATTTGCATTTGCGGGGACGTGTACACACACACTCACACACCACATCTATTTCCCAAAACCCCCTCACTCTCTCACATACATGTACTCAATTTCTCATTCACTCCGACATATCACTTTGGTCTAAATTTACCCAAAACGAAAAGACGCAAAACTAAAGAACAAACACGCACACGCCCACACGTGCGCGCACACAAACGCTTACACTGTTTGGCCTACTGGATTGCTTGTTTTCACTTGGGGAAAAAATTTTAAAGAAACAAGTTGAAAAGGGTGTTCATGGTTTCTGACTGGTGAGTTGATTTTAACATGGTGACAGCCCTGATGGGGGCCCTTTGCGGTCGGCTGGGCTATAAGCATCATTATCTTAAACTTATTCTGTTTCTTGTGTTGTGTGTGTTTTGTGATGTGATGTGAGTGATGTGATTGATGTGATGTGTGTGTGTGTGTGTTATGATTGTTGTGTGGTGTGTGTGTGTGTGGTGATGTGAAACTGAAACGCTATTTGCTGTTTGTGTCAAAATCTTACAGCTGGGGGTTTTTATTTTTGTTTTAAGCACGCTCTCATACATTCCTATATGAAATGGTTTCAATGAGTGTAAATATAGAGGTCAAAAAATAACAACAGCAACAAAAAGCGAAATATCCAAACCCATGTTTGGTTTCTGCAAAAAAACATAGGACTAAAAGATTCATTAGTTTTAAAACAAAAGTAGTAAGCATAAGTAGGGGCATAAAAAAAAGATTTCGTAAGGAACTTAATTTTAAAAAAAGAAAGCAGCTGCTTCCCTTTGATTAAAAAAAATACAGCGAACGTGATTAGAAAGTAGTGACGTGTTTAGTTGGACGAGAAAAAGCCCAGCAGTGGTTCCGCCCCACGACTGAGCACAGTTCTAAAAATAAACGTCACAGCGAAAATGACGATTAGCTTGCCCCAAAATACGGAACGTGAATCCCCAGAAGTCAGACAACGATTGTGTAGACAATCGCTTCTCAGACATCAAAAAGAAAATGTGGAACAGAGAAAGGGATAATTTATCATGACAAATGATCGGTCATGACAAGAAACAAATTGATTACATTTCCTGTCTCGACCGATATGGTTTTAGTGTTTTACGGCCAACAGTTATTATGTGAGATAACTAACAGAATAGTAATATTTTGTTTGCATTTTTAATGGGACTGCCGAGTGATACATATTAATTAAAATCATGAATGACAGACAAACACGCGACATAGTTTGTCCAAGTTACTGGATCTCTTGGTCGAGACAAAATACCATAGAGCGTGAATTCCCGGGCACTACTAACACGCTCTGTCGGAATTTTTTGCTATCTACGAAAACAAAACCCACACTACAGATAAAAAACAAAAATCCACCCAAACCCGTTGCAAACGTGTTTGTAATTGTTCCAATGAAATACACTGAACATGTTTTAAAACAAAGGAAGATAAAAAAGCTTTCTAAAGGGGTGTGTCGGTCGGCACAAGATACCATAGTGCGTACGTTTTGGTCTTGACCGCGACGTTGTTTCAACAGAAAATAAATCTATTTAAAATTTCGTTTAATATTCCCGTACTGCAACATGAACAACACTTTCAGTATTTAAATTAGATTATTTTCCTGTTCTTTTTTTTGAGTGTTTGAAAGGGTCTTTTCTTAAAATGGCAAAAAAGTGTCCGCCGATAACAATCAAGAGTAGCAGACGACAGTTGACAGAGTTGACGAGTACGTGAAACCATGCATTTCTAAGTACATAGTGCGGTTTTTTAAATTAATTTAAAGAACCACTGACGAAACAACAATACTTTGGGAAGAGAGTGTTTTCTTTTCAAACGATTGAGAATGAAGATAGAAGCCCGTAAACTCACCTTGAATAGATGCAGTCGGCACGAGCACTCGGGCGCGACCTCTCACGAACTAGGCAGAAGACAAAGGGCAGCAGCTCGGTAATATGATCACGATGTTCTTTCGGCGGGGGGAAAAAGTAATGCCAGAGATGTTTTAGGAATGAGTCAGCGCTGGGGAAAAAATATCAGCAAAGTGAATGAAGGTCTTGGATTTCCCAGCCGCTTTTCGTTGATCGGTCGCGACGATGAAAAACGGAAACGATGCTCCTCTTCAGGCGAAATTAATTACGTACGAGGATTTTGAACAGCAGACGTCTAAATCGATGTATCTTAATGTTTCACTCTGTTTTCTTCATCAGTGTGTATTTAAATCCATGCATTACAATGTTTAGTTGTTTGTGCATGAAGTTTTTTTTTTGGGCAAAATCGGAAAACCAAGGGTCACGACCGCGACGGGTATTTAATGTGCCCCTTTCTTGACTGGTAGTAAATAAAAAAACGTAATTGTTCTTTATTGTGATTGTAAAAGGATGAGTGTGTATCAATTTGATATACTTTATTTGTCAAAATATCAATTTTTTGTGTCCAAGAAATATTTGTTTGAAGCAGGGGACCATCATGTCACAATCCGCCATGTTGGTTTTGACCATATTTTGTGACTAACATCGAGAATTAACAAGAAAACCACAACAATCACAGAATCATTTAAAATTTATTTTTTTTAAAACAAATGCAGTCAATAAAAAGCAATCATCTCAGTTTTCAATTAATACAGCCAAATAATAGCTCGAGCAATTGGGTCACTATCACACCACACATGTTTTTGAGAATGACTAATATTATGTTTATGTCGCTTCAGACTGTAGATGTGTGATTATGATCTGGAAAGTGTTTTATTTCAAGTAGAAACAAGAAAAACAAAACTTTAGTACATACTGGAAAGAAAAACTTACCGGAAGCCCGTGCACAAAAAGACTTAAATTAGTTAAAATGAAAATGCGTCCCATGCATCACAGAGTTGTTATCTTGAAACCTCATTGATATATTTCTTAATAAGACCCTGCGCTTACGTACTTTATTTTTCTGGAACATTACTTAGTTTTCTGGGACACTGTTCTTTTGCCCTAACTTCATTTGATTTACCTGATTTAAAAATTTTTAAAAAATGACATCTAAATGGAGATTTCTTTCTCCTGCGCTTCTGTGTGTTGTGTGTGTGTGTGTGTGGTTGTGTGTGAAATTTTTACAAATCAACTGTAAGCTTTATAAAATTAGCACCAGCTTTTTACAAGAAAGTGTTGTTAAAGAGTCTTATGTGAAGTTTGTAGGTTCCCGTTTTTTTCAGTCACAATATTGTTTAAAATGAAAAAAAAAACTTTTGTTCCCAAATCTTTTATAAATTTCATCCATCATTTACCATATCAGATATGCCACAAACCAGATGTCATACTTGTTCACCATTTATGAATGGGCAGAAACATAATGATATTATAAAAAAAAAAGGGGGGGGGGGGGGGGGAAACAAGAACAAAACTATGGGAAAAAAACCGGGAATACTAAAGAAAACTGATGACCTTTTGGTTTGAATGAATGGCCTGATTCTGGATATGGCTCTATGAATTTATCTTTTTAGTAGTAATTAGCAGTCGGGTAATAGTAGTAGTTGCTGTTTTCATATTTGCCGTTCATCAGATACTGAGACAGGGATTGTTCAGTTGGCAATCGTTTTACCAGAACTGGCTTCAGATTTCAAGTGAACTGTTGTTTTGTCACACAGTGCGTGGCATGATGTAAAACAAATGTAGCTTTTTCAAAAATAAAATCCTGACATCTCTCTCTCTCTCTCTCTCTCTCTCTCTCTCTCTCTCTCTCTCTCTCCTTTTAAGTGAAGAAGCCATGAAATATTATGGCCAGTGATGTATGCCACCCTCCCCCTTCACCCCATCCCGAAACGAGAAATTAAGTTTCCCTAGGGATACATAAGTTTTCATAAGCATTGCCTCTTACACTTCATGACAGGATGCCAGGGAGGAAGGTGTTTGTGTGCCACCCTCCCATGGCACACACCCACTGACAGCAGTATGGATATTATGTACTATGGGCTTTCCCCTGCTCATCCTGCGTTTGCTGCGCTTCCCACCACCACTGCTGTGCCCTCTTTGACATCTGCCACCATCATGCCTTCTGTGCCCTTTACAACAGCGCCGGCTGTGTCCAGTGCTACAGTGCCATCTCTATCGACTGCCCAAGTGCCTGCTCTGTCCATTGCTACTGTGCCCTCTCTGTCCACTACCACAGCACCCTCTGCATTCTCCTCTGCAGTGTTCTGTCAGCCAGCACCAGTGCCCTCTGCAGCGTCTTCCATGGTGCCCTTGACAAGCTCAGCTGTGGTAAGGATGTGTATGTCATGTGAACACTGAGTTGTTGGGTTTGCAGACAGCGCTTGACACTCCATTTTAGTCCATCCCTTAGATACAAAACAATACGTGCTTGTCAGTGAGAGATTGTAACATCTTCCTGTCTGAGGAACCAGTTTCTTTTGCTCGAGCAAAAGGCTTCACTGATTGCACTTTTTTTTTGTTGGTCAAGGGAATAAAATGGCATATCACGTGTCAAACAAATATGTCAAACCAATTACATTTCATTTTTACACCAATTGCAGTACAGTTTTAAGTAAATTGTGAGGAGGGATCTCACGAGATGATATGACAACATCTTGCTGTGCATGAAGCTTACGATGGAATTGGACATATTCTATAGGATTCTCGTTGGTAATATGAGTTCTAACATTGCCACTGCCTGTGATTGATACATATCTTCATTATATAATTGACAAAGCTGTTGGTGTATAAAAAGTTAATTCAGATATCTTTCGTAGATGACATGGCTTTTTGTTTTAATCAATCAATAAGAAATTAGCCTGTTTAGACTTTTACGCTTTTGATTTTTTTTTTTTTGCTCAGCAATATCACTGCAGCTACCAAATTACTATTTTAGAGTAACAAACTTTTTGAAATAGGTTACTCTAAAAAAAAAAGCCTATCACAAACCATAAAAGAATTTCTGTCACGCCAAATGTTGCATTGAAATGTAGTGGATGTAGTTAACTGTGCATGTGTCTGTCCCCATATTGTTAATGCTTAAGCGTTGCGAGACAGGTTCACTTTGTAACCAGAGTAAATATCAAAGGGGGCATAAGTGTATCTGAAAGATGTGTGTATTGGACAGTCTTTTCAGTTCACTTCGGGTATATGGTTGTTCAGATAGGGTAAAAACATGCCAGTGTGGTAATGAAATAACTGGAGCCGTGCAAACTTGCGTGTGCATGGCATCTTTCCCAGCTGCCAAGCAGAACGTGTCTAAATAATTTTCGTATTAAAAGAAATTATACTTGGTGGTATTATATAATTTGGTCTGTTTTAACCACTTTGTCTATTGTGATATGACTTATCTGTGATGTGTGTGTGTGTGTTCTCCACTTTCAGGGTGCCCCATATTTTGACATGATCATTGGGTTTACGTGTAAATTTTGCACTGCGGCAAGTCAGCAGATGTGCATTGCATGTGGCTGGCAATTCCGCAATTCAAGTGGAGTGAGTAGGGCTGGAGGGTGTCCTCTAAGATAGGAGAGGGACTCAGAATGTGTCAACTATTGAAATTACAGAGCATTTGTTTTATCAAAATTCACCTCCAGCCTCTCTCTTACTAGTGGTGGAATGAGCAGCTTTCCAGTTATACTCATCGAAAGAATTTTTCATTTTCTCAGGACAGTTCGATTTTTACTAAAGAATTGGCTCAAGTGAAGGCTTATGCACTTAGAAGTGCTCATGCTCTGAGTGACAGAGAGAATTGGAAATGTGTTCAAGTATGATCAGCAAATAGACTGACGTGAGTTAAGTGCAGTTTCACAAAATTCTGTTTTTCTATAGAACTTTTAGAAGATTAAGATCTACACATTGTTTAGAATTTTCTCAAAAGCTACACTGACCTTGCTTGGGCTAGCCTCTTCTCACTTTATCTCATTGTAAAGAGAGGGACTCTTCCGGAGTTGGACTGACTTGTGAGTTGATTTTAACGTGGTGACAGCCCTGATGTGGCCCTTTGCGGTCGGCTGGGCTATAAGCAACATTATCTTATCTTATCTTCCGGAGTTGGACTCCAGTGAGCACACAAAAACTAAGATGATTTAATTGTGTATTGGTGTATAGATCTCCATAGAGTTTTTGTTGATGTCACTGCTACATGTAGGCGTGATGCTTGGTGAATTATCCATAAAGTAGCATGAGTTCTTGTTCATGTGCTGGGTCAGGTTTCAGACATGATACTGTCTCAGGGTATTTCTTCTGGTACAATCAGTGAAACTTGATACATGATCACAGAATAGGAGAGATGCACATTCCCCTCTCTATACACAGGTGTTGAGTTACGAACACACTGAAAATTGACTCATTACAGTCTAATGGCCTATGAGGGATCAGTATAATTTGGGGCTTGATCTCCCCTTTTGGAGTGTTAAAGCAAACCATCATGTTATTGGTGTCTGTCTGATTAGGAGCTTCTCAGAAGGACATGACATTCAATGCAAGTTATTATGGAAGGAGTGGAATCATTTCAGTGACAGAAACTCCTCAGCTCGTGCAGTGTGACATTAATCATTTTGGATGAAAGTTGACAATCTCTCGTATCTTGGCGGTTTCAGCATCTCATGTGGTAGGTGAAGCTACCTCGTCATCCATGTGCATCACACATGTACACATGCACAGTGCTGAACAAAACATTCAAGCAGTTCACAAGATCCACAAAACAAACTAATAAGACAAAGGAAGTGACAATCCCATTGGTTTTCTTTGTAACGTTAGACTGAATGGGCAAAAGGAAGGAATAAGTGTCAGCTCCTTTTGTAGTGTTGTGCGTGGCAACAGGAGTGCTCAGGCCATTCACAAACATCACACCACAATCAGCCTGTTGGTACAGAACATAGTAAGCCAGACAGACTGAGGGAGGTGAGTGAAAGGAGAAGGGGGGTGAGGTGGGAAAGGTGATCAAATGATGTAAACTGATAATGCTAAGGGCTGTTTGTGTGTTTGAGAAAGAGAGTGAGGGGGCGTATGATTATGGCTGTCAATGTCATGTCACAACAAGCAACTGAATTAATAATTATGCAGGTAGGCATTGTTGCACAAATGATAATAAACACCAAGTGCTTGCTTTTTAGTGTGCTTGTTGTTTGAAATATAGTAAAGGATGTACTGTATGTTATATACCATTGTTTATGTGTGTCATGTATGTAAAGCATAATACTAAACTTTACATCTTGATTGTGTGTGCTTTTCAACAAAAGTGATGTCAACAAAAAGAGAGCATGATTTTCATGGATGAAACTTGTTGATCTTGGTGCTGCTATGCCTGGCCATCGCTGTGTGTAGGAGTCGGTAAGCGGGGAGGAGTATGAGAGGCTTCTGGCCAAATACAAGACATTGAGGAGCAACATGCTGTCCTTGGTCGGCACCGCTCAGAAGGAGATGCAGCTCAAACAGCAGATCATCAACCAGCTAAGGTATAGCTCACTGTTGTCCCCTTCCTTAGCTCGTCTGCCTTCTTCTCATTATGTATGTTGTAAATTGAGAACTTGGTGCTCGGTAAAACTGACAACCGTCTCTCTTGAAAAATTGGCGATGACTTTTTACCAGCAGTATGAAGCAACACAGAGGTGGTTGTGAAATTGGTAATCTGTGAAAGATGAAATACTGCTTTATGGAAAATTGAGGCTGAATTGTAGATAAAGCAAGAGGTGTTAGTGTTACTGAAGAGCAGGCTGTTAACAGCAAGACATTTAACCCCTTGAGTGCCGCTATTTTGTATCAGTTTTGAACTTCTGTGTGCCGGAGCAAAATTTGACTTTTTGCGGTAGGTTCACTGTTTTGATCAGTGCTCATTTTCTAGTAAAGATATCTCTTAGATTTTTTGCATGTTTTCTTGTTATACCTTGGGCTATAATATCTCCAAATATTATTAGATTCTGATTCCTCTGAGTATGCTAAATAACTTCATAATTCAGGTTTTTACCAAAAAAAATACTTTGCAAGCGTACATAACCCCACAGCAGCAAAACGAAAAAACACACAAACCAGCAAAAAGTGGTTTTAGTATTTACTGAACATCTGTGTAAATACCTGGTAATGCATTTACAACCCACAATTGATGTTTTATATGATAAATCTATGTATTTCTGGGGTATGGTACAACCCTGATATCAAGGGACACAATTTTGTTTTCTTGGGTAGGTTCACTAATATGCCCACTGCTCTTTCAATTCTTGACATACATCTTAGATACTTGGGAAATTTTCTTGTCATATCCTTGGCTACAGCCAGATATCACAATCAACTGATTTGGTTTGTACTGAGTAGACCAAATACATATATAATGATGAATGTTTTGTTTGGAAAACAGGCTCTTTCAGAACAAAGACAATAATATAGCACTAAAATCACAATGAAATAACACAAAAACTGGTGTTAGTGCCCACTGAACTTCAGGACAAACATCTGTACTCACAATAAAAGCTTGATAATTCATATATTTTTTTTACCCCTATCATTGGGGGAACTCCAGTCCAGGTAGTTTCTGTGTGCCAGAGCAAATTTGACTTTTTGCGGTAGGTTCACTAATGTGATCAGTGCTGATGTATTGGTTGAGATATCTCTTAGATGTTTGCATGCTTTCTTCTTATACCCAGAGCTATAATATCTCCAAATAATATTAGATTTTGTGCATTCTGAGTATAAAAGGTAATCTTATAATTCAACTGTTTACAAAATTATACTTTGCAAGCATACATAAGTCCACAGCAGCAAAACATAAAAACATAGAAATCCAGAAAAAAGTGGTTTTAGTGTTTACTGAAACCTGTGTAAATATATGGTAGTGCATTTACAACCCACAATTTGTTGTTTTATATGATAAATCTATGTGTATCTGGGGTAAGTACAATCCAGGTATCAAGGGACACAATTTGTTTTCTTGGGTAGGTTCACTAATATGCCCACTGCCTTTCAATTCTAGACATATATCTTAGATACTTGGGAAATTTTCTTGTCATATCCTTGGCTACAGCCAGATATCACAATCAACTGATTTTGTATGTACTGAGTAGACCAAATACATATATAATGATGAATGTTTTGTTTGAAAAACAGACACTTTCTGAACATAAACAGAAAATATAGCACTAAAATCACAATGAAATACTACAAAAACTGGTGTTAGTGTTCACTGAACTTCAGGACAAACATTTTGTACTCACAATAAAGCTTGAGAAAGTATTCTTTTCCAACCCATATCATTGGGGCACCCCAGTCCGGTACGGTGGGAAAGAAGATGGGAATCACACATTATCCACAGCATCAGTCTGCACATCTTGCAAGCCTCTTGGGAATTGGTATTGTTTAGCAGTGATAAAATAACAATACCAACACTCCATGTTACTTCCAGTTCATTGATCACTCTGTTTTCTTTCACACATGTAGTTTGGTTCACTCATGAACTAAATGCGAGCGATATGCCATTACCACAGAAGGATAATATATAAAACACTGCAAAAACAACCACACAAAAGACTACTAAATACAGCACTGAGCTACAAAGCCCACACCACAGATGATGAAAGCACACTACTAAAAAATACACGGTGCTGCAGAGAACACACCACACCACAGAACCTATGGACAGAAGGATCAAGATTCCACACTACTGCCAATAAATGAACTTGGTGTGGTAGTCCATATAACACTGCGGGTAGCACAGTGCTGGCTGCGAGGGACAGAACTTGCAGTAGTAGCGGGTGTCACGCCTCCTCCCTTCTTGGCACACACTTGCAGGATCTCGTTGGTCGATTCTTGTGAGGTGTTGGAGGAATAGAATCTATGAAGTGCCTAGCTATCAGCGCATTCATCATCTGATTTGTTTTCCTCCACCTCTGGAATCTGGTCAGGCCAAATCCATGAACAGATGAGTGCCTCGAGGAAAGGCAGCAGTGACTTGCAAGAGTTGTCCTGTCCCTTCTGCAGAATGAAGGCATTGCATGCTGCTACCTGCAGAAAATGAAAAAAAAGCTTTTTTGTCCATTTCATGGACTTGCGAGTGCAATCATATGGGTGGAGCAACTGGTCTTGCTTGTCCACTCCACCCATATTCTTATTGTACTGGGATGATGCCTCTGGACGCCTGGTGATCCCCCGTCGTCCCCGATCTCGGATGGCTGCCTCTGTGTGGCCATGGACTGTCGACAGCAGGTGCACCACCTTGGTGCTGTGGAAACTGGTGGCTACTATTTTGCCATCACCACAAAGTGCAGCGGATAAACCCCGGGTCCAGCTGAACTCCATGAAGCTGCCCTGGGATGCCCCGGTTCTCCCTCACAGTGCCGCATGCCAGGGTGTTCTTCTCCCGTAGGTTTTAGAACAACCTGAGGCTGCTGTACCAATTGTCGGTGTAGACATGGTAGCCCTTGTTCAGGAGTGGAGCTATCAGGAACAGCACCATCTTTTCACTGATGGTGAGGTCAGGACTGGGGGCCTGCACTGCATCCAGTACAGGCGTCACCTCGTTGATGGGGTCATCCTTGCCCGCATACACTTTGAAGCGATAGCAGTAGCCACCACTTCCTTTGATACCACCATCAGACTCGCAGCACAGGTATATTTTATGCCAAACCTGGCACGCTTCAGAGGAATGTACTGCCTGAAGATCAGCCTACCTTTCCAAAGAAGTAGGGTTTCATCAACACAGAAAATCCTTCCTTGGCTCATACACCCCTTGGAACCCTCTCGTGCAGATGGTCCAAAATGGGCCTGATCTTGAAGAGGCGGTCGTAGGATGGATCACCCTGAGCTGGCATCTTCATGTTGTCATTGAAGTGCAGCATTTGTAGGATGATCTGAAATGTAAAATTGAGTTGTAGTTGACTGACACACAGTTAGGTACACAACACACACACACCATATGCAAAAGCAACACACCACACACACACACCACACACACACAAACACAAACATCACACACACACACACACACACACACACACACAACACACACAAACGTATACCCACACCATGCACAAGCACTGCTCTCTCTCTCTCTCTCTCTCTCTCTCTCTCTCTCTCTCTCTCTCACACACACACACACACACACACACACACACCCTGCACAAACACACCCCCTTCCCCCCCCCCCCCCCCCCCCATATGCCCCACCACATATCACACACACACACACACACACACACACACACACACACACACACACACACACACACACACACACACATATGCAAAAGCAACACACACACACACACCAAACACAAACACCACACACACACACACACACAGACACACCACACACACACACACACACACACACACACACACACACACACACACACACACACATCACTCACACACACACAACACACACACACATGCACCCCTCACACACACACACACACACACACACAACGTATACCCACACCATGCACAAGCACTGCTCTCTCTCTCTCTCTCTCTCTCTCTCTCTCTCTCACACACACACACACACACAACACACACACACACACACACACACACACCATGCACAAACACACCCCTCTTCCCCCCCCACACATATGCACACACGCATATCACACAACACACTCACACAACACACACACACTCTCTCTCTCTCTCTCATCTCTCTTCATTCTCATTTTCTCTTATCATTATCATCATCATCTGTACTTGTAATGTTATTGAAGAGAATACAGTGGGTGTGTGAGAGGTAGAAGGAGAGATGGGGGAAAAGGAAAAGAGAAAAACTTGCAAAAACTTTACCTGGAATCGGTTCCTGGACATAACAGAACTGAAGACTGGTATTCGGTACAGCACTTTTTTGGACCCTAGAGATTGATGGCAGGCAATCTTACAATGCCCTCAACAGCACCAAAGCCAGGAACTTCTTCATTTCTGTGCCGTCGACCTTCTCCACTGACTGGCCCTGGAAAATTTTGGCAGATTGGGATGGGCTTCCAGGAACTGGTCAGCATAGAGGTTGGTTTGGGTGACCAGGTGTTGATCAGGTCTCCATTGCAAATACAACTCCATGAAGTCGACAGGCTTGAAGTTGTTGACGTCGACCTTTATACCGGGATCACCCGTAAAAGAAATGTCGGGATTTGGCGATCTGCACCAGCATCTGTCCATTCTGACACAAGTTCAGACTGACGAGTACCACGCCCTCTTCCTCTGCCACGCCCCCTTACACTGGGCCCTCGCCGTTGCCCTGAACCCCTCCCCCTTCCCCTTCCTCGTGTCCGACCTCTCACAATAGGAGGGGGGGAGGGGGCAGTCGATGTAGACGGAATTGGCTCATCACGCTCCGATTCGGACCCAAATTACGCCGGTGTCACTCGGTTCGAAGTCGGAATCAGCTTCTTCGTCAACACCGATCTTGATAACAAGGGTGGTGTTGATTGTGATCACTTTCTTCGTCCTCTGAATCGCTCCCATCCGCTTCTCTGAAGTCTTCATCATCGCTTTCACGATCTTGAATAACTCTTGAAGCACTTCAAAGCACTATAACGTTTGAAGACGGACGCCTGCTCGAACTGCCTGCTTGACTCGCCATCGTGAACTGAGAATGATCATCCGAACATTCCCGAAGTTCATTGTCCCGATCGCCGCGCGAGGCGGCCAGTCACTGACTCGGGAAGGGGAAGGAACTGTCTGTTAGGGTCCCTACAACAGTGTACAAAAATTTTTTTTCTTTGCCTCCCTCTTTTAATCGCCTAATTTGAGATGAAATTATCCCGAACGCCGTTCGTTAAAGGGCACACAGCTTTGCCGAAAACCATCACGAACGCCGTTCGTGCCAGGTCACTCAAGGGGTTAAGAGCACATTAGATGTCAGGACTCCTTAACATAAAGCTGAAATTTCAGATTAAGTCATTAAGGTCTACTTTAGAGGTTTTCGATAATTGGTCAGCTTATGCAGAAATATGAAATGTTTGATAAATTGGTAAAACAAACATCCGATTCTCTCCCGATCACACGAAATCGATCCGCGAAAGTGGACATTTTCACCTGTAATCAGGAAAACGGGAGGTAATCAACTAAATCTTGGCATGGCTTAACTACTCTTGGATGTGACGTCACATGATGGACTGGCCGTCAGCCGCGACCTACACAACAAGCCAACGGCGACAGAAAGCGATTCTGATGGTTCTTGCACATCCCGATCGGTATTTAATTTATCATGTAAAAGCAGTGACTATGATTGCGACAGCCAATGTAACTCTGGGGATGTTTCTGCAAGGCCTTTACCTTATCAGTTTGAACGCTAAGTTCTTTTTACCACGTCAGTTCCAGCTGGACCACGGAAACGAGCTATTCAGTTCCAGCTGGACGCCCGAACACATCATTCCGAAGGCGTACGGACTTTACCGAAGTCTCGAGGGAGGCTACCGACTGACTTCTTGATGCGATCAGCGGATCACGCATGGACGGCGAGCGGAGATTCTCCTTCCTCAAACCTTAACGTGTTCATTCAATTTAACAAGTGTGATCTGTCCATAGATAAGAACAGAATAAACGTGCGACTATCGTACTCATCTGTACGAGCTTACCACTCCGCCTTCAAAGTATACGCGCACAATGCAGACGAAGTTTTTGATCCACTCGAACGGGCTCGGCAATTGTCGGAACAGCTCCTTTCCGTGGTCCAGCTGGAACTGACGTGGTAAAAATAACTTAGTGGTCCGGCATGGTTGCACCAACCGAATCCACTTATTTCGAGTATCTGGATCAGATGGAAATGTGTGCAAAGAATATCCGTCTCCTGCTGAGCTGCTGCACACGCCTACAGCACAATATCTGCCACCCCCTCGTGACTTTTTAGGCTGTGGGGATCGCAACTCGTGTTGATTTCACTTGGCGTTGGCTTGTGTAGGTCGCGGCTGACGGCCAGTCCATCAAGTGACGTCACGGTTTTCGGTCTACCGCGCGGGGTTTGAACAGGTGTGCAAAACTCGTTTTTTATCTATTAAATTCTTCCGGCGACTTTTTTTGAAAAATGAATACCATACTGTAGTTATATGACATGTAGACCTGTTTTTAACAAATTATCGAAAATCTCTAAAGTAGACCTTTAAAGACTTGTTAGAATGAATGTAAAGACATGTTCCACAGTAGAATTTGGTACGTTAAACTGTGGATTTTTTTTTCATTTGTATTCTTGCTTATGTCCACAGCATTATTTTTTTTTTAATTCATCAAAACGGCATGTTTGAGTCAAGACAAAAGTTTGTTTTTAATGTAGATGATTCAGTGGATACTGAGGGCTGCGTTTTATTTCCCTCTGTAATCATAAGAAGTTCTTCAAAGTCAACTGCAGTACAAGCTGTTAACATACTGACAGTGACAGCATTGCAAAACTGGAGAGTTTGTATAACAAAAGTAAACTCCAGAAACCAAATTTCTTCCGCCTAAAATGGAAGGTGGAAATTACTGTACTCAGTGTAGGCTGTTCTAAAATGAAAAAAAATTACAGATCATGAAGCTAGAGCATCTGTTTAGACAGTCTTGGCATTCTTAGCAGTCCTCACCTTTGTTCTTAATTGTCCAGTCTTTTCGTTCATGATCCGAGATCTCAGAGTTCTGTGATCCCCAGTTGGCAGAGTAAAGACGATTGCTTGGCATGCTGTACTGTAGGAACTGAATGGGTTCTCGCATAGGGAAGTAACTATGTAAAAGCTCTTCTGTAATAGACATTGGTACTGGTTGACAAGCTGTACTGTGGTGGAAATCGGATTGTGGTTGATTGATCTGAATTTGCACGCTTGATAATTTCATTTCAAATACTTAAGTTTACAGTGCGTAGGAAAATATGAGATTTTACATTCAGGACAGCTCAGTTGTAAAATTCTGCCTGAAATATGCTCTGTTCCACACTCACATATTGTGGGCCTATTTGTGGATGACAGGTGTGGGAATCTCTATGCAGACATCACAGATAACACAAAAGTGATCAGAGCCAAGCTCTGGTGACACAGTGGTGGACAGGATGATATTTTCCTCAGGCTGGAATGATGGATTCTCCCGTCGTGTCCAACGGATGACTAGGCAGGCAGGTTATCTGCTGATGTGGGTCCTCATGTGGGAATGAAGACCAATTCTTGAGGCACAAAGTCTTCCATAGATGCGCAAGCCGCTGTGGGGAAGTGGTTAGCATCGTGGACTCCCAGCAGGGAGGTCATGGGTTCAATTCCCATCATAGTCATGTGGTATTTTTCTGTCCCGACCGGCTCCTACCCAGAGTTTAGTTTGCTAAGGGCTCAGTTGGGAAGACTGGGACCACACAGTCGAGTTTCATCCACTTAATGGATGCATTGCATCTTTGAGAGTGTTGCTCAAATTTCCGGACCAGGTTTCTGTATCTCGGGCCTGGTTGATGCCGGGATATATTATAAAAGGAATCGTAAAGTAAAGCCCTGTCATGCAGTCTCAGACCATAATGGAAATCTGTAGCATCATCTTCGTCATCCTCATTTTCATCGATCAGCATTAAAAAAAAAAGTCTTGAAATCTGTGTCTCTTCATGCCCTGTTCTCATGGTGACCTCAGTTTGATGTCGTCTCCACGTCTGTGGCCTTGGTTTGGGTCCATCGGGGTCACTGGTATCAGCAAGTCCATGGGGGCTGTCGTCAGACGGATGTGGTGGCACCCTCCGGAGGGAGAGCTCACTCACGCTGGCTCTGCGACTAAGCAGTTATTGTCGTCAGTAGGGGGAAATCAGTGTCTCTTCATGCCCTGTTCTCATGGTGACCTCAGTTTGATGCCCTCTCCACTGAGGTGGCACAGAAGATGGGACAGTAAAAAAAGAAAAAAAGTCTGCCATGGACGCTGCGTGGAATGGAGTTCTGCAAGGATGGGCCCTGTTTTCTCCGATTCCTCCTTTCCTGGATGGCGGCTGGTCTGTTGGCGCTCAGATGTCTTCGTGCCCTTGGTGCACAGTTGCTTCCACTGTGTTCTGTCAAGAGTGACATCTTCCCAGGAAGCAGTGTCAGTGTTGCAGCTTCTGAGGTTGGCCTTCAAGGTGTCTTTGTATCCTTGAGAGGCTTTCCTTGGTCACATTGTCTTTCCTTCAGTTGTCCATAGAGCAGCATCTTTGGAATTCTGCTATCCTCTGTTTGGACATGTCCTGTCCATCGGAGCTGGCTTTTGATGAGTATACACTCAATGCTCGGTAAGCCACACTTCTTCAGGACCTGTAGGTTGGACACTCTGTCTTGCTATTTGATGCTGCAGATCTTGCGCAAGCATCATTGATGGAACTGTTCCAAGTTGTTGGATGTGTCGGCGGTACGTGGTCGAAGTCTCACAACGGTAGAGGAGAGCGCTCGGAATTACAGCTCTGTACACAGCAACCTTTGTGCGCAATCTGATGCCATGGTCTTGCCACAGACTGTTTGAGAGTCTGCCAAAGGCAGAGCTGACCTTTGAGAGGCGCAACATTTCTTCTGCATCCAGAGATCCATTGCTGCTTACAGTATTGCTCAGATCGCAGAACTTGTCCACAGTTTTGATCTTTGTGTTGTTGATGATGACAAGTGGTGGTGGAGCACTGCTAGCAGCGGACGGTGAAGTTGGAACATGGCCTCGGTCTTACTAAGAGTGATTGTAAGTCCAAAGCATTGACAGGCCCTTGCAAAGCAATCTGTGATGCGTTGGATGTCTTCATGGGAGTGCACGGCCAGTGCACAGTCATCTGCATAAAGGAACTCTCTCAGAAGGGCATCAAATACTTTGGTCTTGGCCTGAAGTCATCGAAGGTAAAGAGTTTGCCATCTGAATGTAACTGGATGTATACCCCTTTGTCACAGTCCCGGAATGAATCGATCAGCATTGCAGTAAGCTGAATGGAAAAGGGGGTGGGAGCTAAAACGCATCCCTGCTTCACTCCATTTTTCACTGGCAATGGGTCAAACGCATATCTGTTCACTTGCACCCTCGCCTCTTTGCCATCATGGAATGAAACTATCAGTGAGATGAGCTTTTCCGTGCAACCAAACTTGTGACGGATCTTCCGTAAGCCTGTCGCATTAACAGTGTCGAAGGCTTGGAGAGATTAACAAACACCATGTCGAGTTCCTGATTCTGCTCATGACACTTCTCCTGTAGCTGGCAAACAAAAAATACCATGTCAGTTGTGCCCCTGCCTGCATGAGATAAGATAATGTTGCTTATAGCCCAGCCGACCGCAAAGGGCCACATCAGGGCTGCTGCCTGCATGAAACCCGCACTGTGATTCAGGGACGATGGAGTCTGCTATGTGGGTTATTAGTCTGTTCAAGATGACCCTGGCAAGAATCTTTCCTGCAATACACAAGAGGAAAATCCCATGGTGATTGTCATAGGACGCTTTATCATCCTTCCTCTTGTAGATGCTTCCAAGAGAGGCGACTTTGAAGTCTTGGGGCACTTCTCCCTTTTCCCATAGGGACTGGAAGAGGTTGGTCAGCTTTTTCAGGAGTACCTCACCTCCATTCTTGTAAATGTGTGCTGGAATTCCATCTGCTCTTGGTGCTTTACTGGACATAGTCTGCTTCAGAGCCTTTGCAGTCTCTGCACTGAGAGGTGGTTCTGCCAGAGATTCCTTCACTGGCAGTTGAGAGAGCACTGCGATTGCCTCTTCAGATATTGATGTGAGACTATTCAAAAGAGTATTGAAGTGCTCAGCCCAGTGAACAAGAACATAACCCAGTTGATAATACGATCATGATTATGGTTGAACTATGACACTGACTGCCTAAAAAGCAAACATGATGCTGTATTCGATCAGCAAGGTTCATCGGAATGAACATTCACATGAATGAAAACTCGCACAAAAATTTGCTATTGCTTAAATCAAGCAAATCAGGATATTTCCCTAGGAATGTTGAATCGGTCAATTTATTTGTAAAACCAGTAAAAATGCCATTTAAAAAAAAGCACCAGAAATGAACAGTATATGAGGGGCAATGAAAACGAAGCTTGAACGAACAGCTTGAAGTGTGTGAGGGAAGGGGCAGGCGGTGTTAAATGCTCAGCAACTCTGCCAGATCATCCCAGTATACAACAGCTAAAAGCCCACCATAGAAGGAGTGTGTGAACAATTTGACAGAGTAACAAAAGGGTGCCAGATCAGCATGCAAACTCTCTTATTATCTTTGTCTTTAAACCATGTTTCCTGTGAAAACATCATATCAGTGTGGTGATCTGAAATAAATTTGTCTAGGGTGTAGAGTCTTTTTGAGTGTTTTCTTCTCCCTTCATCGCCTTCCTCTGCATTACAGACTCACTCCCACTTCAGTCATCTAGAGCCTTCTCCAGCCCTTCTCTGCCCTGCTTCTTATCCTGTCTTGTCTCTTTGTCATCAAGGGTTTTGTGTTTTCACTTTCTGGTTTATAGCTATATAGGCATATCCACAAAGGATCTTTCTTACATGTTCACCTCCAAAATGGATTTTCACTGCTATGCTTTACACACCAACTATCTTGCTATTTTTTTGTAAATAGGTAAACAAATAGCCTCACATTCAACATAGGTTCACTGTCTGAGAAATGCTCATCAAGTTCCACAACAACTTCTAACACATCCTTACACTATAGTTATCCTCTTCTGCCACAATCATGTTGTCCATTCACATCCGAATCTGGCTGACCGTAGCATCAGTTTAGCCCTTCACAACAGTACCAGTTTAGACAAAAGGGGACCCCTATCTATCAAATTGGAGATCCTCGGGTCTGCCTTGTCTGTGCTTTGTTTAATGACCTATGTGTTGACCTTACTTGAGGGACACCACGTAGTATGCTATGGTCCTAGTGATGATTTGTTTCCCTTGACTGTTAACTAAAGGTTTGAAATTTGACATGTCCTTGCTGATTGTTATTGCTTGTCAGTAAGTATGGAATAGATTTATGTTCTTGACACAGCCTGAGGGGCTGCACAGGTTGGGGCTCCTGTGCCAGCTAAGCTAATTTACCATTTATTCTCTTAATTTGTCACACTCTAAACTGTTGTTGTTTAACACTCATAAACTGTTTATGAGGGTCAGGGCTCCGTTTACAGTCTGGGTTTCTTATCTTTTCTGTTTGCCTGGATTGCATTTGACTCAAGAGGCGTAATAAACCAGGGTTATTCTTTCAACTATTCCAAATTTTCCAGAGAAAATGTATACATGTATTTGTCGAAAGCGTAATCTGTTTGTCATCCAGTTGTTTTGTTTCTGAGTGAAAAGCAAACAGTTGTGTATTTTGACCTACACGTTTCTGATGACACGAGTCCTGCAGGACCCATTCACTGAAGTCTACAAGACAAGAAGACAACACACTTAATAGTGATTAAGGTCTGTCATGACCTATACATTTCACAGAAGCGTTACCGTGTCTAACCCTTTGTCAGTGATGTTGATCTTTTTGATATACATATACTGTCTAGGGACTAAGCCTTTGTGAAATGTATGGGTCATGAGAGACTTATATCATCAGGAGTGTGTGGTCTGAAGCATCACCCAGACCTGCCAACCATTACGCATTTCGCGTAATTTATTACGCCCAAGTGATAATTCTTACGCATTTAGCCAAAACATTACGCATTGAAAGTTTTTTCAACAACAAAAAAAAAAAAAAAAAAACGGACAAAAAAATCGGCTTATGTACAGACAGGCACGGCCCCGTGCGTATAACCAGTGGTCTTCAAGAAGCGTTTCCGGTCATGCGCAGTTCGTTTCACCATCTTTACCATTCAGCGAAGTTGGCGTCGTTTTGAAGTTTTAGCTACGAAAATGTCGAAACGTGGAGTGGAAAGTTTTGGACAAGATGCAGAAAAGAAAAAACTTGGTCAGAAGTTCCGAAAAGAATACTCGGAAAAGTTCCCCTGCATACGACATTCGGCTAAAGGTGTAAATTGTGCACGGTGTACCACTTGCGAGTCGGACTTCACAATTTCCAATCGCGGGATGGTGGATGTGAAGCGTCACCTTGAGTCACGCAAGCACATCGATTCCTCAAACGCGCCGAATTCTTCCAGCATTACACAGTTTTTTCAGACTGTAGACACCTCAAAAGAGGATGAAATTAGGAAAAGGGTAATTCGGGCTGAAGCATTGGTGGCCGGATTTTTCGTCGAGCACAACATCGCTCTTAGCGCAGCCGACCATGCATCCCAGCTTTTTAAAGAAGCGTTCTCAGATTCGGAGATCGCCAAACAGTTCAAGAGCAGTCGAACAAAGACATCACACATTGTAAGGACCCTTCTCATGGAAGCCTAAACTGCTGCTGCATCTTGACTGCAGAATGGACCGTTTGTGTTGGGGTTGATGGAAGTCAGAAAAGGGGGGGGGGGGGGGGGTGGACAAATTCTTTCCTGGGATGGCGCGATACTTAAAAATGACACAATCACCACAGAGCTGATAGCCAACCCCACATGCACAGAATCGGCAACAGGGGAGAACATTCTTTTGGGTTATATATTTTCTTAATTTCATGTTCCCAGTTTCTCTCCATCTTCGAACTCTCCCCCCCCCCCCCCCCCCCTTCCCCATCCTCCTTAAGTCCAAATCTTTGCCAAGTCATTACTATCAAGACAGTTGAGTTGTTGGCCTGCGCTGTTTTTTTCCCCCACTATTAGATTGTTCGTCTATGTATTCGTCTATGTATTTGTCTGACCTTATTCAAGTTTAAAAGGCTGTGCAAGTCTTGAATAAAAGTTACTTTGTGTTAGGTTTCCTTTTGGGAGCAAACGTTACCCCACTTGTTTACTGTTTATTGTTTACTGTTCCCTGCCTCATTTCATTTCCAATTTTTTAGGTTGTTTCTGGCGCACTGTCAAGCCTTGGTGTGCCATGCCATAATGGTTTAGGGGGTTTGTGTGGTTTCCGTGTATTCACTTTTTCAAATTTGTAGAGTTTTTTGCACTTAAAGAAAACTTGTTTTAAAGAAAAGTAAAGTTAAAAAAAATTTTTGAAAAATTTTCATCGCACGTGTTTTTTAAAAAAAGGAAAATGTCGCGCTGATTACTCTTAGCTCTCAAAATTACCATTTCTCCCAAATGAGCTCAATTCTTACTCATGGCCTTTTAGGGGTTGCAGGTTTGACCCAAAAAAAAAGGGTTAAAAAAAATTATGACAATTTTAAAAGATCCATTCACCAAATAGGGTGCCCCCTTTTAAAAGTTGTGTTTTTTTTTCTTTTAGCTGGGGGGAAAACCGCGGTTGAATTATGAGTTTGAAATTTTTTAAATGGGCCTGTCACTACACATTGGAAGGATTTTGGATGACAGGCTTTTTAAAAACCCACGAAATCGCACAGATTCCCCTTTTCTTTTTTTTCTTCTCGCAAGGGCACAAAAAAAACGATAAGGTTGCTTTTTAAAAGTGCATAAAAAGGGTATTTTTCAGTCCTCCCCCTTCAAATTTTTTTTCGTTGGGGGTTGCCCAGCCCTAGCTCATGGCCCAAAGTCTGCCCTGTTAGCAAGGGGGATTGTGTTCTTCAGGTCCCATCCCAGGGCACTCTTTAGCAAAACCTGTTTTGGGGAAGTGCTGTATTTTTTGAGACAGCGTGCCCTCTGTTCTTGCTCCATCTGCTAGGAACTCCCCCATTTAGTCGGGAAAGCGCCTTCTTCAGACACCTGGCTTATTTCACAGCCCAACCTCCCTATCTGCAGGCTTGTAATCCCCACCATCTAAAACCCGTTGGGGTGGAGATGGTTGCCCCATTTTACAAAAAAAATGGAAGTGTGTTCCCCAAATTTTCTCCAGCCCCTACCCATTCCACAGGACAAAGGCCTGTGTTCTATTCTTTTTCCCTTTTTTTAAAGTAATTTATTTTATTTCTTTCATTTTTTGGGACATTTCTCACAAACAATAATCGAAAAGAAAAGACAAAAAACATTGGACACACAAAAAACAGTTAGTTGTGGGATGTCCTGTTTCTTTGGTTGGGTGTGTGTTTGTGGGGTGGAAAAATATCATCATTTTTTGGTGTGTGGGGAAATTTTAGGCAGGCTTTGAAAAGGAGGGTGTCGAAAGTTTTACCCTCTCGTTCTCTTTAGGGGCAGGATTCGTGGAAAGGGGTCAGAATTCTCCCAGAAGAAACGGAGCCATCCCTGCCTGATCCCAGACAAGGCCGAAGGGGTGCGCTCACATTTCATTTCGAGAGTTTATCCTGTCTGCTGACGTAGCAAACTGCGCACCCCCAGGTGCAGAAACTGGGCCATCTCTGTTCTGCAGCAAACCCCCAGCCATTTGTGTACTTATAATGATTCAGGCAAGAAAATGTTCTCAAGGGATCCAGTTTGCGTCTAAAGCTCAACACAAACTACCACCACAAAAAAACCGCTAAAACACTTGTCAAAAATAAAAAAGGGGCAAACGAACTGTCCCCGGCAGTGGGTAAACAAGTACGCAACCATTGGACCTGGAGAAAAATAGTGCAGAAATGATTGGCTATCGGCATCACTTGAATAAATCCACAGACACACTCACTGACAACATGTGGGTTTTCAACGATTCGACAGATACTGTGAGTTGAGGATAAGGTAGAAACAGACGCGTGACAAACACATTTACTGATAAATAATAAGACAGACTCGTAACACCTGGGTTGATTGGTGTTTATGAGCCCGCACATACAGAACCAGTGATCGACTGAGAGGAGAACGGGGGTAGAATTGTGAGGCATGTATGTTTAAACACAGGGGCCAAAAAAAGTCGCCAAGCGGGGGCTGTGGAAATGAAAGCTGAGACGCTGGAAGGAGACTTGCAGACTACAGGGGTGTGTTATGAAGTCACCAAAGGAGCTTAGTGCTGCCCGCAGTATCGGTACCACCCCCTACAACTGTGCTGCAGGGACAGCATTCTTCTTACCTGTTTGATTCCCGGGACAGGCCTGTGTCGCCCCGTCATTAGGGCAAAGGGGAAACCAGGCAGAAAAAACATTTCAGTCGAATCTTTTGAATCAGAAACTGGGAAGCCACTTCAGACGATTCTGTGCAATTTCCCCAAACAGGATCTGCAAAAGGAATCGCTGATGAAGATTCCCCAGTGCCCCCGTGTCCCCGGGGGTTTATGGAACAGGGGGTTGTTTAAAACAATCTGACCACGTTATTGACAGAAAAGTTGTCAGGGGCAGATCACCTTAGCCACATGAATGACACAGAGACTGGAGATGTGCCTTCTCACAGATATGAAATGGAACAACTTTTACAAAGTAGTGATGTAAGTGACGCTGAACAGGACATGCTTGTCCAGTCTGACACAGACAAGGTTTCTCCATCTCAGATGTCACAGTCTGTAAGGGGAAAGAAGCGTCAGCTTGATCAGTCATCTCCAGAAGAGTTTGACCAGGAGAGTAAACGCTCATGTTACAGGCTATCAACAAGCAGTGGTGAAACTGAGTTTACCACCAGCAACAAATCAACTGTAGAGCTGAAGAATTCAGGGAGAATGATTCCTGATGAAGAATGGGCAGCAGAAACGTCGAGGCGCTCAAGCACAGAGAAGTGTGACACGATACACAGTGGTGCCGACACTGGGCTGCCTCAAGGTAGTCAAGATGCCCAGACAGCTCCCTGTTCCTCACATGTTGCCCTTGGACACAGGACTTGGGGTCGTTTCAAAGATGTCAGAGGGATGCTTGGAAGAGGAAGCTGCTGCTCTGGCCGAGCTATGCACACAGAATAGTGTCACGGAAGAAGGAAATAGATGCAGTGTTCTTTGGTCAGGACATCCCTAAAGTGTATGACTGGAGTGACACAATCTACTGCAGGTGGAACAGAGCTGGAACCCCCAGAACACCATCAAGTGTCCCAGCCTTATTCATTTGCCCACTTAAAGTGGGATAGGGCTGTGTTCGGACGAACTGGGGGAAAGTCAATCAGGAATCAAAGGGATTCACCACAATCAGATGGTGTGGCTGAATTGATTCAGTAGAAATAGAAAAGGACAATGAAACCACAGAAGCCAGCCCTTCAGAGTATGGGAAGCCAGAGGATGTTGCTGAATTTGATTCTGTAGAAATAGAAAAAGATGACATTACCTCAAACGTTTGTCCACCAGAATGTGGGAGGCCAGAGGATGTTGCTGAATTTGATTCTGTAGAATTAGAAGGGGACAACGTAGCCTTAAAAGTGGGCACATTGGAACGTGTAGATCTGGATGTTGCTGAGCTGGATTTTGTGGAGGTAGAAGGGGATGATGTAACCTCAAACACATGCCCATCAGAGTGTCAGAAGGCATCAAGGGAGATGTCAGACCTTCAGTCTGTAGCATCCAGCAGTTCAGCTACAGTCTGTGTGATGAAACACAAAAGAAAAAGAAGCCTAAAAGGAGAGATAGAAATAGTGTGGAAGATCCAAACAAGGACAAGAAAGTGAAGAAAAAGAAAAAGGACAAGAAAGAGAAAGATCATTCCATGGTCAAAGGGCATCGTAAAAGCGTGAACCTACAAAAAACGAGTGACAGTAATGCAACACATTCAGATGTAAATTTGTCACAGTTAGGCTCAATGGAAAGAAGTCATGAGCAGTCAGATACAGGTGATCATGATTTAATTACTGTTGATGAGATGTGTAAAAAAGCAGAAAAAGAAAAATATTGTGAAGTGTCTGTTAAAGCAAGCTTGCTTTCTTCAGGCAGGTACTTGAAGACAATAGAAACAATAAACTACAGGTCCGATCTGAGGCCATTTCAGGAGTGTTTAAAACTGTTCACTCATTTCATACTTGTCCAGTGGTTCAGGGACAGAAAAAGCCATTGGGTCCAAGCCAGAAAGATGTAGAACCATTTAGCAAAGGTTCAGAAAACACAAAACAGGAATTGGGGGAAACAGTTACCAACATGACGGCCAATAAAAATCAAGAAGATGAGGTTACCAGCAGTCGTGTCATCAACACAGGCCAGCAAGGTGAGGAAATTGTAGCCATCAGTGTGTTGAACAAGGATCAGGACAGTGAGAATATAAATCCTAACAGGCTAGTCAACACAGATCGTGAAGAGGACATAATTGGCAGCAGTGTGGTAGACACAAGCCAGAAAGATGAGGAAATAAGTAACAGTGTAGAAAACACACATGGGGAAGGCCAGGCACTCCTTAACAAAGCATATCAAGATGACAGCGACTTCAGTATTCACACAGATGACTCGGACTCGGAAGACTTTCCACTGAAGGTATTGTCTCCTAGAAATAAATCGGGTATGGAGTGCAGTGAAGCACAGGTCACTGTAGGTGTGATGACATGTGATGTGGATTCAACCAAAGAAGGTAATAGAGAGATCGGTGCAGGTACTAGGTCAGCGATGTCAGCAGAGGAGTTGCTCCCTGTAGAAGGTGATCATGTAAGCACAACCTCCAGTGGCAGTGCCAGTATAGAAGGGTCTCGGTGTCAGAAAACGTCTACCTTCACATGCCCTGAATCTGGTGATGGGAGTGTGAGGGAGCCTAAAATGCTGGAGGAGAAGCATCCGCTAACAGCATATTCTGAGGCAGTTGTTGATAGGGCAAAGGGCGATCGACCTGAGGTCCACCCTCAGACAGTTTTTGGTATGGAACACAGGGCAACAGACAGCGAGACAAACATGCTTGAATGCGTGCAGCCAGGTAATTTTGATATTAGTAGCGCAGAAGACAATTTTTCCCAAGTTAGAATGGGAGAAAAATCAACACTGACCAACAGAGACATGTTGGACAGGAATCAGACAGAAGTGATTCCCCAGTTTCCATCAAGTTGTCAGCTGTCCAGCCCTGTCCAGCAGCAGAAGGGCAATAGCAATTCGCTGAAGAGTGTCCCATCACACAGATTATCACCACAACTTCACTGCAATGTGACAGGGAATGCTGATGTGCCTGAAGACAGAATGCACATGAAACCTGCTCTGCTTGCCCAAGAAGATGCCTCAGATGGAGGTCTTCCTGAGAGAGAGACAACACCAGAAGGGAATGGGCACACAGGTCTCTCTGAAACACCCACCACCCCAGTAGGCATTCATCAGCTGCCCGTCACTCCAAAAAAGACATGGCTTCATAGGACAAGGATGGCAAATGGAGGAGAGGCTGGTGCTACGAAAGACCTGACCAACAGCAGTGTGATCTGGTCGCCCGACAAAACGTCTTTTAATGTCATCAGCAATCGAGAACCCATCAGCCATAACACGTTTGATGCCATGCTGGGTTTCCTCAGCAACAGTAGCACATCCTCTGAAGAAAGCGCTGTTCCAAGTGCTCCTCATGTCGAGTTGTTCCCTGACAGCGTTCCTTCTCACTGGCAGTCGTCTCGGGCTGAGAAATCCCAGCATATCAACCCGAAGGGCTGCAAAGCAACAGAAGGAGTGAAGCATCCAACAGGGTCACAGTTGTCACCTCTGGAAGTTCAGGACAAAAGTGTGCCAGAGGACAAACTATTCCAAGTGGCTCAGTCCATCCACAAAATCTCTGACAGACAAAACGTTGGGGAGAAAAGTGATAAAAATAGAGAAGAGGATGGAGAGAAGGGTGGTAATCAAGTGAAGGAGGTGGTGCTACCACAAATAACGCAGACAACAGTGACCTCTGAAGACAGGACACCACTCTTTGGTTATCCTTCCGATGTGCGTCGGGGCAACACCACTCAAAGCTTTCCATACAAGCGCAGAGCTCTTCACTTGCCCCCATCCTCTTCCTCCTCAGCATCGTCCGTGACGGCATCTAGATCTTCCTCAGCAACATCTACATCCTCATCATCAGGCAAGGAAGGTTTGCAGCTGGTTTCTGCTGTGACCTCTGAAGAGAAGAAAATTGTCCTTTCTCATAGTAAGGGAGATCATGTGCAATTAATAGGCACAGGTTGGTCTCAAGAGAAGCATTCACATTGTCATTCTGATGATGGAAGAAAAGAAAATGTTGAGCAGATTCATTGTGACCAGGGAAAAAAGATGCAAAATACGTTAGATGACAAGTGTGAAAGTGCGGAGCGTATTTCTGGTGACAGTTTCAGAGAAGACAGTGACCGTTTTTGTGAATCAAAAAAAGAAGAATCTGGTGACCATTTACAGGAGAACACTCATACTTTCCCTTTTTATACAGTAGGTGGTGCTCATTGTGTTTCTGATTGCCAGGACCAGGTTGCTCACCACACCAAAAGTGCACAGAATTCAGATGATGGACATCAAAATGTTGAACATTGGGCACATAGCTTTACCTCCTCAGGCACCAAATTGGGGCTAGGAAATGAAGCTTCACCTGCAGGCAGTCTTCAGATGACTTCATCCTCAGCTTTAGGAACATCCACACCTGTGATCAGACACCACAGAGAGGACTTGGAGGAAGGAGAGCTTGACAGCATGGATTCATATATTAAATCTCCTAACACTGCCCATTGTAATGTTACAGGGAAGCTTTCATCAACGACCTTGGATGTCACAGAGCGCAGTTTGGAAGAGGGAGAGATCCGCTCTGATGACGACTTGTGTAGTGATGACAAATACCCTTCATGCAGTGATGTTGTGGCAGGCACCCAGGCTGACAATGACTTTGCTGAAAATGCCAGCTTCAGAGATCTGAGAGAAGTCCAGACACACAAGAGACGGAGGTCCCCTGAGATTTTGCCATCAATGACTTCCAGATCCAAGCGAGCTAAAGGCAGACCAGACAAAGCCTTGAGGTGTACAGACATCAGGCATCAGGATCACAAGCGTTCCTCAAGATGTGCAGTTCAAAAGGGTAAACCAGAGAGCCAGAGACATGAAGAAAGGATTTGCAAGGAGGGCCCACCACCTAGAGCTGAACACAGTGGTGGCCAAAAGATGCAGCAAGCAGACAGGCAGGTCCTGCTGCAAAGGAAGCGCAGCAGGGTCAGACTGGAAAAACTGCGACGGGAAATTGTAGATCACACAGAATTGGAAGGAGAAAATACAGAGCTGAGACGGTTCACTATCCCCAAGTTAAATCGGTCATCCAACAGTGGAGAATTACAGAGAGGTCACAGATTGACATCTGAGGATATTGACACACCTTCCAGGCATTTTACATCTGGTGGGAAAGGGAGAGAAAGGCCCAAGGATTCCACTTATCACTCAAAATACAGCACTGTGCCAGAGAATCAGTATGGTAGAAACAGTAAAAAGGAAGAATGCACACACACTGAAAACACTAGGCACAGTCCTATTTTGTGTCTGTCTGAAAAGCAAGTTGACAACGATGTTAGTCTTTCTGATATTGACATAGACAGCGATGAATCTAGTGACTCTTTCTCAGTCTGTCAAGTGGAAGGAAGCCAAAGAACAAGAGGTTTTCTCTATTATCGTGATCCTCTGAAACCAAGACCAGAATTGGAAATCAGCTATGAGGATGAAGATGAAGAGCTAGAAGAACAAGGAGGTAAGAGCGAGGAAAGTGAAGAGAGTGAAAAGGAAGCAGGCGGGAGCAAAGTGAAGACCATGTGCATGAGAGTGACAACAGTGGCAGTGAAGACAAATCTGAAGAGGAAGACAGTGAAGAGGAGGATGAGGATGACATGCTGAATGAGGCAGATGACAGGGACAAGGACAGTGATGACGATGAAAGTAATCAAGATGACAGTGGAGAAGATGATGGCAGAGGCATGGGAATGATAATGAGGGTAATCTCGGACAACACCAGGATGATGGTGACCAGAAAGGTCACCGCAACAATGATGAGGGTAGTAATAGAGTTCACCAGAACAGTGACAATGAACATAGATTTGAAAATGTGCGTGTTAAACAAAAGGATATTGACAATAAATTGGACAAATATAAAACACTGAATAAATTTGTTGATAAACATGCATGCAGAGCAGGTGAAGCAGACAGGCCCAAAGCCCCTGGCAGGGATGCTGTCAGCTTTACAGGCAGGCAGAAAGTTCATCGGTATGAGGAGAGCTCTGGTTCAAAGCTGACAACAGAGTGCATTGTGAACATCATGGAGAAGTCTTCTGACTGTTTGAGTCTTCATGCACTGGATGAAGGAGAAAGCTCTCTTCTTGGCGATCTCAATCTGACTCACATGGAGGAGGCAGAAAAAGCAATGCATGGACATAGGGAGAGGGACCACAGGCTAGAGCGTGGGATTGGCGCAGAGGGGCACACACCAAAGCCTCAGACTGACAAGAGCAGAGAGGGGACTCTACATCATCAACGAGGCACCTCAGATAGGTTGCAATTTGCCACAGAGGGTCAGCAAGGAGCTACAGCCATGTGCACAGGCTCTTCAGAGTGTGAAAGCAGATGTAGCAAAAGAGATCAGAAGTGTGCTGTATGTGCAGGCTTGTGCTGTGGAAGACCAACAAAAAATAGGTGTTGTGGTCATGTGGACAAGGAAACTGGGGGCTGTGTAGAACCAGCAGAAAGTGGGAGACGCCGAGAGATGACAGAACAGCGCATGATCATGCAATCAGCAGCAGCTGTCTTGGGTTTCACAGCAGTAGTGACCAAAACCTGAAGAATGAAAGAAGGTCAAAGTCATCTACAGCCAGCAAAAGCCGCAGTCGGGAGAGAAGTCGTGAATCCAGAGACAGATCCCACTGTGCTAATTCACCGAGAGACAGCAAAAGCCACGCAAAGGGCAGACATCGCAGTTCCAGAGGCCAGTCCACCTCTCGTAGTCCATCCAAAGAGAACTGGCGGCCATCCAGTAGGCCTCAACACTCCTATGGTAGGGACAGATGGGACAGAAGTCCACATCGCTCATCAGCATCTCACTGCTTCACCAGCCGAAGCAACCGAGAGAGACTTGGAAATGCTACCTCAAGAATGGAGAGAAGAGGAAACCCATCAAGAACTTCCAGCTGGTGGTATAGATATAAGCATAGACCCAGTGCCCCCAGGAAGAGGTCACCGAGATGTAGAGATAGGGCTGGCAGAAGAAATCGGAGAGATAGATCACGCAGTAGGTCTGCCTCAGAGGACAGAGAATATTCAGCTAGAAGCAGGTAGCATGAATAGGGGAAAAATACGACTATGCATGGAAAGGAAGAGCAAAGTAGCTAGAAGACCAGAGAGTTGAAATTTACAGTGGATGACAAGGGCCAGTTCTGTGGTTGGAAAGCATCACTGATGTTACTGAGGCTGATAGGATGGTTATTTCGCCGTTCATCAGAGGCAGCCCGGGTGGGGTTGGGTGGGATGCACATAGAAATAACATGGCGGGGGAGGGGGTAGGGAGGAGGGGGATTTTGATTCTTTTTTCCCCCACACATTTCAGTTTTCGTTAAGATGTTCTTGAAAGAAAGATAGGACAGCCAACACACTGTGTAAGAGGAAGGTAGTGTAGTGCTTTAATTAAAACAAGAACATTTGGTTATTCAGTGTGTGTTCCAAAGAATGTTTGATGAGATCAGTTCGGTTACTTGGTGTGTGTTCCTGTAGCATTTTGACAGGCTGAGTTAGCATTATATAAATTTGTAACTCATTCACAAGCTCTGTAATCCCTCACTTTGTAAATTGAATGTGGTGCAGTTGAAATTGTACTAAGCTGTAAACCCAGGAATGTCTTCTGGTTTATCTCCTGCTCAATATAGTTAAAACTGGGTAAGCGGTCAGGATTGCGCCTTTCTCATAACCTCAAGTTTTGCAATACGTGTGTCTGTAGTGACTGTATGTTCCTTGAAATTAGTCATAATGGAACATTTTCCTGACCCTTTTTGGTCATACTGAAATGGATGTGTTTTGTTTTTAATGTCTTTTTAATCCATTTTAAGGTGAACACTGTTAAATCTGTCTTTGGCATATGGCTGCTGCATCGGTTCCCCACTTCTTCAGGCAGCTCTGAAACCCCTGCCTATATAGCTAATTTGATTTTTTTTCTGATTTATCTTATGTGGTATTGGATTAATTTTGTGATTATGTTTGGTGTGTTTGAAAAGAAGACAGCAAGGACTTTTAGATGCGCTTACTTTCACAACATTAAATGATTTTGTAACAGATGCATGGATAGAGCAAGTAACCTAAACACTCAGAATAAAAACAAGTTCAGAGTTCACACTCATAGTGCACCAACATACACACAGACACATGCAAAGACCTGTACAAGTATGTACACTCACAAATTGCTACACACACATGTATCTACAGAGAGATGCAAACAGGCATACGCATGTGCACACATGCACCTACATACACACAAAACACACACACACAGGGATTTTTTTTTCCTTTGAATTACAGCGCAGATGGAAAGTTTGCTCAGTTTCGATCCCATGAAAGAATCATTTAGATTAGCCCCATAATCATCCGATTTGGTCAAAGTATTGTTATCTTAACTGTGACATTGTCAATCTCGGTTTCAACTCCATATATGTGTTTGGACCGGCTGTGTAATACTCAATATCAGTGTCAGCATCTTGTGCATTTATCACATCACTGACAGAAACGGAGTTGTCATCATTGTCATCTTCATGGTAGAAAAGATTGTAAATGTCCATGGGTTCAACAAGACTTGGCCGGGGAAGATTTAGAGAATCCAGCGCCTGAGTGTGCATTGCAGCCAAAGTTTTTAGAATTAGTTGACGTAGGCCAATTAGTTTGATCAGGAACATCTTCAGATAAATCTCTCCCATCTTCCTGATCATTATCACTTTCAGCTGACTATGCTTTACCATCAAAACCATCCTGAACACACTTTTGATGACAAATTCAAGCAAAATGGTTTGAGGAATTTGGCTTTGTACACAGTGCTTGCAGCAGATGAAACACGGAACACGTGCTGACCTACACACAAAAAAAAGTCCATCAACAATTCTTTGTCTCAGCTTTGACGACTGACCCTGAACTTCACCTGAACTTTCCATGGGGGCATGATAGGAAAGCAGGAAAATGGTACTATCTCCTGGCATGAATTACATTTTTGCATTGACAATAAAGGCTTGACTTGTTACTGGATTTTGTTTGAAGATGGCACACCCCACAGGGTGCACCATTGTCAAGAGAGATTTCAGTAAACACATGGTCGAGTGCACTATGTGTACTACAGAACCTCAGTGTGCAGTATAGGGAAAAGTTACACAAGCATCTGGATAACAGTTTGCATGCTCCAGAAAATTAAATTGTGTAATCTGTACCTTCATGCAAGCAAGCTCAGGATATGTGCCATCTTCTAAGATTATTCATTATTTATAATTTAGAACTTTTCAGTGAAGTGTTTTGACAAAGAAGGAAAGGTGACAAAGGGAAAGATGACAAGACTGATGGTTTTCATATTTTTCTCTTTTTTGTATGTATTGATTTGCTTCACTTTTCCTTAGTATTTATTGATTGCCTTGAACCCCTAGTTGGAATATATATCTGTTCCATGTGTGTGCATGCCTGCACTAGAAGTTGTCGTTTCTTTGACCTCTCATGTCTGAAGTGTAGGTACAGCACAACCGGGGGAAATAAAGCAAAGATATGTTTGAAGCACAGGCAGTTAAGCAGGAAACAAAGATAATGTACATTTTTTAATGGCAGGCAGCTGATTGGCTTTGGTTTTGTATTTATTGGGTTTCATCTTCCTTGCCCTCCTAGTGTCGTTATTCCTTCACTGCTCATTGGGATTCCCCATACACACCCACACCCAGCTTGACCTGTCAGCACTGCTGCTGAGTCGCTTTGTTGGTGTTCAGTGGTGACGTGCCATCTAATGTACAATATAGACCGGTTGCAAGAAGATCCAGGGGGTATGACTTTTTGCTTTCTTATATCCAAGGTTTCTTATGTAAGAGAAGACTGACTTAAGAAGTTTTTGAGTGGCTTGTTTCTTCCAACCAAGCTTTCAGTATCGACTGTACATAATGTGAATTCTCTCCTCTCCTTCTGTCCCACCATCCCTCTGCGTGTGTGTGTGGGCGTGCACGTAGGTGAGTGCTGTTTCCCTCTCCCTCTCTCTCTCTGTCTCTCTCTGTTGAGAGCATGCTCTCTCTCTTTGCAATGCAATTGTGTTGATCACTTTATTTTTGTGGCAGGAGAAAATAGGCATAAAAACATTCTCAAACTGAAGAAAGAACCAAGAACTCAATTTGGATTTGTGGCCAAGTAGTAAGCGTGTGAAAGTGTCTGTTTTAACATTTTTGCAGATGATATTTAGATTTTGTTACAGAATACAAGATTTCATAAAATACCCCACAGATCGTTTCATCAGAGTCAAAATGACCCCCAATTTTAAACTTTTCAAGTGAGGCCAAGTGTATTTGCACTAAGCTGACAATGTCACAGTCAACACACTGAGCTATGAACAACTTGAACCCAACTATGTTCTTTTTTATTTACTGTTTTGTGAAGTCGCCACTGATGATGGTTATATTTTAATAAAATTTTGATAAAAGGAAATAATGCATGTTGATCAGAAAGGGGAGAGAAAGAAAATTGTTCATGCACACTCGCATTCTGTGTGTGTGTGTTGTTTCTTCAGTTTAACATCCTTCCACTAAAAGTTAAAAGGGATATCAGACAAATGTGATTGTGCATATATATATTTATATGTGAGTGTGTGTATTTGCGTGCGAGTGAGTGTGTGTGTGTGCATGCATGTGTGTGTGTGTGAGTGTTTGGCGTGCGTGCTTCATGTGAGCGTGTGTGCGGACGTGTGTGTGACTCTCGGAGATAAGATAAGATAATGTTGCTTATAGCCCAGCCGACCGCAAAGGGCCATATCAGGGCTGTGACTCTCGGAGAACCGTTATCGAACGAGAAACATATGAAGAAAAAATGCTAACTATGATTACTGTGGAGATCATCAAAGATAGATACTCGCTGGACTCTGCAATAAACATTTGCAAATAGAAGAAAGAAGAGAATAATCGTTTAACATTTCAGGGAGGGACATTTTAGAGGATCCCTCAGCTGAAATACATATACCAGTTTTGCAGTATAGTTCCTTTGCTCTGGACAGTGCATTAGTAAATGACTTACACTGAGTGCTTCTCCACACATACATGTTATATTTTAGCAAAATTTTGTTTTAAGGGAATTAAAGCGCATTCTATACATTAAACTTCTGATCTCTCCAGACAGAGAAGCCAGGATGCAGCTCAAGACTCTAAATTGAACGCAATTGTGATAATACTGAATATTTGAATTAGCAAGCAAGCTTCTGAAATGTTCACCTGACACTTTGCTAATTATGAGATGGTACCCAAACGAAAGTGACTATAATACCTTTGTTCGATAAAAGAACAATGAAGATGTGTGTGTGTGTGTACCAGTGTGTTTGTGAGGTGTCTTGAATCGTTGGTTTTGTTTCATTTCTTCTTTTCTTTTTTCTTTTTTTTTGAAAGCCTGTGAAAACGTTTTTCAGTATTATCATTTTTAACCCATTCCAAATGTTGATTTTTTTTTTTTTTTTACAAGAGACTGAGCTCCTAACTTCACTGATGCGCTTGATGTGCTTCAGACAGCTGTAAAAGCTGTGCAAGGTACTTACACTCCTTGAATTTACCAAGGCCCTGGACAACTGAAGAAATCTGTCATATTTGACCTTTAGTTTAAGAAAAACTCTTTACGTATAGGGTTTGGGAGGTTCATGAGATATGCACTGACTTATTTCGAAAGAGGACCACACATCGTAAGTGTTTCATAGGCGGTGTGAGGTAGATCATACGGACATCCAAGAAAATCTGGTTTTAAAGTTTGAATATAAATGTGCCCAACGAATGATCTCAAAAGTACGGCCGTCCCGCCAGAGTCCACAACGCAGAGCACTTCACCTTACCACAAAGATTCCTTCAAATAGGTTCCACAATATTCGCATGATGAAATGTGTGATAGTCTTGCTGAACCGGATCTGGACACGCTGTTTGATCCGGATTCGCAGCATGGATCACCACAACGGATCACCACCTAAACTGAATGAATCTGTTCTTAGGCCACATTCCATCTTTTGACCAAGTTTAGTTTGAAAAAGTTAATTTTTGTGTAAATTGCCTAGAGACAGATTGACAAGCAAACAAACAAATCCACCAAGTGAAACATAACTTTGGCCGAGATAAAAGTAACAAGTCAAACATAAACACGTAGAATGATGCTTTTACAATATTATGTCAGTTATTCGAACAACAAAAGTTGATAGTCAAAGGGCACGGCTGACAAACGAGTGTGTGTACATTTTAATTAACAAATATTGATAATGGCAGTAGGGTGGGTGGGAGGGGAGACGAGAATCGGGCAGAGATAAGGTGACGGAAGGGCTCGGAGAGATCGTTGAAGTTTTCACAGGAGGATCCTGGCTGTTCCACGCAGGAACAGGTAAACGGGTATCGGGCAGGGTGAGAAAAGGACGGGCATGAAGAGG
The DNA here is from genome assembly GCA_018398815.1 of Conus ventricosus. Taxonomy (NCBI): domain Eukaryota; kingdom Metazoa; phylum Mollusca; class Gastropoda; order Neogastropoda; family Conidae; genus Conus; species Conus ventricosus. Next base: position 56,307,602 of record CM031607.1, on the reverse strand, counting down.
AGAGGGGGGGGGGGGGGGGGGGTATGAACGGGGAGAAGGGAGTGGGAGAGGAAAAGATTTCACCAGCTGTGTACAATACTATCGCGCCCGACTGCGGTTTCGCGGGAGACAATAAAACAAAGCCATGGACAATCCTAGACAAGCAGTATGATTTGCGTCCCCTGCCAGCATCTCTCGCTCTCTCTCTCTCTCTCTCTCTCTCTCTCTCTCTCTCATAAATGCTAAGAACTCGTGCCCCAAATGGGCAAAGAATCCAGCCGTAACTGTGTTCCCTGTTTCTGGTGTCACGGTAAGTTCGTGTCTCAGAGTATCTACGAGTCAACAACTGAGTAAAAATGACGCGTTCAAATAAACAACAACAAATTCCGTGTGCACGCGCGCGCAGAACATGCAATAACAATAACAAAAGCAATGAATATAATGAGTGCTTATGTAGTGCCAAATCTGTAAGTGAATGGAGTTCCTTGCACTCCGCATAAAATAATGTAAGTACATAAATCTTCAAAAAATTTTTTTTTACAATGAACAAAAAGTTAACATGACCCTTCTCTCTCTCTCTCCTCTCTCTCTCTCTCTCTCTCTCTCTCTCTCTCCTCTCTCTCTCTCTCTCTCTCTCCTTTGTGCGCGCGCGCATGAGCATTTAGAGAAATCATATAGAACTGTATGAGACTATACGTCTTATGAAGATAATCATGGTTTCATACGCAGTTTCTTCTCTCCGTCCAGTCAGTTCTGTCGATCCCATTGGAGTCATCCTTCGCATCGTCCCTGTCCGAAAAACAGAACCAAGCCACGCCTTCGATAAAGGAAATGAGTTCGTCGTCTGATTAGATACAGGAGATGTCGCAGAAGTCTGACCTTCCCTCTCGGTTAATTGTAGATTAATCAGAAGTTAAATATTCATGGAGCTGAGCTCCTGGTGTTATTGTGCTGGACCAGTGTGACAGTGGATACTGATGGCAGATTTAGTGCCTGAGAACATCTGTGAAGGGGTGAGAGGGGCAGCACTGTATAAATAGAGCGGTCTGTCTTCTGAAGACGTTGGACTGCTGTCGTTTTTCTTAGAAGACAGGAAGTTGGTAACTTTCAGCAACTTTCAATCTTCCTTTTTAGGTCATGTAGGACTGCTAAAACTCTCCCTCTCCATCTTCATCAATCCTCCCTCCCGCTCTCTCTCTCTCCTCTCTCTCTCTCTCTCTCTCTCTCACTCTCTCTCCTCTCTCTCTCTCTCTCCTCTTGTCAGAGACCGTTCAATAATTCGTCTGCTCTGTCTGTCTGTCTGTCTGTCTGTCTCTCTCTCTCTCTCTCTCTCTCTCTCTCTCTCTCTCTCTCTCTCTCTCTCTCTCTTATCCAGTCCGGAGACATACAACATGATGATTTTTGGTGATTAGGCGGATATCATCATGTTTCGAATGTGATACTTTTTTTTTGTTGTTTTTTTTTGGGTTGAAATGACTAGAAATGCCGGACAACAGAATACGCAACTGACCGCTTGAAACATCTTGACCGAATAAACAGAGATGGGTCAGTGATGTTAGAAAGCATTTCTCTTGTTTCCTTTAGGGTTTGTGTGAACAGAAGAACATGAAGAAAACAAAATGCACTTTTTGTCATAATCGTCCATATTTTTCTAAGTTTAAAACAAACGTACATGACTGGCCAGTGCAAATGGACATTCAGAGCACAAAAAGAAATTTAAAAAAACAAACATATAGACGATTTAACGAATGAAGAAAGAAGGAAAGAAAGGGTTAAAAATTTTTTTAAAGAATCAATGAATGATAGTAAGCAGCAACGATAAAGAGAAGAGGAGAAAGAAGAAGGGGGGAAAAAGAGGGGAAAAGGGGGGGAGGGGGGGGAAAAGGAAAAAGGGGGAAGGTGGAAGGAGGTGAAGTTTTGATAGGGAAAAAAAGAAGAGGGAGGAAGAAAAGGGTGAAAGAAAAGAAGGGTAAAAAAGGGGGAAAAAGGCAATTTGGAGGAGGGGGAAAAGAAGAAAAAAGGGGAAAAAGAAAAAGGGGGAAAAAGGAGTCGGGAGGGAAGAAAAAGAAAGAAGAAGAAGGGAGGAAGACAGAAAATGGAGGGCGGAAGAAGGGGAAAAAAGAAGAAGAAGAGAGGGGAAAAAGAAGAGAATCCCGAGGACGGAAAGAAGAAAAGAGGAAAAAGAAGGAAAAAAAAAAACAACAAAAAGGGGTTTCCGCCTTTAAATTAACGAACAGACCCTAACCCAATCTTTTGATCGAACCCCGGAAAAATTGTGCGAGAAACCAAAAAAATTGGGGTGTTTATGGCTGGAGAAAAAAAAAGGAAAAGGGGGTTTTTATTCCTTTTCACCCCCTTTAAAAAGTTGTGGAAGTGCTTCGTGTAAAAACGAGGTTTTTTGAAGGAGATCAGAGGGTGAAAAAATTTTTGTATGTGTTTTTTTTACATGCTGTCGAAAATAAAAAGTTTTGAATATTTATCATTTGAAACCCCTTTATTTTTTCATGAAAATACTTTTTTAAAAAATAGAGTTTATCAAATCAACAACCCACCCCAACAAAAAAAAAAAACAACAACAAACAAGGAACGAAAAATCACGGTTTATGTTCGGGGGGGGGGGGGGGGGGGGGGGGGGGGATATTTGTCCCTTTTTGTTTGGGATTTACTTTGTTACGATTCGATCAAAATTAAAGAATTTTTACCTTGGACCATGTTTTGCCTGTTTGGTAGAAAAACGGTTCTTTACTTTGTGGATGTTGCGAGAGAAAAGGGAAAGGGAACCCGGGGGAAGATTGCCACTTGCTAAAGGGAATTTTGACAAGAATAAAATCTGGGAAAGGATTTTTTAAATTTATGTGAGAATGCACATCCAGCAATTAATTCAATTTTTTTGTTTTGGGGCCCTACAGGGTTTGGTATAAAATCAGGGTGTGCAAGAAAAATGGATTGTGTCCATAGTTTTTTCTGGAGGAATATTTCAGTGGGCCCCGCAAGGAGTGCTATGAAGACATAAAGATATCCCTTTTTGAATTTTTCCCCGTGCTTTTTTTTTTTTTTATCCCAGAAAAAAAAACCCTGCAAAGGGGGAAAATTTAAGATGTATTTCCCCCTCCCTCAAGTGGTGAATTTAGTGCTTCCCAAAAATCCTTGAGCCCCAGCGAAAAATCCACTGTGGGGAGGAGCTTGTGGCAAAAAAACCCCCAATAGGCCCCTTTAAGGGGCTCGAAACCCCAACTTCCGCCTTAAACCCTTTAAACCCCTTTATGACGGGCCTATGCGTTGGTTTTTCCCCTATTGTTCTACCCCATGAGTCAGGGGTTTGTAAAACATAAAAACCCCTCCCTTCTAGGAGTGCAAGCATGTGTTTGTTCTAGATTTCATTTTCTTTTGGGAATTGACTTGTTGTAATGTTCCCCCAAAAGTCCCCCCCCCCCCCCCCCCCCCCCCCCTTTTTTTTTTTTTTTTTGAAAAAAAAGATAACAAAATTTAAAGGGTTTTGTAGGTAAGTGAATTCAATCTGTCTGTTAAAATAAGAAATTTATTTGATTTATCAAAGTTTTTTTTTTTGTATTTTTTGGATGATGGAAAGTCTGTGGCCCCTGATAGTCACAGTGTTACCCACTACCTTTTTTTCGAAGATATGCTTGATTTGGGGTTTGTGTGTGTGTGTGTCAGGGATGAGAACGCTCCCCCGGTTCTCCGCCCTTCCCCGGGTTTTTAAAAAAAACTCCGCCCTTCGAAAAAAATTTTCCCCCAAAAAAAAAAAAAAAAAAAATATCGCGATTTTTTGCCCCCAAACTGGGGAGGGGGCGAGATTCCCCAAAAGGGGTTTTTATCGGTTGTGGCCCAAATGCAATTCCCCTTAAACCAAGACATGTTTTAACATCCCTGGCTTCCCCCCCCCCATTGGGAAATGACGGAGTGATTTGTTTTTGGGGCTAAATTCGTTAAATTTTTCGATGAATGCAGGTAGCATTCCCACTACCAGACCCTTTCACTCCTAGCCAGCTTTGAGTGATTGTGCACGGTCAGATCACTCCGTGGTCGAGTTTTGTGTTCAAACATGTTTAAACACAAGTGGCACCTACTGCATTCATCGTGTCCAATTTCCATACCGCGGGAAAATTTTCGGTTGCGTGCGAGCCTTATCACTCACACCGATCACCCAAATGCATTCCCACTATTTTGGTGTACACCGCGTTCCACTGTCGGAGTGAAAGTTGTGCGTGAAAGTTCTGAGTGATCGTGGATCACTCAGGAGTGAAGCGACAAAGGGCCCTTTCACTCCAAAATAGTGGGAATGCATTTGGGTGATCGGTGTGGCTGGCAAGGCTCGCACGCAACCGAAAATTTTCCCGCGGTATGGAAATTGGACACGATGAATGCAGTAGGTGCCACTTGTGTTTAAACATGTTTGAACACAAATCTCGACCACGGAGTGATCTGACCGTGCACAATCACTCAAAGCTGGCTAGGAGTGAAAGGGTCTGGTAGTGGGAATGCTACCTGCATTCATCGAGAACTTTAACGAATTTAGGCCCCAAAACACAATCACTCCATCATTTCGCTCATAGTGGGAAGGGGTTTTACAGCGCCGATCGACCGAGTGTCATTTGTGAGTCATGGCGTCGAACGAAATCGCAAAAAAAGGAAAAAATATCCCAACCGTTGGAAAGAAAACTGGCTCGAGGAAGAGGTGTGTGGGAGTAGAGTTGGAGATAGCATATGCAAAAGCAGTGAAGAGCAGGTGTTATGTGTTGCTTGCACAAGAAAATCGGCTTCGGAAGTCGTGGCTTCATTACGATTGCTGGTGTTAAATTAGTGTTGATTTTGACTAAGAATAGCATTAGTTAGTATAAAAAAAAAAGAGTTCAATGAGAGGTGTAATTTTGGACTAAGACTCAATTGAAAGACTTCATTCAGTGGTGTAGGTGTTTCACAGATCGTATGAGGCCTACACTACAGATCAACCTCTTGAGAACTGTAAATAAAGAAGTATCGAAAGACAAATGCCAGCATAGAGTGTGATATTCTACCAAGGACACACTGAAGCAGAAAAGAAAAAAGGCCTACTTCTACTACTACTAGCAGGTAAGGCCAAATTGTTTTTGTATTTATGTGCCTTTTGTGAAAAACTGAAATATAGTTTAGTTTTAATAGTAATGCCTTGTGTGAAATGTGATTTTAATAACAGAATGTAGATAAATTTAGTTCAATTTAGATAAGGGCTAGAAACATATTTTGATGGTTTTAAATGTGGATTTTTCTTGTTTATATATTAAAAATGCTTCAGCTTCAGGGGGCGCTGCCCCCTGACCCCGCAGGGGCGTTGCCCCTTGACCCCACTGGGGGCTCTGCCCCCAGACCCCCAACAGAAAAATCTCCTCTGCTTTTTTAAAATCTGTTCTCATCCCTGGTGTGTGGGTGTGTGTGGGTGTGTGTGTGTTTGTGTGTGTGTGCTAAACTTGCTATCCCATGGAAGGTTATAACACACTCGGAGATAGATGTGCAGATATATGATTAATTGTATGTTTGCTGGTGTATATAGCCATATAATTATATCTATGCTGTATGGATGGATTTATGCATATTAATCTGTGCTGGGTTATGTTCATGGTTGTGCATATACGTATAAATGCACAAAAAAAAAAGAATATTAAAAAAGAAAGTTGGGGTGGGGGGTGGGGGGGGGGAGGGTTGCGGGGTGATGTCTGGGGGCCTGGAAAATAGAGAGAAGATGAAAAGCATAAACAAAATATATGGATAGAAAGACTGACGAACGTAAGGCGAGCGAACGGATGGATGGATGGATGGATGACTGGACAGACAGACCAACGGATATACAACAGGCGGATGGATGGACGGACTAGGAGCAAGAGCAACTGGCGTCGGTTACTTTTATCGATGAAAAAACAAATCGCATTTTCAAAATATGTTATATACGTTAAAACTGTGAATGCACTTGTATGTGTTCTATCAATCTGAAATAAAGGCAGCACAAACGATCATCTCTCCATCCAAATACCTCCTGGAACTCCTTGGAAACAAACAAAAAGAAAAGCTCGCCCCACTCCCTCCCTACACCCTAATCACCCGACTAACAACCGCATTTAAGGCGACTTTTACATCACAACCAACCCTTCATCTACACGATATACACCGTGCCGGTACCTCAACCCCTCCACTGCGGTACAAGCAAGTTACGCCTAATTGTGCACCCCTTTCCTCCCAATGCTCCCACCAAGGCCTCCCCCCCCCCCCCCCCCCCCCCCCCCCCCCCCCCCCCCCCCCCCCCCCCCCCCCCCCCCCCGCTCTTGTCCTCGATCCAGTTTTCTTTACGTGGACAAAAGGTCAGACTTGCAGACTTCTTCCTTGACCTTATCGGAGACCTCGCGCAGCGCAGGGCAAAGGTCAATTTCATCTCCCAGGGACATGCAGGAGTTGGCGTCTGTGTAGCCACTGCAGACGAACTCCACACAGTGCTGCAAGAAGAGAGAACACAGTCCCATGAAAAGTGTTGGAATCAAGACTTCGTTCTTTGTTTGTCGGTTCGTTTGCTTGTTTTAACTCACGTGCGTATCATGTGTGTGTATGTGTGTGTGTGTGTGTGTGTGTGTGTGTGTGTGTGTGTGTGTGTGTGTGTGTGTGAAACTTTATTATCAACATTAGTCGGCAAATAAAAGCGTTAGCAGAAGCAAACCTGGCTGAAAAATAGTGACGGTAGTACATCTGCGTCCAACGTTTTCAGCAATGATTTCAATATTATAAAACTGGCATGTTCATAGAAAGTTTAACTCATCGTCGTAGGTCTGTACATTGATAAAGCATATCCACTGACATCCTAACTACAAATGTTAACATGTTTTTGTAGACTCAGACCAGTGAATGTCAAGTGATTTATACAGGCAGAGGAGCAGATATAGGTAAAGGTATTGCAGATTACAGAATAAGGATCGCTCAAATGCCATTGAATCCATTTTTAAACCTTTAAGCATCAATGAAAGACATTCAGACGCTGCATCTTCAAAACCTTTCCTCCACTTTGTTTGAGTTTCCCTCTCTGACTAAATTGACAATACTAGAAGCACCGAGACACAGAATAAACTTTTGGGTCTAATGCAATGACGCAGGCCCTGACGGGTATCGTGTGATCACTTGCTGTCAACGTTCGCATTTGGATGGATGTAAAATCATATGGTCCCGTGCTTTGGTTTTGTTCTAGATGAAATATATTCAGTTTCAATGTGAAGAGGTTTTTTTTGTCTCCGTGCTTTGATTTTGTTCTAGATGAAATACATTCCATTTAAATATGAACTTGTTCTAGATAGAGTACATTCCATTTAAATGTGAACTTGTTCTAGATAAAATACACTCCATTTAAATGTGAAGAGGTTCATTTCGTATCCGTGTTTTGATTTTGTTCTAGATAAGATACATTCCATTTAAATGTGAACTTGTTCTAAATAAAAGACATTCCATTTCAATGTGAAGAGGTTCAAATCGTCCCCGTGCTTTGATTTTGTTCTATATGAAATACGTTCTATTTCAATGTGAAGAGGTTAGCTAATGAGCGTCATCCGTGGGCTACTTGTATTGCTGCGCCACTGGGTCTGGAACTGAGGTGGGGCAGTCAGCAGTCATGTGAAGCAGACGACAGAAAGGAAAGGGGCAGGCGGGTATGGGGATGGCTCAGTGGTGGAGGATCGACAGCTCAGTCAGGCATTGCGAGTTTGAATCCCGATGGCGTCCAACATACACCATTTTCACCGCCCATCTTGAAGAGTGTTGTATTTTGTGGTGTTGTCAGTGAAATGTCTACGCTCCAGTTGGTGTCCCATTCCCGTCTGCCATACCATTATACTGTTGGTATGGAGGGTACCTGAAGTTAACCATAATACAGAGAGAGAGGGGGGGGAGGGGGGAGCGCTAGAATTGAGTAAGAGTGGGATAGCGGAACGGAGAGAGACAGAGTCAGAGAGGAGCAGCAGATGAGTGATTACTGTCCTTGGGAGAGGGGGGGGGGGGGGAGGGAGGGAGGGAGGAGTAGGAAGAGGAAGAGGAGAAGAAGGAGGAGGACGAAGTACTGACCGCTATAAACAAGAGAGAATGCCCGTGGCTGGAGATATATCTCAGATGCAGGGGTTGACAAGCAGGAAGAAGAAGAAGAAGACCAAAAAGAACAAAACGAAACTGTTGACCTTAAGAGAAGAAACAGGACTGTCCAGGTCATGGGACATACATCTCTGATGTGGGGACTAGGCCATCAGAGAGAGAGAGAGAGAGAGAGAGAGAGAGAGAGAGAGAGAGAGAGAGAGAGAGAGAAAAGAAAAAGAGGAAGAAGAAGAAGAAGGAAATACTGACCCTGAAGGCAGAGACAGGACTGTCCATATTGCTGGAGATACACCTCTGATGTTTGGGTTTGCCCACCAGAGGCCAGCACAGGTTAGCGGCCATGTAACGCAGGTCCTCTCCCTTCTGAAGGCAATTCTTGGCCATGGCTCTCTGGGCTGCAGCACAGCTGTAGTCGCTGAAACAGTGGAATAAACAGTTTGACCAGTGCTTGTAAGAGGATTATATTAAAGTACTATTTTTTCCTTTACCGTTCTGTTTATTTGTTTTATGAAGGGGGCATAGATCGTAAAGATATAAAAACGGCCAGAGGGTTCACTCCTTAGTTTCTAGGATGTAACTCCAACATTGCCATGACTTGAAACAAATTTCAATATAAAACAGAATGTCCCAAAGTTGCAAGTCTTTGAAATTAGTGTATTGATGCTGGTGCATTGTTTTAAACTACCATTACAGATGTATTTCATAACCTGAAAACATCAAACCGAAACGAATCTATAAATAATCTGTTTCGTGTGTGTGTGTGTGTGTGTGTGTGTGTGTGTGTGTGTGTGTGTGTGTGTGTGTGTGTGTGTGTGCGTGCGTGTGTATGTGCGTGTGTGTGCGTGTGTGTGTGTGTGTGTGTGTAGAAAAGATCTACTTGGCAGTAATTATCTACATTTACTCCTATTTCAAAAATACGTTTTGATTTCATTTTGTCAGTGATCTAATAAAAAGTCTGTTGGAAAAAAAAAATGTTACAAAATGATCTCAGTGTTTACTTCTGTTTTCAAAAGACTGATGCCAAGGTATTATAAAGATATTCTCAGATATTTAAGCCACACTTTAGCCGTGTAAAGTCTTGTCTTGTGACGCTTAACCTTCTGTGACCAGTCTAGAGTCGTTGGATGACATTTTCTTCGTTCCTCATGTCTGTGTGATTTCCTCCCAAGGGAAGTTAGCATGCAGGAGGAAGATTGAACCATACACATGCTGGACAAACGATTACCACAGCTCTAAATGAGATAAAACTGAGACCTTAAATGACACAGATTTAAACGGCATCAAGACAGACCATTTGAGTGATCACAGTCAAATATGTGATTAATTTTCCTATTCTTATTACTACAGACGGCAACAAGAGCAACAACAACATCAACAACAACATGTGCTTGTAACTTGATTAGAAAAAGACCTGTTCCGAAAAGAAAATCAGGGGAATACAACGCCTGTCTTTACACTGCAAATAGAGTTATCTTTCCTCGGGTTATGCGCAAAGCAAAGAGATCTAGAGAGTCGCGTTTGATGTGAAGTGCCAAGCCAGGAGAACGATCGGGATACTGACTGTCTGCACTACACGCGCGCCGTTTCACACGCATGTTTTGGCATTTTCTCTCTCTGGTTCACCTGGTAAACTGACTGACGAGACAGAACTGCTTTGGGCATCTGTCCCATAAAAACGGCGTGGTCACTCTCGCTGAACGCGAGCTCTCACACAGATTACCTCCATTCTCTCTCTCTCTCTCTCTCTCTCTCTCTCTCTCTCTCTCTCTCCAAGTTATTTTTTCTTTCTGACTCTGTCACTCTCGCCTTCTCTCTCCCTTCTGCTCTCTCCGAGTGTATTTCTCGTTTTCTGTCTCTCTCCGTATCTCCGTATCTCCGTGCCTCTCTTTGTGTTTTGTGGTTGTTCTGTCCCCACACCCTCCGTTTTCCTCCTCCCTCCACCCCCCCCCTCTCTCTCTCTCTCTCTCTCTCTCTCTCTCTCTCTCTCTCTCTCTCTCTCTCTCACCACCCCCTCTCTCTCTCTCTTCTCTCTCTCTCTCTCTCTCTCTCTCTCTGTGTGTGTGTGTGTGTGTGTGTGTGTGTGTGTGTGTGAGGAGATTTGCTTTAATTTCGTTTGAGCATACAGACTGTGGCAGCCACACGTAGCGTCTGAACAGTGGGCCAGACCTGAAAAACATGGGCTAATTCACCTTCTCAGATTACCCTGTAGACTGCTGATGAGCTGTTACCCTGTGGTGTTTAATACGCGAGAGTAGAAGTGGTCCATTCTTCTTCGATCTTTCTGCTGTGAGAACAGCTCAGAATCACGACTAAAAAGCAGGCCCAGTGGTCACTTGTCCAGAATGAACTGAGACAAAAACCAGCTATTTTCACTATTTTATATTCAACACCTCCACCGTGGTTTTCTACTAGAATGTCCACCTGTCACCCCCTCTCCGCTCACACCGGTTTAAAATAAACGTCAACTGACCATGTCAGGCAACTCTCAACAGACTTGCCTGACCCCCAAAACCATTAGAACGCCCACTTTGAGAAAGCCAGTTTTCAGAGAACAGTGATCAGACGACTATTAGCTCGAAGCCAACGCTGACATCAGGGGTGGGGATACCCAATCACTAACAGGATCCAACTGCGCTGCAGTTGGGTTTCACTGGTCACGTATAATGGAAATGAAAAGAATCAGCTCTCACTGGAATATTTTGGAACACTCCATCATTTCATCAGTTGAGCAGTTTCGTGATGAAATTGCTCTGTAAGGTTTACATATTAGGACACCAAAAGCTCCGTTTATTTAAAAGATGAGACAACCACATGATTAAGAGCTTGGTTGGCTTCTGTGAGATCTCAACACTGAACAGTCACAACAGCTGTTATTGTACTTTTATCGCCAAAAATGGCATGAAAACAAATCCTTTGGGTTTCAAACGTCAACATAGAAACGGACTGGTACACCCATTTTGTTTGTTTTATTTTATTGTTGTATTTGTTGTTGTTGCTGTTGTTTTGTTTCATGAGAAATAATGAGGGAGTATTTTGTACAGGAACTTCTGTGAGATTTGCAAAGTGACTCTGAGTGTTGCTGTCTGTGATGACTGTGCCAACTTACGTCTGAATGATCCCCATGTTGGAAAAGATGTTGTAGAAGATGGTGGCCTGGCGGTTCTCTCGCCATTCCATGGCTTTCTTGAAGCTCTTCCCTCTCTTGAGTTCCGTTGCCTGCAACACAAATAAACAGACCGGCTGTTTTTCCTCACGCCATGAACAGTGTTGCGTGTTATTTTATCATAACTTTCTTTTATTGTCAATGGTAGTTGTGAGTGGATGATACTATTTATCGCCACAGCTCCTCTTAACCCATCTCGCTCTGAAATCATAGGCCTCTGAGGACGGCTGTTATAAAATCTGTTTTTTGCACTTATGGAGTGAACTGAAAAGCCATAGTATTACCTAAGATGTGACACCACACGTGTGACTTGTATCCAATGAGAAACTGCATCCACACGGAAGTAGCGAATCACGTACATGTACTCCACTGGTCAGACTTGAAGGTCGACAATGAGTATGGAGCCAACAAATTACTTTAATGCAGTTAGAACTCTAGGACATGTTTACAGTTATACAAACATGTGTACGGGAATTTCTATTCTTTCTTCAGAACCAGCCTTGATGAGGAGAGTGACTCTGGGACAGAGCTAGAGAGCCACCAGCAACAGTGCTTGTGACTTTGCCAGCTGGAAAGGTTGGGCCTCATGGGTATTCCTTATGTTACATTATGGTATGTTCGCAATAGAGCGTGAGACTACAACAGGAGAACCGATGAGTTGATATGGTGTGAGCGGCAACACTACCTGCTCCCGTGTATTCCTTCAGTTCATATGATCAGCGTTATTATCGTAGTTTATTTGTTTGTTGTTTGCTATTTCTTTTGACCTCGTTTTAAACATTTTCTCCGCCGTCCACAATGCTGTGCCCAGACACAGTGAGTCTCCGACAGTTCACAATGCTGTGCCCAGACACAGTGAGCCTCTGACAGTTCACAATGCTGTGCCCAGACACAGTGAGCCTCTGACAGTTCACAATGCTGTGCCCAGACACAGTGAGCCTCTGACAGTTCACATGCTGTGCCCAGACACAGTGAGCCTCTGACAGTTCACAATGCTGTGCCCAGACACAGTGAGCCTCCGACAGTTCACAATGCTGTGCCCAGACACAGTGAGCCTCTGACAGTCCACAATGCTGTGCCCAGACACAGTGAGCCTCCGACAGTTCACAATGCTGTGCCCAGACACAATGAGCCTCCGACAGTTCACAATGCTGTGCCCAGACACAGTGAGCCTCTGACAGTCCACAATGCTGTGCCAGACACAGTGAGCCTCCGAAAGTTCACATGCTGTGCCCAGACACAGTGAGCCTCCGAAAGTTCACAATGCTGTGCCCAGACACAATGAGCCTCCGACAGTTCACAATGCTGTGCCCAGACACAGTGAGCCTCTGACAGTCCACAATGCTGTGCCCAGACACAGTGAGCCTCCGACAGTTCACAATGCTGTGCCCAGACACAGTGAGCCTCCGAAAGTTCACAATGCTGTGCCCAGACACAATGAGCCTCCGACAGTTCACAATGCTGTGCCCAGACACAGTGAGCCTCCGACAGTTCACAATGCTGTGGCCAGACACAGTGAGCCTCCGACAGTCCACAAAGCTGTGCCCAGACACATTGAGCCTCCGACAGTTCACAATGCTGTGCCCAGACACAGTGAGCCTCCGACAGTTCACAATGCTGTGCCCAGACACAATGAGCCTCCGACAGTTCACAATGCTGTGCCCAGACACAGTGAGCCTCCGACAGTCCACAATGCTGTGCCCAGACACAATGAGCCTCCGACAGTTCACAATGCTGTGCTCAGACATAGTGAGCCTCCGACAGTTCACAATGCTGTGCCCAGACACAGTGACCCTCTGACAGTCTACAATGCTGTGCCCAGACACAGTTAGCCTCCGACAGTTCACAATGCTGTGCCCAGATACAGTGAGCCTCTGACAGTCCACAATGCTGTGCCCAGACACAGTGAGCCTCCGACAGTTCACAATGCTGTACCCAGACATAGTGAGCCTCCGACAGTTCACAATGCTGTGCCCAGACACAATGAGCCTCCGAAAGTTCACAATGCTGTGCCCAGACACAATGAGCCTCCGACAGTTCACCATGCTGTACCCTGACACAGTGAGCCTCTGACAGTTCACAATGCTGTGCCCAGACACAGTGAGCCTCCGACAGTTCACAATGCTGTGCCCAGACACAGTGAGCCTCCGACAGTTCACAATGCTGTGCCCTGACACAATGAGCCTCCGACAGCTCACAGTGCTGTGCCCAGACACTTTGAGCCTCGACAGTTCACAATGCTGTGCCCAGACACAATGAGCCTCCGACAGTTCACAATGCTGTGCCCAGACACAGTGAGCCTCCTACAGTTCACAATGCTGTGCCCAGACACAATAAGCCTCCGACAGTTCACAATGCTGTACCCAGACACAGTGAGCCTCTGACAGTTCACAATGCTGTGCCCAGACACAGTGAGCCTCTGACAGTTCACAATGCTGTGCCTAGACACAGTGAGCCTCCGACAGTTCACAATGCTGTGCCCAGACACATTGAGCCTTCGACAGTTCACAATGCTGTACCCAGACACAGTGAGCCTCTGACAGTTCACAATGCTGTGCCCAGACACAATAAGCCTCCGACAGTTCACAATGCTGTACCCAGACACATTGAGCTCCGACAGTTCACAATGCTGTACCCAGACACAGTGAGCCTCTGACAGTTCACAATGCTGTGCCCAGACACAATAAGCCTCCGACAGTTCACAATGCTGTACCCAGACACATTGAGCCTCCGACAGTTCACAATGCTGTACCCAGACACAGTAAGCCTCTGACAGTTCACAATGCTGTGCCCAGACACATTGAGCCTCCGACAGTTCACAATGCTGTACCCAGACACAATGAGCCTCCGACAGTTCACAATGCTGTGGCCAGACACAGTGAGCCTCTGACAGTTCACAATGCTGTGCCCTGACACAATGAGCCTCCAACAGTTCACAATGCTGTGCCCAGACACAGTGAGCCTCTGACAGCTCACAATGCTGTGCCCAGACACAATGAGCCCCAAACAGTTCACAATGCTGTGCCCAGACACAATGAGCCGCAACAGTTCACAGTGCTGTGCCCAGACACAATGAGCCACGACAGTTCACAATGCTGTACCCAGACACAGTGAGCCTCCGACAGTTCACAATGCTGTGCCCAGACACAATGAGCCTCCGACAGTTCACAATGCTGTACCCAGACACAGTGAGCCTCCGACAGTTCACAATGCTGTGCACAGACACAATGAGCCTCCGACAGTTCACATGCTGTACCCAGACACAGTGAGCCTCCGACAGTTCACAATGCTGTGCCCAGACACAATGAGCCTCTGACAGCTCACAATGCTGTGCCCAGACACAATGAGCCTCCGACAGTTCACAATGCTGTACCCAGACACAGTGAGCCTCCGACAGTTCACAATGCTGTGCCCAGACACAGTGAGCCTCCGACAGTTCACAATGCTGTGCCCAGACACAGTGAGCCTCCGACAGTTCACAATGCTGTGCCCAGACACAGTGAGCCTCTGACAGTTCACAATGCTGTGCCCAGACACAATGAGCCTCCGACAGTTCGCAATGCTGTGCCCAGACACAGTGAGCCTCCGACAGTTCACAATGCTGTGCCAGACACAGTGAGCCTCCGACAGTTCACAATGCTGTGCCCAGACACAGTGAGCCTCCGACAGTTCACAATGCTGTGCCCTGACACAATGAGCCTCCGACAGTTCACAATGCTGTGCCCAGACACAATGAGCTCCGACAGTTCACTGCCCCAATGGCCTTTAGACTATGGGACTTTAGTCTTTCTTTTAATTTAAACAACAGCGTGACACAAAAGCGAATGGATAGAACATTACAGAAATGTTAGCTGCGTACTGAAAACACTCTCACAATACAGAAAACAGTGTCCTGGGTTCATCCAAAACTGCATTAGCCCACTGAAGGTACCCACGGAGACAACCAAGTGTTTAAGGAGAACGCACATAATGGTTAACACTACCAGAGGAAACACACGCTACCGAAATTCCAACAACGACATTCTGAACGGCTAGAGGACACAAATCATGGTATGGCACAGCTGTGACATCAAGAGGATGAAAGTGATGCTTAGCAGATGGAGTGTATGTCTGGGAGTGCACGGGAGTCCTTCTACCATAGGAAAGCCATGCAGCGATGATCAGTCAGAGTGGTATGAGACCAGATATTGTACAAAATCTGATTCTGATTGAATCCACTGTGCCATATCAAAGCATAATAGAGCGAGCTCACATCTACAAGACAATAAGTATATCCGTCTGGTCAGCACTTTGAGAGAATCTAGCTTCCAAACCAACATATTCGCCATAGAGTTTGAAGGAAGTGTGCTTGGAGGCTCATCAGCTTACGATCTCATGAAACAACTCGAAATTTCTAGTAAGAAAAGAACCACCTTAGAGGCAATAACCTTGACAGCTGAAAAGAGTTCCAGCTGTAACTGGTGCAGGAGGATCCAAGTGAACTTTATAAGGCTGAAATTTCCCAACTAGAACAGATGTCTGAAAGCAATGCGGTAAAGCATCCGTTAAAAATGAAAGAAAAAAGCAGCGCCTTTTGACGCCCGCCCATCCACCTTTTGTTTTCAGATACTTACTGACTTAGGCCCATAGCTCAAGGCTGAGCATAGGCCATCGACAACACTCCGCCATTGCACTCGGTTCTGGGCTTCTCGCTGAATGCCTGTCCAGTTGGTCCCCTGCCTCTTCATCTCTGCCTCAGTGTCTCGCCTCCAGCTGCTGCGAGGTCGGCCTCTCTTCTCCATGTCAGGGTTTGGCGTGTGGTGCTGGATGCTGGCTTCCTGAGAGTGTGTCCAGTCCAGCTCCACTTCCTCTGCAGAATCTGCTTGGCAACTGGTTCTTGCCCAGCTTGCTTCTATAGATCTTCATTGTTGATCTTCTCTGCAATCGATTTTGAAGATGCGCCTTCTCCAAGTCTCGCAGCCGTAGAGCAGAACCCACTTCACGTTTGAATTGAAGATACGCAATTTTATCGTCCTTCAGATCTCTCCTGAGGCCCAGATGTTCTATAGCTTGATGAATGCTGTTCGCGCCTTGCCTGTCCTGGCTATGATGTCTCGGTCGGTACCCCCTGCTTGTCAACTACGCTTCCCAAGTAGACAAAGGAATCTACTTCCCTGATGGACTCGCCTCTGACTGTGACTGGCCTGCTGCCTGTGGTGTTGATCTTCATTAGCTCGGTCTTCTTTTTTGTTTTCAGATAGATTTCTATCAATTATCTTATTTAGAATTCCTTTTTTCCCCTTCGCTGAGTGATCTTGTTTGTGTTTGGGGGACACTTTGCATACAGAAAATGCAGACAGAGGCTAATAGTTTCTTCACAGAGCGAAACAGCTGTTGCTTGCAGATCCTATTAACCTTCACACTGGAGAAACAATCAAAGTTACAAAGCACTCAAAGAAAAAGGATTGCTTCTCATCCCCCAGCTCCGTTCTCTTTAAAACGTGTCTGTTGTTCAGGTTTTGTATTTTGATTGGGATGGATTTTCATTTTCGCCCCACTCCCTGCATGAAAATTAAATGTATTACAATCATCATCATAATATATAAATACGTGTACACGTGTCACGTGTATGATATATACATATGTACACGTGTATACGTGTATAATATATATATATATATATATATATATATATATATATAATATATATATATATATATATATATATATAGTTAAAAGTAATAAGAGGAATCTTAAAACTATCTACAAATTTGTTTCAAGTAATAAGAGGAATCTTAAAACTATCTACAAATTTGTTTCTATATCTCTCTCTCTATATATATATATGTGTGTGTGTGTGTGTGTGTGTGTGTGTGTGTGTGTATGTGTGCGTGTGCGTGCGTGCGCGCGCGCGCGCGCGTGCGTGCGTGCGT
>CM031607.1:56270436-56287936 GCA_018398815.1 Conus ventricosus | reverse complement strand
TAAAGCCTAAGCCTGCCTGTCATGGAGATGTTATTGTCCTTCCAGACCAGTTTTGGTCTGGACCACACAGACGCTGTCTTTGCTGCACGTTAAAGGGTTTCTGATCTGGATCCCTCATTGTTAAAGCGTTTCATCGTACATCTGAAGAAAAACACTCCCTAGAAGAAGACTGTTCTCGGGGAAACACACAATAAAGAAACACAAATAAAAGAGACAGCACCTTTGACACTGACGCGTTCCCTTACTGCCCAGCCACACACCCACCTTGCAGGCAATCTTAAGGTCAGTGCGACCTTCCCACTTGCGGCCGTCGGACATCCTTTCCAAGACCACGAACAGGGTTCGGATGACGTAGAGCTTGTTGCGGTCGCGTCGTTCTCCAGCATTGCCGGGAGACACGGTGATCCGGAAGTTGCCGCACACGGTGTCGCGCACGGCGTTGTACTGGCAGGGGAACTTGATCTGTTCCGCCGTGTCGCCGAAGGTGATCAGCTTTTTGCCGTTCTTCGCTTCGCACAACGCTCTCTTCGCCTGCGACTTGCGTGAGGGGGGCGTTTCAAAATAATAAATTCAACAACAACGAAAACACTTGCAATAAGAATGACGATCATCATCATCATCATCATCATCATCATCATCATCATCGATAATGACTGGATACCATATGATAAAAGTGTCAATGAGTAAAATAATCGTAAACATTCCTGAAATTGCTTTGTAAACAGTGCTTCGTTACGCCTAATTTTTCCACATTTATATACTGATCCAATCCCACTCTTATATACTGATATGATAACAATTTTCTGCTGTTTATATGGATTATTGAGCTGTACTGTTCATTTAATATTAATAATCTTGTTGTTCGTTCCTTATTTCGCATTGTGTTGAATGAAGAAACATCATAAAAATCATAATAATATATTAATAATGACATAAATACACTATTATTACGGCTTGTATTTCTGCTACTACTGCTTCTTCTTGTTTTTCTTCTACTACTACTACTCCTACTACTATTACTATTACTACTAATACTACTACTACTACTACTACTACTGGTGCTGCTCCTGCTGTTGTAGCTGCTGCTGCTGCTACTACTACAACTCTTACTACTCAGACCAACAACGACAAAAATGAAAACAATACCAACAACAATCAGCACAATTATTGTCATCATCAAATAAATAATAATGATAATGATTATGATCATGATGATAATCATAATAATAAAAACAACAATAATATTAATATTAATGATATGCTTATGAAACATTTTCGTTTCTATTTGTAGCATTTAAGGCTTCAAGGTGGATCTTGAAAAAAATGCTTTCATTCTTTCTTTTAACGTATGAGTGCATATTAATGAGAATGATGACATGCAAATTTTGGGGATGATGAAAATGATGACAATGATAATGACAACTGAGAAAAGCTGATAATGATAGACAAAGTACAGCAGTTCCAACATTAATGAAACTTCAATACAACAGGGGAAAGAAAAGGGGCGATGAAAAGAGCGTGGGTGTGTTGGTGTGGGTGTGGGAGGGGGGGGGGGCGGGAAGGAGTGGAGAGAGAGAGAGAGAGAGAGAGAGAGAGAGAGAGAGAAGACAGACAGACAGACAGACAGACAGACAGAAACAGAGACAGAGAGAGACGAAGAGAATACACCTACAATACTACTATTTATTCAGTGTGTGTGTGTGTGTGTGTGTGTGTGTGTGTGTGTGTGTGTGTGTGCTCGCGCGCGCGCGCGCGCGCTCGTGCACGTGTGTATGTGTTCGAATGCATGTATGTGTGCATGTGTTTGTTCGTGCATTTTAATAGAGTTTCAACAACAACAAAAGCAACAATTACAACAACAACAATGATAATAACTACAATGATAATAATGAAAATGATAATAATGATATAAGATTATTTGAAAAAAGAAATATTGTGTTCACGTGCAATGGTCATTTTTTCATCCTTTTCGTGTTATTACTGTTACATTATTTCAGTACAGATCAGCAGAACAAGACCTTTTTATGATACTTCATTTAGTCCAAGACTGTGGTACTTTAACACATTATTATGTGTATGAAACTTTGCACAACTGATTTGCTTTTATTGGAGGCAATGCAATATGCACAACTGATTTGCTTTTATTGGAGGCAATGCAATATGCACAACTGATTTGCTTTTATTGGAGGCAATGCAATATGCACAACTGATTTGCTTTTATTGGAGGCAATGCAATATTCTGTGTTCTGTCTATATTTCCACGTACTCACCAAGGACCAGTATGGCCAAGACGGTGACAGCTAGAACGATCTTCATCTTGACCATGCCCTCAAGATGACTGCTTCAAATCTGGTTGGGGGAAGAGGGGTGAGGGGGTAGGGGCAAGTGAGAAGAAAATAATTATCATTATAAATACCACTCCACCTACTTGTCTTGCTCTACTCCCCCCCCCTCTCCCCTCCCCCCTTTCCTTTCCTCCCCAAACACACACACACACACACACACACACACACACACACACACACACACACACACACACAGATAGACAGACAAACAGACAGACAGACAGACAGAAAGGCAGTCTTACGTTGAGGCAAAACCTTTTTTGTTCTTAGCGCTGGAGTTTGTTCATTATTCTACGGCAGTTTCCACGATAAACTACACTAGTTTTTGTCCAAGAACAAATGAGTCCATCTATATATAACTAATAACAGCATGATATATTACTTTGATAAGCCCCCTGGTTTATAAGTGTTCAGTTCGTTCATTTTAATCTAAAGCAGTTTCCACAATAAACTGACAATGTCGTTTTCCTTCCTTAAATACATTGACCTATCTATATACACAACCGACAGGGGATGAACACAGAGAGAGAGAGAGAGAGAGAGAGAGAGAGAGAGAGAGAGAGAGAGAGAGAGAGAGAGAGAGAGTAGAAAAAAATTGAAAGGAGAGCTTGACAGCAGAAGGTCTTCAGAGAAAAAATTCCCTTCAGACAAGAGTTTTGTCCCTGAACTCCTTAAGGGGGCTCCTTACACTCTATCGTCCCAAAAGGACATTGGCACATCAATACACAACTGACAAGTGTATTGGAAATACATATATGATAACTCTTAAGAAATCATTCGTTTAAAACACTGTACACCATGTGTCTGAACGGCTCTAACGTGGATTCAAAACATGCATGATGGAAAACGGCGGTGAAACCTGACCCCAGTGCCTTCCATCTCCACAGAAACAATCGTCAGACATCTTCCCAGTGATGATGTATCACTTTAACAAATAGACATGCGTTTAACGTGATGGGCGCACGAAAAGGGTGTTCTCTCCCCTGATTGCTCTTCACGCTTCAGAGTTCCTCCCGTGGGAAGATCTGCAGGTCCAGCAAGTGACAACTTTTTCGCTTTATGAAAAGCTCCTCGGGCTTGCTTCTGTCAGTTCCCAGCGAACACCAAGGGAGAGGTGTCAGCTCCCTCTTCAGGGACACTACTAATGTGAGAGGTCAGTGTCAGGCGGCGCAGCGAACCTTCCAGCCGTATGGATGACGGCGGTTCTAGCCTGTGTTGCCGTGGGATGGCTCCTAGACATGTGGGGCGATCGGCGATGGAGCGCTGCCTGACTGCGATTACCGTGGCCTGGGATATCATGCTTTTGAGGGCAGGGCATGGGGGTACCCCTCTCGGGGTCGGACTGAACAATTTCCCACTCGGCCGTAGTCTGCGTGCACTATAGACGGGACTCGTGCAGCGTTCCATCGACTTTCAACGTATTCCCTCTTTAAGGCGGCCTCACGCGGCATAGGACCATCGCCACCCGAGCCTGAAAAAGGCCGCCTGGTGGCTCTGTAGATAGGGCTTTTGAGGAGGAACAGAGGCGAAAAACAAAATTTAAAAAAAGAAGAAAAAAAAAAAAACGCCCACCGCCAGCCGACCGACACCACGAAGTGAACAGGAGTCCACACGGAACCACAGCTAAGGCAGCGACAGACGACAGCCCTCATCCGGAAGCAGGCACAAAACTACTGCCAACGACAACAACAGTCACGAAAAATGCAGACTTCGGTCTGCGAGTATATCTTGTCCAAAAGGACCTCCGGCCAGTAGGACGTACATCTCCACCTTTGACTTGACCTGCTACTGGTTCTGGACTGCCTTGTGATAAGAAACACTTCTGTGTAAACAGAAATCCAGCAGATCCTCCTACCAATAAGAAAGTTGTCCCTAAAAGAAACAAGATGAGCACTCACTGAAGGGGAAAGGAAAATTTGTATCAAAATGATCAAGATTTGTCCAGAAATTCGTTCAGAATTCCTTATGTTTAGATGCTAGTCCTTTAACACAGCAAGTTTTTACAGTCACATCTACGACTGTCACGACCGACCCCTAGAGGTCTGCCCTGACAGGATCGGTCTAGGTGGGAGTGAAGGGAGTGACTGACCTCACACGCTCCGCAAGGAACCACACAATAAAGATTACGATACAACACCCCATTTATTCACACCAGCAAAATAAACATTCCAACACACGCACCATGCACGATCACAATAAAGCACTCAACGCACACAACATGCACAATCACGATCAAGCACTCCAACGCACACAACATGCACAATCACGATCAGCGCTCCAACGCGCACAACATGCACAATCACAATCAAGCACTCCCACACCCACAACATGCACGATTATAAATAAATATTTCGCCATACGACGTACACGATCACAATTACAGCACTCCAGCACATAGACATATACACAATTATAAAGAAATATTTCCAGTGTTGACCCTTTCTCACACCACGGAGTGCGTCACATCCCTGCCCCTGTCAAGTCCGCAGGGAGCACCCTGTCGCACTAGGTGCTCCGAGCCGGGTTGGTTCTCGCAGGGAGTCGCCCAAAGCCGACACCCTCGACTCCCAAGCGGGCAGTGAAGAGCGTGTCCCGGGGGGGGGGGGGGGGAGTAGCTGTTACTGGAGGTCCTGGACGGGGGTCCAGGCCGGCCAGTCGAGACGGCGGGCTCCCCTAGCAGTCCACGGTCCCGACCAGGCGTGGCCTCGACCAGCGCGTGGCACCATCTCGTCCGTGGTCTCAGCCAGAACGTGGCCTCGACCAGCACGTGGCACCATCCAGTTCGTGCTCCAGGTGAAGCCCCCGGGAGGGGGGGAGGACGTAGCTGGGAGGAGAGTCGGAGAGGAGGAAAAGAAGAAGGAAAGAGGAAGGAAGAAGGGTACTGGAACCCTGCCGTCAGTACCGTCTGACCATTGCTGTCAAGTCTTAGCCACTCGCATGATGGGCGAGGGGAAGTGTATTCAACGCACACAGTAACCCATTGAATCAAGTCTTCTCACACGATGCAGGTAAAAGACTGCATAAATCAACAGGTTATAAAACAAATATGAATTATCTTCACCTTCTCTCACTCACGCTTAACGTTTTCCTTCCTTAGGAAATAAATCAACACAGCGACCATCGCTTAATAACTGCCACCACATTTGCAAAGAATAATTCAATGGCACAACTGTCACATTTTATAAACACATTTCAAAATAACACAAATCTCCAACCACGCATCCCGAACGACAAATCATGCGCACGCACGCTCGTGAACATAAAACTCGCTCTCCTTGCACACACAACAGACGGTGGCCGAAGGATATAAAGTCCGGCGAATGTGACAGGGGCGGACGAGCGAGACCAAGCAAGTTCCAACCCTGAATCACCAGGTTCTCTCCCTTCCCCACCGACTACCGCATCACCAGATACATAAACAGGAGAAAGAATTTTGGAAATAATTTAGAATGGCCAGGTTAAAGATTGAATTAACCAGAGAAAAGGTCTCACACAATATTCCTCTTACAATTTCGAAAACAAAAGAAAATTGCGCAAAGTGAAGACTAAGCCGGCTAACAACAATAAATCAAAACAAACAGACCACGAAACTGATGCTTACCAGCTACCCGTGGGTGACCCCGAAGAGGCGGGTCAAAGGACTCTCTCTACCCTCTGTCCAGTCGAGAGGACAGAGGCGAAGATGCGGAGACAGAAGAAATGATGTCCCTCTCCCTACAGGCCGACTGCAGAATTGAAAGTACTGACTGTACTCTCGACGATAAGGTAAAGAACCAGACTGGAGCAGGCGCCCCCAGAGACATCTTCCGCTCGAGTGAAGAGCTAACCTCCCTCAGCAATGGCGGCCAACATGCCATGCTGCGTCACAGAGTGAGCATACTCAAACTAAAAGGAACGAAGCACGTGCGACAGGTAAAAAGACAGGCGAGAGGCGATAGACAGAAAGTTCGAGAGAAAGGTACCGGCCACCCTTGAACTTGCAGGATGAATAGCACGGCGGTGGAATTAGAGAGAGAGAGAGAGAAAGCAGACCGAAGTTGAGCTGAACCACACCAAGGTGCAACTGCACCACAAGCCACCCTAAGGGACGATACACGACAACAGCAACGACAATAAACAAATAAGTAATTCCGCCACCCTAGGTGGGTCGAACGTCGTAGGCCTCGTGACAAACTCGTGACAAACCCCCTTCTAAAAGCATCTGTTTCTCTGAGATACAGTGCTCCTTTGAACCTTGTCGCATGTGCAACTTCACAACAATGGGACCGAACCCAACTCTCTGTGATCGACAGAGTACGATGAATCCAATACAAACACTCCACGATAGAATCACACGGGAAATACAATAATACTACATTTATCAAACAACTAAGCAAACCTTCCAACCATGAAGTAACAATCCGAACCATTGGTGATTCACTACCGTTAACCTCACTGAAGTGACAACTGTCACTACACCTGATACAGAGACCAAAAAGGGATATACCCTGGTTGAGGGAGGTGTCCCTCTGACTGATTTTCCAATATGCTAACTACGGAGCTCGGCTAAGATAGTCAGCATCCGTATTACAGAACCCTTGATATGACGGAAAGTGAACGCATGACTCTGCAGCTCCACTGCCTAACTCATGAGTCGACGACTGACTGGCCGGATCCGGTCCCGGCACTGGAGAGGATGATGATCGCTCTCCAGTACAAACTTCCGGCCGTACTTCTTCTTGGGCACGCCAGTGCGCGTCCAAATCTGCCTGAGAGATTCAGCAACAGTAGGGGCATCGATAGTCCTAAGCGGGACAGCCTCTGGGTATCGACTCACAGATTCTACCACTACCGAAGTGTAGCGGTGACCGCGATCGGATGGAGGATTAATGGGTCCCACCAGGTCGACCCCAACCTTGCTGAATGGCTCCCCAACCCGTGGCACTGACCCTAGGGGAACACGCTTCAAGCGACCCCTAGACGTTGTCCGTTGGCAGACATCGCAACTGCGGCAGTACTGCCTGACCTGTGAGTTCATCCCTGACCAGAAGAAATCCTGCCTAACTCGCTCGAGAGTCCGCTTGGAGCCCATATGACCTGCCATGGGGGAATCGTGGGCCTGCCGGAGGACAGACTCTCTCAGGCTTTGGGGAACCACAAGCTGCTTGGCCACACGATCTGCCTGGGTAAAAACCCTAAAAAGGATCCCCTTGTGGAGCTTGAAGCTCACCTTGGCGTGTCGGGCAGACTGAGCAGGACGACCTACCAGTTGTCGCAGGCGTTGGACATCCAAGTCCTGGCCTGAAGACGGACCATGGTAGCAGGATCGGCCCTGGCCAGAACCTCGTCAGAGATCGGCTGAAGACGGGACGAATTCCTGTTCCTGCTTCTTAGCTTTGGCGCGTGTGGTGACTCCCACACACGCTGTACGGGCAGATCCGTAGACACGGACTGACTGCGTCCGTCAGCAAAGGTGACAGTATTTCCCTATGAGAAGGGAATACATAGGTCGCTCCACCGCAATGGCCCATACTTCGCCACAGAAGTAGGGGGTGGAGATAGGAATAAGTACAGAGGACGGGTGGAGGTAAAACCAGCCTCCAACCCGCACACATCATAACTAGCGCCCCGCCGGCTCAGGGGAAACCAAATTCTTATCCACAAAGATCGTTGATGCTCCCGAATCCCTGATGGTGTCAACCCAAAGGGGAGGAACCAACAACAGAGAGAAACACTGGGCACTCTGAATCACCCGAAGCTGGGATGGAACCCACGTTAGCCGAGGCACGAGGACGTTGGAAAGGACCAGCCCCACGACTACCAGCGGCTTTAGGACATCTTTCTTGATGTGGCCAGGACGACCACAAAGAAAACAAAATCGAGGTGCTGAGGTCCCCGATGGACTGCCTGCCTTATTAACCCGCTAGCAGTTGTCGGCACCTTATTGCTATTAAATCCTGTGGAGGGCTTCCTCTCCGTATCTGGGCGATGCCCATAAGCCCTGCGAGCTTCAGCAAACACCTCAGCTGTGTGAATCGCAGCCGCGAAATCCGAGGTGCTGTCTCGCCTATCCGGATCCTCAACTCTGGGACACAGTGTTGGTGAGCTGTTCAATGAGGATCAGATCCTCCAGCTCCAATTTAGCTAACTGACGCCAGTACCCTAGGCTCTTGCGCAGCCTATCACCAAACTGCACGAAGGTCTCATCATTATCTTCTTCATGGACCTAAACTTCCTCCTGTAGGTCTCTGGGGTAAGGTGGAAACGCTTTACGCAGAGCCAACTGCATGTCTGCATAAGACGCACCTTCATTTAGAGTGAGCACACACTCCCTTGCAGCACCAGATAATCCAGAAAAAAGGTGCATAGCCTTTTGCTCCTCAGACAATTGGTATGAACAGCAACCTTGTCGAAATGCTCTAAGAACATATCAATGTCCTCACTAGGTCTGAACTCTGAAGCTTTAACTTTGGGCCTAACTCTATCACCTGCCTGGTGATTAACCCCCTGGTTTACAGAAGCGGTGAGGCCGCGAAGAAGTTGTTCCATCTCCTCCCTACGCAGAGCCTCCATCCTGTCTAGTTTTCTCTCTACGGAGGGCTTCCTGCCTGTCAGCCTCTTCCCTACGCCGATCCTCCTGTCTGGCAGCCTCCTCTCTACGCTGAGCGGCCTCCTCCCTACGCTGAGCCTCCTGTTTAGCAGCCTCCTCCCTACGAAGAATAGCCTCTTCCTATGCATAATCTCCATGTCTGTCAGTCTCCTCTCTACGCAGAGCCTCCTGCCTAGCAGCCTCTTCTCTACGCTGATCCAACTCTTCCCGACGCCGGAGCCTTGCTCTTCCCTACGTAGAACTTCCTGCCTAGCAACCTCTTCCCTACGGAGGGCCTCATCCTCCCGTCGCTGTCGCTCCAGAAACATCAGGACGGAGGTGATATCCTGAGCGGGGTTCACCACTCCCGACACGGGAGGATGATCCGTCTGACCCGTCCCCTGGTCTCGACTTTCCCATAAGGAAAGTCTTCTGGGGCATGCCCCTTACGAGGGGAAGCCTGGAGAGGAGAAGGTTTCGGTCTCTGCGACTCAACAGAAGCCCACAGTTGCTTCGCTATACTCTGACGCTTCCGAGCGGAAGTGCCAGTCGGGTCTCGACAGGGAGACCCCCCAGCGAAGAGGTAGTAAAAGTACTCACTGGACTACCTGCTACAGCACTGGAATAGTAGAAGTTACCGTAGTCGAAGTACTGGTACTAATAGTAGGGACTACAGTAAACATTTTGAATACCCTTCTTCTTCGACGCACGCGTCGCCACACCACCAGCGCCGGACGTCGCCATGACAACAATATCCTACAGTTTTCCAAATACAGGGAAAAACAATTCCACTAGAGAAAAAAAAACAAATATTTTAGGGCATGTGTATATGTGTGTATGTGTGTGTGTGCGTGTGTGCGGACAAGTTCCGGCTGCTCCCACTCTGGCAACACCGCGCTCTACAGCACGAGCAACAGTGCGGTGGGGCTCACCGAAAAAAAAAACGAAACAAAAACTATGTCCGGCTGCCCCACTCTGGCAACACCGCGCTCTACAGCACGAGCAACAGTGCGGTGGGGCTGGCGGAAAAAAAACAAAACAAAAACCTAGCAGACGGGATCCGGAGAGAGGAAAAAAAAAACACTAGCGTCCGATGCAACCCCTGTACTCAACAACCCGGTAGAGAAAAAAAACAAGAATTGGCTAAATACAAAACAGGAATGGAAGACTGAGCGGCAACAGAAGGCAAGACTTACGGCCGTACCTGCGTGAGGTACCCGCGGAAGGAGGTCTGGAAGCGTCGACTCCTCCTGGTCTCACCTCGACCCCCCGAGTCACGCCGGATGTCCCTCAGGCCACCAAAAAGACTCCCTTCACTCTAGAGTCACCCAGCCAACCCCCCACGAACAAACACGACGAACTGACTAAACATATACAAAACAGACAACACTAAAACAGGTACTCTGCGAAACGAGGAGAGAGACAGCCAGAGCCCTTCACATCCCGACGAGCCCCCACAATTGTCACGACCGACCCCTAGAGGTCTGCCCTGACAGGATCGGTCTAGGTGGGAGTGAAGGAGTGACTGACCTCACACGCTCCGCAAGAGACCACACATAAAGATTACGATACAACACCCCATTTATTCACACCAGCAAAATAAACATTCCAACACACGCACCATGCACGATCACAATAAAGCACTCCAACGCACACAACATGCACAATCACGATCAAGCACTCCAACGCACACAACATGCACAATCACGATCAAGCGCTCCAACGCGCACAACATGCACAATCACATCAAGCACTCCCACACCCACAACATGCACGATTATAAATAAATATTTCGCCATACGACGTACACGATCACAATTACAGCACTCCAGCACATATGACATATACACAATTATAAAGAAATATTTCCAGTGTTGACCCTTTCTCACACCACGGAGTGCGTCCACATCCCTGCCCCTGTCAAGTCCGCAGGGAGCACCCTGTCGCACTAGGTGCTCCGAGCCGGGTTGGTTCTCGCAGGGAGTCGCCCAAAGCCGACACCCTCGACTCCCAAGCGGCAGTGAAGAGCGTGTCCCGGGGGGGTGGGGGGGGGGGGGGGGACGTAGCTGTTACTGGAGGTCCTGGACGGGGGTCCAGGCCGGCCAGTCGAGACGGCGGGCTCCCCTAGCAGTCCACGGTCCCGACCAAGGCGTGGCCTCGACCAGCGCGTGGCAACCATCTCGTCCGTGGTCTCAGCCAGAACGTGGCCTCGACCAGCACGTGGCACCATCCAGTTCGTGCTCCAGGTGAAGCCCCCGGAGGGGGGAGGACGTAGCTGGGAGGAGAGTCGGAGAGGAGGAAAAGAAGAAGGAAGGAGGAAGGAAGAAGGGTACTGGAACCCTGCCGTCAGTACCGTCTGACCATTGCTGTCAAGTCTTAGCCACTCGCATGATGGCGAGGGGAAGTGTATTCAACGCACACAGTAACCCATTGAATCAAGTCTTCTCACACGATGCAGGTAAAAGACTGCATTAAATCAACAGGTTATAAAACAAATATGAATTATCTTCACCCTTCTCTCACTCACGCTTAACGTTTTCCTTCCTTAGGAATAAATCAACACAGCGACCATCGCTTAATAACTGCCACCACATTGCAAATAATAATTCAATGGCACAACTGTCACATTTATAAAACACATTTCAAAATAACACAAATCTCCAACCACGCATCCGAACGACAAATCATGCGCACGCACGCTCGTGAACATAAAACTCGCTCTCCTTGCACACACAAACAGACGGTGGCCGAAGGATAAAAGTCCGGCGAATGTGACAGGGGCGGACGAGCGAGACCAAGCAAGTTCCAACCCTGAATCACCAGGTTCTCTCCCTTCCCCACCGACTACCGCATCACCAGATACATAAACATGGAGAAAGAATTTTGGAAATAATTTAGAATGGCCAGGTTAAAGATTGAATTAACCAGTGAAAAGGTCTCACACAATATTCCTCTTACAATTTCGAAAACAAAGAAAATTGCGCAAAAGTGAAGACTAAGCCGGCTAAAACAATAAACCAAAACAAACAGACCACGAAACTGATGCTTACCAGCTACCCGGGTGACCCCGAAGAGGCGGGTCAAAGGACTCTCTCTACCCTCTGTCCATCGAGAGGACAGAGGCGAAGATGCGGAGACAGAAGAAATGATGTCCCTCTCCTACAGGCCGACTGCAGGAATTGAAAGTACATGACTGTACTCTCGACGATAAGGTAAAGAACCAGGACTGGAGCAGGCGCCCCCAGAGACATCTTCCGCTCGAGTGAAGAGCTAACCTCCCTCAGCAATGGCGGCCAACATGCCATGCTGCGTCACAGAGTGAGCATACTTCAAACTAAAAGGAACGAAGCACGTGCGACAGGTAAAAAGACAGGCGAGAGGCCGATAGACAGAAAGTTCGAGAGAAAGGTACCGGCCACCCGTGAACTTGCAGGATGAATAGCACGGGCGGTGGAATTGAGAGAGAGAGAGAGAAAGCAGACCGAAGTTGAGCTGAACCACACCAAGGTGCAACTGCACCACAAGCCACCTAAGGACGGATACACGACAACAGCAACGACAATAAACAAATAAGTAATTCCGCCACCCTAGGTGGGTCGAACGTCGTAGGCCTCGTGACAAACTCGTGACAACGACAGCTTCTGCTTTTTGCAAGCAGATTCTGAATTTTTAAGCAATATTTTACATGGATATTGTTGGTAAAATGATCACCATTTCATTTCTTTTGATTTTCATCCTCACATTATGTAAATCTCTTTATTTTAACATTCCTTAATTGTAAATATTTGGCCAATATCTTTCACCTCAAACAGTCACTTGGTGGACATGATTTGTAGCTGTCTTTTGTAATTCATAGTTAACGCCTTCCTGTTCTGTTTTTTGTTGTTGTTGTTGTTGTTTTTTGTCACCATTTTCTACATGTCGCCTTCTTCACCTTAATTGCCACTGCACATTCTTCATTTAGCCATGCATTGTTTTACAGTTTGGACATTGAGCAAGTCTCCGTTGGAAAATTTCATGTTTAACTGCAGCAGTGACTGGTTTTGTATATTGTAAATAAAGTTCTCTAGTGCTCTCAGTTTCGTAAATACGAGGGTTGTGATCTGAAAGAAAAAATTGTGTCAGTGAGAGAAAAAAATTGCCAGTGGGATTGTTCATACTAAAATTTTGTTACTGTAGCATTTAATTCTGAAGTGGATAGCGATTCATATAATTTTAGTTCGAAAGAAAGATGACCACTTTACAAAGGTCATCTAGTACATTCCAAGTACTGGCTGTGGCCAACTCTGGTGCAGCAAGTAACCGATCTATGGAGGAAGCCTGATCAGTTGGAATATCATGAATTCTCGTCATCTTTTCATCGTTTAAAAGAATGAAAGAAGACTCATGCTGAATTTTCTAAAATAAAAAAAATTGCAGGTTTTTAAGTGTCTGACAGATATTTCCTGCAAATGGTGAATGGGCATTGAAATCTTCTCCTTTAGTTCAATAATCTTTTGACTTTTATGAGCAAGTCAGCTAGTCTGTGTTCAAATTCTATTGATCATTTTGGAAATATTTGGAAAGGTTTTTTATGTGGCGTTTAATCTGAATTTAGCCGCCGGGGTCGATACATAATTAAAATCTTTTGGAGGGGCACAAAGAGGGATTCACAATTAAATCGCATGGGATATACGCGACGCGACTGTGTGTAATAATCTGTCAGTCTGATGCATAGGGTATACAGGTGGAAATGATGATTTTCATTTTGTACAGCTCAGTGGCTGAAGGATCACAGCTTGTTGATCATAATGAGACAGATTATTAGGATATAGATATACAAAGACAAACATGCAGAGAGAGAGAGAAGAGAGAGAGAGAGGAGAGAGAGAGAGAGAGAGAGAGAATTGACAATTGACAGTTTTATTGACAATAGCCTAACTGGCCTTCATGCCAAGGGGGGGGGGGGGGGGGGGGGGGGGGGGGGGGGGGGGGAGGGGGGGGGGGATTAACAGCGATCTTGCAAAGGGCACAGAGAAATATAACGCACATATACATACATACGAAAGGAAGAAAGAAAGGGGTCTAAAAGGAAACTGCACTGCAGCATTCTATCTGCAATCAAAAATAATCTAACTTAATGCATTGCAGACGAAACATACGTCAGTACCAAATCAAAGTAAAAGATAATCTAAGGCCATCCGACGGTAATCACGAAATCGTCAAATGTATTGAAATAATAACAATTTGTAATACCTAGAATTGTTCACAGGTTCTTATTCGTAATATAGAAACTGCTTCAAGAGGAAAGAATTTTCTTCTTTCGTTCATATGCTTCAGCGATAAACTTCGCAACCGATTTGATAGTATCTCCATCTGCCGATAAAATTATTCGAACTAAGTTATGTCTTTTCATATTATACTGATGAAAAACGATTGATGTCAAACGTAAAGCTTCATATTCCCAATAGTCAAACAGGAAATGGCCTTCGTCTTCTACACCGTTTGAACATAAAGGACACATGACGGAAAGATTTTATTAAACGATCTTCTACTCGAATAAAATCCTAGGGTTCTAGTTCTAAAGCTTGCCAGATTATCCCGGTGCCATTTATGTGTTACTTCATTGAGGTATTTCTCCGGTTGGAATATGTCTTTAGAAGAGCTGTACCAAGCATGTTTCTCTGTCTCTGTTATATGAGCATGCCAATTCTGTTGAAAACAATCAATAAGCCGTTGTCGGAATTCCGACAAAACACTTTTTCCTTACCTACCATCTGGGTAACCCAAACTATTCCAAATCCATTTTTTATCAGAATACTCTTTATGTCAGACACCCAGTTGCAATATCCAGTTTCATCTTGTCTGAAGAGCATTTCCTATGCCTGTCTACATAAACGTTTCTTAGAAAGTCGAATTAGTTTTAACCAGTACCTAATACATTTAACGTAGCTTGTAATAAACAAAGGGAACCTGACTGATTCTCCATAGCACATTTTATCGAAGAGTGAAGATGTACATCAAGAAATCTCTTGTGATTGCAAAAGTGTGTACATTTTCCATTTGTTTGTTTTCACAGAATCTCCAGATTTCAGCAGCATATGTCAAAATGGGCGCTATCTGAGTATCAAATAGTTTCCAAAATATCAAGAGAGAGAGAGAGAGAGAGATGAGAGAGAGAGAGAGAGGAGAGAGAGAGAGAGAGAGAGAGAGAGAGAGAGAGAGTATGTCCACTCACCTTCAGAACACACAGAAATCGTTGATGACGAGACTATATGCCAGCACTTCCTATTTATATACTTTCTTCACCACAAGGTGTCATAGCTCCACGTGTGCAATTAAATCCTGCTCATCCCTCTCCGGTTCCCCGCCGCACGACATAATGCTGTATTCAGATGCGCTAAAAGTCTGACAATAAAAGGATGGAAAATGGTCTGTCCAGCCGTTTCGGCCACGTTCAGCCGTGGCTACATCTTCCTTCCTTCTGCTGCCTTGTCATGATCTTTGGTGCGCTTCTTGTCATCTTCTTCGTTCTGTGACTGGTTGTTAAGTCTCAAAGTATAACGATTGCAGGCGTAAGATAAAACATGAAAATACATTTGAGATACTGGGGCGCCAAATGTACCTTTTAGTTTCTCTTGTCACTGTCTATTTCATTTTTTGCGACCTTCACAGTTTTGCTGCATGTTAATACAGTTTTCTACTATCTATCACCTTTATTATTTGTAATTTGTTGTTAGGAATTTGTCTTCCATTGAATGTCCATCATCATCTTGCAAATATTTACTCCGTTTGTTAACTGTTCAAAATTTTGCGGCTTTGTCTGCCTTTTACTATATGTTACAACTTTCATCTCTTTATTGCTTGCTATTTTCTTTCGGTACATTTACTGTCCGTTGTTACTTTTACAATCTTTTGGTGCCAATCTAGTCTACCAGTTTTGGTTCTTTTTGTCACATCATTACACTTTTTACTACTTTCACAACTTTCTTTTCTTTTTCTTTTTTAAACTTTCACTAC
This sequence comes from Conus ventricosus, assembly GCA_018398815.1. Lineage (NCBI taxonomy): Eukaryota > Metazoa > Mollusca > Gastropoda > Neogastropoda > Conidae > Conus > Conus ventricosus. The sequence goes on along the minus strand of CM031607.1, from coordinate 56,272,024 downwards.
CATTTGGTACTTTTACTATTTCGTTACATTTGCTATTAGTTGCTAGGTTTATCATCTTTTGCTACTTTTAGTTGTAAAGGTAGTAAAAAGTTGAAAAAGGGAAAAGCAGAAAAGGCAGAAACGGTAAGATATATCTTAAAGGAAACCAGGAAAAAATACAGAGAAAAACGTAGGGCAAATAACCAAAATTATGAAAAAGTGAAGAGAAGTTTTACAAAGGTAGAGAAATGCGAAGAATGGTAAATTCCGGTTCAGTCTTTTCTTTGTTGCTTGGCGTTCGGGGGCGATTGCAGGGATCTCAACTTGATCCTGTCTGCTGATGCTCAGAGGGCCGTCTACAGAGTAAAGGTCGTCCGCCTTTTAGCTCTCTCTTGTCTGTTCTGCGCCCGGTTTCTCCAGGTTTCACTTGGTTTCTTTTCCCCTGGGGGTGTCTATCATAGAACAGCAGGGGGGAGGGGGAGGGGGGAGGGGGGGCGTGAGTTCTGTGGCATTCGACAGATACGTCCCAACCATTTCCTCCATGGTGACGGTGGTCTTCCCCTGCCATCCGAGCCGTACAGGAGAACACCGAGAACGTTGTTCTTGATGACTCTGGTCTTCGGGTGAGCATGGGGAACGCTTAGCTTACTGATAGTGTCGTTGATCTTCTAGACACAGTCACGGTGTGAAATCATCCTACTGTGTAACCAGACAGAATTGAAATAGGCAGACAAAAGTTCTTTGTTTCTCAAGGGAAACACTGGAAAAGGTATAAGAAAGTTCTGAGGAAAAAAAGGTTGGAAATGGAATAGGAAAGTTAAAAAAATATGTGGAAAGAAAGAAAAAGCAGGAAGGGTATGAAAAAAAACTTTGAAAAGGAATAGGGAAAATGCACAAAAATAAGTAGAGAACTAGGAAAAGCGTACAGAAAAAGCTAAAGTAATGACTGTCGTAATAGGCCTACTGTTATTAATGTACGCTTTTGTGTCTGCATTTCCCCCCTCTATTTTCCTTCTGTCTGTGCGACCATTTGTTTCTTGTACATTGGTGATAGAACTGTGTTTTGAGTCATACAATCACAATTGGAGAGAGAGAGAGAGAGAGAGAGAGAGAGAGAGAGAGAGGAAGGAAGACATATGAAGAAAAATAGAAACTTATTGTAAAATGCATTCATGTTTTATATCTTATTGCACACTACATGACAATGTATTGTGTAAATCGTTATGCAAACATAGAAGATCGGAGCAGGCATGCAAAATGATATATCGATATTATCGACAGTTTTGTGCGCGTGATTTGTCTGCTTTCAGTCATTCTTGTATTTTTTCCCCCTACTTTTCTACAAAATATAGTAAAATGGTGGGAAAAAATTATTTGGAAAGGGAAGCGAAAGACAGGAAAATAAAGGTAAGGAAAAGTAGGCGAACTGTAGGGAAAAATCAGTAGCACGGGATGAACCCATGGAGAGAAAGCGCTTGAAGATCTGACGGTCGGCCAGTTGCGTCCAAACACATGTTTAGCGACGTGGGATAGGTGATGTTTACATCACCTGCGACAAGTCTTATCGGCAAACAGCTGCTGCTGATGGGGTACCGTAAAAACGGACGAC
>CM031607.1:56245436-56265436 GCA_018398815.1 Conus ventricosus | reverse complement strand
GATGTCAATTAAGATTTCATGCAAATTTAGCATTCAAAGATTTTATTGTCAGGAAAATCTATTATGAGGTCAGACGGAAACTTATGACTTCTTTTTTTTTTATAAGATCAAATGCACTGCAGTTAAATGTAAAGAAGTTAGCAATCATCAGCAACAGCGAACTACTTGTATTCCTGCGCCGCTGGATTTGGCGTTGGTTTGGGCGGTAAGTAGTCCTGTCAAGCAGACGACACAAAAGAAAGGGGCGGCGAATATGTGGTGGAGTGTTGACTACACGGTCAGACAGTTCGGAATCGAATCCCTATGGCGTCCAACATACACCATTTTCACTGCCGGTGTAACGAAAAGTTTTAACTCCCCGAATGGTTTAACTCCCAGGGAGTTAAACTGTTCATATGTAAATTTTAACTCCCCGGGAGTTAAACTAGAACGACTCCCACCCTGTGCCAAAATAACTCCACTCAGTAAAACTTCGTAATGTTCTAAAATCTTTTTTGTACAAGTCTCAACAAATTCTTGAAACATTAAGAGGGGAGTCATTTTGTACATCTATCAGACTTAACTCCCACCCTGTAACAGAATGACCCCCCTGGGAGTTAGTACAGAGTAACTCCCGGAGTTAATCCAGGCGTGTAAAGGTTAACTCCCCGCCCACTAAGGGGAGTCAGTTTTTCACAGTTTAGAATAACTCCCCTGGGAGTTAATGTGTACACGTGTTTTCTGACTCCCAGGGAGTTACTTTGCAACAGAGGGGGAGTTAATCTGATCATGACTAAGATGACTCCCCACCCAGGTGTCTTTCGGTAAGAGAATGGAGAAGGTGATTTAATGTTCATGATCATCATCATCATAGGGAAAGAAAATGTCCGTGTACATATTCATGTGCTCATCTATGCATGTCCCTGATATTTTACTATGCTTTTTTGTATATAATCTGTATGTAAAGTCTGTATATACACGAATTAATGGTTTGATGCCTTTGGTAGAAATACTGTACCTTCAGTCTTTGGCGTTCTCTCTCTTCTCTCTCTCTCTCTCCTCTCTCTCTCTCTCTCTCTCTCTCTCTCTCTGATGGAATCTATGCGACTATCAAACAGTCACCCATAAGTGTAGGCCATTACACTCAAATGGTGTAGAAATGGAAAATTTTCAATTTGTGAGGGGGGGGGGGGGGGGGGTGTATTGAGAGGGTAAGGAAGGTGGGGAGAGAATGACGAGTAGTCGCGACGTGACGTAAGATTGTTTGTATTGACTCGGTACATCTGGGAGAGAAGGAAAAAAAGGGTTGGCATAGATTAGACATTTGTGTGTGAGACACATGGAATAGAGAAAGGGATGCGGGGGGAGGGGGGTTGGTGCCTGTTTTTGTACAATTTGTACAAGAGGGTGGCTGCTTGGGACCGATCTGATGAAGTTGTCAAGTGACTCGTCACAGGTGTGGTGGTGTGCGTGTGCCAAGCTAAAAATGAAAACCGGCCAGCCAATCAGAAACACACACATTTTTCAATAAAATTCAGGACACGTGACTAATTCACACAAACCAATAATATCGAAGGAAACAATTCTACCTGACAAGTCTTGATCTGGCAAGTTAGTGTAAGAACACACACACACACACACACACACACACACACACATTTGGAAAAAACAAAAACAAAAAACAAAACAAATATATATATATATATATATATATATATATATATATATATATATATATATATATATATATATATATATATATAAAGATGCATGGGTGGTAGCAAGGTGCGGGGAGTGGGTGGTGGGAGTAATTCTGGTGGTATGTCAGAATAACTCCCTGGAGTCAAACTGAAACACAGAGGGAGTTAGTTTTTTTATATTCTAGTTTAACTCCAGGGAGTTAAAATTTACATATGAACAGTTTAACTCCCTGGGAGTTAAACCATCGGGGAGTTAAAACTTTTCGTTACACCGGTCTTAACGAGTGGTTTGGTGGTTGCTGTGTTGTCAAGAAACTGTTCATTCTCGTCGTGTGACTGTCCCCGCTAGTAGGAGTATAGTTGAAGGAGAGCGTAGAGAGAGAGAGAGAGAGAGAGAGACAGAGACAGACAGACAGACAGAGACAGAGATGTAATGGGAGGGAAACTATTGACCCTGGAAGCAGAGATAGGACCGTCAGTATCGCCTGAGATACACTCCTAATGTGAAGGTTTGCCACAAAAGAGAGAGAGAGAGGGGGGGGGGGGGGCGAGAGACAGAGACAGAGAGACAGACAGATAGAGAAAGAGGAGGAGGAGGAAGAAGGAAATACTGACCCTGAAGGCAGAGACAGGACTGTCCATATTGCTGGAGATACACCTCTGATGTTTGGGTTTGCCCACCAGAGGCCAGCACAGATTAGCGGCCTTGTACCGCAGGTCCTCTCCCTTCTGAATGCATCTCTTGGCCATGGCTCTCTGGGCTGAGGCACAGTTGTAGTCTCTGAAGCAGAGGGAAACAAGTTGACCACCAGTACAGCTGACAATATTCATATCTCTTCATATTTCTTTGTGTTTGTTTATTCCATTAATACGTTCTGGAATATACGGATATGGAAAAAGTTAGAGTGATCATTGCCTTAGCAAAATAGGACTGGTGCTTCTTAGCTGCAACTCTGACGTGCGGATGACTAGAAACATGGTTTAGTTTATACAGCAGACGTTTTCAAGTTGCAGGTGTTTGAAACCAGTTTACTGATGTATTGTTTTAAACGTTATTCAAGATGTATAACATGAAAACGTGAAAACATTTTTTTTTAACTGAAAAATTACCTGTTTTACCTGTTTTTATTATTATTTTTTTTTAATTTGTTTCTTTGTCTTTTACGACAGAAAAGCTTTCGTGTTAATGTTTACATGCAATTCATTTTAATTTTGAAAACGCGATTTCATTTTATGTTCTCGGCGATGTCACAAGAGTTTTTATGAAATATAGAATAAAGATGTGAATGAGAAATGTAACAGAAATATCTCACTGTTCACTTCTGTTTTGAAAATGCGGATTCAAATTTCTTCGCATGTTCACAGGTGTTTAAGGTATACTTCAGCTGTTAAGATTCTCTGCATTGTGACGTATTACCATCTTTACTCAAACGGGAGTCCGAGAATATTTTTTTCTTCATTTTTTCTGGTTTGTGTGATTTTTTCTGAAGGCAAGTAGGCATGCAGGAGATGGACAATCACTGAACATGAATCAAGACCTTCTTTTTGTGACAAACAGTCTTGATCCCAACGTTCTTAAAAATTACAGACCCATCTCAAATCTTCCTTTCCTATCCAAAATTCTTGAGAAAGTCATTCTTCAACAGCTCTCTGACCATCTGGCCTCAAACAACCTCCTCACACCACATCAGTCAGCCTATCGCCCTGGGCACAGCACGGAGACCACCATCCTTCGCATTCTCAATGATATTCTAAATTCCTTAGACGAAAACAAAATTTCTGTCCTTCTTTTGCTAGATCTTTCGGCAGCCTTTGACACCATAGACCATGAAATCCTTCTCTCTCGTTTGAAATACACATGTGGCATCAGGGAAACAGCTTTAAATTGGTTTCGTTCTTATCTTCTAGATAGGAAACAGTTCATTCAAGTAGGTGACCACCGTTCTGATGAATCTAACCTCCAATTTGGAGTGCCTCAGGGATCCGTGCTGGGACCTGTCCTCTTTATTTTGTACACCACTCCATTGTCTAATGTCATCCACGGCCATTCCGTTTCACACGAAATGTTTGCGGACGATACTCAGCTGCTCCATTCCTCTGTCATCGATGACTACTCACCCCTTGTTTTCTACTCTTCAATCTTGTACTTCTGATATTGAGACCTGGATGTCAGCAAATAAGCTTAAATTAAACTGTGAGAAGACTGAAGCCATCCGTTTTTTTAAAGCGGTCACATCATGGCCCTGATCCGCTCCCTTCTTCTTTGACATTAGGTTCCAGCACTATTGAATTTTCAAACACTGTTCGTGACCTTGGTGTTCTCCTTGATAGTGACCTCTCGATGAAACAGCATGTCACAAAAATTTGTCAGTTAGCCTACATGGAACTTAAACGAATTGCTGCTATTCGACCCTATCTCACTGAAGACGCCACAAAAACTCTCGTTTCATCATACATCCTTTCAAGGCTAGATTACTGCAACTGTGTTCTCCTTGGCTGTCCCTCAACTGTCATCCAACCCCTCCAATGTGTACAGAACTCTGCAGCCCGTCTCATTTGCAAATCTCCTAGGACCCAACCCTGCAGCCCTCTCCTGAAAAAGTTGCACTGGCTCCCCGTTGAAGAAAGAATTAAATACAAATGTTGTTGTCTCTGCTTCAAGATTTTCACTGGCGATGCCCCTGCCTATCTATCCGATCTCCTTCAAGTATATGTCCCATCACGTACGCTCCGCTCCTCCACCGACACTAGGACCTTCCGCTTTCCCAGTTACCGCCCCCATCGTAAACAGCATGGCGAACGAGCTTTCTCATACGCAGCTCCCAAACTCTGAATAAACTCCCCTATGACTTAAGACATTCTCAAACCTTTTCTTCCTTCAAAACCTCCCTGAAAACCTACCTTTTCAAACAATACTAAGAAGACAGTCATTACCAGATAGTTGATTGACTTTTGTTATTTTGTGGATTGCTTAGTAGTTTGTGCTTGTTGCGGCTGTTGTGGTTTGTTGTGTCTGTGCGTGAGAGTGTGTGTGCGCGTGGAGAGAATGAGAGAGAGCCTTTGTTTTTCATTTCTGAGCCGTTTTTTTTCAATGCATTTTCTTTACATTTAGCAATTGCATTTTTTCTGCCTTTGTAAAGCGCCTTGTGCCGTGGAAGGCGCTATATAAATCCCCATTATTATTATTATTATTATTAACAGTTAAGCAGTGTAAGGGCAGATAATTCAAACAATTACAGTCGACTGTATATACTTAGCGTCACATTTGTAGATGTCATCATCATCATCATCTTCATCATCATCATCATCATCATCATCATCATCATCATCATCATCATCAAAAACAACAACATCAACAACTCAATTAGATGCGTGTCGCTTGATTAAAATATTGTGTGTTCTGAGTCCTATCAGATATTTTTACGTTCTGTCAAGGGTTTTACCAAAACAATAACACCAGCTTGTGTCTGTCAGGCTTGTTTCCTTTTGTCTTCTTATTGCTGTTGTTGTTGTTTGTTTGCTGTTTTTATGAGAAACACCAGAGAATACTTTGTACTAAAACTTGTAAATTTTTCGAAGTGCTTCGACGAATGTAGGTGTCCGTGATGAGTGTGATAGTCTTACGTCTGAATGATCTCCATGTTGGAAAAGATGTTGTAGAAGATGGTGGCCTGGCGGTTCTCTCGCCAGTCCATGGATTTCTTGAAGGTCTTCACTTCCATCTGGGTTCCATTGCCTGCAACACCACACCATGTCTAGACCCACTGTTTTCCTATCATAATGAAGAATGTTGGCATTATCATAATGAAGAATGTTGGCATTTATTGGGCCATAATGCTCCCATCTTTTTTTCTCTCAATGTTATTGTGAGTGAATGAGCCTGCTTACCGTCATAGTTCTGTCTTACCCCATTGTTGGTCTTATAAGTTAGGGTTCTTAGGATGGTTGTTACGATGTGTATTTTCTGTACTTATGACGCAGGTGATATCCATAGTACAACTAAGCATGTGTAACAACACGTGTGATATGTAGCCTGTTAGGAACAGCACCCACACAGGGTGTAGAATCACAACGCCATTGGTCTGAAAGTCAGTCCAATAAACCAATAGATTTCCTCAATATAGACAGAATTCTGAGTTAGAGTTATGGCTATGTATAGAGTCCATAAGTTCGTTGCGAGGTGGCATAGCAGCGGGTCCGAGAGAGAAGGTGACAGCTCTCTGTATGGACGTCAACGTGACAGATCGATGTCAGGCAGCACTGACTGGCTTCCTGATCACTAGAGTAATATCATCAGGTCTAGCTGTCGCCAGGGGCGGCTCCTGGCTTTGTGGGGTGGGTCAATATAGCGCTGCCTGATTACGATACCCGCGGCCTGGTGCAGCCATGCTTTGAGTGCAGGCATAGTGGGCACCTCCTGACTCCAGGAGTGTTGAGCTGAATTTTTTTCCCTTCAGCTATAGTAAGGACTGAGGATCGGGACTCAGCATTTCAGCGTTGTCTGACAAAGACCACCGCCACTGGAGCAAGAAGGCGGCCAGGACCCTAAACACAGCCTTGCAGGGGACCAACGCAAAGATGACAGACATCTCCGACAGCTGAACAGCATCACTAATCATGAGACTCCATCCGTGTGGACAAAGACAAGAGAAGACCCGGGTTCAAAATGGGACAACGTAGACCATCAAGACTAGATCACCCCGGTCCAGACATGATCCCTGAATCTTGCCAACGCCAGACTAACTTTGCCTCGAACAGCTCCAGTTGTACTGAAGCAAGACCACCGTGTCCGACAGGGCCTCTGGCCATAGGATCTCACCTGACAGGTTTTTTATTTCTCCAGAAGAACATGTCTCAATGGAAAAAGCGATTTCTGAGATAAAGCTAGAGGGCGATTACTTCCAGTGATAGTGCCAACTTGGGCATTAGGGATATTCTTTACGTCAAATTATGACGTATTCTCCTTTAAAAAGTGAAAACAAAGTAAGAGAATCGGTGTGAGGCTATGTAATGAGTGACACCACCACCCCTCCATTCACTTTGTCATCGTTGTAAGGGGAGCAGAGGGATCTGTTTGTTTGACTTCCATGTTGCAAACGTATTCTCTGTCTCCCATCATGACGTGCCTCTCTCACAGTTCACCGCCGCTATGCCCATGGAATTTTAACTTTTTTAAAAACCAAAGAACACCTCAGTGCAAAAACGAGTAACACTAAGGAAGTGTTTTCTGCGTATTGGACGTCCTGTCGTTACATGTAACAATGGCACTACTTATAGTTAGCAGACGTACCCAAATGCAGCATATCACAATAGTACGTAGATATGCACTGGTCCAAGATGAATTTCACTTCATCCTATCTAGCCGCACAGAGGTAACCAATTTCCATCAAGGAAGTTTCGCTTAATGATATAGATATACTGAACAATTTAGTTGTGAGGGAAAACAACTGCAGGCTAACAATTCCTTCGTCATAACATTAATGACTCGGCAAATATTTAAAATAAAAAAGGAGGTGTGGGGAGGAGGGAGGAGGGAAGGGAGAGGAAAAGAAAATGAGAATGACAAATCAGGGAGACAGTTTATGAATATTGATTTCTTCACTAGCAGCATAAGGAGACCCTTGTAACCCATCCTGAAGACAGAAACCATTCATATTGCCTGCTCCAAGACTTTTCGTCCGCTGAATCGGATTCGTCTGTGGGGCACGGCTGATTGTATCCGTGCTCCCTTGGCATCAAATAGAGATTTACCACAGTCTTTAATTCTGAGGTACTCTCACCACCAAGGGTTCAAAATTGGGAATCCAACCGCACCCCAAAGAGGCTAGCTAAGGATAGAAAAGTAAAACAATAAGAAAGTGTGGAAAGGAAATGAGCTGCTGACAAACTGAAATCATTATGTAAACAGTATAAATGTAGGTGATAATCTTTGGCCTATGCTTGAGGATCCATTTAAGGATACAAGGCAGGTCAAAAGGTATGAACAGTCAAAGTAGTCAGCTCTGTTATTTAATAATCCATAATATATAATATAATATATATATATATATATATATATAATATAATATATATATATATATATATATATTAAAAGCAAGTTAAAATCAAGCTGCTAAAAATATCTACAAATTTGTTTATATATATATGTCACGAGGCCAATGACGATTGGCCCATCTAGGGTGGTAGAATTATTCATTTATTTATTGTTGTTGTTGTTGTCGTGTATCAGTCCCTTAATGTCGTTCAGCTCAGGTTAGGTTTACTTTCTCTCTCTCTCTCTCTCTCTCTAATTTCACTGTCCGTGCAATTCATCCTGCAGGTTCACGGGTGGCTGGTACCTTTCTCTTGAACTGGCTGTCCCTATCGTCCTCTCACCTGTCTTTTCACCTGCCGCACGTGCAGCATTCCTCTTAGCTTGAGGTATTCTCACTCTGTGACGTAGGGTGGCATGTTGGCTGCCATCGGTTAGGCAGGTTTTCTCTTCACTCGAGCGGAAGATGTCCCTGGGAGCGCCCACTCCGGTTTTGGTTCTCTACCACATCGCCGAAGGTACGGTCGGTACCTTCATTCCTGCAGTCGGCCTGTAGGGGAGGGACGTCATCTTTCCGCATCTGCTCTGCTGGTCCTCTCGACTGGACAGAGGGCAGAGTGTCGCTTGACCCGCCACTTTCTTGGGTCACCCACTGGTAGCTGGTAAGCATCAGTTTCGTGGTTTGTTTGTTGTTTTTTTTGTTAGCAGGCTAATTCTTCTCTTTTGCACAGTTTCCTTTTGGTTTCAAAATTATAAAAGAAATATTGTTTGAGACCACTTTTCTCTGGTTAATTCCATCTTTAACCTGGCCATTCAAAATTAAATCCAAAATTCTCTCTCCTTTCAATACATCTGGTGATGCGGTAGTCGGTGGGGATGGGGGAGAACCTGGGGATTTAGGGTTGGGATTTGTTTGGTCTCACTCGTCCGCCCCCAGACCTGCCAACCCCCTAAGAGACCAATGAGTAAGAATTGAAGCTCAGTGAGGCAGAAATGTGTAATTTCTGAGAGCTAAGAGTAATCGAGCGCGACATTTACCTTTTTTCAAACAAACACGATGTGTGAAAATTGTTCACAACAATTTTTCTGAACTTTACTTTTCTTCAAAAACAAGCTTTTCTTTTAAGTGTCACAAGAAATCTCTACAAATTATGAAAATGTAGAATACACTGGAAACACACACAAATCCCCTAAACCATCATGGCATGGCACACCAAGGCTTGATAGTGCGCCAGAACAACCTAAAAAATTGGAAATAAAATGAGGCAGGGAACAGTAAACAATAAACCACACAAAGTAACTTTTATTCAAGACTGGCACAACCTTTTAAACTTGAATAAGGTCAGACAAATACACATAGACAAACATTCTATCTAATAGTGGGGGAAAAAACAAGCGCAGGCCAACAACTCAACTGTCTTGATAGTAATGACTTGGCAAAGATTTGAACTTGGGGGGGGGGGGGGGGGGGGGGGGGGGGGGGGGGGGGGGGGGGGGGGGGGGGGGAGGGGAGGGGGGAGTTTGAAGATGGAGAAACTGGGAACATGAAATTAAGAAAATACATAACCTAAAAAATTTCTCCCCTGTTGATGATCTGTGCATGTGGTTTGGCTATCAGCTCAGTGGTGATTGTGGCATTTTTTAAGTATCGCACCACCCCAGGAAAGAATTTGTCCCTCCCCCCCCCCCCCCCCCCCCCCCCCCCCCCCCCCCCCCCCCCCCCCCCCCCTTCCTGACTTCCATCAATCCCCAACACAAACGGTCCATTCTGCAGTCGAGATGCAGCAGCAGTTAAGCCTTCCATGAGAAGGGTCCTTACAATGTGTGTTGTCTTTGTTCGACCGCTCTTGAACTGTTTGGCGATCTTCGAATCTGAGAACGCTTCTGTAAAAAGCTGGGATGCATGGTCGGCTGCGCTAAGAGCGATGTTGTTTCTCGACGAAAAATCCGGCCACCAATGCTTCAGCCCCAATTACCCTTTTCCTAATTTCATCCTCTTTTGAGGTGTCTACAGTCTTAAAAAAGTGTTGATGCTGGAAGAATTCGGCGCGTTAGAGGAATCGATGTGCTTGCGCGACTCAAGGTGACGCTTCACATCCACCATCCCGCGATTGGAAATTGTGAAGTCCGACTAGCAAGTGGTACACCGTGCACAATTTGCACCTTTAGCCGAAGGTCGTATGCAGGGGAACTTTTCCGAGTATTCTTTTCGGAACTTTTGACCAAGTTTTTTTCTTTTTCGCATCTTGTCCAAAACTTTCTACTCCACGTTTCGACATTTTCGTTGCTAAAACTTCAAAAAGACGCCAACTTCGCTGAATGGTAAAGATGGTGAAACGAACTGCGCATGACCGGAAACGCTTCTTGAAGATTACTGGTTATACGCACGGCGCTGTGCGTGTCTGTACATAAGCCGATTTTTTTCGTCCTTTTTTTTTTTGTGTTGTTGAAAACTTTCAATGCGTAATTTTTTGGCCTAAATGCGTAAGGGCGTAAGAATTATCACTTGGGCGTATTAAATTACGCGAAATGCGTAATGGTTGGCAGGTCTGCGCCCCTGTCACAATCGCCGGTCTCGTATTCTTCGGCCACCGTTTGTGTGTGTGTGCAAGGGGAACGAATGTTTTGTGTTTGCGAGCGTGCGTACGCATGATTAGTCGGTTGGATGCGTGGTTGGAGAATTGTGTTGTTGCTGTACTCATCAAGTTCAATTCCTAAGAAAGGAAAATGTTGAACGTGAGTGAGGGAAGGATGAAGATATAAATTGCTATTCGTTTTTTTAGCCTGTTAATTTAATGTATTCTCTTGCCTGCTTCGTGTGAGAAGACATTTAGCGAACATTCCTCATTTGGTTTGTTTACTGTTTTAAGCTCAAGTCTGTTAAGCTGGTGCTACTAATGTATTCAGCAAACACCTGCCCTCGCCCTTCATGCGAGTGGCTGTTAGGATTTAGCAGCAAATTTCAAATCGTACTGACGGCGGGGTTCTAGTACCCTTCTTTCCTTCCAGTTCCCTTTTCTCTCCTCCCGGGGGCTTCACCCGAGGCTTGCGCTCTTGGGGGCCGCAGTGTGTGAGGAGCGCGCGGTCTTCGCTGGATGGTCCTACCCCCTGTCGGGGACCTTCAACGACAACGCCTCGTCCGACGGGATGTGTTCAACACTGTCCTCGGACTTCCCACAGCCCATGTGACCAGTGTGGTTAGCTCTGTGTCGTGCCATTTGGGGGTGGGTGTGTGCCAAGGGTGTCGGCGTTGAAAGTCTTTATTCAAGAACAGACCCGGTTTGGGGCACCTGATTCGACACGATAGTCCCAGTGGACTTTGGAGAGGCAGGGGTGGGGAACAACGTAAAGGACAAAAGAAAAGAATGTGTGTTGGAAATGCTTATTTATGATTATGGGTATGTTGTGTGCGTTGAAATGCTTATTTGTGACTATGTGTATGTTGTGTGTGTTGAAATGCTTATTTGTGACTATGTGTATGTTGTGTGTGTTGAAATGCTTATTTGTGATGTGTGTTGGTGTGAATAAATGGTGTATTGTATTGTAATCTTTCTTGTGTGGTCTCTTGCGAGGCGTGTGAGGTCAGTCGCTCCCTTCATTCCCTTCTAGACCGATCCTGTCAGGGCAGACCTCCAGGGGTCGGTCGTGACATATGTGGGGGCTCGTCCGGGATTTGAAGGGTTCTGACTGTCTCTCTCGTTTCGTGGAGTGCTTGTCCAGTTCTGTCTGTTTTGTATACGTTTAGTCAGTTTGTCGTGTTTGTTTGTGGGTGGTTGGCTGGGTGACTCTAGCGTGTAGGGAGTCTTTTGGTGGCCTGGATGAACATCTGGTGTGACTGTGGGGGGATCGAGTTGAGACGAAGGGGAATCGACCGCGTCCAGACCTCCTCTTTCCGCCGGGTGCCTCACGCAGATACGGCCATAAGACTTGCCTTTCTGTTGCCACTCAGTCTGCCATTCCTGTTTTGTAGTTAACCAGTTTTCTTTGCCGGGTGGTTATTGAGTACAGGTGGTTGTATCGGACGTTAGTGTCGCTTTTTCCTTTCTCCGGATTCCTGTCTTATTTGTTGGTGAGTCCCACCGCACTGTTGCTCGTGTTGTGGAGCGCGGTGTTGCCAGAGTGGGAGCAGCCTTGACATTTTCTCCTTATGTATTACCTTTTATTTTGAATGTTTGGTTGCTCTTTGTTGACTAGTGAACTCCACTGTCTTGTCGCTCTTGTTTTTTGAGCGCGGGGCCGTGAAGGTAACTTGGTCACGGAGTCTTTTCGTCTTTTTCGTTTTCAATAAAGATTGTATGTTGACACTTTTGATTTGCTGTTTCTCACAGTCAGTCACCAAGAGACGTGACATATCCGCGCAGTATCTGTTTTTTTCAAGTGGAATTGTCTTTTCCCCTTATTTGAGAACCGTAGGATATAGTTGTCATGGCAACGTCCGGTGCTGGCGGCATGGCGACGCGTGCGTCGAAGAAGAAAGGTCTTCAAAATGTAGTCCCTACTGTTAGTACCAGTACTTTGACTACAGGGACTTCTACCTATTCCAGTGCTGTAGCCGATAGTCCCACGAGTACTTTCACTGCTTTTTCGCAAGGGGATCTCTCTGCTGAGACCCCGACTGGCACTTCCGCTCGGAAGCGTCAGAGTATAGCTAAGCAACTGTGGGCTTCTGTTGAGTCGCAGAAACCGAAACCCTCTCTTCTCCATGCTTCCCCTCGTAAGGAGTATGCCCCGGGAGACTTTCCTCATGGGAAAGTCGAGACCCAAGGGACGGGCCAAACGGGTCATCCCCCCGTGTCGGGAGTGGTGAATCCTGCTCAGGATATTGCCTCCGTCGTGATGTTTCTGGAGCGACAGCGACGAGAGGATGCTGCCAGGCAGGAAGCCCTCCGTCGGGAAGAGTTAGATCAGCGTAGGGAAGAGGCTACGCTGCGTAGGGAAGAGGCAACTCTGCGTAGGCAAGAGGCAACGCTGCGTAGGGAAGAGGCTGTCAGACAGGAAGCCCTCCGTCAGGAAGAGCTAGATAGGATGGAGGCTCTGCGCAGAGAGGAGACTGCCAGACAGGAAGCACAACGTAGGGAAGAGATGGAACAATTTCTTTCGCGGACTCCCGCATCTGTAAATCAGGGGGTTAATCGACAAGTAAATGATAGAGGCCCAAAATTAAAACTTCCAGAGTTCAAACCCAGTGAGGACATTGATATGTTCTTGGAGCACTTTGACAAGGTAGCTAGTTCGTACCAATTGTCCGAGGAACAAAAGGCCATGCACCTTTTTTCTGGATTATCAGGTGCTGCAAGGGAGTGTGTGCTTACTCTAAATGAAGGCGCGTCTTATGCAGACATGCAGTTGGCTCTGTGTAAACGTTTCCATCTTACCCCAGAGACGTACAGGAGGAAGTTCAGATCCATGAAAAAGAATACGACGAGACTTTCGTGCAGTTTGGAGATAGGCTGCGCAAAACGCTAGGTTATTGGCGTCAGTTGGCTAAGCTGGAGCTTGAGGATCTGATTATCATCGAACAGCTTACCAACACTGTGTCCCCAGAGTTGAGGATCCGTATAGGCGAGGCAGCACCAAAGGATTTCGCGGCTGCGATTCATACTGCTGAGGTGTTTGCTGAAGCCCGTAGAGCTTATGGGCATCGCCCAGATACGGACAGGAAGACCCTCACAGGACTTAGTGGCAGTAAGGCGCCGACGACTGCTAGCGGGTCGAACAAGGCAGGCAGTTCATCGGGGACCTCAGCACCCCGACTGTGTTTTCTTTGTGGTCGTCCTGGCCACATTAGGAAAGATTGCCTAAAGCCGCCGGTAGTCATGGGGCTAATCCTTCCCCGCGTCCTCGTGCCTCGGCTAACGTGGGTCCATCGGGTGGCCAAGCAGCTAGTCGTTCCCCAAAGCTTGAGAGAATCTGTTCTCCGGCAGGCCCATGATTCACCCATGGCAGGCCATATGGGCTCAAAGCGGACTCTCGAGCGAGTAAGACAGGACTTTTTCTGGCCGGCGATGAACTCTCAGGTTAGGCAGTACTGCCGCAGTTGCGATGTCTGCCAACGGACAACGCCTAAGGGTCGCTTGACGCGTGTTCCCCTAGGATCAGTGCCACTGGTTGGGGAGCCATTCAGCAAGGTTGCTGTTGACCTGGTGGACCTATTAATCCACCATCCGATCGCGGTCACCGCTACATTTTGGTAGTGGTAGACTATGCGACTCGATACCCAGAGGCTGTCCCGCTTAGGACTATCGATGCCCCTACTGTTGCTGAAGCTCTCTGGCAGATTTGGACGCGCACTGGCGTGCCCAAGAAGATCCTTTCGGACCAGGGAACCCAGTTTCTGTCTGAAAACCATGCAGGAAGTAAACGCTCTGCTCAATGTTCACAAGGAGACGACGTCACCCTATCATGCGCAGGCCAATGGCCTTGTCGAGCGCTTTAATGGAACCTTGAAGCAGATGTTGCGTCGCCTGTGTGCCGAGCAACCTCGTGAGTGGGATCGTTTTATCCCTGCCGTGCTGTTCGCCTACAGGGAGGTTCCACAGGAAAGCATGCGCTTCTCCCCGTTCGAACTCCTGTATGGCAGAACAGTACGAGGACCCACCAACATCTTGAAGCAGATGTGGACCCACGACGATATGGAACCTGTCGTCAAGGAGGAGAGTCGATATGTGGTTGACCTGCATAACCGCATCGCTGACACCTGCCAGCTTGCTCAGCAACATTTGCAGTCAGCAAAAGCCAAATACAAGGCTTTGTATGACAAGCGTCACGTTGAGCGGTGGTTTGAGCCAGGTGATGAGGTGTTGCTTCTCCTGCCCAAAAGAACAAGCTACAGCTTGGTTGGCAGGGTCCTTTTGTGGTCTGCAGTCGCGTGGGTGACTGGGATTACCGGATTCGCGTGCGAGGGAAGGAGCGTTTGTATCACGCCAACCTCCTGAAGGCGTACGTGCGGCGTACTCTGTGCCAGGCAGGATACACCCCTGTCGTCGTGGAGAGTGGCGATGAGGACGCAGTGTCGGTGGTTCAGGACATCCCCACTGTTCCTCTCGTCGAGGAAGAGTCGTGGCAGGACGTTTGTTTTGGTTCAAACGTTTCCTCGGCTCAGACAGAACAACTGCGTAGGTTATGCCAGAAATTCCAGGATGTACTCGCCGATCGCCCCCTGCATAGTACCCTTGGAGAGTGTGCACTGGTATTGACCACCGAGACCCCAATTAGAGTCAAACAGTACCCTCTGCCTCGCTCCCAGGCATCTGTCATCCAACAGGAGGTGCAAGCCATGTTAAGGTTGGGGGTCATTGAGCGTACGAGTTCTCCGTACTCGTCCCCCATCCTTCTAGTAAAGAAGAAGGATGGCAAAATGAGGTTTTGCGTCGACTTTCGACAGCTGAATAAAGTTCTCCAATTTGATGCCGAACCCATGCCGGATGTCGACAAAATCTTTGCTCAGTTGAGTCAGGCTAACTACTTTTCCAAGTTCGATCTTGCAAAGGGGTACTGGCAGATACCCATGCGCAGAGAGGATAAACCCAAAACGGCATTTACGACGCCTGAAGGACAGTTCCAGTGGAACGTGATGCCGTTTGGCCTCAAAACTGCTGGGGCAATTTTCAGTCGCGTCATGCGACAGTTGCTCCTCCCTCTCAATACCCCAGATATAAACAATTTCATGGATGACCTGCTACTCAGTTCAGTTGATTGGAACTCTCACGTCTCGCTCCTCCGTCGCCTGTTCCTTCGTCTTCGTGAAGTTCAGATGTCAGCTCGTCCTTCCAAATGTCAGCTTGGTCAGGACGAGATTTCCTTTCTTGGGCATCATCTGCAGCGAGGTTTGATTGCTCCTGGGAAGACAAGGTGGCCAAAATTGCCGGTGCCAGACCCCCTTTTACCAAAAGGGAATTGCGGTCATTCCTTGGGCTTGCAGGATACTACCGCAAGTTCATCCATGACTTTGCGAAGATTGCCCTACCCCTCACTGACTTGACGAAAGGGAAGAAGCCAGAACGTTTGGTTTGGGATGAGCGTTGCCAACAGGCTTTTGATGCCTTGAAGATGGCCCTGACTACTCGCCCAGTCCTGGCTCTCCCAGATCCCAGTCTTCCTTTTGTCCTGCGAACTGATGCTTCTGCGGTGGGGATTGGGGCTGTATTACTACAAGATCAGGGGAAGGGACTCCAACCGCTTGCTTATGCGAGCAAAAAACTCACTGATGCCGAGACCAGATACCACACGATTGAACAAGAGTGTCTAGCAGTCGTGTGGGGCATCAGGAAGTTTTACCCCTACTTGTACGGCCGTGAGTTTGTACTGGAGAGCGATCATCATCCTCTCCAGTACCTGGACCGGATCCGGCCAGTCAGTCGTCGACTCATGGGTTGGGCAGTGGAACTGCAGAGTCATGCTTTCACTTTTTGCCATATCAAGGGTTCCAGCAATACGGATGCTGACTATCTCAGTCGAGCTCCGTAGTCAGCACACCCATTGGGGAAATCAGTCAGAGGGACACTTCCCCTCAACCAGGGTTATGAACCCTTTTGGTCTGTGTTCCAGGTGTAGTGACAGTTAACAGTAGTGAATCACCACTGGCTCGGATTGCTTCTTTCATTGTCTGAAGGCTTGTTTGATTGATAGATAAGCGTAGTACTATGTATCTCCCTGTATAATTCTATCGTGGAATGTTTGTATTGGATTTATCGTACTCTGTCGATCACAGAGGGTTGGGTTCGGTCCCATTGTTGTGAATTTGCACATGCGTCAAGGTTCAAAGGAGCACTATCTCAGAGAAACGGATGCTTTTAGAAGGGGGGTTTGTCACGAGGCCTATGACGATTGGCCCATCTACGGTGGTAGAATTATTCATTTATTTATTGTTGTTGTTGTCGTCGTGTATCAGTCCCTTAATGTCGTTCAGCTCAGGTTAGGTTTACTTTCTCTCTCTCTCTCTCTCTCTCTAATTTCACTGTCCGTGCAATTCATCCTGCAGGTTCACGGGTGGCTGGTACCTTTCTCTTGAACTGGCTGTCCCTATCGGCCTCTCACCTGTCTTTTCACCTGCCGCACGTGCAGCATTCCTCTTAGCTTGAGGTATTCTCACTCTGTGACGTAGGGTGGCATGTTGGCTGCCATCGGTTAGGCAGGTTTTCTCTTCACTCGAGCGGAAGATGTCCCTGGGAGCGCCCACTCCGGTTTTGGTTCTCTACCACATCGCCGAAGGTACGGTCGGTACCTTCATTCCTGCAGTCGCGCTGTAGGGGAGGGACGTCATCTTTTCCGCATCTGCTCTGCTGGTCCTCTCGACTGGACAGAGGGCAGAGAGTCGCTTGACCCGCCACTTTCTTGGGTCACCCACTGGTAGCTGGTAAGCATCAGTTTCGTGGTTGGTTTGTTTTTTTTGTTAGCCGGCTAATTCTTCTCTTTTGCACAGTTTCCTTTTGGTTTCAAAATTATAAAAGAAATATTGTTTGAGACCACTTTTCTCTGGTTAATTCCATCTTTAACCTGGCCATTCAAACTTAAATCCAAAATTCTCTCTCCTTTCAATACATCTGGTGATGCGGTAGTCGGTGGGGATGGGGGAGAACCTGGTGATTTAGGGTTGGGACTTGCTTGGTCTCACTCGTCCGCCCCTGTCACAATCGCCGGTCTCGTATTCTTCGGCCACCGTCTGTGTGTGTGTGTGTGCAAGGGGAACGAGTGTTTTGTGTTTGCGAGCGTGCGTACGCACGATTAGTCGGTTGGATGCGTGGTTGGAGAATTGTGTTATTTTGAAATGTTACTATAAAATGTGGGGATAATCGTGCCATTGAATTATGATTATTTGTAAATGTGGTGGCAGTTGTAAAGCAATGGTTGCTGTACTCATCAAGTTCAATTCCTAAGAAAGGAAAATGTTGAACGTGAGGGAAGGATGAAGATATAAATTGCTATTCGTTTTTTTAGCCTGTTAATTTAATGTAATCTCTTGCCTGCTTCGTGTGAGAAGACATTTAGCGAACATTCCTCATTTGGTTTGTTTACTGTTTTAAGCTCAAGTCTGTTAAGCTGGTGCTACTAATGTATTCAGCAAACACCTGCCCTCGCCCTTCATGCGAGTGGCTGTTAGGATTTAGCAGCAAATTTCAAATCGTACTGACGGCGGGGTTCTAGTACCCTTCTTTCCTTCCAGTTCCCTTTTCTCTCCTCCCGGGGGCTTCACCCGAGGCTTGAGCTCTTGGGGCCGCAGTGTGTGAGGAGCGCGCGGTCTTCGCTGGATGGTCCTACCCCCTGTCCGGGACCTTCAACGACAACGCCTCGTCCGACGGGATGTGTTCAACACTGTCCTCGGACTTCCTACAGCCCATGTGACCAGTGTGGTTAGCTCTGTGTCGTGCCATTTGGGGGTGGGTGTGTGCCAAGGGTGTCGGCGTTGAAAGTCTTTATTCAAGAACAGACCCGGTTTGGGGCACCTGATTCGACACGATACTCCCAGTGGACTTTGGAGAGGCAGGGGTGGGGGAACAACGTAAAGGACAAAAGAAAAGAATGTGTGTTGGAAATGCTTATTTATGATTATGGGTATGTTGTGTGCGTTGAAATGCTTATTTGTGACTATGTGTATGTTGTGTGTGTTGAAATGCTTATTTGTGACTATGTTGTGTGTGTTGAAATGCTTATTTGTGATGTGTGTGTTGGTGTGAATAAATGGTGTATTGTATTGTAATCTTTCTTGTGTGGTCTCTTGCGAGGCGTGTGAGGTCAGTCGCTCCCTTCATTCCCTTCTAGACCGATCTTGTCAGGGCAGACCTCCAGGGGTCGGT
Organism: Conus ventricosus; assembly: GCA_018398815.1. Lineage (NCBI taxonomy): Eukaryota > Metazoa > Mollusca > Gastropoda > Neogastropoda > Conidae > Conus > Conus ventricosus. The sequence goes on along the minus strand of CM031607.1, from coordinate 56,246,933 downwards.
CGTGACAATATATATATATATATATATATATATATATATATATATATATATATATATATATATATATATATATTAGTATATATATATAATAAACTAATAAATTCCAAGGATAAGTACCGAGCACCATTTCAGCAACTTACAGAGCAGCTTGGTGTTGCAATGACTGCAAGAAATATTCAATTACAAACAAAACTTGCTCTTATGTCTTAGACTGAAGAAATAGGGGGAGATAAGCATTCATATCAGCAGTGGTAGATAATTCTGCCTAACTAACAGTAAGTGCTTGAGTGGGTGAATGGGAATAGTCTCCCCTTGGAGACTATAAGCTTACTGAAGGCTCATTTTGAGAAGCATTTATTATTTTCCAGTCACCCACTCACACACAGGACAATAAAGGTCTATCGGGTACGGTTAGACAGTATATATTAATGAGGAAATAAGGGTCACTGCGCAGCGTCTTGAGATAAAAATGTACCGAATCTACTTCTTTTTTTTTATCATTTCGGCATTATCGCTGTCTTTATTAATTCCATTGCTGCCATCGTCCATCGTTACAGGAGACAAAAAATGAGGAAACATTTATATTCTGTTTCTTCTTGGTAATTCTGCACTTCTTCACTAACAAGGTCAGATCTTTTTCTTTCCCTTTGATGAATCATTTCGGTGCAAATTGAAAAGTTCATTATGCACCACCACGTATTGACTGAGTTTGTAACCATAACGTATCTAGCGTAGCGTATGCAATTTGCAAGCAACGTCTTAGCGTTGTTACTGGTTTGATGAGAGTTACAATCTAGTCAATACCTGACCCAGAGGCAAGGATGGTCAACTGACATAACAGATTGGATGCTTCTTCTAAACTTTGTTTTGATTAAGAACATTCCGCAATTCATTGTCTTTCATGTATCGTTGATTAGTGGTAAACATTACTGATAGAAAAGAAAGAAGAGGTTAGCCTTCGTTTAAGAATTATTTTGAACGTCATCGTTTCCTTTTTTCTCTGTCTATCAACTTCGGCTACTGTTTTCCTTCACTTGCAGGCAGCAGTTAGACCTGGGGACGTACCACAGAACTGGGTGGGGTAGTCGGAGGGCACGAAGTTCTTGCTGTAACACTCAAAGCTGAACGCGGAGCTCTTGTGCCACCTGCCATCAGGGTTGTACAGACCGAAGCTGATCTTGAAATCTCCGCTCTTCGCCTTCATGTAGACCTCATCGTCAGCAGTAGGCTTGCTGAAGTCCACTATGGTGCTGATGTCCAGCTCTCCATCCCTGGTGTTGAAGGGGACGTCCTTCAGACCTTCCAGGTACTGCAACACGCCTGATCTTAACATGCACCCTCCTGATTATCATTACTATTCCAACTGAGTACACGTTCTGTCCATAAAGTTTAGTTTTGCTGGAATAAGGTGCATGGACTACAACATTCGTGACAAAGAAATCACAAACATAAGTAACAAAAACTTCACAAACTCCAAGCCAAAATGTAAACAAAAAC
>CM031607.1:56235436-56242936 GCA_018398815.1 Conus ventricosus | reverse complement strand
AAATCAAATGTTTCTCTCCCGGAATCTGTTCGTTTGATCCGTAATCTGATAAAAGTTGAAGCAGTTTGCAATGGAAAGACAGACGTCATCTTCCACTGTTTTTTTCCCGAGACAGTTCTATTTAATTTAAGGAATTCAGGTGTAGTATAGGCCATGTAATAAATTCTACGAACTGGTAAGATTTGGCGTGGATCCGCATGACAACCAAGATTTAGTGAGCAAAACCACATTAATGAGGAGGGGAGTTGATGTTTATTCGTTCACTACACATAACACGAATTGAGCTAGAAACTTACGACTACCAGCACAGTGTAGCTAAGACGATGAAAATGTAGTCAAGGTAAACAAGAACAAAAGGATCCATCAAGACATACTTTATATCATTTTTGAGAGAACTTACCTAGCGCCTATCTTCGGTCAGAGACGAATTTCTAAGCGCTTTAGACCCATGCTGTCGTGTACATGACAGAAAGCTGCCTGCTGGCGTTCATTGGTCATTTCCCGTGTCATTCAATCGATTATCAGTCACTCATTCCTTCTATTTTTCCAAGAGAGAGCATGCTATGTAAACGTGTCATCCATTCCAACGGCCAAACAAGCTTTCTCCATCGAAAGTTACTGCAAGATGTAATACATGCGTTCACACATGGAATACCTGCTTATAGTCTCATTCAAGGGACTTCCAGGGGAAAGAAGTCAGAACCGATATTAACTCCGAGGGGAAAATACCGGAGGAGATTCGTACCTACGACTCCAGGATCATCAGGATAACGAGTCCAGCACGCTATCAATTTTGCTATTCCAGGACAAAGAGAACAGTCACTCTATGTACACCAGCAATAAATTTTAAGTCCTGTCCATATCAACTGATCCAGCCTGTACATTCTGGTCATTTTATGTCTGAAATCTATTAAAAGCTTTCACTTAAAACAATCAAATCAACGACCAGTGTATCTTGCTCTCCTCCCTTAACTCTGTGGGGAGTCAGTGGGGCGCCACACTAAAGAACAGTACACCAGAGTGTTCCAGTGCTCTCCATTATGGACTGTGGCTTTGGTGTCTGCCAATGTTTTCTCTATCCGATTCTGCAATGTAGTTAGACCATGGTTGTTTTGTTGCTGTTGTTATCGTTGATTTTGTCCATTTGTTTGTTTGGTTACTGTTTTCACCATGAACTACCTCCCTCGATAGTTAACAAGAAAGATTGTTTTAGCAAGGCCTCTGGACCTTGAAAATGGCTGTAACCAATGCAGTTTTCTTTTCATTCCCGATGTTAGTAGATCTTCATTATAGTCTGATGCTCTTCTTGATGGTCTGAGGCACTTCTTCCTATCTGATGCTTAGTACGCTGCGACCTCATTTCGATGGCATGGATTCTTCTTTCCAGACCTTCCACACTGGGAGATAGAATGTGCCAATGCATGCCAAAGCTTCATCTTATGTTTCATAGAGATGTTATTGTTTTTCCACAGAGGTTTCAGTACGGACCGTGCTGATGCTGCTTTTCTGACCTTAGAGGATTTCTGGTATCGTACAACTGAAGAAAACTATCCCTTTTTTTTGAAAAGAAAGACTGTTCCAATTTTTAAAAAAAGGGTGGTGGTGGTGGTAAGCAAATAAACACACAAAAATAAAACTAAACGCTCTGTTGCCACCTAGCAACCCAGACGCATACCCACCTTGCGGGCAATCTTGAGGTCAGTGCGACCTTCCCACTTGAGGCCGTCGGAGATCCTTCGCACGCCGACCCACAGGGTTCGGATGACGTAGAGCTTGTTGCGGTCGTTCTCCAGCATGTTGCCGGGAGACACGGTGATCCGGTAGTTGCCGCACACGGTGTCGCGCACGGCGTTGTACTTGCAGGGGAACTTGATCTGTTCCATCGTGTCGCTGAAGGTGACCAGCTTTTTGCCGTTCTTCGCTTCGCACAACGCTCTCTTCGCCTGCGCCTTACCTGAGGGGGTGTTTCAAAATAATCATAACAACACTGACATTGGAAACAACTGCTACACTACTCATCAAATCATCATCGCTATCATCATTGTTATCGTCATCACCGATCGTCATATTTTTTTAATGCCATTTGAACTGTCACATACTGATAGAAGAACAGGCTTCTGTGGTATGTGCATATCATTGAATTGTATTGTTTATGTAAATTGATGATCTCGTTTTTTTGTTCCTTTTCAATGCAGCATTTAATAAACATATGTGATAAAATGGATAATTATTTAATCAGGTGTTTTGTTCCAGTGCGGATCAGGTAAAATAAGTTTGGCTGCTTTCCAATACAGGGAGTATCACCATTTCATATGCACACCAGCACAGTCATCCTATGCAGCTGAAGCGTCTTCAGTATAAGAACTTAGTGGGCATTGTAGAGTTTTTAGAGAATCAGTGAAACATTTAATATCTTTGAAATGTATAACTTTTTCCAGATGTATTTTTCACATATAATTAATATGAACTTCCCACTGCAGTTGGTTTTCTACAGTTAGACCCAATGGTCTATGTTGTCTGTTTGATTGATCTGTCGCCATTCAATATATAAACTTAGCGGAAACAGACCAAGTTGAAGGTTTTGTAGAGTGGGTATAACCATGCATTCTCTTTCGGTCTAATTCAAGAGCATGGGATTATTTTCACACTTTTTTTTAAGATTCCATGAGATGTTGCTGTAAGTTATCATTAATTTTCTTGATCTCCTTATCAGGGGTAGATAAAGTACCATCATCAGCTAACAGTTCATGTTATCCGTTGCTATCTGAAATATATAATGGTGAATCATCAATGAATAAACAAAAGAAGAGAGGACCTAAAGCAGAACCTTGCATAACTCCTTTCTTCACTTTTTAGTGGAATAGAATCCATTGAGTAAGATTCGTTGGCATCTGTCTTCAAGATAAGAATCAGACAAAGCTGTTTTCTTGTGGACGTTTCGAATAAACTTTTTTTTTCTCAACGCAATATCCTGGGATTAACTAAATCAAAAGCTTTTTTAAGGTCACAGAATGTTACAACAGTTAACTGAGGTGTGCTCACAGCAGACAGCCATGCGTCCAACAGATGAGTTAAAAGTGTATGACAGAAATGTCTGGGTCGAAAACCAAGCTGCAAATGGTGGATGAGGTTATGTTTTTCAACGTAACTCAAGACATGTTTGCGTTCATGTATTTCGATAGGTTTGAGTCATGTTGATGGAAAAGATAAAGATTTACAGTCGTTATTTCTGTAAGTTCTTTTGGTTTAAGAACAGGTACTATCCTGCTTTCTCTAATGACTTTGGAAAGGCATATTTCTGTATGAACTTGTTACACAAAGATATAAAAGAGAGACACAGACAGAGATAGAGAGAGACAGAGACAGAGATACAGAGAGAGTGAGAGAGACACAGAGAGAGAGAGAGAGAGAGAGAGAGAGAGAGAGAGAGAGAGAGAGAGAGAGAGAGAGAGATGATACACCTTGCAAAATATATTCATTAGCTACTCTATCTCTGTATGTATGTATGTATGTATGAATATATGTATGTAAGAATGTATGGGGGTGTGTGCGCACGTGCACGCATACATTCGTGTGTGTGTGTGTGTGTGTGTGTGTGTGTGTGTGTGCGTGTGCGTGCGCACGCGATTGTGTGTGTGTGTGTGTGTGTGTGTGTGTGTGTGTGTGTGTGTGTGTGTGTGTGTGTGTGTGTTCACGTATGTAATGCATAGCTGCGCGTATGAGTATCTGATGTCATTGTGCAATGGATTAAAAAAAATATCTTTTTATGCTATTACTATTTCAGTTCAGCACAATTCAGTAGTATAAGACTTCATACGATTCTTTTTATGTCTAAGACTGTGATACTTTAACAAATTTTTGTATAAATGCTTGACAGCACACCTAATTTTCTTCTATGGGAAGTCACACAATATTCTATATTCTGCCTGCATTTCCACCCACTCACCAAAGACCAGGATGACAAGAACGGCGGCAGCTAGGACGATCTTCATCATGATGACGTTGAGATGACTACTACAACTCTGGCTGGGATGGGGGTTGTTGGTGGGGAAAAACAGAAGAAAATAATCATTAATATTAGCAATCACCTCTTTGTCTGTCTTTCTTGCTTTCCCTCCACCTATCCCCCATGCTCCCTACACACACACACACACACACACACACACACACACATGTGGAACATATATATAATAATATATATATATATATATATATATATATATATATATATATATATATATATATATATATATATATATATATATGTGTGTGTGTGTGTGTGTGTGTATGTATGTATATGTGTGTGTGTGTGTGTGTGTGTGTGTGTGTGTGTGTGTGTGTGTGTGTGTGTGTGTGTGCAATAATTTTTCTCGACAGGACGACAACCCTGACATGCCCCTTTCCTGTCGGCTGGGCTCTAAGCAACGTGAATCGAACTGAAATGCGGCATTTTTTCCCTCCGAAAACAAATCGGCACATCGATACACAACCGACAGGGATATTTGAAATACGTATAGTATTTCTTGTAAAACGCCCTTACTTTGAAACGTTGTACTGCACATGCCTGAATGACTTGAATGTTGATGCAAACCATTAGAAATGACAGTAAACGCCGGCCCTGATGCCCCCCATCTTCACAGAACGGGTAAGGTAAAGGTCGAAGGCAAAGCAATGATGACGAACCTCTTTAAAGCTCGAAGGCTAAGCAATGATGACGAACCTCTTTAAAGGTCGAAGGCTAAGCAATGATGACGAACCTCTTTAACTGACAGGCCAGCGTTCAAAGGGAAGGGGGCACGAAGAGGAACTGTTCTCCAATGAATGTTCTGTTTGCTTTGGAGTTCCTCCTGAGTGGAGGTCAGGACAACCGGCACGTGACAGCTATTTTATCCATGGAAAGCTCGTCGGGGCTGCGGATCGATCACGGCTACACTGCCACGCAGCCAGAAAGGCAACTCTACGAAATCGGACAGATCCTTCTGCCATTGAGAAAACTGTCTCTAAAATGCAACAAACAATGAGTGCTGAATAACGGCAACAGGAAAAGGTTGATGGAAAAAAAAGAAAAAAGACTAAACTGGTCCTGAAATCCAAAAGCAGAAATGTGAGTTACAGACTATCGAGGTCACCAACACTGAGATAAACATCTACAAGCACAACAAAACTACGTGCAAGAAATCCCTTGCAGTACTGGGTTTTAGACTAGAAAATGGATACATGGAGGTGTAAGAAGGGGGATGTTAGAAGACACTAATAAAGACAGTGACTCGCTATCATGTATAACATCCCCTCCGAACCTTGTGTAGGGCAATGGTTTTAGAACCCTTCAGGTCAGATGCTGGTCCTCTAATACAGCAATTTTAGCAGTCATGTATAAGAACGCTTCTGCCCTTTTGTAATCAGATTGAGACATTATTCGGCGGCATTTTTCTGGATATTTCTGGTAAGATCATCTCTATTTCATTTATTTCCATTCTTAAATCTCCATGACTTGACAATATTTTCGGAAAATCTTGTACCAGTGTCGTCTCGAGCAGTCATTCTGTGGCTATGATTTGTAGTTCTTTTCATTTATTCATAAGTAACACCTGTTTGTTTTTATATCAGGGCAATTTTTGATAGGTCATGCTCTTCATGACTTCTGCATATTCTTCATTGCACCGTGCACTGCCCATGCAGTTTCCATTTTTATCGCGTTTTCTCTGGGGAATGCCATATCCATCTGCAGCAGTAACCGTATTTATATTTTTCATAATCTCAGCTTTATTTACAGATGGATTGTCACCTGAAAGAACACCTATAAATTAGAGCGAAACGAGAGGTTAATCATCTATTCTTATTACTGTATCATCAGACTCTTCAATGGATTGAAATGAATCATTTAATCTTAATACGGCAGGAAGATTATCATTTCTCAAATAGACACCCTATACACCCAACGTACTGGTTGTCGCTAATTCTGGTGTAGCCAGTGTTCTGTCTATGGAGGTAACTTTTTGCACTCAAATTGTTGAGATTTGTTCACCGTTCAACAGAACAACAGAAGACTACAATCTATTGTTTTCAAACCGCAGACTTGTAACGGTATGATACATAATTATATTCATCAGAAATGCATGCGCTCTGAAAGCTTCACCCACAAGCCCCTGACTGATTGACTTGGTGAAGCAAAATGACCGATTTGTGTTCAAATCCGATGGACCATTTTCCGTGTAAATTAAATACGTTGTAAATCTGAATCGTAACCGCTATAAGCGATTCATGATTAAGATCAAATGGGCTATAGACGGAAGTGTTAACTCTATCAGGCTGATCTGTATGGTATGGAGAAAATGGTAATATTTTGAACAGGTAATTTCGATTATGTGCAGTTCAGTGATCGAAGGATCAAAACTTGTTGACTGTTATGAGATAGATCATTCTGAAACAGAGAGAGAGAGAGAGAGAGAGAGAGAGAGAGAGAGAGAGAGAGAGAGAGAGAGACAGACAGACAGACAGAGACAGAGAGAGAGACAGAGACAGAGAGAGAGAGATGCTCACTCACCTTCTGTTGGTGCACAGAGAAGACGATGAAGAAATCGTTGACGAAGAAGCTCTCTGCCCACCCTTCCTATTTATACACTTTTGTCCCGCACATCATGTCATAGGTCTCAGCGTGCAAAAAGTCCTGGTAATCCCTTACTGACTTTCCGCGACACGACATAATGATGTTTTCAGTTGCACCGAAAAATGACAATAAAACGAAGAACTGGGGCCCGTTCAGTCGCTACTTACCCTTCTCTTCCTTTCGCTATGTCCCGATTCTTTTTTTGTTGCTTTCTGCTACTTGCTGCTAAGTTTCAAATAGCATGACGGCAGGCAGAACTTAGAACATTGAAGTAAAGGTTGAAATTTTGGGCCGCTAAATGTGCAGAACGAAATCTAAAGTAACAAACGTCCCATGACGGCAAGAAAGACCCACTGACCACGGGGAAAATCCTGTTGACAGCGGGATAGAGTGCAAACCAAGATCCTCTTCAGAGCGCATGTAGGACTGTGTGGCTTCGCTGTCTGGAGTTGTATTGGTCTCACCTGTCAGCAAAACAGCAGCGAGTTCGCTGAGTGTAGGCATCGTTTGCCGGTGGGCCCTGCAGTCAAGACATACGGGCTGAAACATCCGTTCGAACACTTCTGTGGAGGTTCTGTTGTGTTGTGTCCAGTGGTCATCACAGAGTGGCATTTGCCGTGGAACAGTTACTTCCCTTACGTCTAAATGAAATGCCCTAAGCGTGTCTGCACCCTTAGTTAACACAGCGCAGGCTTCCAAGGGTGGTGAAGGATTGCTCCCGGCTGGCTGGCTCGGCAGTTAGGGGTAACACTTTGCCGGGTCCCACTGGCACCTTTTCCCTTTTCTTTCTGAAGTAACAAGCCTTGACCTGTTGGTCTTTTTCTGACGGGACAAAATTAAGCAAACTAACAACGAAGTAACATTCATTCCACCTCTCCTCGTTTTGTACCTCC
>CM031607.1:56222936-56230436 GCA_018398815.1 Conus ventricosus | reverse complement strand
GGAGCTAACAGCACACTCAACTCTGGAAAGGGGTCAGCCGGGGCTGAAAATCCCAGATATAATGCCTCTCTTGGGTTTCGAACCCACAGCCTGTCAACCCACACACCTGCTAGCCACTGCACCATGTGGCTGGTTGAACAGGTCAGAAATGGTAATGCTGGCATTAATACTGGTTCATGACTCATGAATAAACTTGAAGTTTCATTCAATGAAATCAATGTTTGCAAAGTATAGTCAAGTCATTTCCATTCCCTCTGAGATAACCAAAGATAGGTAAGATGTATCATTTCACAGAATCTGCCTTGTTCAACCCAGTCATGTCATTTGGATTTCCTGTCATACTGGTCATAAATTCACAGAATGTATTTTTTTTAACATAAATTCAGTTCTTTTTGCATCATAAAGATGCATTATCAATACATTGTTATTCTACTTATCAACCAACAAATGGCATCCTTTCATACAATCTAGTTTTTTTGTTTTGTGAAGAAAACATCAGTGTCCCATCAGATGACGAAATTACCGTTCAACACATTCCAATCTGTACTAAACATTCCGATCTGTTCACTGAAGTTCGACAACATCTTTTTTTTTAATTGATGACCGACAAAGTCACAAAAGCTATTCTTTTTATAAAATCAGAGTGCTTGAAACATTTTAAGCAACACCGATGTCCTGCTTAATTATCAATACATAAAAAGGACTCTTTTTCACACAATCCATTCCACTAGTAGTGTTTAGGCACTATCCTCTGTTAAAGGACTCGTAACTACATAAATTGAATCTTTCACATAGTGCAGTTTGCACATTCTCTTTAGGCACTGCCAGCGTCTCAAAATGTATTTTTCACTCCATCCAGTGCGTGTTATATTCAGGCTATACTAATGTTTTAACAAATGACCCACTTATTTCCAGGAGGCTTTCCCCTTACACGATCCAGTTGGTGGTGGGTTCAATCCCTTTCAAAGCAAAGAACATTTCCAGTTTTGCGTTGAAATCTGGCGGCATGTCCTCTGCACACTGGTAACGTGTGGACATATTGTCCCCCAGGTAGCGGATCAGATTACACGTGTCTTCGAAGTTCTGCAGCTTCTGCTTGTATTTCTTCCGCAGGAACGCGGAACTCTTGGGGTTATACGCTGAAAAAAAGAAGAGTACAAAAAGCGAATTGGGTTTGCATGGGTGTGCTTGCACGTGTGTGTGTGTGTGTGTGTGTGTGTGTGTGTGTGTGTGTGTGTGTGTGTGTGTGTGTATGTGTGTGTTTGTGTATGTGTGTGCATATGTGAGTATCTATGTGTGTACGTATTTTATCTATATCCACGCATCTGTTCGCATGCATGTGTATGTACGTGGTTTTCCTGAGTTTGCAAACGCAGATGTATGCACACGACCAACCACACGCAACAAACCAATATTTGCAAATAATCCCGGGCATAACCTTTGAGGTGGAAGGCAGTGTAGAGGAGGGCGGAGCGGCTGGGGGACTGGAAAGGGTACTTGGGCTTGAAGTTGCCGGTGGCGGTGAGAGCGGACATGAGGGCGGAGGACACGCCCTGCTCCAGGTAGCCCAGCATGGGCAGGCCGGTCACCGGCATCACCTCGTTGCTGGGGGGCAGCTTGTGGGGCAGCTGAAGGCGGCTGTACTTCTCTGGGGTGCTGAAAGAAGCGAAAAGCGCAAAAAGAGGGGACGGTGTCAGTAAGTCTCTATACCATCGGCTGCTTCAAGAACATGGCATAAGACCCTATTGGTTCTTTGTCTTAATGCCCCCTCCCTCTTTTAAAGCAAAGACCAAAACAGTGGTTAAAAAGAAACGCAAGCATCCCTCCGGATGCTTCCGTTATTTGTACTGATTTTTCTGTAGACATTTCTTTTTTTTTTTTTTTTTTTTTTTTGCTGTCCCATCTTCTGTGCCACCTCAGCGGCAGTGCACCCACGCCGCTCATTCCGACACTTCGTCCACAGCCACAGCCCGGTCAGTCCCACCGCAGCCTCGGCACCGGCAATCCACAGGGAGCAGTCAGTGTCAAGTCGTAAAAAGGCAACCTACCAGAGGAGACACTGTACTGCTGCCGAGTCACTTTGGTGGTGTTCAGGGGCGCCTGTTCTGATCCAACATACGCAGGACACCACCTACTAAGCCCCCTACTGACGACAATAATTGCTTAGTCGCGGAGCCGGCGTGAGTGAGCTCTCCCTCCAGAGGGCGCCACCACGTCCGTCCAACGACATCCCCCATGAACTCGCCGATACCGGTGACCCGGCGGAATGAAACCAAGGCCCCAGACGTGGAGAGGACATCGAAACTAAGGTCACCATGAGAGCAGGGCATGAAATGCCACGGAATTTGAGACTTTTTTACGCTGAGCGATGAGAATGAGGATGATGAAGATGATGCTATGGATTTCTACGCTTCCTTTCATAATATATATGATATATTCCGGCATCAACCAGGCCCGAGAGATACAGACGCCTGCAGTGCTGGTCAAGAAATTTTAGCAATACTCTCAGAAACGCATCCATTAAGTGGATGACACTCGACTGTGTGGTCCCAGTCTTCCCAACTGAGCCTGTAGCAAACTCATCTCTGAGCAGGAGCCGGTCAGAGCAGAAAATTCCCCCATGACTCTGATGGGAATCGAACCCACGACTCCCAGCCGGGAATCCACGACGCTAAATATTTTGCCACGACGGCTAGTCTGCAGACATTTCTTACTAAACTATCTTGGCACACATTTCTCACCAATTATCGACCCCATGTCAGAGCCTTAGCAACCAGCCTAAGGTCAGAAATGAAACAGCAAAGGAAGCAGAAGCAGAATTCCTTCTGAGTTGTTTTTATTTATTTTTCAGCGTTCCATTTCATCGTTTTCAATTTACATAACTTGGTTATCTATTTCACTTCATAATAGTATGCTGTGTGCTAAGACCTTGAGACCAAGCTGATGGGTGGACAAAAATGTTTGAGAAATGTCTACAAACAGATTTTCCAACGTCAAACAAGGGTGTTTTTATCCCTAGGTTTCACGTTGAAATCCACTTCACGAGACAGGACTGACAAAGCTTGGCATCCCAAAAGGACATGAAACCTTTCGAGGATTACACTGACACCACTGGAAGTACATCACTCTAAGATGGGCACACACAAGAAAAGTATTTTGTAAGCCTTATGTGTCCAATGAATCCAGTTTATAACATTTGACGGCAAACTCCTTGCTCAACCAACTTAGTTCATAGGCGCTGATCTAAGACAATTTCAGAAAGTAATTTTAGCCTTTTCTGCGGACGCAAGCAAACCTTTTATTTTTGTAGGTTCAGAATTTTCTTAAATCCAATTTGGATTGGATTGAATTATTATCGCGTCGTAACAAATTCCTCTGTATCAAAATAGGACTGTTCCCTACACTGAGAGCGCAATGTCGTAGACTAGCACTGCCCAGATTTTGTCTGCCAGCGTATGTTTTGGTATAGTTTATTCCAAGGCCAGTGCACTGTCTTGAAAAGCCACCAGACCCCAAAAGCCAGAGCTCTCGGAACCTGAGCGCATACAATTAAACTGCTAGTTTCAGGCTATCAGTACAGCAAGAAGATAGTAGTATATGCATTTTTCAAGATATACATCCAGGTCTTAACACGTCTCTTCGAAGACTGGTAGAACGATACATGTGCGGATTCACGGTAACTTTCAAACTGAAGTGGTTTGAGCATAACTACACCGTTTGCAGACACACTGTGACGACTCTGTGTGTGTGTGTGTGTGTGTGTGTGTGTGTGTGTGTGTGTGTGTGTGTGTGTGTGTTTGCATGCCTGTGTACATTTATTACTGTTATCGATGTCGTTGTTGTTTGTGCACAGCGTTTGTTTTTTTTCTTGTTTTGTATGTTTGTTTATTCGCTTTGCTTTGTTTCCATACGCAATGAATTCGATCTCGAAATGTCAAAGATGTCACGCTTGCATCTATCACATCATAATGATAATAATGGACATACATTTGCAGCCCATAATCACAAGTTCACAAGTTGTTTATTTTGTCCATGAAGTCCAGCCACTTCCGAAGAAAACACTGATGACCCGGGACAACCCACGGCAAAGCAGTAACGGTGGCGCAGAAACTGACCACCAGAGACTTCCACAATCCCGATAGAACAGCTCTGGCACGGTAGACAGTCCTGAATGGGACTACAGCCAACGCCAGACCACCATCACCTGAAGGCCACGGCAACAAGATGAAGACCGTCCCGCACAAGACGCAAAACATAGGACCTAAAAGAAACGATGCAACGGGCATCAAAACGCCGCTTCCATCGGACGGGCACTACCCAACCAAGCAGGCCCACAACTTTTAGATGGAGGAATGGCATAGATGTGACACATTGGAACAAAAAACTCAGAGCACACACCACCAAGACCTGTCTTCGGTTGATTGGAAATGACGTATCTATAATAGCCGTAAGTGTCTAAGAAGATTCACACACACACACACACACACACACACACACACACACACACACACACCCTGGAACGCATGCACGTACATACACATACACACGTATGCATGCACACCCACACATCACACACACACACACACTTGCGCGCGCGCACGCACGCGCGCGCGCGCGCGCACACACACACACACACACACACACACACACACACACACACACACACACACACACACACACTTATAAGAATACTTAAGACAAAAATGAATAAGGCTATTGCGCTGGTTAAAAGTGATAGCTTGAGATATGACTTGAAAGAAGAAAGCAAAATTGAGCATCGGAGAGAGAAAGCAAGTTTGTTCCATGCAGAGGGCGCTTGAAAAGAGAGAAAGGACGCCCTCTGACGCGAAAGTCTTTGTGATGGAAACGAGGAATGTGAAGGAGACGTGCATCAGCAAAGGAACGTATGGGCTAAACAGGTGATTACAGCTGGAGAAGGTCAGAAATATGTGAAGGAGCTATATGATCGGAGACCAAGAATAATTCATAAACAATTCATTTTTGAACAGACAGTAGTGAACAGAATGAAGCTGAGGGGCGATATGAGTGGATTCAGTAGAACTGAACATTTGTCTGGGTGCATTATTCTGGACTTTCTGTGACTAATGAATGAGATATTTTGTACAACCAGCAAGAAAAGAACTACAGTTATCAGCTTGTTGGGGATCTAAAGGTTGAAATGTCTTGACTCTGTCCTGTCATTCCCCCCCCCCCCCCCCCCCCCCTTTTTTTTTTCATGTTCATCAGGCAGGTAACCCACGTTTTATTCTCTTGTTTCAGCTTCCGACTACTGCCAACGCCTCGTAAAAAGTTTTGTTCAAGATATGAATTACACACACACACACACACACACACACACACACACACACACTTCTCATACAAACTGTGAGTTCTCCGTACCTGTCCCCCAATTAAAGTATTGCATCATGTGGGTCTCAGCATGCTGTCAGTGAAGCATTTGAAATGTCCTCGACCTGTACTCTCCTCAGATCGTCAAATTACTCAGTCACCGATAAGCAACGAAGCAAACAAGCCAACACACTCGCCTACAGAAAACAAATGGACTTTTTATCTAAAGTACTGAAAATAAAAAGGTGCAGAAAAATGGGAAAGGTGGGAGGGTTGAGTGGGAAAGACAGAGGAGAGTGGGAAAGTGAGAAAAGGCAGGGGGAGGGGATAGGATATGGAGGGTCAATTCAGTTTTCGCTTCATTTCCCGTTGTCCCAGTAATGGTCTAATACAACTGAAACAGAAAGACCCACCGCATAAATTTCCACAGTTTTTCCTCTGACTCCACGTAGTAGATTTTCTCCAGGTATTCTACGATCAGTTCAGGGTTGCCCGGCTCAAGGGCCTCGTACCTGTTGAGACAAATAAAAGGAAAATATTGAACACCTTTAGATTGTTCACTGAGCGCACGAAATTCAAAGTTCTGCATGTAACAAATGCAACAGTTTCCAAAGATGTAGCTCTTTTGTGGAGTCTCTCATCCTCTCTCTCCAGCTCCCTGACCCTTGGTGCGTGCTTGTGTACGTGCATGTGGTGTGCAAGCGTGCGTGTGTGTGTGTGCGTTCGCGCGCACGCGCGTGTGTGAGTGTGTGTGTGTTGTTCTTCAATTTAACGTCTTCTCACTAAAAGTGATATCAGACGATGTGTTAATGGTATGTGTGGTATGCGAATGTGTGCTTATGAAAAGACTGGTGGAGGGATAGGGGAAAAGCGTGTAAAACTTTGAATACTACTACGTAAGCTTATTTAAAAAAAAAACAAAAAAAAAAAAACACACACACACACACACACACACCTAGATAAAACCAGTTATAGTAAAATGCCAACTGGACTCTGTAACAAACTTTGACTAACTAATCTGAGAAACGAATAATTATTCAACATTTTAGAGAGTGATGACGTCGATCTATCGGCAGTATTACCACCAGCCATGATAATCAAGTTCTTTGTTTTGGGGCAATGAATTAACAAATGTGAAACACTTAGTGCGTTTCCACACATACATCTAACATTTCTACTGAATTTTGTTTCAGTGAATTTAAACGTAGTCTGTGGATTAAGCTTCTTACATCTCTAGGTATATGAGATTGATAAGTTTTTGCTGTTTTATTCTGTGTTCCAGAACTGTATGCAATACAGTTATGATAGTACTGAGATTCCGAGTTCTTTAAGGATTGTTGGAAGCTTATCCCAGTCTGTTTGTCAATTAGGGAATAACATTCTGAAAGATCTAAAGGTATATTAAGTGAAGTTGTGCTTTCCATATTTCTAGCTGCTCTTTTTGCTGCGTGATCAACCTTTTCATTTGATACAATTCCACTGTGAGATGGTACCCAATAAAACGTAACAGTGATCCCTTTAAGTGATAAATGATGAATGACATGGTTAATTTCTAATATAATCTCAAGTCGAATTTTTGAATTTTGGGACTGGAGGGCACCAGAACCGATCTGCTATCGGTACACACAAGAATTCGACAAGAATTTAGGGGGTAATGTAACATAAATTCCAAAGACATCAAAATGGCGATGAGCTCTGCACTAAATATGGAAAGATTTTTACCAAGATTATAGAGTTTCTCTACATTCAAATCTGGAATAATAAAAGCAGCACCTGCTACATTATCGTCTAAAATTGAGCCATCAGTGAAAATCTTCATGTGATTTCTGTAATTTTCATCCAGATGAACATTGACAAATTCTTTTAATATATAGGGGACCTCTTTTTTTGATATTTCATTGGAACTGATATCAAAAGAGGCTTTTTTTTGCACCCACCTGGGAATTGGTGAAAAGGATGGTTTAGAAGCAATGTTAGTGATAATCAGAGTCTATGTTTTGATTGGAAATATAAGACTTAATAGTTTTTAATGATTGGATGTCTCGCGCTCGTTTAGCAAAATCTACTTCAGATTTTAAAGACACCTCGTTTGTACAGAAATTATTCAAGGTAAGACTCTTTAAAGTAAATTTTGAGGCAGATGCTTTTCTT
>CM031607.1:56200436-56220436 GCA_018398815.1 Conus ventricosus | reverse complement strand
TCAGTAAGTACTGACGTCTCTATAGCAGACCTGAATAGGCTGTTCAGAGACCGCGAGCCGTCCATCTGATTTTTCACTCTGGATGAAATTCTTTACGCCAAAAAAAA
Organism: Conus ventricosus; assembly: GCA_018398815.1. Lineage (NCBI taxonomy): Eukaryota > Metazoa > Mollusca > Gastropoda > Neogastropoda > Conidae > Conus > Conus ventricosus. Next base: position 56,220,329 of record CM031607.1, on the reverse strand, counting down.
AAAAAAAAAAAAAAAGACAAGAAAAAAGTCAAACATACCACTCACTAATCTTCCATGGAAGGTCCTCTTCTTTAAAGTCAAAGTTATGAAAATACCTCACACAAAAACACCATCAGGAAAAAAATGTTCCGTTGCGACTTACGTGCGTGTAGACATTTTAGTAAATTATTGGTTGTTTTATGATTTTGTTGATGTGCCATTCTTTATATCGATTTACTTTTTGGTTGATACCTATTTCTTGATTCTCAGCGTTGCTTTCACTTTTTTTTTCAGAGTGAAGTGAGCATATGCGCGCTAAGCGTGTATTATGTCAATAACTTAGTTTAATTTCACTTTTTGTACTCCCAGTTTTTAAAGAACAGGGAGTACTTTTGAATGGGAACGAAGAAATTCTGTCTGTGTTTCTGTCTGTCTGTGTGTCCGTGTCCGTGGAAAACTACTGGGCCGATCTTTCTGAAAATTTGTAGGTATGTTCATTATGGGTCAAGGATGATGCCCGATGTTTTAGTTTACCGTTACAGCCGTTACTAACGGCTGTAACGCTTTTTCTTCTTTATGGGATATCTCAGAAAGTACTTGATCGATCTTTGTGAAAATTAGCAGGTATGTTGATTATGGGTCACGGATGATACCCAATGTTTTAGTTTACCATTATACCGTTACAAACGGCTGTAACGGCATGTAACGGTTTTTCTTCTTTATAGAATATCTCAGAAAGCACTTGGCCGATCTTTCTGAAAATTTGTAAGTATGTTCATTATGGGTCACGGATGATGCCCGATGTTTTAGTTTACCCAGTTATAGCCGTTACTAACGGCTGTAACAGCCTGTAACGGTTTTTCTTCTTTATGGAATATCTCAGAAAGTACTTGGCCGATCTTTGTGAAAATTAGCAGGTATGTTCATTATGGGTCACGGATGATGCCCGATGTTTTAGTTTACCCAGTTATAGCCGTTACTAACGGCTGTAACAGCCTGTAACGGTTTTTCTTCTTTATGGAATATCTCAGAAAGTACTTGGCCGATCTTTGTGAAAATTAGCAGGTATGTTCATTATGGGTCACGGATGATGCCCGATGTTTCAGTTTACCCGTTATAGCCGTTACTAACGGCTGTAACAGCCTGTAACGGTTTTTCTTCTTTCTAGAATATCCAGAAAGCACTTGGCCGATCTTTCTGAAAATTTGTAAGTTTGTTCATTATGGGTCACGAATAATGCCTGACGTTTTAGTTTGCCGTTATAGCCGTTACTAACGGCTGTAACAGCCTGTAACGGTTTTTCTTCTCCATAAAATATCTCAGAAAGTACTTGGCAGATCTTTGTTAACATTAGCAGGTATGTTCATTATGGGTAACGGATGATGCCCGATGTTTTAGTGTGCCCGTTATAGCCGTTACTAACGGCTGTAACAGCCTCTAACGGTTTTTCTTCTTTATATATAGAATATCTCAAAAAGTACTTGGCCGATCTTTCTGAAAATGTGTGGGTATGTTCATCATGGGTCAAGGATGATGCCCGATGTTTTAGTTTACCATATATACTGTTACTAACGGCTGTAATGGCCTTTAACGCTTTTTCTTCTTCATGGAATATCTCAGAAAGTACTTGGCTGATCTTTGCTAACATTAGCAGGTATGTTCATTATGGGTCACGAATAATGCCCGATGTTTTAGTTTACCGTTATAGCCGTTACTAACGGCTGTAACGGCCTGTAACGGTTGTTTTTCTTCATGGAATATCTCAGAAAGTACTTGGCCGATCTTTGTGAAAATTAGCAGGTATGTTCATTATGGGTCACGGATGATGCCCGATGTTTTAGTTTACCGTTATAGCCATTACTAACGGCTGTAACGGCCTGTAACGTGTTTTTTTTTCTTTATGGAATATCTCAGAAAGTACTTGGCTGATCTTTGTGAACATTAGCAGGTATGTTCACTATGGGTTACGGATGATGCCCGATGTTTTAGTTTACCATTATACCGTTACTAACGGCTGTAACGGCCTGTAACGGTTTTTCTTCTTTATAGAATATCTCAGAATGTACTTGGTCGATCTTTGTGAAAATTAGCCTGTATGTTCATTATGGGTTACGGATCATGCGCGATGCTTTAGTTTACCGTTATAGCCGTTACTAACGGCTGTAACGGCCTGTAACGGTTTTTCTTCTTTATGGAATATCTCAGAAAGTGCTTGGTCGATATTTCTGAAAATTTGTAGGTATGTTCATTATGAGTCACGGATGATGCCCGATGTTTAAGTTTACCGTTATAGCCATTACTAACGGCCCATAATGGTTTTCTTCTTTATGGAAAATCTCAGAAAATTCTTGGCCGATCTTTCTGAAAATTTGTAAGTATGTTCATTATAGGTCACAGACGATGGCTGATGTTTACCAGAATAGCCATTACTAACGGTTACACCAGTCCAAGACGGTTTTTCCTCTTTGTGAAATATCTCACGCGTATTCAAGATAAACTGGGAGTACGTTTATATGCTTTGCATCTTGTGTTGTCTTGTTATCGTAAAGCGCAGAGAGCCTGCTTATGGAGTGAGGAACCGCGCCACGGAGGACCCCGCATTAGCAGCAGCAGCAGTAGTAGTAGTAGTAGTAGTAGTAGTAGTAGGAGGAGTAGAAGTAGTAGTAGTAGTAGTAGTAGTAGTAGTAGTAGTAGTAGTAGTAGTAGTAGTAGTAGTAAGTAGTAGTAGTAATAGTAGTAGTAATATCATTTATCAAAACCCACGACACTATGATATACAGCCAATGTTTACGCTGTGCAGTCTTTACAATCTCTCTGCCCTGACCCTGATGACCATAGAAAAGCTAGCGTGTGGTTAATTGATACAAGTCTCTCTGCCCTGACCCTGATGACCATAGAAAAGCTAGCGTGTGGTTAATTGACACAAGTCTCTCTGCCCTGACCCCTGATGACCATAGAAAAGCTAGCGTGTGGTTAATTGATACAAGTCTCTCTGCCCTGACCCCTGATGACCATAGAAAAGCTAGCGTGTGGTTAATTGATACAAGTCTCTCTGCCCTGACCCCTGATGACCATAGAAAAGCTGGCGTGTGGTTAATTGATACAAGTTCTCTGCCCTGACCCTGATGACCATAGAAAAGCTAGCGTGTGGTTAATTGATACAAGTCTCTCTGCCCTGACCCCTGATGACCATAGAAAAGCTAGCGTGTGGTTAATTGATACAAGTCTCTCTGCCCTGACCCCTGATGACCATAGAAAAGCTGGCGTGTGGTTAATTGATACAAGTCTCTCTGCCCTGACCCCTGATGACCATAGAAAAGCTGGCGTGTGGTTAATTGATACAAGTCTCTCTGCCCTGACCCTGATGACCATAGAAAAGCTGGCGTGTGGTTAATTGATACAAGTCTCTCTGCCCTGACCCCTGATGACCATAGAAAAGCTAGCGTGTGGTTAATTGATAGAAGAGAAGGAAGTGAACACCCTTTCTAAAATAACACCGCCCAATGTGTCATGTGCCAAAGATGGAATGTGTCACATAGAACAGCAGTGGGCAACGGTAAAGGTGGATAGCTTATAAGCAAAAGAAAAGCCCAGAGTCTTGGAGAACGACATAAAAATGAGAAATAGACGGTGTTAGGAAATCTGCATGGGAGTTAATCTGTGTTCGAGCTCGTGTTTAACGAAAGTGCACCCGCCGTTTTCATGGGACACATACAGGTCGTACGCAAAGCAATGTTGCCCCATTAGTCGGCTTAACAGTTCAATCAGCGAGAGCAAATGCCAAAATGTGGGTGTGAAATAGTGCAACCGGGGAGAGGCTGTAAAGCAGATAGTCACATCCCGATCGTTGATCTGTCGTGTTCTTCAAATCAGACACTTGACTCTCTAGATCTATTCTTTTTTTTTTTACCCATAAAGTGTTAAAGGTAACTCAGCTAATATACAATGCAAATGATAAGCGTTGTCTTTTCCCGTTCATTCCGCAACAAGTCGTGACAGACAACACAATAACGATATCTTTTTTTCTGAAGATGGGACTACAATTCATACCGCATAAACACCACTCTCACCTGCTTTTTTCGACACGTCTGTCGATTTGTCCCAACGCTCTATAACAACATGCTTTATAGTAAGCGGTATATCACATGGAATGCACCACAGAGGGTTTTTTTTCACCTTTTAAAGATGCAAATGGGGGTAAAAAGAGTGGCCTCTGTGCAAACAGCATAACACACACACACACACACACACACACACACACACACACACACACACACACGTGCGCGCGCGCGCGCGCGCATGTATGCACAAGACATTAACACAAGCACACACTCTCATTTCCGCTTTCCATGCACCCCACACTCGTTCACACAAAGACACCCTCCCATGTCTCACCATACCCCTCCGCCCCACATAAACACACACACAACACACACACACATGTTCACGCACACAATGAACGCAAATGAAAGCATCTCCTCAACAACGAAAGACTCTGTTAAAAAACACTCTCCTCCTCCTCCTCACCTACCACCTCCCAACCAGACACACACAGCCTCATCCTCTTTTCCAGCCTTCCTCGCCACAAACTCAGCATCTTACCTTGAAATTCGGCCACAAACTTCATGGATTTCATTCTGGTGCCATCCACGAACTCCCGGCGGCCAGTGAGACAGGGCAGAACTGGCCAAACTCTCCCAGCTTCTCTTGGAACTCGCCAGGGGTGACGCCAAGGTCTGCCAGCGGGGCCGCTTTACCTGGCGGAGTTTAAAGCGAGAGCTAAGGCTTCTGCACTGCTTACCACGACTTCTACTCTGTGGCGAAATTACAACAGGCTTGAAAGTTGTGATCGTTGAGCGAACCCTACGATCCACTATTATTGGAAATTAATAATAATAATAATAATAATAATAATAACAATAATAACTACCGCTATATTAACAACAACGATACTAATAACAACAATAATAGCGATAATAATAATAACAATATGATACTACTACTACTACTACTACTACTACTACCACTACTGCTACCACCACCACTACCACTGATGATAAGTATACGTTAAAAATAAACCAAGAATTACAAAAACAGATAAGCAACAAAACAACAGTTACAACAAAAACATGAACGAAAACATCAAGAACATCAAGTGTGTGTGTGTGTGTGGGGGGGGGGGGGGGGGGGGGGGGGGGGTCAAAGAAGACTAACATTATCCTACACCACAGCCTGACAATAATGAAGACTGAACTACTGAACCAATTTAGCGACTACCCCAAGCCAAGTCACCTTCTGATTTTAAGTCCACACTTGCCCTAAATGATAAAGCAGACGGATGTAATCATCCTAGGAGAATGGTGGGGGGAGGAGGGGGGGGGGGGGGGTAAGGTGCCTACTAAAACTACAGTGACACCACCAGAACGATATGAAAACTTCAAAACTTTCAAGATTTAATGACACTTCAGCCCTGGGAGCTCACGAGCCAAAACATGTGAAGATGGGATGCGAATAAAAAAAACAAAAAACTTCATACTGGCTGCTCGACCAGGCTGAGTCCGAACTGGATTTTTCGGCTCACAATCATATGGGAAATACAATGCTTTTGTGTGTGCATTTTTCATATCTTCTGTGTGTGTGTGTGTGTGTGTGTGTGTGTGTGTGTGTGTGTGTGTGTGTGTGACATCTGAAGGAGAAACATTGGTTATTGTTCATTTTGTGTTTGTATTTTTTGTTTGTTTTGAGCAACATCTCAGTCTGCTTGTCTTGTTTGTACTATCAGTGAGCTCACCAGATCCCCAAACCTGTCTTCATACCTTGATGACGACGACTGAAGTAGAGCTGTCGCTGAGACACGTAGAAACGTGCGATCTCCAGAGTTCGATTCCACACCCACCACTTGCTCTGCGTGGGGTCCACCGGCTCCACGTTCTGATGTTCCGTGGCGTAAAGGTCCAGGACAGAAGTCACATGATTCCGGAACGCCGCTGTCTTGATCTGCAGGATCAAGTCGCTGTCGTGCAGGCGGAGGGTTCTGACCAATCGGGAGGGACGCAAAAACAGATTTACAGCAAGAAGCAACAGAATTAATGAAGCAACCAACCAAATCTGAAGTGTGTAGGGACCAGTTGTATAAGTCTGTTACACTAATACAGTTTAGCTGGGTGGAACATACCACTCTGCAAGTGAATACATTTTTTAAGTTACGCAACTTGTAACCATGCTTGTTCTCCTGGTAACATCCGTTTTGATTCGCGTGTGGTGACTTCGTGTTAGTATCTTCAATGCGCACGAAGTCATGAGAACTGCCGTTGCACGGACAGTCCAGAGAAGGCATTGACTTGTGCTCTCTCCGCGACAAAGGGGTTATGTTTGTCAGTGGAAAGTTAGCAGAAGCTGTCTTACATTTGCTGGATCGGGTGCACCCGATAGATCCCCGCACCGATAGATCCCTAACCCGAACCCTAACCCTATCCCTTTGCGGGGATCTACCGATGCGGGGATCTATCGGTGCGGGGATCTATCGGTTCGGTGCAGGGATCTATCGGTGCGGGGATCTATCGGGATGACCCCGCTGGATCAGAATCGGCACCATTGAGCACCACCGTACTGAGCGGCAATGCAGTGTTTCCTCTGGTTGGTTTCCACACCCCAATCTGACTTGGACAGTTTCCTGAGGACTGCTGGCGCTGCGAGTGAGAACGGACAAATGTGTGTGTGCCTGTGTGAAGGGAGAGCCTGAAAATGCGGCGTGGGAGAAAGAAATGACATTGGAGAACGAAAAGAAAAGAAAGAGAAAGCCCACTGCTGACCAAACAAGAATTCACTCGTGATAATGTGGCTAGCTGCAACTGACCAAAATAATGCCATTTACCGTTACAGATGTCACAAAACTAGGTATGTTCTATTGCATAACGAAATGGAAATTTGTTTAAATGTTATCTTGTGGTGATCACGAGGCAAACAAAAAAGGAACAGTAGACTCAAACAAAATACCGACACTGGCAAACTGGCTGTCGCTCAAAGGTAATACATAAAGGTAAAGCGACAAAACACATCCAATGAAAAAAAACAACCTACAGAGACATGCAGTGAGACAGACATAAATAAATGTGAATACAGACGGAGAGATGCTCTCACTTTCAAACTGGAATTAAAAACAAAATGATTAAAAATTATACACAAAAATAATGGGGTAGACAAATGAAAATACACACAAAAGACAGGACAAAGAAACGCTCATTTCTGAAATGGGAAAGTCAAAGTGTCAAGGGAGGAAACCTCTCACAAAGGGCGCTTTAGAGGAAATGAATGCCGCGCGTGGTGGAGAAATAGGTAATGGGCCGATTAGTAGTTGCGCCCTCACCTTGCGCATGCGGTCGAGCTGTGTCAAGGAGGTTGAAGTGGTCAAGTAATTAACTGTCACGTGAAAGATGGCACCTAAGATAGTGAGGACCCTCCCGAGTTCGAACCTTCCCGATGCGAAAGGGAGGAAAATGTAACCCCTAGGACCTCAAAGCATCGAGTGAGCGCTACAAACTCAGTCAGCTGAAGTTGCTTTGTAAACAGACCTTGAAGAACAGGAGTCTAGGGCTTGTTCAGATGGTCTTGCTATGGGTCACTCTGTTGATGCTTAGTCAGGCTGGTTGAATGCGTGTGGACGTCATTGCCGTAGCTTCTACAGGATAATTCTTGTGTGAAAGTGGCTCCCGAGGTCAGAGGGAATTTTTTATATCCATTTGGTGCGAAGTGGTTGTTTGCTAAGCAATTTGGTAAGGATACGTAAAATGCTGGCGTGTGGAAGAATGTAGCGAGGGAGGAATTCAGTGTACGTGTGAACAAGGTGGTAGAGAAGCAACATGGACAAAGGCATGCCCAAAGGGATATCCTTTCAAAGAAGAAAGGAAACCTGAAACCTGGTGCCGGACAATCAAAGGCGACGCCATCACCCAGTGCTGAAGAAAATTCGAAGTGACTTATTCGAGAACTGTGGTGTGGTGTGCAAGTGTGTGTGTGTGTGTGTGTGTGTGTGTGTAAACCTGGCCAGGTAAGAAGCCTTTTTTTTTAGCATAAACCCAGGATTAGAAGCATTGATCGCTTATGCTTTGATTATTCAATTTTGTGTATGCGGATTTTTCACATGTAGTAGAGGAGAAACTGTATTTCTTGTCCTCAGTCGTATTAGGAGAGAAACGAATGCGTGACATCCCATTCCAGAGAGGTGAATGTCTGGTGGGTGCACGAGTACGCATATGCGTGTATGAGTGCAGAGATAACTTTGGTGTGTTAAGCCTGACTAATATATCATTTTAGTTCACTTCAGCAAATACCATCACGATTTCCCCTGTCCTGGACACAAAGAGAAAAGTAAAATTAATGGAAAACAAAAGCAAAAAGCACAGAGAAGCCGCAGCCACGTCCTCCATAGTTGGCCACTCTCCATAGCAAGCACCACTAAATGCCACGGAAGTCGCTCTGCACGTGTGCAGTGTCTCCTCTGGTGAGTTGTCCAGTGACATCTGAGGTCGACTGCTTCCTATGGACTGTTGGTGTTGGGGCTGCAACATACTGATCATCGGGCGCCAAAAGGAGCTGTGCCTTGTCTCCTCTTTTCGGCTGCTTCATATCTAAGCCCCGAAAAAAAAAAGAAAAAAAAAAAAGAAAGAAAAAAGGGAAACAACTCAAGGATGACAATGCACTTTTAATTTAAAGCACATGGGTCTACCCAAAATGGTCATTCTTTGATATAGCTTATGAGTTCGCGAGAAAGTCCAGTTTAAAAAGGCATACAAAAAATGGTAACACTTTGGTAATTTTCAAATGAAAGAAAAAATGTTTGGAGCTTTATTTCATAGGAAAATTTATTCAGTCAAGACATTAATGAATCGTTCTTTAACATGAAAATATGTTGAAACTCGGATTTGCGTTGTTTGCCTAGAACTAATCACAGGGAGTGATATTCTCATTCAACTGCTTGATCATATGTATATAATTTGCAAATGTGGCATGTTTGTTGTCATGGTTTTAGCCTACCTGGTTAGTCGCACATGTATGTCTCGCATGTAGTATAATCTGTAAGCTCCCAAATTTAGCTTACGCGGTTCTTCGCACAGATATATCTCGCATATAGTATCTCTAAGCTTCTCCTATACTACCCGGTTCTTCGCACAGATATATCTCGCATATAGTATCTCTAAGCTTCTCCTATACTACCCGGTTCTTCGCAGATATATCTCGCATATAGTATCTCGAAGCTTCTCCTATTTAGCCTACCCGGTTCTTCGCACAGATATGTCGTACATCTAGTTTCAGAAATCATTCCAAGCTTCGCTACGATCGCTCGGAGAACAAAAGGGAAGCAAACACGGGACAACAACTTAATGAGGTTCTTTTTTTGAATTATTATTTTGGAGTCGACCAATCCCAACGCTTTCATACAATATCGAGGGATGAATAGCTGTTGGGTTTTAAACGGTCTCGAACCGTATGCAGTCTGGTGGCCCTAGGGTGGCGACACCAAGTTGACGGACTTCACATGTGCAGGCGTTCCCTACATGTATGGACCTCCATTGCCCTTCCCTGATACGAGGCTCTGTCAGGGTGACCGCTTATGACCCCTAACACTAAAAATACCTTTTTATGGGTTCTCAAAATACTTTGTCTCGCTTGCACCTTGGGGATCTTCGGGTGCAGGCTTTGGGACTTAAAACTGGATCCCCACAAAACAATAGTCGGCGTAGTAAAAGAGGTTGGAGAAGAAGAAAGGTAGGTAAGAATATAGCTGAAAGACTATCCAAGAAATATTTCAGGATTTGCACTTGGAACTGCTGCAGTGCCAGAAAGACAATCGAAAAACTAGCATATAACTTTGATGTTCTGTGTCTAATAATAATAATAATGAATACTTATATAGCGCCTATTCTCGGCTAGAGGCCAAGCTCTAAGCGCTTTACAATCAACACTCGTTTACACAACGGGCTGCCTACCTGGGTAGTGCCGACAGAAGAGCTGCCAGCTGGCGCTTCATTCAGTCGCTTCCCGTGTCATCCAGTCAGTATCGTTCAATATCGATCACTCATTTTCCTTACTTCCTTCATTCTTTCCATTTCTCACGCAGGGTGCATGCTATGTGTAACGTGTCATCCATACCAACGGCCAAACTGGCCTACTCTTCCGAAAGTTGGTGATGGGATTTTACGTGTGTGCAAGATGTTATGCATGCGTTCACACACGGAACCTCGGTTTATAGTCTCATTCGAAGGACTGTAAGGGAAATGGAGTCAGAACCAATGTTAACTCCGAGGGAAAAATCCCCTGTACCGAAACGCCCCGGTGGAGGAGGTTCGAACCCGCAACTCCAGGATCACCAAGATTACGAGTCAGGCGCTCTACCAACTGAGCTATTTCAGCTCCCAAGAAACTAGAAGTGCCGACAACAGACCATAACAACTGGATGAATTCACAATACTTCTAAAGCATGATGGACGAGGACTAGCTATGATAATAACAAAACAACTTGAAAAACAAGCTGTCCAGGATAGACTTGGAGTAGCGGCACACGTGAGCTAATGGGTATGAGGCTAGAAAGACTGGATGGTAATCAGAAAAGCCTTGTAGTCATCAGTGCATATATACATCCAGGTACCCACACATCAAAAACGGATTGGACCGTTCTGGAGGAAATAGAACATGAATTTGGAGACTCTGTCATACTATGTGGAGATCTTAATGCACACTCACAATTGTGGGATCAACATGGTACCAATCCTCAAGGAATCGCACTGGAAGCGATGTTGAATGAAGTACTTCTTAGTGCACTGACATCATCATCCCCAACACAAACAGGGAGGCAGGGTGACACTGACAGTGTCATTGACATTGCACTCATTGGACCAAAATTCACAGCAGGTATGAGTGCGGAAACACTTCTTCATCATGGAAGTGACCATTTCCCTGTTGTGTTCAGTTTACATAAATCATCAAAAGTTACACAAACGAAACAAAAGGACCCTTTTCAATACAACAATGAAGGGGATACCATAGGAACGTTAAGGAGTTGAAGATGCAAAAGAAACAATGCTACAACCAAACTAATCGTTCAACCCCTTTGGTGGAATACAGACACAGAAACAGCCTGGAAAGAGAAACGCAAGTCTGTAAGAAGTTGGCAAAGAGAAAGAAGAAAACCTTGCCCTGATCTAGCTATGAAAACAGACATGAATCAGAAGACTGAACAATTCGAAAGAGTAGCTGAAAAAGCAAAAGAAACCAAATGGCAACAGTTTAGTCTGTCACTTAATTATGGCACAACACTGACTCAGTTCTGGCACTTCTATAGTCGCATGGAAGGTAAAAACAAAACAAACGCAACCAGATATCTTAGACGCTGATGAGATCACAAAACTGAAGACAAATTTAGAGAAAGGGTCGATCCTACTTAAACGTTTCATAGAACAGAGTGATCAAAGAAATCTGGAGGAAAGGAAGAAATATTTGACCAAGTTAAACTAACACCTAGCTCAGACTGGGATTGATGATGAAATCACAGAATCTGAACTGGATGGCGCAATAGCTAGATGCACTAAGGATAGTGCTCCAGGACCAGACAAAGTACGGTATGCAGATATCAAACAGCTTTCAGAAGAGGAGAGAGCCAAAGTCTTCAGTCTCTACCAGGAGAGTTTTGATAAAGGCTACGTCCCAGAAGACTGGACACACAGCTACCTAAAAGCTATACCAAAGCCAGGAAAAGATCATCATCAGCTAAATGGCTACCACATACTCACTATGCAAAATATAGCAGGAAAGCTCATGGAATGAATCATAGCAAGAAAACTCGCAAGAGATATTGAAAGTCGACAAATCCCCCATCAAATCAAAGAGGCTACAGAACAAGTAAAAGTACATGGGAAAATGCGGCCGGTTTTGCCTATGAAGTTTACGAAGGATTCCAAAGAAAGGAAGAAACACTAGCTGTTGCAATAGATCTGGAAGATGCATACAACAGAGTCCAGTTCTCGCTTCTCATGGAACTACTCCTTGACTATGGAGTCAGTAAAACACTTACACGATGGATAGCAGCGGCACTTCGGGAGCGAACCATCATCCTATGATTTGGAGACTGGACTTCTGAACCTCATAAACTTTCTATGGGATTACCTCAAGGTTCTCCTCTTTCCCTGTTCTGTACACAAAAGGCCTAGCAGAACTCAACAGAAACGGAATTGCTCGAGTGATGACATTTGCAGATGACGGCCTGATCTACAAAACATCAAAGAATGCTGAAGAAAGAACGAAAACAGTTCAGCACAATTGAACAACATTGCTCAGTGGTGTCAAGAAACTGGATCGTCCATCAACCCTACAAAAGCCCAGACATTAGACTGCACTTTCAACAACAAGACACCAGGGCAAGTACCCTCACCAGTTTCCTTCAGTGGAGTACCAGTTGGATCAACTAACAACCTACGCTATTTAGGTGTAGACATTGACAGGATGCTAACCTTTAGAAAGCATGCTGAGAATATTGTTCTTAAATGCAAAAAAGGCTTATCTGCCATGAAAGCAATGGCAGCTAAAGGCACTGAACAGCGCAATCTCTACCGACTGTATCGCGCACTTGTACTCAGGGTGATAGATTATGGATTAGGACTTACAACACTGTCCAACAGCAACCTTCTCAAATTAGAAAGAATTCAAAATGAAGCAATGAGATTGATCCTGGGAACCACGAAGGACACACCAGTTCAAACTATGCGATACCTGCTCGACCTTCCTTCAATGCAGACAAGACACAAGCTGGAACAGGTGAAGGCATATTTCAGAGCCCTTGAAAGTCCCCAAAACCCATTTCATGCGGTGGTCAAGGAAACAAAAGGCACTCGGCTAGGACGTGGAAAATCATGGATGGGACAGGCAGAAGACAGTATACAGCTTGTGTGCCAGTTAGCAGAAGTCAAAGAAACCAAGGAATGGGAGAAATACCAGACCACTTGAAGCACCTCTACAAAACTGCCATCGCCTCCAGAACTTGGAAGGACATTGTCGAGAATGGCCAGAAGGCAAAACCAATGCAGAAATTCAGATGCTGGTAGAAGACCTTTGCACAAAAGATGATATTTTAATATACACTGACGGTTCTGTCACCAAAGGTAATGTCAGGCTGGAGATACACAGTGAAGTAAAATGGCCGAACTATTCAGGAAGACAATGGTGCGCACAGTTTAACAACTTCAAGTCTAACAATGGAGGTAGAAGCAGTGACACAAGCACTCCACTGGCTTACATCCATAAGCCAGTTTCAAACTCAACAAGCCATGATACTGACTGACTGCATGAACCAACTTCAGAAAGTGAAAAGTGGAATGGGAAGCCCTGTTTGAAATGAACTAATGCGCAGCCTTCCATTGGAGAGACTCGTATGGATGTACTGCCCTGGACATGCTGGAGGTAAAGGAAACGAGAGAAAGCAGACACACTGGCTGGCAATGCAACAATAAGAACTGGATTACTGCTTGGCCGATCTGATATGATAAGAAATCTGAAGAATCACTTGAGCAAACAAGAGCAAAGCCATTATACCATAGACCATCTTTCAGATCTGAACATCAAGAGAGGAAGTGGACGCACTTCCAGACTTAAGGGAAGAGCAAGAAACATCACCAACCAAACAAACATTGGAATAATTTCAACATTGCGAAGACCCCTAGAGATTGGCGCAAACTCATACTGGGACCTTCCCAATAACAGACAGAAAAGATTGAAACACATGTCAACTGAGATAAGACTTTGAATCTCTCAGGGTCCACAGCGTATACTGTAGACGTGTGTGCTCTGGTGTGTGTTCATTTAGTGGGGTGATGCCAGCATGTTAAGTAGAGTGTCCATGGACATCATGAGTATGCAAGCGTTGGTGTGTGAGTGTGTGTGGGAGAAGGAGTGATTGAAGTGATGTGAGTGTGTGTGTGTGTGTGTGTGTTTGTGGTGTGTGTGTGTGTGTGTGTGTGTGTTGTGTGTGTGTGTGTGTTTTGCGTGTGTGTTTGTGTGTGTGTGTTCATCATTGGGGTAATGCCAGCGTGTTAATTAGAGAGTCCACAGACATGTGTGTGGAAGCGTTGGTGCGTGAGTGTGTGTGTGTGAGAGTGTGTGAGTGTGTGTGTGTATGTGTGGGTGTTTGTATGTGTGCATGCACGCGCGCGTGTTTGTGGGTGTGTGTGTGTGTGCGTGCGTGTGCGTGTGTGTGTGTGCGTGGGATGTGTTTGAGGGGGAGGGTTGTTGTTCTTATTGTTATGTGTATGTGTGCGCGTGCACTTATATGCTGTAATTGATGGTCTTGATCTTGTTCCTAAGTCATTTTCTGAACATTCACGAACGAAGTCACAAACACACACACAACACACACACACACACACACACACACACACACACGCACACACACAAAACACACACACACAAAACACACACAGATGCACACGCACTTCTGCACACGCACACACACACACACACACACACACACAAGCAAACGCGCACACACGCTGCGCGCGCGCGCACACACACACACACCACACACATACACAGATGCGCCCACGCAACACATTAGGCCCATGCCCACACATCACACCACACACACACCACACACACAAAAGGAAATGGCAGGAAGGTATTCAAGGTCTGATCAGCGCGTTGGGCTAATGCGTAGGTCAGACATCCGCCGAGTCGTAGCCACGAGACCCTCTTCTTCAATTGTCTCATCTTTGTTGTTAATTCATTTATCCATCAGCTTGAAATCATGCCTAGCGTGGTCTCAAAACTTAGCGGATGTGGTGTAGCGTATATGGACTAGTCCGCACGCAGTGACGCCTCCTCGATGAAACTGAAACTGAAACTCATAACGACCAGGTTGCTGTCTGTAGACCGCCGGCGCTGATGCTGACGATCATGAAAATTCAGAATGAGCGGCTTGACAGTAATGCAGTCTGTGTGTACGGAAGATGAGAATAAGGGCAAGATAAGGTATGCAAGCACAATCTTGCAAACAAAAATTAAGAAAAAAATATTCCACCACAATCGTCATTACCCTGAAAATGTCAGTACCAACCTTTACACATCATAATCAACCACCCAGAAGACATCACCACAATTGTCCAACAATGCTTGTAGTATAGAGGTGTTAAACTGTAGACAAGCCAACCATAGCCACCATAACCCAATACAACACTGCGACACAGACCACCAACCGAGGAAGCATGCAAACAAATGAACACACGAAGCTCCCTTTCCCTCCGCACCTTTTGGGCGATGTCCTGTCTAGTGTTCCTCTAGACAGGACGTGGCTATCCCCCAGCTCCAGGTGAATGACCACGGCCGGCACGATGTGCCTCTCCTCCAGCAGCTCTGTCTGTCGCCTTGTCATGGGGTACCCGTCCAACACGTACCTGGTGCAGGGCAAGATAGGAGCAGAGGGTAGAAAATGGAAAAGAGAAGGAGAAGGATTCTGAGAATGTCTGCGATTCAGTTAGTCGGCGCAAGTTTCTCTCTCTCTCTCTCTCTCTCTCTCTCTCTCTCTCTCTGTGAGTGAGTGAGTGAATCCGTGCGTCTGTGCGTGCGTGTGTACTTGTGTGTGTGTGTGTGCGCGCACGCGCATAAACTTGCATGCATGCATGTGTGTGTGTGTGTGTGTGTGTGTGTGTGTGTGTGTGTGTGTGTGTGTGTGTGTGTGTGTACCGCACGCGCTTGTGTATGTATGTGTGTGTGTGTGTGTGTGTGTGCGTGTGTGTGCGTGTGTGTGTGTGTGTGTGTGTGTGCGTGTGGTGTGTGGTGTGTGTGTGTGTGTGTGTGTGTGTGTGTGTGTGTGTGTGTGTTTCTGTGTGCCTGTATGCGTGCGGGAGAGAGAGAGAGAGAGCGAGAAGGAGGGGGGGGGGGGGGGGGGAGAGACAGAGGACACAACAAGAAACTGACCCTCTGGTCTGACACTGCGTGTCCAACATGACCAGTTCCAAGGCCTGAACCTGCAACTCTGGGGGTACCACCTGTCCCCGAAGCAAGAGCTGATTCATCTGGCGGGCCAGGTGACATTTGGGCTGGGTAAGGAGCACTGTGCGCATGGCCTCGCCACCGACAGCCGCAGCAAGCCGTAATCCTCCGCGAACGCCTGGCCACTGTACACCCAACATGGACGTCACTCCTCTGTCGGGGGCTGACGCAGTGATAGCGAGTAAGAGGATTCAGCAGATACCTTCACCCCTCCCTATCCCCCTATTTTCCATCCCCACCTCCGCACTTCCTCCGCATATTATGTTTTTCTTGCAAAATAAGATTCCACAAAACACCTTTCTAGTTCTATTTTGTTCCTTCAGTTTTTAAACGGATTACAATTACATCAGTAAAGTTATAATGAAGTAAGTGGCGAGCCCATTTAAGCAGCCGAAATGTGTTCTAGCTGAATCTGGTCGAAGAAGAACCAAAATGAACTTCAAAACGATTGATGTTCGCAACGCACAACAGGTCCCCTATAGACAACTGTCACTCTTCTCTGAAGACATTCTGCTGTCCAGCTTTTCTGTAGAGTTTCTCCACACTGCTTTATGGTCCCCCCATTGCAGTCATCTCGTCCAAATTTAAACGAGTTGAATAGGGGAGTTGCCAGTGCGCCGACACCGCTAAAAGTGCGTGGAGGTTTGACATAAAACGGCTTTTGTTGTTGGGCAAAATCTTGTCGAACATGCGGTCCGTTTTTGTTTTTTTTCGGCCAGTGCCTAGCGAAAATAGGCCCAGCAATGTGAAGCGTTATTTTTAATTCAAAATAGCAACCATTGATTGTGAATTCACAGTGTACAGCAGTAGACTGCTCACACAATTTAAGGAAAACAAGCGTGAAAGTACGATTAATCACTCTTGCTAGCACTCCTATGAAATCCCAGTTTTCCTGTGACAAACCTGCCGCCAGGGAAACCCACATTCTGGAATCTAGTGTTCGAGAGTTCTCACAGCGGTGGAAATGACAACTTCCTTGTAATGAGTGCCTAAGTTCCGTTGGAGTGTCAGCTGATTCGTAAATATATTGTTCTCTTTAAATTGTCTATTTGAATTGTCAATATATCGTATACCCTTAATAATTTCTGTCTGAAGCGTCAGTTTACCGTATTTTCTTCACATTGTCCGTTTGAATTGTCAGTATAATTTTTCCGTCACATTGCTGTGCTCGAGTTGTTAGTCTACTGTATTCCATTCAAATTGTCGATTTGTAATATCAGTAAATTGTAGACCCTTCACACTATATGTTTAAATAACCAACAGATGATATTCCCTTCACATTGGCTGATTGCCAGTTTTAATTGCCAGTGCACTGTGCTCATTTCAATAGGGGCAATGGCTTATGCTGAATCTCTCTCTCTCTCTCTCTCTCTCTCTCTCTCTCTCTCTCTCTCTCTCTCTCTCGCCCGATCAACCCGTGCATGTGTTTTTCCTGATTTCAGACAAATTGAAGACAGTGGTCTTGAAGGATACTGACTTCTTTGGGGGCTGGGCTGATGCAACAGGTGAACCACAGTTTTATCAAGTACCAGTCATGATGGACGTCACAGAGTTCAGCGGATTGGGTAGTCAGACATATATCAATACATTTTAGTAAACAGACAAAGATTTAAGATAAAGACGAAGTTTCAACAACCTAGTCTCAGATTCATCCTCCTCTCCATTTGAAATCCACCTCATTTTCAATTTAAAAAATGATAAATTGGGTGTTTAAAGGGTAGAGGTAATTAACTGAACCTTTATTAATAATAGCTACCATTCCATTGTTCTTTCTCTTACATAGAATAGCAATGTCCTCTAACTGGTGCATGAAATGATCAGCATTCACTGCTGTCACTGGGCTGCTGCAGTAAGCAATTCAGAGATCTTGCAGGCATATACACATACCCATTCAAAGCTCTCCACCCGTATTCCTACACACACACACACACACACACACTCGTCACCCGTATTCCTACACACACACACACACACACACACACACACACACACACACACACACACACACACCCTGAAACCAACCCTAACTGTATTCCACCGTTTGGTCTTCGTATGCAGCGTCACGTGCGGAATGCAGGTCTAGACCTAGGAGCTGTGTCGGATTTTTCCAAGTTTCTCAGATACTGTTAAAACATATACCTCCAGATGCTTCTATCTATTCTGCTGAACTTACTGCTCTGGTTCTGACATTGAAGATAATTTCACAATCTACGAAGAGGGACTTTCTGGTTCTGTCGGATTCGCTGTCAGCTTTGGAGGCCATAGCTGGCCGCAACCTTCAGCATCCAGAACTCTTACATTTCTTTGAACTTTTTAGCAAGTTGAAAGCGGATGGTTACAACATTATTCTGGCTTGGGTTCCTGGTCATGTTGGCATCGGCGGGAACGAAATGGTTGATCGTTTAGCCAAGAATGCCACAAGAGAGAAACTGTCCAACATTTATATCCCCTGCTCAGATGTGAAACCCAAAATTAACGATTATGTGAGAGACCTCTGGCAGGAGGATTGGAACACAGACGAATAACAAACTCTTTCAGATCCGTAAGGACTTCCTCCATCTACATCTGGTGGTCGTAAAGAGGAAACGGTTCTGTGCCGGCTGCACACCGGCCATTCGTATTTTACCCATTCTTACCTTTTAAAGAGTGAAGAAGCTCCGTGGTGCATTCCATGTCACGCGCCACTCACAATGAAACATGTTCTTTTAGAGTGTTGGGACTTGCACGATGTGAGACACAAACAATTTACAGCGGAGTCCATGAAGATTCTGTTCAGGGATGTCCCGCCTGACGTGATCCTTGAGTTTTTGAGAGAGATTAACATTTTTTCATCTGATTTAAGATTTTACGGAAGAAAGATTTTCAACGAAGTTTCTGGTGCGTTTCTAGAAAATGTCATTTAAAGAGATGTGTGAAAGGTTTTTTTTTTGTTTTTTTTTTTAAAATGACTTGTGAGTTGATTTTAACGTGGTGACAGCCCTGATGTGGCCCTTTGCGGTCGGCTGGGCTTTTAGCAACATTATCTTATCTTATCTTATCTTATCTCACACACACACACACACACACACACACACACACACACACACCACCGAGACCACGCACAGGTAGACTTCCCCGCCTTGGGAGGCCCCAGAATTGCCATGGTGAGGGGCACCACAGGCTTGGGGCTGGGTTGCTGCAGGTAAGTCAGGGGGTCCAGAATGAAGGCGTCGCGGGCGGCAGCCGAGTGCAGGAAGTACACGTACTGTCGGTGCAGACACGGGTACGATCTCCGCCCAGGAATCCCGCACAGCGGCGGCAGACAATCTCCTTCCAGGAGCTGGGGTGTGTGGAAATTGGAGATGTGTGTGTGTGTGTGTGGGGGGGGGGGGGGGGGGGGGGGGGGAGAAAAAGGAGAGTATATGAGGAGGGGTGAGGGTTTGGGGGTGAAGGGTGATTGAACGTATGGGTGTGGATGGAGGGATCAGAGGATGGGGGAGGGGTGGGGAGTGTGGGTAAAGGGGCAGAGGACAAAATGGTTATGAGGAAGTGCGAGAAAATCAAAATGTTTCACCGAAGGCAAGCTTGGAAACAATATTTATAGTCTATACTAATTATAGTAACCAAGAACTCAGTGACAACAGACGCGCGCGCGCGCACGCACGCACACACACACACACACACACACACACACACACACACACACACACACACACTTCCGCCATCACCACCACCTCTCTCTCTCTCTCTCTCTCTACACCAACAACACTAATCTTTAACCATCGACTGCACAACTGCACAAACCGTTCGTCGCACAATCTAAGCCCCCACCTCCCTCTCTCCCACACATCCTTCCCACCTCACTCACTCCCCTTCCTCCCTCTCACCTTCTCTACCTACCTT
>CM031607.1:56182936-56190436 GCA_018398815.1 Conus ventricosus | reverse complement strand
ATAAAAGGAAAAACCTGCAAATTTCACTGCAACAAAGCCAAAATGTCAGGAAATCATAAAATGAATGCTTTGCTTGTTTTAAAGCAACTCGAACTAAAGGTTCGGAAATCTTGACACCACAAAAATCAAATCATCTTACAACCTTGTATTATAGATAAACAAAATGTCCACTGACCTCTATACAACATAAAGCAAATATACTGACTTCCATCAAAAACGCGAAAGCAAAACAAGCTGAAGGTTAGGGGCAAAGTTTATTGGTCACAATTGTACAGAGTGGAAGCGAGAATTCAACGTGATTTGATTCATTACACCGGTAATGTGTGAAAATGTCATCAGCAATATGTCTTTGTGTGGAAAATCCAAGGTCACGTGACAAACCAGCTTGAAGTCCTAATACCGTGTGTGGCCACCATTTGCATGGACAACTGCTTGACACCTGCGGCTCATTGAGTGGACCAGGTGGTTGATGCGTCCCCTTGGCACACCAGCCCACACATGGACGATGGCCTGGTGAAGTTGAGCCGCTGTTGCTGGTCGTGGACGCAGGAGGTCCAACCGTCTGCCAAGTTCATCCCAAAAATGTTCTATTGGGTTTAAATCGGGACTGAGGGCTGGCCAGGGCAGCACATTGACGTTGTTATGCTGAAGAAATTGCTGGGTGGCCCTGGCTGTGTGTGGTCTTGCATTGTCCTGTTGGAATGTCCAGTTTGGGTGTTGCGCAAAAAAAGGAACGACATGGGGTCTGAGCACCTGGTGGATGTAGCGCTGTGCATTGACACCCTGTCCGCGACCAGGACCAATGTTCTGAAAGATGACTGGTCCTATGGCGTGGTTAATGCCAATTGCACCCCATATCATAACGTTCGGGCCTCCCCAGGGGTTCCGCTCTACCACACAGGAGTCAGCATAGCGTTCACCAGGTCGACGCCATATTCTGACACGACCGTCAGCCATGTCAATACAAAAACGGCTCTCATCTGAGAACAGTATGCGTCCCCACTGCTGCCTGCGCCAGTTGATTCGGGCTTGTGCCCACTGCAGCCTGTCCTGCCGGTGTCTTGGTGTCAGTACCGGACCTCTGTGAGGATGCCTACATGCCAGCCCGTTCTCCTGAAGACGCCGCCGCACAGTGTTGAGGCTGATTCGTTGCTGGAGATTCCCAGGCACCTGTCGAGCAGTGTTAGCGGCTGTTTGCCGCCTGTCCCGCAGATGGGTTCGAACAAAATGGCGATCCTCTCTTGGTGTGGTGACCCGAGGACGGCCTGGCCGGGGACGATCATCAGTGGTACCAGTGACTCGCATGCGGTGCTGCAGACGATAGATGGTTGAGATGTGGACGTTAAAGATGTTGGCGACCTGCCTGGCATCCACACCAGCCTCCAGATGGCCTAGGGCACGATTGCGTTCCTCTGCTCGTAGTCTTGGCATCTCTGTAGCACTCAGACGGCAAGTCGTTATCTGAACCTTGTAGCGCGGCTTTATAAAGGCTGCATGCCTGCGTACTTGTCGCTGGTTAACTTTGCTCTGCATGGTGTGCACGTGCCTCACATGCAGCAACCAGTTTGCCATTTTTGTTGACCCTCCAATGCCGGGAATGATGTGTTGCTCACACAATTTTTTCACTGCACGTGAGTCTTGGACCCAAAGAACTTGCCACAATGGTTCAATATTGTATATTCACCCGAAAAATAGCCTTTCAATTTTTCGCGTTTTTTATGGAAGTCAGTATATCTTCCAATCTCACTGCAAAACTAGAAGGGCACTTCGGAGAGCGCAGACCTCTGCTAAAGTGGAACAGACGATGGATCCACCCTTTGATCACCTCTAGCGGAGGTAAGACTAGACGCAGACTGAAATACTTACCCTCCATATACTCTCGTTTAAAACAGTTTAAGGACAATATGAGACATCAAAGTTTGTATCTCTTGACAGTTTTCATAACCAATGAAAACAAAATCGCTCTTCAGACAGTCACCGATTAGAAAATAGTTGCTTCTCTGTGTTCTTATTCGACGACAGTTTGTATAACTCATTTAACGAAGCTCGGATCCGCTGTTTGATCCAGATACGCACCAAAATTTAATGATTTTGTCTGTGGACCACACTTCATCCTTCCACCGAGTTTGGAAGAAAAAAAGAAATTTGATTTGCCCATTCTTTCTTCTTGACGGACAAACAAACGAACAGACAAGCGAAAACACACACACACACACACTGACTGACTGAAACCAATTTATTGTCAAATTATGACTGAAACCAATTTATTGTCAAATTATCTCAAGGTTGTACTGACAACCACACACACACACACACACACACACACACACACACACACACACACACCAAAATATGCGCGGTGAAAATGTAACAATCATGGCAGAGATAATAACTAAATTACAAAACCTTTGCATGCAAAAATCTTTCAGACCGTGATGAAAACCCACTGCAGTTTATTGGTTCAGGCAAAAGCCACTACTACTGTCAAATGAACAAATGATCTGAATAAAAAAATAAATAAATAAATTAAAAAAAACCTTGAACAGAACAAACAAGTGCAAGCGCTATGATGGCACACACTATAGCCAAGTATTTGATGTTGCTAATAGGAAGCGTTTTTGTTTGTGGGTTTTTTGTGTGTTTTTTTACAACTCAAATTTTCTTTAGTAGACGTTTTGCGGATAAATGAGTTCGCTTTGGACACATATTCTGTAAATTCTTAGGAATTTTCATCAACCATTTCTGAAGAGAAATAGACATTTAATAAATGTTCTGTCCATCAACGATGAATCGGATTATAATCATCCAATCTAACTGTGTCAGTTTCAAAGTGTGGTTAACAGTGCCATGCAGGTGGTGCGATTTTGTGATTGTTAATTTGTTCTTTTGTTATTGATATTGTATGTCCGTGCTGCTCTGTGCTTTTCTCCTAATTCGGCTCGTCTTTTTTCTGCACTGTTGTTGCTTTCTATTAGTTTCTTCAAATTTGTTCAGCTCACAGTGCATGAAACATAGTATTTATGGACTGCATCATTTCCGCATGAAAGGATCCACTAGGTGTCTGTAGGCTGCCTGTGCATTGTGTGTGCACAGAAGAGTTTCTTCTTTACGAAGTACGGTTGAAAAGTAATTGCATCTGTATAAAAGATGAATACAAAAGGATCATACTTTTATGAATGTATAGTGATATGGAGGTGTACTTTTACAAAATTAATTGTAATTGAAATGCTTAGTACTTTAACGAAGACGACTAAAATGGAATCGTCTGTTTATGAAAGGTGATTTAAAAGGAGTGTTCATTAACGAAAGGTAATTGAAGTGAAGTGTATATTTATAATTACCTTCATGATTGGTAACTGAAATTTAACTGTGTCCTTATGACTGGCAATTGAAACTGAATAGTGAATTATGAATAGTGATTAAAGTGAAAACTGTTGTCTTCACCAAAAATGATGAAACGGAAACTGATAATCATGAAAGATGATTGACATGGAACTGTGTCATAGGGGAAGGTGACACTCATGGAATGATATTGTAACAGAGACGATTGGAATGGAACTGTAATATACAAAAGGTGATTCATATGGAATAGCATTGATACGAAAAGGGATTGAGATGTAATCTTAGATTTGCAAATGGAAACTGAAATGGAAATGTATGTATATAATTTTGAAGAAAAGGATTAAAATGGAACTGCATCTTCACGAAGGGTAGTTGAAATGAACTCTATTTATACAAGATTTTATTTTAATGGAATAGTATTATTGTGGGAGGTAACTGTAGTGAAACTGTATTGTTTCAAAACGTACTTGGAACGCGATCTTACGTTTATGAATGATGATTAAGACAGAATAGTATCTTCGCAAAAGGTGATTACAATGTAGCATATCTTTAAGAGAGGTCATTGATAAGAAATTGTTCGTTTATGAATGGTGATGACTACTATGGAACTGTATTTTATTGAAAGTAGTTGTTGTTGTTGTTGTACAATGTAGCATATCTTTAAGAGAGGTCATTGATAAGAAATTGTTCGTTTATGAATGGTGATGACTACTATGGAACTGTATTTTATTGAAAGTAGTTGTTGTTGTTGTTGTCTTACCCTGGCTAAAAGACTTCAGGGATCATCCAAACTACCAAAGTACTTGATTACTATGGTACAAATGCATCAGCTGGGGATGAGAACATTACGTGTGTGACCGTTTTCAATTACCCCCGCCACATGGGCAGCCACACTCCGATTTCGGGGGCTTTTGGAGACTGATAATGTTATGCTAGGAGCTTGTCACAACTGAACACAATCCCCGCATAACTATGTAGAGCATAACAACATTTGGATGTAGCCTTGGTGTTCTAGCCTATGTCAAATTGAAAGGAGTGAAATTGTATCTTTACAGAAGATAAGTGAAACTGAACTGTATCTTTGCAAAGATTACTGAAAAATAAATTCAGCCGTCAACAGAAATCAGTGTTACAATCTATTCACACATTTATGAAAAGAAAATAACAAATCTACAGAACATTAATAATCACAACTGAAAAATCACTGCCATAACATACTTACCGCTCGCTCAGCTCGATTATGTGCGAGTTCTGCCAGCAGTTCTTCTCGTCGTTTTTGTATTGCTGCTTCCTGCGACATACATGGATGGATCCATCAGTATTTGGTGCGAGTACTGTGCCCATAATTTAACAGGCTTTTCCCATTTCTCTTTATCGTAACTTCGCATTATTACTATTTTATCCTTCAAGTATTGAGCTGTTAAATTAACCTGCATAACCTCTTTAACATTCATATGCACATTCTTTCTTCTTGCATGCGCATAGATTCCGCTTTCTCTGCCTACCTCTTCCCTTTCTCTCCTTTTACATTTTGATCAACGTGCATTTCCCTGAATACAACTTTTCGGAACTGTTTTGCATGAAGGATGCTTGAGGCACACTGTAAACAATAACTTGACTTATCCCCCTCCCCCTCTCTCTCTCTCGCCCCCATCTCCTTCCCCCTCCCTCTCAGTATTCCTCTCAATGCATTCCCCCTACCACATCTAATCCTCATACATCTTCAATGTTCTCCTCCTGGCTCTCTCCTTTCCTCGGACAAACACCTCTGATTCTTCCTGCTCCCCCTCGCTATCTAATTCCCTACTTCCTTTTGGCCAAATGCCTTTAGTTATGCCTCTCATGCTTTTCCATCTCCCTTGCCCATCTCTCTCCACGCGTCATTCCTACTCATTTCTCTGTTCTATCGCTTTGTTTTCTCTCTCCAACCCTATTTCCAAGAGCAGCCTCATTGTCTGGGTTTCCCCTTGGCCTTTTTTTGGGTCTTCGTGTTCTTCCTCTTCCACTTTTCCAGCTTCTGTCTCCCTTACCAACCCTGCCCTCGGCCCTCCATTTTCCTTTTTCTCCTACATCACCCCCAACCTCGCCCTGCTATTCCAAGCTCTCTTCTTCATCCTGGTCTTTATGGCCTTACGCCTGTAGTTCTTCCTCATCCATTTTTTTCAGCCAGAGGAAAACAGGTACTCTTTTCTCTTGCCATCTGCCATTCCCACCCACTCCTATGAGCCAGCATATTCCCCTCTTACTCTACTATCTCTCAACGTCATCCTTTGCTTCCTGCTCTCTCCTTCTTCAGTAGCTCTTGGCTAGAAGCCCGGTGTTCTTCCTCATTTACACCTCCTGCTGGGGAATGGAGACTTTTTCTTCCAGGCTCCTTGACTCTCCCCCTTGCCCCTCCCACTCTCTTTTTCTCCTCCTATCCCCCCCCCCCCCCCCCCCCCCCCCCCCCCCCCCCCCCCCAAATACCTTTTCTTTCTGGTTGTCTCATTTCTCCTGTCCCTGATTTTTGTTTCTTTTTCTTTTCTCCTCCACTCCTCCCGCTAGGAAACAAGAAACTTCTTCTCACCCTACCCCCACCCCTTCCACGACCCCTTCATCCTCTTGGTCGAAAGCCACTGGTTCTTCGTCCTCAGCTTCTCCATACTCGGAGGAACAGCAATCTTCTTCCTCCCCCTCCACTTCTATCCTCCCTCGGCACCCCACTCCCTTTTTTCTCATCTGACTTCTTCCATACCTCACCCCTCTTCTCGCTGCCTCTCTCCTATCGGTTGACCTTCTTGGTTCAAAGACCACGAATCTTCCTCCTGCAGTTTCAAAGCCAGGGAGAAAACAGGAACCCTTTTTCTTCTTCGCCTCTCTCTCCCCTGACCCCAGCTCCCCTTTTCTCCCTCTCCTTCTCCTCAACCTCACCCTTTTGTTCTGGGCTCTCTTCTTTCTCTTGGCGTCCTTGGCCCGAACAAGCTTCATCTTCCTTTTCCACTTGTCCAGCCAAGTGGCAGAGGCGGGCTTTCATGTCTTCCTCCGACAGGTTGAGCAGCACCACGGCGTCAGGGAATAGCCCCATCTCCGCCAGGTACTTCACCTCCTCCGCCGTCCGTGGAAAGCCCTCTAGCACGAATCCGGTGGAGCTGTCAGAGGAGCGGGAGGAGGAGGAGGAGAAGGAAAAGTTGCGAAGGCGTGAGGTGTGGGAGTTTGAAGTGGTGTAAACAGGAGATTAAAAAGGGTGGGGCG
Source organism: Conus ventricosus (assembly GCA_018398815.1). Taxonomy (NCBI): domain Eukaryota; kingdom Metazoa; phylum Mollusca; class Gastropoda; order Neogastropoda; family Conidae; genus Conus; species Conus ventricosus. The sequence continues at coordinate 56,183,863 of CM031607.1, read as the reverse complement.
GGGGTATCAATAGGTGGGAGTGCGGGTGATGGGAGACGGTTGAACAGGAATTAACTCATTTCCATCGTTGGCACAGAGAGAGAGAGAGAGAGAGGGAGAGAGAGAGAGTGTGTGTGTGTGTGTGTGTGTGTGTGTGTGTGTGTGTGTGTGAGTGTGTGTGTGTGTGTGTGTGTGTGTGTGTGTGTGTGTGTGTGTGTGTGTGTGTGTGTGAAGAGAAGAGAGAGAGAGACTGAGAGAGAGAGAGAGAGAGAGAGAGAGAGAGAGAGAGAGAGAGAGAGAGAGAGAGAGAGAGAGAGAGAAGAGAAGAGAGACAGACAGACAAACAGGCAGTCAGACAGAGACAGCAACAAAGCAGACAGAGAGAGACGGAGAGAGAGAGGCAGACAGATAGACAGACAGACCGACAGATAGGAAGACAGACAGACAGTACTGTAGTCATCGTTCTTTTGTTTAATTGTACCTTTCGGTGTGAGTGGTAAATGCAACAGAGCAAAAGTGACAGCACACTAAACATCAGAACATAAATAAACCCATACGCCTTGTATCAAACGCGAAAAAACTAAAACAGCAAGCGAATGTCCATCGGTAATGAAGCACACTGACTATGCATGGTGTGTGAGGCTTTGAAGAACAAAGTAGTGAAAAAGTGTGTGTGTGTGTGGGGGGGGGGGGATGGAGGGCCCACTCAAAAAAAGAAAGAAAGAAAAAGAAAAGAAGAAAAAATCAACGTGGAAAAAATTGGAGGTTGGAGGCCCCAAATTTTAAAAAAATCTATTACGCCTGTGAAATTACAAATGCATTTGAAAACTCATTAACCCAGTTTGAGGTTGTGGGGAAAAAAACAGTCAAAGAAACAGACACACAGATAGAGACTGAGACACACAGACAGAGAGAGAGAGAGAGAGAGAGAGAGAGAGAGAGAGAGAG
>CM031607.1:56170436-56175436 GCA_018398815.1 Conus ventricosus | reverse complement strand
GTGCCACAAAAGATGAAAGAACACACTGTGAGTGAGTGAGTGAGTGTGTGTGTGTGTGTGTGTGTGTGTGTGTGTGTGTGTGTGTGTGTGTGTGTGTGTGTGTGCATGTGTGTGTGTGTGTGTGTGTGTGTGTGTGTGTGTGTATGTGTGTGTGTGTGTGTGTGTGTGTGTGTGCATGTGTGTGTGTGTGTGTGTGTGTGTGTGTGTGTGTGTGCATGTGTGTGTGTGTATGTGTGTGTATGTGTGTGTGTATGTGTGCGTGTGCGTGCGTGTGCGCGCGCGTGTGTGTAGTAGTACTTTAATTTAACGTCTCTTCACCCTCAAGTGACATTAGACACAATTAAAAAAAAATGCATGCGAGAGAATCTTTTATATGTTGAGTGTTTCTGAGTAAATGTAACATCAATACCATACTTAAGTTTTGGATTCTACAAACACAAATGATCTCAACATTACCAACAACTATCAAAGAAAAATACCAACAGAACTAAAATGCAAAGTTTCAGAAAGAAAACAACTTAAGAAGATCAAGGTCATTAACTATTTTCTGTAATGTTATCGGATTTCGATGGTTGAGCGCAGTACCTTCATTTTTGAGCATTTGAGCTTTGATGGCAGGACTGTGCAGAAGCAGATGATTCGTAGAAATTTGACTCCCACAAACACAAATAATATCTTTACAAAATTTTGTTTTGAGAGCATTTAGACGAATCTTAAACATCAAAGACGTAATTGATCTGGATTGGATTTGACTTAAACTCTTAATTATTATATCCGAATGCAGTGTGTCACAAGCTTTTACACAATTATGTGAATATTGTATATCTAAGGTCTTCAACTTGTCAACAAAATTATCCTTTGCTAACTTGTCAAAGTATTTATAATATTCATGTAGATCTAGCTTAACATTAAGTTTAATTGTCCTTGCAGCATTGCGTGCTGCACTCCTGGCTGCTTGATCTACCTGTCCACAGTGAGATGAAATCCAATAAAAAGTAACACTGATATCTTTGCTTGCTAAGTGATGTATTAAGTGCTTGATTTCGTGTGTCTTTTCAACCCGTGCCTTGGTATTTTGACTTTTGATGGCATATAATACTGATTTTGAATCCACACAAAATAATATTTTGCATGCATTTAAAGGTAATTCTTTAATGTGATGTAACGCCCTTAAAATGGCTATTAATTCAGCAGTGAAAATGGAATAATGTCTACCAATGTTATAACGTTTTAATGTTTTCAAGGACGGAATAAAAACTGCTGATCCTGCACTGCCATTTTCTATTACAGACCCGTTTGTGTAAATCTTAATATAATCAGTGCACTGTATCTTAACTCAAGAACGTTGTCAGTGATGTTAAAAGCTGTTCACAGGATTTAAAGAACTGGATGACTTTGAATAAGTTGCAGCTGAATGACGACAAAGCTGAAGTTCTTCTCCTTGCTCCTCCCAAACTCCAAGGTCATCCCTCCCTTCCTTCTTCCATCAGTATCGGAAGTTTTGATATTCAACTCTCATCCCAGGCTCGTAACCTCGGTGTGACTTTTGATTCCACCCTCTCTTTCAAGCACCACGTGTCTAATGTTTGTAAGGCAGCATACCTGGAAATACGTAAGATCAGTTCAATCAGACACTTCCTTTCCACTGAAGCCACAAAATCTCTGGTTTGTTCCCAAGTTCTCTCAAGGCTGGACTACTGCAACAGTCTATTGGCTGGCTCACCAAAGTACCTACTCAATAAACTGCAGAAGGTTCAGAATAGCACTGTCAGGCTTGTTTGCAAAGCATCTAAACGTCAACATGTCACTCCTCTGTTGCAGTCCCTCCACTGGCTTCCAATTCAGAGGCGAATTGACTACAAGCTGGCTTCTGTCTGTTTCTCTTCTGTTTCCGGTACTGGACCAAAATATCTTTCCGACATCCTCCACATCTACATCCCATCCCGTCAACTTCGTTCTTCTGCCCACAGTCGCCTCTTGCGCATTCCTTCTGTCAGAACAAAATCTTTTGGTCAACGTTCTCTCTTCTTCCAAGGACCAACTGTCTGGAATACACTTCTCATCAGTGTCAGATACCTACCTTCACCCTCTTCTTTCAAATCTGCTGTCAAAACTAACTTCTTTCATCAGTCGTAACCCCCCCCCCCCCCCCCCCCCCCCCCCCCCCCCCCCCCCCCCCCCCACCCCCAACTTCCCAATCCACCTTGAGTGGGTTTTTGCGTGCACGCGTGAGTGCCTGATGGTTGTGTTGCTTGTACGTGCAGGCCGTGTTGATGTGAGTGCTTGCGTGCGTGCGTGCGGGTGTCTGAGAGCGTGGGTGTGTGGTCATGCGTGAGCACGTGTACGCGCGCAGGCGCGCTCGCGCGCGCGCGCGCGCGCGTGTGTGTGTGTGTGTGTGTGTGTGTGTGTGTGTGTGGTGTGTGTGTGTGTTGTAATGTAAAGCGCTTAGAGCCCTAAATTATAGAGAATAGGCGCTATATAAATTAACATTATTATTATTATACATCTATACATGCACATTTCTTCGCAACACAAGCATGCAGGGACGTATGTACACACGCATGCCTATACACATGTGTGTGCACGTATGCAGATACACACTCTCTCACACACACACATACAAACACAAACGCACACACACTCACACACGCACACGTGGGCGCGGTCAGTGTCATCTTACAATACTTAAAACTTGTTGGAAATGGCCAGTTTTGGTTGTTGTTTTTTTGTTTGTGCATCCTTTTAGTAGTAGCTACTATCAATTTTTTTCTTCTTGTTAAAATTGTTGTTTAGTCTTTTCTACGCTTTCGGTTTCAATGAGGCAGCCACGAGGTGACGGTCTCAAACTATATCTGCTCTTCTGTTTACTGTCACACGTTGCGGTGACCTCCTGAATTTCATGTCAATGCAGGTGTGATCGATCTGGTTCTTCGTTACTTGGCTGAGCGATATCCACACAGCTTTGTGTGTTCTGTGAGGGAAGATATGTTTCCTTCGGTTTATTTCTTAGCATACCCGGGCACATATCACTTGTTCACTTAATGCTTACTTACTTAGATGCTCCCGTGTCATGCGACGCATGAGGCAGTTAAGGTATTCCACTGTGCACGGTCCGCAGCCAGTTTGCTAGTGACACTCCATCCTCTGTCAACGAGTCTGACGTCTCTTTCCACTGTCTGTCGCCAGCTCATCCTGGGTCGTCCTCTTTTTCTCTGGCCTGCTGGGGTCCATTTAATGGCCTGGTTTTCAGGTCTTGAGGGTAATCTCAAGACATGACCCAGCCAGTGGAGGCGCCGTCTTCAGACGATGGTTGACACGGGGAGCTGTTTGGACCTCTCCCTGACGTCTTCATTTGGTGTAAGGTCTGAGCATTTGATGCCCAAAATCTTACGTAGGTACTTAGTATCAAAAGCGTCGAGTTTCTTCTCCTTGGTGGTCTTCAGTTGCCAGGTTTCACAGCCACATAACAGCGTTGAAATCACACTGGAGTTATAAAATTTCAGTTTGATTCCAAGGGAGAATTTCTTGCTGTTCCACATTTTGTTCAGCTAATTGAATTACTGACCGCATGGAATCCGTCTGTTCCCAGCAGCTCTTCATAACCAGTGTTGCTAGCTCCAGTTTTTGCATCAAAGTCCCATTCAAAATTCTGACATGTATGCCGGACGCGTGTTCTGCAGTTTGTTGTAAAACTGTTATTTGTTTTCTTCGTCTTTGTCACTTGTTCTATAGTATCAGTGGATGGCAACCATCTCGGTTTTCTTTTTTTTCTTATTTCTTCTCATGCAGGATGCTTTGATGATTTTGTCACCATGCAGACTTTGCTTAATTCTCAGTTTTCTTTTGCAAGCATCAGACATTTAATCATCTTGTTTATTAATCTTGAAGTGCTGGGCACCAAACTGTGTTTATGAAACAAAGTCATTATATCATTGCAGCTTTCGGATTAAAGAATACTGATCTGGTTGACAATGATTTAGATATGTGAGCACTGACCTCCTCCTCCTCCTCCTCCTCCTCCTCCATTCCTCCTCTTCGTCCCTAGCTGCCAGCTCCAACTCTCGGTCCTCGTCTTCCTCGTCTCTGTCATACAGCGTGTACTCCCAGCCCTCATAGCGGAATGGCTCTAAAACCCAACATGTGTGGTCATGAAGATAATGACATGATTACGACTATAACGATGATGATAATGACGACGATGACGTTGACGACCACGACAACGACGACGACGATGATGATGATGATGATGATGATCATGACGACGACAACAACAATGTCGATGATGATGATGATTATGATGATGATGATGATGATGATGATGATGTTGATGATGATGCTGATGCTGATTCTGATGATGATTATTTTGATGATGATAGTGACGGAAGTGGTTGTGATGTGCACTAATTGTGATGTAACCATGTAGGCGATGAAAACAAGTTGAGGAAAATGACACGCACGCACATTGTATAATACTGTTATAACTTTATGATCACAACAGATTTTTTATGTGAAAAAAAGGGCTGTTCGTCTCAGCCATAGCACGGTTCCTGGTGTTTTCTTCTGTTTACATTTTTCGGTTCAGGTAAATGGACTTCTTTTACCTACAGAAACTTGTGATTGTGACACCTGCTCTTCACTAGTAACTTCAACAGTGTTGGACACAAAGCAGAAATCTTCACACAATCTTGTGAGTAATGTGACATGTGCAGATAGAAACTTGATATATGCTCTGTTGTGTAAACGGTGTCATAAGACAGTTTATGTTGGTGAAACTGGACGTTCGTTGAAAGAAAGAATAACGGAACACAGACGTGACATCAAGTTCCAAAGAGAAAAGCCAATAATGCGACATTTCCTTCAGCATTCAGTGGAAGACCTTGCTGTTGCAGTGTTGGCAAAAGCTTACGGTGTGAAAGCAAAAACATCAGACTTATTACTGAAGGGAAATGGATAAGGACATTAGATACAAGGATGCCAAATGGATGTAATGTTAAGACAAA
>CM031607.1:56157936-56165436 GCA_018398815.1 Conus ventricosus | reverse complement strand
CTCTACATCATCTTCTACAATTTCACCGTCCTTCCTCTGTGACGGGCAGCCTCCTCCTCCTCATCAACCATAATACCACCATCCTCATGCTTACCCTTCCCAGACCAGCCCATCTACTTTCCATTTGACCAACATTCTCTTCATCCTCATTTTCTACATCAGCGGCATTCTCATGCTCGTACCACCCCAGCCGACTCACTCTCCAGCTGATTGATGGCATCTTGCAGGACGCCCTCCACAGTCTTGTCATGGACGTCGATTATGATGGGCTGGACATCTTGCAGAGTGGAAATGGACTTCATCACGTGGGTCGTCTCTTTCTCGTGGTCTGACAGATTTGTACGTACGATGCCATTTCCGGACACGTCACGATCTGGGGTTTGTCCCATTAGGAGAGAGTGAGTGAAAGAGGGGTGGGAAGAGTGATAGTGGAAACGGAGAGGGGGGAGGGGAAGAAGGGAGGAAGTGGTAATGGAAGAGACATAGACAGTGATAGATGTAATCTGTGTGGAAACACACACACACACACACACACACACACACTCTCTCTCTCTCTCTCTCTCTCTCACACACACACACACACACACACACACACACACACACACCACACACACACACACACACACCAAGGAACACACGGAAAGAGAAGAGAAGATAGAGAGAAAGAATGAGAGAGGCAAGAAGGGAGAGAGAGGGGGGGGGGGGGTGGAGACAGACAGACAGACCGATAGACAGACGGGTAGACAGACAGACGGACAGACAGACAGAGAGAGGGGTGTATGTGGGCGGAGAATACGAGGAGTGATAACAATGGATAAATAAAGAGCAACAATATTTTCTTCATTATTTGTTAGAATTTTCAAATAAGATGCGTAAATACTGTCTCTCGCTAGATCATGACGTTCTTGTTCTACAGATTATTGTGTACACACACTCACTCACACACACACACACACACACACACACACACACACACACACACACACACAAACACACACACACACACACACACACACACACACACACACACACAAGCGCGCGTTCGTGCGCCCGTCCGCGTGTGCACTCCCGCACTTCTGACAGCATTTACATTTCTTTCACGAGTACAAGGACACAAAGCGTATTCTCCCTCTAAACCAGTCCATCTCCACCCTCTCTCTCTCTCTCTCTCTCTCTCTCTCTCTCCACACACACACACACACACACACACACACATACCCGCGCGCGCACAGCACATGCACACACATGCTCATGCAAACATCTGTAACGGTCGACGTTTTACCTCATGTGCAGGGATGTCGGTGTTAGCTTGTTCATCTCCACTGAAAAAAACTTAGAAACAAACGAAAAAGAAATCTTTATAGAAAAGACAAAGAATGGGGAAAATATAAAAAGAAAGAACGAATAACACACACACACACACACACACACACACACACACACACACACACACTCAAAGGAACACAACACACACACACACACACACACACACACACACACACACACACACACACACTCACTCACACAAAGGAACACATGGGGAGAGAGAGAGAGAGAGAGAGAGAGAGAGAGAGAGAGAGAGAGAGAGAGAGAGGAGAGAGAGAGAGAGAACGAACGAACGAACGAAGTTTCATGCTAATAAGCTGTTAAGCCCATTTAGCAAATCGGCGCAATGTACAATGACAAAACGCAACTCGATTTCATTGACATGGAAACCACAGCAATGCCTTTTTCTTTCAACTTTACACGACAAAAAACGCATACGAGAAAATGTCACTGATATGGGTTCACTGTCAGTTCTGTAGATGACGGTCACCCCAGGTAAACTGGATCAATCCGCGGAGAGCGTGCAGCCGCCGTAGAGCACGTGCTTTGATTCCTGCATGTTCTGTGCTGCGGGTGCGTCCGGAGGTTGGCCAGTTTAACGCATTCTTCTGATGACATGTTTCTTTCTTCCTGGTTCACAAACCACAACAAGCAATCGTTCTCCGAGTGCGGATTGCAGGAATATTCCAAAACAATATCATCAGACTCACACAGCAACACACCCTTACTATCCGTTCCATGAAGCACAACCTTCCAGAACACTTTATTTCTGTGCGGATCACGCAACCGTCTCTGCATCTGTCGATCGGTCTGAGTAGCAACATAATGCTTTACCACCCAGTGTCAAACCCGGCGACTATTTCGTCTATGGATTATTCAATACTTAGTCAATGTCCGACTGTTGGATTTCTGGATCACAGATGTTACATTCCGACTGATGAGAACACGAAGATAGAACAGCATCCTCAATTTGTGGCGTGTCATCATCATCGCATGTAGGCATGATGTTCTCTTCCGTAATGCTCTGTGTACTGTGCTGTGTTCTCTGTTCGTTTGACTCGATGTTAAGTACGGTCAGTTCATTTTCATCACTGGTGTTTCTGAGACTAGCACCACCTATTCAAGTCGTCTGTTCTGCTGTTTGGCTCTCTCTTGATCTCGACGCACCTGGCTGGGGGTTTCTTCCTGTAGTACTGAACTTGCGTTCCCCGGTTCAGCACAGGATCCGCCATTGTTGTTGACACTTTGCTGACTGGCTTCAGTTGTAGAACGACCACCGTGTTTGCTGCCTTCACCTGAAATTTTCCAGCTTGAACACGGTATTATCAGTCAGCAGGGCGTTTAAGGCCGTCTCCGCAGTCGCTGGAAGTCCAGTAACTGGCATTGTCACAGGAAAATGCAGAACTTTTGCTGCAGCTGAAGTAAATGGCGCCCTGTCGCTTCGTGTTGGAAAGACAGAGAGAGAGAGAGAGAGAGAGAGAGAGGGGGGAGAGAGAGAGAGAGAGGAGAGAGAGAGAGAGAGAGAGAGAGAGAGAGAGAGAGAGAGAGAACTAATGGTGAAAGAAAATGGAAACAAGCGGAAAATTTACATCCGGCAAACTGATCTGAAGGGCACAAGGGACAGCACAGACCTCTGTCAAGATCCCCCCCCCCCCCCCCCCCACCCCCCCCTCCGATCCGGACCCGCACCATGATTTCATGATTTTGTTCTTGTACCACATTCCATCTTTCTACTAAGTCTCGTTAAAATCAGTTTAGTAGTTTGTGAGTAATTTATCTGACAAACAGATGAACCGACAGACGTGGGTGAAAATATTACCTCCTGGTCGGAGGTGACCAGAAGAACATTTGGGAGAACGCGGAGCCCCGTCAAAGTCGAACTGATCCTATACATTCGATCCAGCCCTAATCCCATTCCATCCTAGGGCTTCCAATTTACTCTCGGATCCGCTCTTTGATCCGCATTCGTACAAGACTTGGTGGGTCCCTCTTTGGGCCACATTCCGTCTGTCACCAAGATTTGTTAACATAGGCTGAGTAGTTCGTTCTTCTCTTTAACGTCTTTTCACAATGCTGTGATATTAGACGAAAAAAAAAAAAAAAAAAAAAAAAAAAAACCCACCCCTCCCGTCTTCCTATCTCTGAACCTCCCTACCATTTCCCTTCAAAAATGAAATCTTAACAACAATAACATACAATAACATACTCAAAACATTTGTAAACATTAAATCAATGAGCCAACTGGGCTCCGTTTTAAGCCTTTAACAACATCCAGCATAAGCAAATCGTTCAATAAAATATTCTTAAAAGATGAATCTGAAACCGTTGAATCACAAATCGAAGGGGGTAAAAATGATTTCAAATGCTGACAGTGTAGAATAACATGGACAGGTGTTATTTCCTCACCGCAGACGCACTTAACATGAACATGACTGTTGAATTTGCATCTGAGAGCATTCAGTCTGAATCTGTAGACCAGGGATGACAGTGTTCGGTTTTCACACATGAGCTCACCATTGCAGGAATGCATATGTTTGACTTTGAAAATATTCCTCTTTTCAGTGAAATTTACAAAAGAACCTCCTAATAGTTCCTTCACATGATTCCAACAAGTTTTCGTTATTAAGGAATAACTTTCAGATAAAGATAAAGGAATTTTAACACATACAGAATTTTTAATGTTCATTGCACCCCTTTTAGCTGTTCTGTCCGCCCATTCATTACCAAAAATATTACAATGTGATGGAACCCAAGAGAATGAGATACTAGTTCCGCGTAGTGACAAATAATGGATTGTATGACAAATTTCTGCAATAATATCACCTCTTATTTTTAGATTTAAGACTGTAGCGCGTCTAAAACAGATTTAGAATCAACCAAAAATAATACCTGAACTAGACTAAAAGGAAGATCAAGCAGAAAATTCAAACCCATCAAATAGCAATAAGTTCTGCTGTAAATATTGAAAAATGTTTTCCAAGATGGTAAGCCTTTTCTGCTTTTAAAGCTGGGATTACAAATGCAGCTCCAACCATGTCATAATCTAGCTTAGAGCCATCAGTGTAAATTTTTAGATGGTCCGGGTAGTGCTCAAAAATATGAGCTTTTACAGAAGCAGATAAAGTGGGACCATCATTTTTCTTTATATTTGTATAATTAGTATCGAAATAGGCTGATAGTAGTTCCCATTTAGGGACTGCAGTGAACAGTACACGAGATGATATATCTTTCTTATTGATTCCTGACTCTTGAAAAATGTCATAAGTGAAAGTGCCTATTGTTTCTAAAGAGGCAACCGACTTTGCTCTTTTGGGAAAATCCGTGTCTGATTTTACGCACACTTCATCATAATTTGAATTTGGAACTGATCTACTCCTTAGGACATATTTAGATGATGCAAGTTTCATATTTTCTTCAAAAGGTAATATACCAATTTCAGCATATGTTTTTAATGAAGATGTATATACTGGAACTCCAATCGCAAGTTTATAGGCTTTACTGTCTATACTTTGCATTTTTTTTAAAAGGTATTTTGGGGCAGAGAAGAATACCTCTTGGGCATATGTTAATTTTGAACGAATAAGTGCTGTTACTAGATGTATAAGAGTGGAAATGTCTTGTCCCCACTGTTGTTTGCTGACAATTTTTAGGAAGTTCAGACTCTTTTTAGCTTTCATCATTACGTGTTCTAAATGCTCTTTCCATGACAATTTTGATGCAAGGATTACTCCTAAAAATTTAACAGACTGTGCATAATTGATAACTGACCCTTCTAGATTGAAAGAAGGCAAATCTCTGCGATCGTAACCAGAGTCAAAAAGCATCATATGTGATTTCTCTGGAGACAAAGTTAAACCATTTTGAATCATAAAACCATTTATATTATCAAGTTCTCTTTGATACAATTTTTTAGTGTAATTTAGCGATCTCATTGGAGTGCGTTTTTTCATAGTCACTTTCATCCATATGCAGATATCATCAGCATATTGAACCAATTCAATATGATTAGACACAGATGATGGTAGGTCATGTGTTAAAATATTGAAAAGTATTGGTGCTACTACTGATCCTTGTGGAATTCCCATATGAAGTGGTTTTAATTTTGAGTAAGTGTGTCCTATTCTGGTCTGAATTGATCTATCTGCTAGAAAAGTCTTGAAATAATTATACATGCAACCTGATAAGCCAATGGATTTTAATTTATAAAGTAGCTGAGTAGTGTGTGTGTGTGTGTGTGTGTGTGTGTGTGTGTGTGTGTGTGTGTGTGTGTGTGCGTGCGTGCGTGCGTGCGTGCTGTGCGTGCGTGCGTGCGTGCGTGTGTGTTGTGTGTTTTCCATGCCCTCTAAGTGTAACTGCAATCACACCTGTTATTCCGACTCACACACACACACACACACACACACACACACACACACACACACACACACACACACACACAAACACACACACACACACACAGCCTCGTCCTCTCGTAGTCCAAGAATTAACAGTCCACACAGTGGTTGTCATGAGGATAATCCACCAGATAAGATACTTCACTGTTACCAAAATCATTTCGATGAATTCGTTAGAGCCTGCTACAAAACTATATCTTGGTGTCAAAATGATACCACAGGTTTTTTTTTGTCCGTCGAGACGACGACCATCTAGTCATCCTGGGATCGGGGGTGAATGTGTAGATGGCTGGTCAGGCCGATCTCCGCACTTTTCTTGACGCTGTCTGGCAGCAAACACCATGTCGACGGTCCCGTGTTCTTTCCGGAAGCCACACTGACTCTCAGGTAGGAGACATTGCTCAAGATGTGTGTTGAGCCGGTTGAGTAGAACTCTAGCCAGGATCTTGACTGCGATGGATAGCAGGGAGATTCCATGATAGTTATCGCAGACCTGACGGTTTCCTTTGCGTTTGTAGAGATGAACGATGGGAGGCATCTTTAAGATCTTGAGGAAGTGTCTCGTGCTGCCGTATGATCTGAAGAAGTTGATGAAGTTTCTTCACCAGAGCCGCACCACCCTCTTTGCAGACCTCAGCTAGGATTGCGTCTGAGCCAGGTGCTTTGCTACTGGATAACAGACGAATTGCTTTCTGGGTCTACTCCAAAGTTGGTACGGCGTCCAGCGTCTCATCGATCAGAATTTGGGGTAGTCGATCGATGGCTTCATTGCTGATGGTGGATAGGCGGTTCAGTCAGCACTGAGAAGTGGAGATGAGCCCAAGGTGGTGGGGCCGGAGACTTCTCTCAAGCCATCGTAGAAGTTTTTCATGTCATTCCTGTCTGCAAAGCCCTGAATCTCATCAGCTTTGTTGCTCAGCCAGTAGTCTTGCATCTGGCGCAGCTTTTGCTGGATGTTTCTGCGGGTGTTTCTCAGTGCGTCGTTCTTTGCGGTTGACTGTGGGTCATCGATGTGCGCTCTGAAAGCACGATGTTGTTTTTTTTTCTTTTTTTTTTTTTTTCTAGAAGCTGATGGATTTCAGTGCAGTTCTCATCGAACCAGTCCTTGTGCAACCTGGTTGTGGGTCACAGACACTCCATAGCTGTGCTGTACACCGTCTCACGAAGTGCGCCCCATGCTGCTTCCACATCGAGGTCATTCAGTATGGTGGACTCCAAGTGGGTTTCCAGGGTGTCAACAAAGGACTGTTTAGTATCGACGGCCTTGAGCTTGCTGACATTCACACGTTTTGGTAGTGTTATGCCTTAAGGACGTCTCTTGGGCTGGACATGAAGCTTGAGCTTGGAGACGATGAGGCGGTGATCTGTCCAGCACTCTGCGCCGCACATGGCCTTCGTGACCCTCACGTCCCGCCTGTCCCTCTTCCTCACGATGACATAGTCTATAAGATGCCACTATTTGGATCACGGGTGCATCCACAATGTCCTGTCCAGGGTAGGGAGGCGGAAGATGGTGTTCGTGATCAGGAGGTCATGCTCGACACATGTCTGAAGGAGAAGCAGACCGTTGCTATTGCAGTTGCCAACCCCATGCTTTCCAATCACGCCTTCCCAGGTGGTGCTATCGCTGCCAACTCTCGCATTAAGTCACCAAGAATGATGCGCTTATCAGCGCTGGGAACAGTGGTGATGACAGCATTCAAGTTTTCATAAAACGTGTCCATCACCTCATTTGGGTTGGTCATGGTGGGTGCATACGTGCTGACAATGGTGGCACACT
>CM031607.1:56132936-56152936 GCA_018398815.1 Conus ventricosus | reverse complement strand
CCTTTCTTTCACCACCGCCTTTTTCTGAATCCTCCCCACCCCGGGTTTAATGGGAAAAGGGCCCTTTTGAGGGGAAATTTTCCCGTTTTTCAGCTTCGGCTTTTTTGCCGTTCCGGAACACAGACAGCATTGGGGGTTAAAACAGTTAATATAACAAAACGGGAGCGTCATTTTTTCTTGCTTTTTTTTCCTTTCTTTTTTTCCCTTTTACCCTTTGACTGTCATCGGTTTTTGTAGGGGCATCCGCTTTACAGGGGCTACACACAATACAAAAAAAACCGCACACAGCATATAAAATTATGTTTAAGCAGAAAAACGCATAAAACCACAGGTTTTCCCCATCTGATACCCCCTTTTTTCCCCCCCCTACTTTGAAAGACTATTTTAAAATGGGGTGGTTACACTTCGAGTGGCCCAAAACCACACAACACACACACACACACACACACACACACACACACATACAAAAAAAACACACACACAAAACCCCACCCCACACACACACAAACACAAAGCATGCAAAAAACGCAAAAAAAATAAAAAAATAACTCTTCCTTTTCTCCTCTCTCTCTCTTTTCCCTGTGACTTCCACCATTTTTTTCCCTTCCCTTTTTCTCCCCAGCTTGACCCCCGGGTTGGGTTTTTGTGTGGGAATGTTTCGGGATACACACACACATACACACACGCGCGGCACGCGAGTGCACTCACAAAAAAACCCGCCGCGCCACGTGCGCGCACACACAAAACACACAAAACCACACACACAAACCCCACACACACTTTAACCACACACGCACGCACCCCCCTAAATTCGTCCCTTTTTTTCCCCTTTTTCCCCTCGAAAAGGCCCTCCCCCTCTTCTTTTCAGCCCTGCCCTTTCCCTTTTTGGCCCTTGATTTGGTCAGGTTCTTGTGGTAGTACGCGGGGCCAGGAGGAGCTGTCCTGATTTTCTTCGGTGGGGAAAACAAGCACGCTTTTCCGGGCCCATACCCTTTAAACCCAAGCACCCCCCCACAGATCCACCGTGCGGGGAAGGCCGTCCAGGATCCAGCCCCCAATTTTTGGGTTTTTGGTTTGCACAGATATAGCACCCCAATTTTCCCTTTCCGGGAAAACATCCGGGAAGTAAAAATTTCTGGGGCACAAAACCCAAAATTTTATCTAAAGACCTCCTCGGGGAAAAAAAAAATTGGGGGAAGAAAAACCCCCTGTTCCCGATTTGCATTTTAGGTTTCCTTTCTCATCTGGGGGAAAAAAACAAAGATCGGAGAGCCCAAGTATTTGTTTTGAAACAAAAGCAAAATAACAATCAGGACAAAAACGTCTTTTTTTAACGGGTCCCCCGGCCCTTTTTCCCACCGCTTTTTTTTGGTTTTTCTCTTTTGGGTTTTTAAATGTTCAATTGACTGATGAAAACAAAATTGCTTTGGCATGCCACCCGGAAATCTCTCCATAAAAACAGCGGGGGTCATTTTTCTAGTCCGGGGGCCAAAATACAGTTTAAATTTCCCCTTGCAGTTTCGAAAACTTTGGGTCTTTAGGGAAACTCGGGGTAGAACCCCCAAAGGAAAAATTAAGGCAGTAATATGTGATTAAGGGGGATCCCACTGCATCTCCTTTATTTTGGCTTCCCACAAGTCCCCCGAACCTTTTCGTTCATATGACGAAATAAAGCGGGCTGACAAAAGGGGGGGAAAAGAAAGCTGAAAAGGTTATCGTTTAAGTGAAAAGACCTTCCACAATGTCGAGTGCAGGGGAAAGGGACAGGAAGACAAGAACCTGGATAAACAACACTCCTGGTAAACCGGAAAGAGCTTGCAAAACCTGGGCACTTGCACACAACCGTCGGGGTTAGAAACAAAAAGGCAATCTCCTCTCTCCCACTCTCCCCCCCCCTCCTAAAAGCATGATAGGGATCGGAAACCCCGTGAAAAAATGCCCCATTGTAATAACTGTATAAAAAAACCTTGTTTCATCGTTTTGGGGGCATCTGTTTTTTTTTGGATTTTCTTTTTCATGAAAAATGAAAACCCCTCATCGGCTTTTTAACCCCTTTACCCCCAAGCCCTTGTCAAATCAAAAACCGAAACAAAAGAAAATCATTTGAATAAATCGAAACTTTTTCGGCTCCATTATGCCCAAATTTTCCCTTTTTTGGTCTATCAATTTTTCGTTTTTCAGCACCATTTTAAGCGATGCTGCGTAAAAATTAAAAGGTTCATAAAACAAAGCCCAAAAGATGAAAAAAGCCTGTGTTTTTTTAAAAAGTACATTGTTTTTTTAAATTTTGGGCCCCACAGTGATAAAAGTTTTGGCCCAAATTTTAATGCGTTGAGCGAAAAAAACCCGGTTTTGGAAATTTTGGACCCCACACATCCGAGGGTTTAAAAGGGTTAAAAGGGGAAAATTGCTGTCAAAAAAAAAAATTAATAAAAATGGCTCCCTTTTTAAAAGGGGGCGAATCCTTCTTTTCGGTCCCCCCCGGGGGAAAAAATTTTTACTCGGGTGCTGGACCAAAAGCGCTAAAAGGCCAGGGAATTCACAGATTTAACTCAAAAAAAGGGAGCTTTTTGTTTTTTTTAAAATTTGGGTTTAAAATATAAGAAAATAAATGGCCCAAAACCAGAAAAACGAATAATCCATTTTTGGGGTTTCTTGCAATGAGGTCTCTTTTATGGGGTAGTTTTAATTTTTTTAGTGATTTTTTTTGGGGTTCCCATGAGAAGGGGTTTTGCAAGATGCTGTGCTGCCGTTTGGGGCAGTAAAGGATCCCTTTTGGCCCCCCGGGTCCCCAAAAAAGCGCAAAAAGGGCCCGGGCGAGTAAAACAGCCCCAGTCCTTTGGGGGAATTTATTCAGGCTGTAATTTAAAGTTCATCACCACTTACTGTTTTGGGTTTTCTTTGGAAGGGTTAATGGAGGGATTTCATGCCCCTTCCGGGCAAGCTATCGGCATTTGATGACTGTGGGGAGAGATTTTGGTCTGCCAATTTTGTGGGGCTTGCTTCTGACATTTAATTTGTGGGGTTTTTCCCTCCCTCCGATGAAAGTGGCTTTTTGGGGGAGCCCAATGTTTTACTGTATCTGGAGTTAAATCGGGCCCTTTCCGATTCCCTTTTCAACGAAAAACCCCTCGTCGAGCTTTTTGGTTTACGAACCGTCGATCGGGCTCTATAAAAATTATTAAACAATAAAATGATATGAGGCTTGCTTGCTTTGGGTCAGTTCAATTCATTTCCCCTAAATTTTTATAAAACACGGGGAATTCATGTAATTTAACCCAACTTGCCCTGTAAATTCATCCCTTTCAAACCATTTTCCGCATGAAATACTAATGCGGCACATTTCCATTTTTCACTGTGGGTCACGGATCCCACGAAACTCCCCACCCTTTTGGGGGGTTTTTAGAGAGGAGGTAGATACCACTAAATATGTCCCCGGAACCCCCCAAAAAGGGCAGCCTTGGATTCTCAGACAAAAAAAAAACCCTTTCCACTCTTTGTGGAGTTTTAATTTAAATACGACACCAACATATAGGACATTTTTTGCCCCAAAGGGCCCTCCCATTTAACATAAAAAAAATCAAACAAACAAAAAACTACTGAAATTCTAGGGGGGAATGGGGGGGGCGGTTTTCTTCCCCTCGCCTTAAAAAATGTGGCTAACCTTGTTTTTTCAAAATTGGAAAATCTTTGCAAATCCGAGCATGGGTTTGGTGTGTGGTCCATTTTGTCATTTTTTTGACGACCAGGGTTATTTCTTTCTTTCCCCGTTTGTTCCCTTCTCCCCGGGCCAGAAAAAAAAATGGAAACCGTTGTTCCGCTGGGCCTTTTTACACGGATTTGTGTCTTTGGGTGTCGTAACCCTATATACAAAAAACCATGAGAAAACACTTTAGGATTCCACCGAACCTTCTTTTCTTTTTTTTCTTCCCCCCAAATATTTTTTTTTTCTTTTTTTTTTGTGTTTTTTGTTGTCAATTTTTTTTGGGTTTGTTTAAAATTTCGCCCCCCGGGGGGGGTTCTTGTTTTTAAGCTTCTTCGCAAAAATCTGCAAATTTCCCGGTTTTAAGTGGCCCCCCTGATTTAAAGGAAAATTTGATGACAAACAAACAAACTCCACCCCGGGAAATATGGGGCCGGGCCCCTTGCGCCTATCCTCCTCTAGTCTGTCGTTGGGGGCCTGCACTTTTCCACATAACCTGGCGGGCCAAAGGGTCAGGGCCTCCGGCCTACCTTGGCCCCAACGCCCCCGCCCCCGGGCCACAACCCGGGTGAGTGGCGTTCCCCCGCCCGGGGGATAAAAGTGTTTTTGGGCCCACAAAAAACCATGGGTTGACTGTCCCTGTCAAATTCCATCCTGGCCGTTAGTTTTTCCCCGGGTTTTGTTTTTTTGGGATGGGGGGTCCGGGGTCCGGTTTCCTCCTCCAAGCCCCTTGGGGTTTGGTAGAGAGGTGGGTTTGTAAAATATTCAAATTTTTACATGAAGGGACGAATGAAAGATTTAAACCAAAAAGAAAGATTGCAGTAAATGCCCAAAGGCAAACATGTTATTTTCCCTTGGGAAAACTGAGGGTTTAAACCATGGAGAGCCTCTTTTGGGAAATTTTCAACTTTTTTTCTGTCCGCAAATTACACAAAAACAAAATTAAAGAATTTTGGGGATAAAAAAGCTAGAAAGTGACCCGGGGACAAACTCTTTAGTTTCTGATGAGGACCCGCGGCCCCAGTTGAAGTTTTCAAAAAAACAACCCGGGGTTTCTGTTCGCGAGCGCTAAACATTTCTGCCCCGGGATTTTTAAAAATAAATTTTGGTGGGGGAAAAGGGAAAACAAAAAACCGTGGCCCAGGGACGAACCCATTAAATGTTGGAAAGGGCCCTTCTTTTTGTGCGGGCTCAAGGGTTGCCTGGGTCCCAAGTCAGGGAAACAATCCAAAGCTTTGAATGGCAAAAGTTTTGGGTTGGTTTTTTTAAAATAAAAAAACCCGCAAAAATTTCTTTTGCGGGTTTTTTTGTAAAAAATTAAATTGGACAATGTCGCGCCCGGGCCCGGGAAAACCAAAATGGCTCCAAAGGGGAGTAAAGGAGGCCATCTACACGCGGCCACTTCCTTCCCCTAAAACCGAGCCCGGGGGGCGACAAAACCCTCCCAAAGGGCACCCAAACATTTCCCCTTTTTTTCGGCCCGGGGTTACTGGGTTCATTCGAGTTTCACGTGACCAAACCCCAAACTCACTCAGGAAAAATTCGGCGCGACGGGGCCTCTGGATGGAGGCCGAAAGCTTCCCCCTTCAAACAAACAATTCCTGTGTGAAAAGGTAAAAAAGTGTTTAATCGTTTTTTAAATTGTTTTTTTTGTTTAAAACAAAGAAAATCAATTTTTTTGTAAGAAAACCCATGAGCATTTTTGGAGACCTACTGAAAAGAAACTGACTTGAAACTAGCGAAGTCAATTTGACCTTTTTTCCACAAAAAGGGGTTTCGATCTTAAACTGAAGGCCGTTATGATTTTCGAAAAGACTAATAAGGATGATTTTAAAGGGGCCAAAAGGGTTATCATGAGTTTATAATGTTTCCGGCGAAAACAGTGGCATGGAGCCCAAAAGAAAGGCTTTAAATAAAAACGACGGGGAGGAGCCCCAAAAAAGGGTTTTGAACCACCACCCCTTTTTTTGGGACCCCCAAAGGTTTGGAAAATTTCCACCTTTTCTTGGTAGGATTAATAAAAAAAAGGCTTTAAACCCCACCACTCTTGGGTGGAGTCCAAAGAAAGGTTTTGGGAATTTAAACCACTCGGGGTAGGGGGCCCAAAAGAAAGGCTTTTTTGAACCCACCACTTTTTGGTAGGGGTCCAAAAAAGGCTTTGAAATCCCCCACTTTTGGGTTTGGGGGCCCAAAAAAAAGGTTTTGAATCCCCCACTTTGGTGGGGAGCCCAAAAAAAGGGCTTTGAATCCCCCACACTTGGTAGGAGTCCAAAAAAAAGGCTTTGAATCCCCCAAACCTGGGTAGGAAAAAAAAAAAAAAGGGGCTTTTGAATCCACCATCATCGGTAGGAGAAAAAAAAAAGGTTTTGAACCCCACCTTCCTCGGTAGGAGAAAAAAAAAAAGGCTTTTAATCCACCATCTTCGGTAAAAAGCCCAAAAGGCTTTGAATCCCCATCCCCCGGTGGGGGCCCCAAAAAAAAGGGTTTTTGGGTTCCACCATCCTCGGTAGGTTTCTAAAAAAAGGCATTGAATCCACCCCTGGGTTTTGGGTCAAAAAAAAGGCTTTAAATCCCCATCCTTGGGGGGAGCCCAAAAGAAAGGCTTTAAAATCCACCATCCTGGGTAGGAGTCCAAAGAAAGGGGCTTTAAAACCCCCACCCTCGGTAGGATTTCCAAAGAATTTTTTGAATCCACCATCCTCAAGGATTCCAAAGAAAGGCTTTAAATCCACCATCCTGGGTTTGGTTTCCCAAAAAAAGGTTTTAAATTCCACCACCCTGTAGGATAAAAAAAAAGGGCTTTTAATCCACCACCCCGGGGGTGGGGGTCCAAAAAAAGGCCCTTAAAATCCCCCAACCGGGGGTAGGAGAAAAAGGCTTTGAATCCACCCTCTTGGTGGGGTTTTAAAAAAAAAAAAGGATTTGAAAAAAAAAAAAAAACCCACTCTTGGAAGGAGCCCAAAAGAAAGGCTTTGAACCAACCCTCGATAGGGGGCCCCAAAGAAAGGTTTTTTAATCCCCCAAATCCATGGGGGGAAAGTAAAAAAAAAAAGGTTTTTAAATCCACCCCCTCGGGAGGGGGGGAGTCCAAAG
Organism: Conus ventricosus; assembly: GCA_018398815.1. Lineage (NCBI taxonomy): Eukaryota > Metazoa > Mollusca > Gastropoda > Neogastropoda > Conidae > Conus > Conus ventricosus. Next base: position 56,146,140 of record CM031607.1, on the reverse strand, counting down.
AAAGGGTTTTAAATTTCCAATCACCCTTTTGGAAAAAAACAGCCATTGGGGTTTTTTGGGGAGGGAAGACGAAAAAACAAACAAATAAACAAAAAGCTCCCAGGGCCCCATTGGCGTAATTTACACAGTTTTTTTTAAAAGATGGGGTGTGGCAAAAATTAATGGTGAACTTAAAAGTGGTCACTTGAATCCGAAGAGGGGTTTTGGGTTTTTTTTAGTGGAAAAAATTTAAAAGGGGGCCAAATACGAAATTTCAAACCCAACGTTGAATTTTAAAGTTAAAAACCAAGAAACGAGGAAAAGGACTTGTTCCTACCTTTGGAAAAAATTTTGCCAGATAAAACTTCAGGGTTGTCACAGTTTTTTTTACATGTTTTAAGGGGCACGCTGCACACAAAACCCGGGGTTTTATCGTTTTAACCAAAAAAAAAAGGCCCAAACCCACTTTAGGTCCTTTTGGAAGGGGGGGGGGCCCCAACGAGATAAAAACAAAAACCGACTTCTTCGTTTTCCTACATGTGATTTTAAATTTCCCAAAGAAACTTTTTTAACAAAGGCTTTTGTAATTGAAACCCTTTCATATGCATTTGTATGCAGACGATCGGGATACAACATGAAAATAAAAACAAAATATTTTTGTTTCGTTTAAAGGGGTAACGCCTTTTCCCCCTTTGAGGGAAGCCCGGGAACCTTTTTGCCCTTTAATATTTCCTTTCCCAAATCCCAAAAAAAAAAGGAAAAAAGTACAAATCTTTCTCAAAAAAAAGAACACATTTTCACACATTTTTTTTCCTCTGCGGAAAGGGAAAAAGGGTTTGGAAAAGTGCGCATCGGAAGGAATTTGCAAGTATAAAAAAGATGCAAAGCATAAAAGGTACTCCCAGTTTATCCTAAATATGCTTTGAGTTATTCCATAAAGGGGAAAAAACCCGTTTTGGGATGGTGTAACCGTTAGAAAAGGCTTTTTCTGGTAAACATCCCCCCCATGGTCTTTGACCTAAAATTGAACATCCTACAAATGTTCACAAAGTGGGCCAAGTACTTTTCGGGAAAAATTTTCTATAAAGAAAAAAAATTTTTACAGGTTTTTTACAGCCTTTTAGTAACGGTTTTAAGGGAAAACTAAAACATGGGCCCCCAAATTTCTTCCGTAAATTTTTGTAAACATACTTGCTAATGTTCACAAAATCACCAAGTACTTTCTGGATATTAAAATAAAAAAAAAACAACCTTTTAAAAGGCCGTTACAGCCGGGTTATTTAAGGGCTAAAAGGGTTTAAATTTAAAAGTCGGGCATTTTTCGTGCCCCCATAATAAACAAAACCTAAAATTTTTTCAGAAAAAAGGGCCCAAGTTTTTTTTTTATATATTCAAATAAAAAAGAAAAAACCGTTACAGGCCGTTACAGCCTTAGTAACGGCATTTAAGGGAAAACTAAAACACCGGGGGCACCATCCGTGACCCTAAAAACATACCTGGGTAATTTTTACAAAGAACAAGGGAAAATACTTTCTGAGATAATTTTATGGAAAGAAAAAAACCCTTTCAAAATTTGGGCCAGGACAAAAACACAACAGCATTTCTTCGTTCCCCCTTCTAAAGTAATCCCTGTTCTTTAAGAACGGGGGGTGCAAAAAAGGGGGGGACGGGGAGAAAGACGGCGGGGGAGAAGGGGGGGGGGGAAAGGGAAAAGAGGACAGGGAGGGGATGTGGTTTCCCCCGGCCCAAATTTTGATCATTTTCCCCAGGCTTGGGCCCTTGGTGTTGTTTCCCCACCTGGCTAGGCGGTTTTTTACCCCCCAGGTTTTTTTTAGAAAAGAGAAAAACTTTAGAAAGGAACGAAGAAATGCTGTCTGTGTGTGTGTTGTCTGTCTGTTGCCGGGCTGTCTGGGGTTTTTCCGTGGCCAAAAAAGTGTACCCCTCGCTCCAGACAAAACTACGGGCCGATTCCCTTTTTGGAAAAAAATTTTTAGGTATTTTTTACTATGGATCAAGGATGAGGCCCCTGTTTTACTTTACCGTTAAAAAGCCGTTAATACCCGTTGGGAACGGCCCTGTAAAAGCCTTTTTTTCCCCTTCCCCCCAAAAATATATCAGGAAAAACCCCCCTTCCTCCGGGTTTTTTCTGAAAAAATTTTTAGGTTTGTTCATTATGGGCCCGGGTGATGCCCCAGTTTTTTTTGTTTACCGTTTTGGGGCCCTTACTAACGGCGTTAAAAGGCCTGTAACCTTTTTCTTCTTTAAAGGAATATCTCAGAAAATGCATGGGCCCATCTTTGTGAAAATTAGCAGGGAGGTTTTATTATGGGGCACGAATGAAGCCCCGGGTGTTTTTGTTTACCCCATTCCCAGCCCTTTCAAAAACGTAAAAGCATGTAAAAAGGGTTTTTTTCTTTATGGGAATATCTTAAAACGTTAAATTGGGCCCATCGTTCTTAAAATTTGTCGATATGTTTAAAATGGGTCCGGATGAGCCCCATGTTTGTTTTTCCCGTTACACCCGTTACTAAAAGGCGTAACGGGTTTTTTTTTTTAAAGGGAAAATCTCAAAAAGCTCTTGGCCCATCTTTCTGAAAAATTTTTAAGGGATGTTTATTATGGGTCACGAATAAAGTAGGTTTTTGGGTTTTCCGTTATAAACCCCTTAGTTCCGGCTGTAATGGCCTGAACGGTTTTTCCTTTTTTTAAAAAGAATTTCCGAAAATACTTGGGCCCATCTTTCTGAAAATTTGTAGGTATGTTATTAAAGGGTCACGGGTATGCCCGATGTTTTAGTTTTTCTTACAAAACCGTTCTTAAAGGCTCTAAAAAACCCGTAACAATTTTTTCTTCTCCCTGGGGTTTCAAAAATTTGTTGGGGGTTTTTTGTGAAAATTAGCGGTTTTGTTTAAAATGGGTCCGGATGTGGCCAAAGTTTTAGTTTACCCCGTTTTTTGCCGTTTTTTTAAATCCCCGTTAAAATCCCGTAACGGTTTTTTTTTTCTTTATGGAATAACTCAGGGTCAACCTCGGTGTAAAAAAAAAGTCAGTGGAGGAAGGAATTAGCGCACAGCCCCAAACACCTCACAGCTTGCTTAAGATCTCATTTATATTCATGCATTTGTCCATCAAACCACTAGTAAAAATCTATAACCCTTTTCTTCCATGTTTATTGAAAAGAACCTTAATGATATGGAATCAACGAAATTAAAAAAAATTTCCTTTCCGGAAATTACAAAAAAAATTTTTCTAAAACATCATTAACAACCCGGGTAAAAATGGAAATTTTTCTTTCCCCGGCCGGTGATCTTTTTTTTAAAGAAACAAATGTCTTTTTTTTTTTTTCTTTTTTTTTTTTCCCTTTTTCCCTTTTACAACACGAAACCCAAATGTGGCCCTGGGTTGGTCTACTTGCACCGGGCCCAAATGGCTGTGGCACGGTCGGCTGGGCTGCTGATAAAGTGGCGTTTGGCCCAAATATGAGGGGCGAACCCCAGTGAGGATTAAAAAAACAGTGACTTTCAAACCGATCTGTTCTCCTTTTTTTCTTCCCGCAAATTTAAACCCTTGCCCCTCTCTCTTCCCCTCTTTTAGTCTGCTTCCCATCAAATTTGGGAAAGGTTGCTTTCCTTTTTTTTTTTTCTTTTCTTTCTTTTTTTCTTCAATTTGTTAGCAAATCTCTTCTCCCACATCTCTCCTCAGTTTCCTCTCAGACTATCTCTGCTAATCCCCACTTGGGTTTTATCCCCTTTCCCCCCCTTCTTCTGCTTTTTTCCCCCTCCGAGATTAAACTCGACCTTTTTCTTTCCCGTTTCTCTGTTTGTTTTCTTTCGTTCTCCCCGTTCTCTCCCTCTCACATCCTTCTTTTTCTTTCCCAACTGTCCAACAAGGGCGAGTACCCTTGGGGCTTATTTTTTTACCCCCCGACACCCCCAAGTTATCTCCCCTAATTTTCCCTTGGGGTTTTCAAAAACATGACAGTCACGCCCCAAAAACCTTACTCTCTTTTTGGTGGTCAATTGGTCATTTAATTGATTACTAGATTTCACCCCCAAAAAAAACACTACCTTCCCCCCTTCCCTACTTTAAATGGCGCCGTTGGCCCTTTAAATTTGTGGGCACTGGGCACTCAAAGTGGTTTGATGGTTTTGGGGAGGGGGCCAGACGTCTAAATTAAAAAAAGCGGGTTCCACCCAAAATTTGGGCCTTTAGCCGAAACCAGGCGCTACGGGCTCGTCCCCGCTAGACACGAGGCGTCGGGCAAAAAAAAGGGTTATTGTCCCTGGGTGGTTTGGGACCGTCTTTCCCTGAAGCCCCCACAAGCTTAATTGGCTGGGCCCCACCCAAGGGCCCCCTCTATTGGCGCCTTTGAAAGGTTTTTAGTTTTAAACTTATTCCCAACAAAATTGGGTGGCGATCCACAGTTTGGGGTTTTTTCCCTTTTGTCCGGCAAATTTTCCCCCTTTCAAAAGACCATGCTCCCCATTGTTCAAAACAACCCGGGACAAAAAAGGACAAAAAACCGGGAATTTTCTGACACACCGCTAACCCCCCGCAAAGTTTGGGAAAAAAACTTTAAAAACCAACCGGTTTTTCAAATTAAAAAATATATAAATTTTGAATTTCCACTCCAATGAGTTATCATTGCCTTTCCCTTTTCGTTTTTTTCGACTCATTTTAAAACGACCTCTGTGCGCACTTATGCAATTTCCCCCCCCCGCGGATTTTTCCCTTCCCCCCTCTTCCAAATTTTTATTTAAAAAACAAATATATATGATCCGATCCGACACTTTAATGAGGAAAATTCCCCTCCTCATTTTTTGCAAAAAAAATGGGATTACTAGACAAGGCTGTTGCTCCAACATTAAATACATTTTTCAGAAAAAATTTTCACACAAAAATACGAAAAAATAGCCAACGGGAATGAACCCTTTTCCAATCAACAAAACTGTAATCCCAAAACATATTATTACAAATACGCCGGATAAGGGTGACTTTCCCCTTAGTTGCAGCTTTCTAGACTACCCGGGTTTTAAATTTGTCGGGTCCGGGCATTCTGCGACCGGGAAAGTACTTTAACTGGTACCTTAAGGGGTGCAATTTCCCCTTGCCCAACGCCCGAACCCTGTGTTTTTCAACTTTGCCCCCTGCAGGGAATTTTAGTGGTTGGTGTTTTGGGCTCTTTCCCGAACTCTTTCCCATACAAGTTTTTGGGTTTGGGAACCCTTCCCGAAAGGGGCCCCAAAGGGCGCTTTAAAAACTCCTTCCTTCAGTTGCCCTACCCTTCCCCCACTTTTTTCAACTTCCTGCTAGCATAAAAACACAGGAAACTCGACCTCTTCATGCTTTTGCCCAAAAATACTGCCCTTCCCACCGCCTTTTTGCATTGGGCCGCCCCCCCCAAAAAAAAATGGTTTGGGAAAAATTTTGGGACTTCAAGAGGGACGGGAACCCCACCTTTTTCCCCACCGGCGCAGTGCTTTCTCTGCAGCGTCTGACCAATCGACCCCGCCCGGGTTTTCCCGCCCTTTACCAAATCACGAGAGGACTCGGGTTGTGCGAATTTGGAACCAAAATCCCTATAAGGGGAAACCCTTTTTAAAAAAAGCAGACTCCTGACTTTTGTTTTTGGGCTTTGGTCTCTTGAATTCATCATCTTCTCCACCTTTTCCCCTTTCCGGTGCTTTGTTTTCGCCTCCAACAACAAAACCTAGCAACTCCTACTGTTTTAGCCCTTTCATACAGTGGCACTTCCCTGAAAGACTCTTTTGGAAAAAATTAGGCAAAAAAAATCCCCCTCTTCTGCTGGGTCTCTTTTTACCCCATAAAGAATTTTGCTGGCCTATGTGCTGAAATCTCACGCTGAATATATTTGCGGAGGAAATTTGCATGGAAAAATTTGGTTTCCCATTCACAAACAAAACGGGGAATTTCCCCACCCACCTTTTCAGTGTGGTGAATTTGGGCCCTTCCCAAAGCATCATTCAGCTTGTTGTGAAACCCCGGGGGAAACAATACCAGGACTTGGGGCTCCCCAAATTGGGGGGATTGCTTCCTCACCTTCCGTCATATTGCTTCTTTTTGAAAGACCCCTTGGGCCCCCTGCAAACTTTTTCCCTTTTCAACCTTTTCATGTCTCATACCCCTGGGCCCCCCTTTGGAAAAGGGCGAGATTTTGGGGCCCAAACAGATCAAAGGCCACTTTTCCTGAACGGTGATCAATTAAAGGGGGGGTGTTTAAGAGGGGCCTTCCTCCCTTTACCCCCCTTTTGGCTGACCTTTGACCACGTCACATGACATGCAAAAAAAGCTTGTGGGCTGCCATTGCTCCTGGGGCCCAAAGAAAATCACAAAGATTCGGTCAATGTTTTGCTGGTGCCCAGATGACCCGCCCTGGGACTCGTGACCCAAGGGCAAAGGCAGTGGCACGTTAAACCCGCTTTGGGCCTCTAACGGGTGGTCACCTTTTCCTGTCTTCCCTTTGGGGAACACTCGGCAACAGCCCGCCTTTCACAAGAAATTTTGTCTCACCTCCTTTTAACCCCCCTGTTTTTTCTCCCCCTCCCTTGCCAACTCCCAAGCTTCACGAGCGAAGGGGCCCTTTTTCCTGCGCTGCCCCAAAACTAAACAGGGGACACATCCAAACCGACTTCCTTGTGGAACGCTAAAGGTTTTTCCCTTTCCCTCCTTTTTTGCTCCCTGTTTGGAAACCGCCCCTGTACAGGGCAAAAACTCGGATCCCCTGGGTCCCCTTTCCCCCCGGAAAAATTTTTCCCATGAACAAACATGAAGGGGTTTCTCCATCCCAACGCAACAACTGGGCCCGAGAAGTAAGGGGGACGACTTCTATCTTCCCAAATGGGAAAATCCCTCACAGGCCAATTAAATTTGAGTACAGGTCTGGGTTTGCCCTGTCAAATCCCCCTTTAAAACGACCACGTTGTTCGCTACACCCCATGAAAAACCCGTGTCTGTAACACTTTTAACCCTCTCTGGCCAATCCAAACCCCTTTTTCCACTGGGAACGAAACCCCTTTAGCTAGGTGCCCCCCATCCCGACACTGATGCTGTCCCCCGTGTAGCCCCTAGGCGCACTCCCCCCTCTTAAGGGTGAATCCCCTTTGGTTCCATGCAGGTCGTTTTTTCCCTTTAGACCCTTATCCAAACCCCTTGCAAGGTGCCCGCTTTCCCGGAACCTCATGCGGGCCCAAACCCTCGGGGACTTTTCCCTTCTTGTGACAAATGAAAACCTAATGTCCCTTTGCCCTTCCTTCTGCCCCACCACGGGTTTTCCCCGGGGCTTTGCAGAAAAAATCCCCTATTCCCCTTTCCTCTTCTCACCTTTTGCCTAGCCAAACCCGTTTTTTCCTGCAATTATGCCCAAACGTGCCTTTTATACACCTCTGGGGAACTTCAACAACTCTCCTGCTGTCTCTGGCTGTCTCTCTTTCCCCCTGTCTGGTTTTAAATCAGGGGCCCCAACCTGACAAAACTGTTCTTTTATAAATACTCTTTAAAATCACGAACTCCTTCTTCGTACCACTCAACTCTAAAACCCTTTCTCAAAAAAGTGATCTAGACGTGCACCAAACTGATGTACGTTTTCCCCCCTTTCCAAACTTTGCTGAACGAAAAAATTTTTTTCTGAAACCTTCCCCTGTGAGGGCAAATCCCTTCATTAAAGACTCCTTTTACAGCACCCAAAAACATCTGTTGTTTCTGGTTTCCATGAAAATTTTGCAATGCCTTACCCGGGCAATAAACGCTGACAAAATGACTGCCCAACCCCTTCTTTGGGGGCCAACCCTGACTGGTTTGAAAACGTTTCGAAACGATGTGTAAGGGATTTAATCGAAACCCGGGTTTTCCCTTCCCAGAATTTTTGGCCCAAAAAGGGGGGGCGGGGGGGGGGATAGCTGCGCACCCGGTCACTGGAAATGAACTCCCAAACCTCGGTGGTTTTTCCCTTTGTATTCCACTTTCTCTAGCTCTAATTGAACCTTTAAACTTTTCCGTTTCCTGCTTCATTCCCTTTCCCGTCCCTGCGTTTCCCCATGTCTTTTTGTTTTCCCGCGTTTTCCCTTTTTCTTTCTGTTTCCTGCGTTTTCCGCTAGCTTTAGTCCTTTTTCCCGCTCTGGAAAAGGCCCCCCCCATTTCTACTGGGGGGAACCCTCGTCCCTTTTTTCCCCCCGCGTTGCTCTTTCCTTCCCTTTTTTTGGTTTTCAACGAATTGCACGAAATCATCTCCGAGTAACCTAGATCACGAGCGAAAGCCACAAAATTGTTCAATTGGGGGGTTTTTTTTTTCTGCCAAAAGTATTTTTTTTTTTTTAAAAAAGGGTTTTAAATTTCTACGACAGCCAAATGGGGGTTTCCCCACACGAGTGCGTTTAAAAGCACCAAAAATATGAATGATAATAAATTTGCTTGGGAAAAAAACGTAGTTAAATTTTTTAAAACGCCCAAGCCCCCTTTACCCCAAATATGAGAGCGAAATTTTGGAATTTTGTGCGAAATTTAAATACCGGGGCTGAAAAGCCAAAACCTAGTTTTAACCCATCTTGGAAGCAAAGCCCCAACCTAGTATTTAAAATATTTGGGAACATACGTAAGACAAACCCCCTTTTTTAGGATTACAATCCCTTTAAACCCCACCCAGCTTCCCCCTTTTGGAATTGAACAATTTTAATAAATTTGGGGCCCGAATTTCCTGGCAGGCCCCAATTTAAAATTTTCAACCCCGGGTAATGTAATGGGGGGAAGGACTAGCCACAGCCCAAAAACCCCCTCCAGCTTGCTTTCGATCTCATTTTATTTTTCATGCATTCGTCACAAACCCAAAACCCCTAGTAAAGTCTATAAAATTTACTTCAAAATGTTTTTTAGGGAAAGAACCAACAATTTCATATGGAATCAAAAAGAAAAAAAAAACATTCCTCTTTTCCCGAACTTCCAAAAACATTTATCTAAAAAAATCCCTTTAAATAACCCCCGGGGATTTAAAAAGATTCTAATTTAAAACCCGGCCAGGTGTTTTTAACTAAATTTACGAAACCCTGTCTTTTCTTTTCTTTTCTTTTTATTTTTTACTGTCACTTTCACAACAAGAACAACTTTCTGGGATGGTGTTGGGCTACCCTTTCACCGGTCAAAACTTTTACCCGTGGGACCGGTTTAGGGTGGAATGCTGATGAAAGTGGCGCTGGCCAAGTATGAGGGCGAACCCCGTGAGGATTTGAAAAAGTTTACTAAACAACATCGATCGGTTTCCCCTTTTTTTTTTTTCCTGCATTAACGCATTGCACTCCTCCTCTCTCTTCTAGTTGCCTTAAACAAATGGGGCATGGTTTTCTTTTCTTTTTTTTTTTTCTTTTCTTTTTTTTCTTCTTCATTGTTAGCAACTCTCTCCTCTCCCCCATTCTCCTCAGTCCTTCCCCTTCAGACTTTTCTCGGCTAAGGGCCCCCCCTTGGTTTCTTCCTCTCCTCCCCTTTATCTCTCTGTCTTCTCTCCTAAAAGATTACACTAAAAACCCCTACTCTCTGTTTCCCCTGTTCGTTCTCTTAACCCCTTCTCCCCTTCTCTTCCCCCTTTAAACCCTTTTTTATTCGTTCCGAGCAGCAGATAAGGGCGGGGGTTCTTCCTGAACAACTCCAGGGCCTCCGCGCTCGACAAGCAGTATATCTTGTCCAGAAAGCTGCAGGAGGTTCGGGTGGTGGAAGGAGAGGGGTGCGAGAAGGGGCAGGGGATCACATATGGGAATGATCATATTAACTAGTCATCATCATGATTATCACGACCTTCATGACCATAATCATCATCCTTTTCACAACAAATAATGAACAAAGAACTTTCCTTTTTCATACTTAAGTTTTCTTATTCGTTCGTTGTGTTTCTTGTCTGCGTATGTGCAAGGTCAACGTGAATCGAAAATAGCAATGGTTCAGAGTTACTGACTGTATTTGTTTTCCCATGGAAAGCAGAAACTTACCTTCCCTTTTCTAACAGTTTTATTCCTGTTTGACTCGCTTCAAAATGTGGTTACCACCACCACCACTACTACTCCAACTACTTCTATTACTACCACCACCACTACTACTACTACTGCTACTACTATTACTATTACTTCCACTACTACCACTTCTACCACTACTACTACTACTACTGCTGCTGCTGCTGCTGCTGCTGCTACCGCTACTGCTATTGCTGCCGCTGTTGCTGCTGCTGTTGCTGTTAGTGTAAGTCAATAACAATGCGCCTGATATTGGTTCTAAGTGCTTCCATACATGCACTCATGCTTAAGCATTATGATCACATCGATTCACTGACGAATGGACAGCATGTCACACATACAAAAACATATGTGGATATATGTGGGCATACGCGCATACACACATACATACATACATATATACAAAGAATGAGACAGCTTCCCCATACTATGCATACATGGTATACAATGGACGAATATGGTTTAAAAGAACCGTTTAAACTATTAAAATGAAATAAAAGCAGGTAATTTACAAATATTCCAAACAGTACAATACTGCTACTGTAAGAAAGGGGAAGGGAGGGTCGGGGGTATGGGGGGTAAATATTGCTTGCAATGCAATATTACTACTGTAAGAAACGAGAAGGAAGGGTCGGGGGTAGGGGGGTAAATATTGCTTGCAATACAATATTGCTACTGTAAGAAACGAGAAGGAAGGGTCGGGGGTAGGGGGGTAAATATTGCTTGCAATACAATATTGCTACTGTAAGAAACAAGAAGGAAGGATCGGGGGTAGGGGGGTAAATATTGCTTGCAATACAATATTGCTACTGTAAGAAACGAGAAGGGAGGGTCGGGGGTAGGGGGGTAAATATTGCTTGCAATACAATATTGCTACTGTAAGAAACGAGAAGGGAGGGTCGGGGGTAGGGGGGAAAGTATTGCTTGCAATACAATATTGCTACTGTAAGAAAAGGGAAGGGAGGGTCGGGGATAGGGGGGTAAATACTGCTTGCAATACAATATTGCTACTGTAAGAAAGGGGAAGGAAGGATCGGGGGTAGGGGGGGAAATATTGCTTGCAATACCATATTGCTACTGTAAGAAAGGGGAAGGGAGGGTCGGGGGTAGGGGGGGGGGGTAAATATTGCTTGCAATACAATATTGCTACTGTAAGAAAGGGGAAGGGAGGGTCGAGGGTAAGGGGGTAAGTATTGCTTGCAATACAATATTGCTACTGTAAGAAAGGGGAAGGGAGGGTCGGCGGTAGGGGGGTAAATATTGCTTGCAATACAATATTGCTACTGTAAGAAAGGGTAAAGGAGGGTCGGCGATAGGGGGTAAATATTGCTTGCAGCACAGCTGAAAGAGGTGGGCTTCGATAGTTTTGGAGGATGTAACGTAGGTAGGAAAATACTGAAATCCGATGGCCCTTCTGACTAATTGTGAGGAATCTTACAGAATCCGGTGATCATGTATCCCGACATGTATATCAATATCATGGATCAAAGAGTTAGAGATGAACAACAAAGGCGAAGTCGAAACAGTCTACGTTCTGATTCAGCTTCTTCCTTTTTAAAATTTATTTCATTCTTGAAAGAAAGAAAATAAATGTTGTCATTGAGGGCCAGAGATAAAAACGACTGTCTGCCGCGATCATATTTAGCTGCCCCATCTCACCAGACCCCCACCCCAAACAGCAAAGCACCCAAAACTGCAACATACTCTGACGTGAAGAGATGTCGATTTCTTTCTTTCTCCCTTTTTGTTGTTGTTGTTGCCTGACACGGAAGGGGGGTCACTCAAAAATTAATGGAGGAGTTGCAAAAAATGAAACTTGCCCTTCAATTTCAAAGCGGCACTGACGGAGAAGTCGTGTGTTAAGTGGCACAGAGAGAGAGAGAGAGAGAGAGAGAGAGAGAGAGAGAGAGATTCGGCATCACGGCCTACAACACGTAATGATTATGATGTGCTATGGCGTCATTAATTGCAGACTTTTTAAAATATCAAAATTCAAAACAGATTTTTTTCAATCTGGCAGAAGATTTGGAAGGGAATGCAACTCTCAATGATAATTCGTTTACTGATAAGCTGTCTTTAATTTCTCTGTTGACAGTATCCATCACTGAAGACAGATCTAGATCTAACTGTAATTTCATCTTGATAACCTTTCACTGCCTATTTCATGTCATGCAGCCATTTTGAAATATAAAAACTGACTTATAGAAATTCATACGGGAAAGCTGGCGAAAACAACTGAAATACGAAGAAATTCTCAACAGTCTCACTCGGTTATTCGTAACCTGCTTTTGATTCCCCAGTTGCTCACTGACACTGTTGGAGACAGGTCTTGACGTAATGATGACGTTGGCAGGCAATGAAAGGGTTAACGGAGAACAGAGTAGTTAGGTAAGTACGTAAAGAGGCAGGAATGGAACAGCAGGACTGACTTCAGTCACGTTTCTTGTAATCATTTCTTTCTTTCTTCTTTTCTTCTGCCTCATTTTCCATGCCCCTGTGCATTAGCATCAACACTATCAAAACATCTGATACCGTAACCGTAGGAACCTCGACAGCTTAACATATGAATGTAACATGCTTGGAGAAGTATCATGCTTACGGTCAGTTTTCAAATACTGACAGCAAAGTGAATGTTGTGCACTCTGTAAACAATCGTTGATGATATTGAAAAAAAACCCACATGATAACATAAAATTAATGTCAATTGAGGGAATGAAGATGAAGAATATGATGTCAGATGGCGATGATACGATGATGACAACCTGATCTCCTAGTTCGTCTTCTCCTTCTAATTTATTCTAGTAACGAAACGGAAGAAGAAGCAGATAAATAAGATGACGATGAACAACTTGAAGTTCATTAACATCATTATCGAACATCATATTTTGTTTCTTCTTCTCCCTCTTCATACCAATGAAGAAACTGAAGAAGAATGAAGGAACGAAGGAATCTTTCTATCGGTAAAAAGTGAAACCTTAAAAGTTAAGGTCTTATTAGAACTCAGCGCAGTCAAACTTCACAAAACACAACTAGGAAAAGTGAGGCAAAAGGAAAATGAAATAAAGTAAATGAAATACAATGGGAAAAACTTGAACAACAATAACACTAATGATTTCATACCTGAAACCTCACACACACACACACACACACACACACACACACACACACACATACATACACACACACGCGCGCGCGCGCACACACACGCACCCACG
>CM031607.1:56117936-56127936 GCA_018398815.1 Conus ventricosus | reverse complement strand
TGGTGATAATGCATTCCCTTAAGTCGACGCGTGAGCTCCCACCCTCCCATCCTCACCACCCCACCCCCTTCCACTCCCACCTTTAGCATCCTTTCACCCTCCCACACCCTTTACCCCCCTTTCCCATTGCCCTTCACTCCTCCTCTCCCTTCCGTCGTCATTTGAAACTGCATTCTTTTTTATTAGCTGCTACATGAACCCTTAGCAATAAACACGATTTTTTTTTTGACCGCTGCAATGTGTATCGAGCGGCAGTCCGCATGACCTTGCCGACATTTACAGGAAACCAACATGGGCGAGCTGAAAACTAAGCCTTGACATGAGCAGACAACCCTTTTCAGACCAAGGACTGGCCACTGCAGACAGCTGAGCAACTTCCATCGACTCCGCCTGTCCAACACAGCCGCGTAGACCAGAAACCAGACCCCTGAGCGCGCACTCCAGCACTGTCCGCCCATGAACTATCACGATGCCAAACCAGGCCAGAGGCTGCACAGCTCAGAGACAGGCTGCTGGGCAGCTGGAATCGACCAGAAGTCCACTGGCTTCAACTAGACAAAAATGCGACAGAATTAATCATGACCTGCCGAACCTGAACGCTGAAGGGGAAGAATCTAAGTCATCCAATGTAAAGGCATGGAGCCACATAATTTGCCTTTTTGTATTGGTGAGTGAGAATGAAGATCGACGAGGTTATGGGTGATTGAAACGATACAATGGTGTGCACTTTAGTCTGGAAGTATACGGCAGGACTGCGCCCCCCACCCCCCACCCCACCCCCACCCCCCTGATATCATTCTGGTGCAAACCACGCCTGGCAGATGGCACATGCAGTGTTGATTGCCACAGCCACATACGCAGCCAGTAAATAAACCGATATGCAACTGACGGTACTTGTTTAGCTGTAATAAAGTTCCGCATCTTCTAATCCGTCTTCGAATCAGAAAGCGCAAGTGCATGTCGCACACATACACACACATACACATACATACAGACGCGCGCGCGCACGCACGCGCGCACTAATTTGCCACAAATTGAGGGGGAAAAAAAAGATTATGCACGCCAATGAATTTCAGTTGAAAACAATGTTGGACTTCATGGACTGTCTGGGGGCTTGCCTTAAGAAACTGAATGATGAATGCTTTACGAAAAAAAAAAAAACGAACGAGAAATTGCCTTGATCTTTAACATGTAAATGTGCATGAGTCTGTGTGCTCACACACAACAGATGTATAGCAAAGACTTGTGATTTTATTTCTTCGTTAATGTTGGTGATGGTAATGGTGGTAGTACTTTTGTTCTGTTTTGTTTGTTTGTTTTGTTTTTGTTTTTGTTTTTGAAGGGGGGGGTGTTTGTTCTTGTTTCAGTTTGTAACACTAATGGACAAGCGATCCTTTCCGCAACTTTGACGGACCACTTAAGTACCCTACCCCACCGCCACCCTCCACACACCTATCCACCCATTCCTCTGTCCCCAACATCACCTCACCCCCGCCACCCCCCCCCCCCCCCCTCTCTCTCTCTCTCTCTGATTTCAACGTATTTGTAAACTCTCTCTCTCTAGTGGATCTGAACATGAATTTGAAAACTAAGATGTTGATGAGATTGTGTCATCCCCATCGATTGTTCTTGCTAACAATTTAATGCCGCATAAATCACAATATGTTGCGTGCAGAACTTTTAACACAACAATAACTGATGGTATACAACCATGATACCTTTATTGAAGAATCTCTTTCGCCGCCTATTGGCGTGCTACGATTTCTTGTCATGTGGGCCCATATACACATCAAAACTAAACGACAGAAATCTACGCATGAAAACTAGCAAGAGGAGTTGAAATGGGAAGCAACTCCTAATAGACAGTCGATTGTATGTTGTATTTAATTCTCTTCTTAGTTGAAAGTACTCTGGACATTTCTTCCCTGCCGCCTCAACCCGCCTCCGCAAGTGAAACGGAACTTTACAACAACAACAACAACAAATCAGAACAAAAATTCGTTATACTGTAATTCACTCAAAAGCATACGGACGCACTGAAGAGCAGAATCGGCTAACAGCTTCTGCAAAACAAATGAAGATGATGCTCTGCACATTCTGCTGAAGTAATTTCCTCTTCTTGTCAGTCTGTCTCATTCCGTCTATATAGTACTCTTTTGTGTGGATTTTTTTTGTCTTTGATTACGAACTTTCGTTTTCTCCCTTTTGGTCAGATATTCATGAACATATTTTATGTCAGCTTCTTTTTTGTTATCAGGAGAGAAAAAAAATAGTCTATCCAGAGTGGGCACCAGTCTTTTTTTTTGTTTGTTTTTTTGTCCCAACCCCTGCGCCACCTCAGAGGCAGTGCACCCACGCCGCTCATTCCGACACCCCGTACACAGCCACAGCCCCGGTGTAACGAAAAGTTTTAACTCCCCGAATGGTTTAACTCCCACGGAGTTAAACTGTTCATATGTAAATTTTAACTCCCTGGGAGTTAAAATAGAATGACTCCCACCCTGTGCCAAAATAACTCCACTCAGTAAAACTTCAAAATGTTCTAAAATCTTTTTTGTACAAGTCTCAACAAATTCTTGAAACATTAAGGTGGGAGTCATTTTGTGCATATATCAGACTTAACTCCCACCCTGTAACAGAATGACCCCCCTGGGAGTTAGTACAGATTAACTCCCGGGAGTTAATCCAGGCGTGTAACAGTTTAACTCCCTGCCCACTAAGGGGAGTCAGTTTTTCACAGTTTAGAATAACTCCCCTGGGAGTTAATGTGTACACGTGTTTTCTGACTCCCAGGGAGTTACTTTGTAACCCACCTATTCCCAGGTGTCTTTCGGTAAGAGAATGGAGAATATTTAATGTTCATGATCATCATCATTATCATAGGGAAAGGAAATGTCCGTGTACATATTCACGTGCTCATCTATGCATGTCCTTGATATTTTACTATGCCTTTTTGTATATAATCTGAATGTAAAGTATGTATATACATGAATTAATGGTTTGATGCCTTTGGTAGAAATACTGTGCCTTCAGTCTTTGGCCTTCTCTCTCTCTCTCTCTCTCTCTCTCTCTCTCTCTCTATGCGACTATCAAACAGTCACCCATAAGTGTAGGCCATTACACTCAAATGGAGTAGAAATGGAAAATTTTCAATTTTTCATTGTGTCATGCCGCCAAGGGAGTGAGGGGGGGGGGGGGGGGGGGTGTTGAGAGGATAAGGAAGGTGGGAAGAGAATGTCGAGTAGTCGCGACGTGACGTAAAATTGTTTGTATTGACTCGCTACATCTGGGAGAGAAGGAAGGAGAAGAAGGGCTGGCGTAGATTAGAATTTTGTGTGTGAGACACATGGGATAGAGAAAGGGGGAGGGGTGCCTGTTTTTGTACAATTTGTACAAGAAGGTGGCTGCTTGGGACCGATCTGATGAAGTTGTCATGTGACTCGTCACAGGTGTGGTGGTGTGCGTATGCCAAGCTAAAAATGAAAGCCGGCCAGCCAATCAGAAAAACACACATTTTTCAATAAAATTCAGGACACGTGACTAATTCACACAAACCAATAATATCGAAGGAAACAATTCTACCTGACAAGTCTTGATCTGGCAAGTTAGTGTAAGAACACACACACACACACACACACACACACACACACACACATTTCGAAAAAAAAAAAAGAAAAAAAAGTATATATATATATATATATATATATATATATATATATATATACATGCATATACATATATAAGATGCATGGGTGGTAGCGAGGTGCGGGGAGTGGGTGGTGGGTGGTGGGTGGGAGTCATTCTGGTGGTATGTCAGAATAACTCCCATGGAGTCAAACTGAAACACAGAGGGAGTTAGTTTTTTATATTCTAGTTTAACTCCCAGGGAGTTAAAATTTACAATTGAACAGTTTAACTCCCTGGGAGTTAAACCATTCGGGGAGTTAAAACTTTTCGTTACACCGGCACCGGCAATCCACAGGGAGCAGTCCGTGTCAAGTCGTAAAGAGGCAACCCACCGGAGGAGACACTGCACTGCTGCCGAGTCACTTCGGTGGTGTTCAGTGGCGCCTGTTCTGATCTAACATACGCAGGACACCACCTACTAAGCCCCCTACTGACGACAATAATTGATTAGTCGCTGAGCCGGCGTAAGTGAGCTCTCCCTCCGGAGGGCGCCACCACGTCCGTCCAACGACAGCCCCCATGGACTCGCCAATACCGGTGACCCCGACGGAACCAAATCAAGACCACAGACGTGGAGAGGACATCGAAATTGAGGTCACCATGAGAGCAGGGCATGAAGGGCCACAGAATTTGAGACATTTACTTTTTATGCTGATCAATGAGAATGAGGATGATTAAGATGATGCTACGGATTCCATTTCGGTCTGAGACTACATGACAGGGCTGTACTCTACGTTTCCTTTCATAATATATTCGGCGTCAACCAGGCCCGAGAGATACAGGTACCTGCAGTGTTGGTCAGGAAATTTGAGAAACACTCTCAGAAACGCATCCATTAAGTGGATGAAACTCAACTGTGTGGTCCCAGTCTTCCCAACTGAGTCCGCAGCAAACTCAACTCTGGGTAGGAGCCGGTCGGGGCAGAAAAACCCACATGACTCTGATGGGATTCGAACCCACGACCTCCCAGCCGGGAGTCCGCGACGCTAACCACTTCGCCACGGCGGCTGGTTCCGCAGTCTATTTGCCCACATGGACTTTCTGTGTGTTGCGTTTTAACACCACCATGGCTTTCTTTAATAATTTCTGATTTGCTCATTTGTGCCAGTTCGTGCACTATTTTGCATAATGTATGAAGTAAGCGTTACTGTGCACTCTGCTTTCTTTGTTTATCGGTATTTAGCTTTATTCAGCAAAACCCAAATCTCTCTCTCTCTCTATCTCTCTCTCTCTCTCTCTCTCTCTCTCCGTGTGTGGTGTGTGTGTGTGTGTGTGTGTGTGTGTGTGTGTGTGTGTGTGTGTGTGTGTGTGTGTGTGTGTGTGTGTGCGTGCGTGTGTGTGTGTGTGTGTGTGTGTGTGTGTGTGTGTGTGTGTGTGTGTGTGTGTGTGTGTGTACTCAACAGGTGTTGCGTGCGTGCATACGAGAGTATGTGCGTGCTCGGGCGCACGTGTGTCTGTGTCTGTGTGTGTCTGCATGCTGTGTATGCATGACGGTGTTTTTGGCGTGCGCGCGCGCACGTGTGTGTGCGTGTGTGTGTGTGTGTGTGTGTGTGTGTGTGTGTGTGTGTGTGTGTGGGTGTATGTGTGTTTGTGTGTGTTTGTGTGTGTGTGTGCGTGAGTGTAGGCTAGCCCGGGGCGCGTACGTAAGCGTGTGTGTGTGTGTGTGTGTGTGTGTGTGTGTGTGTGTGTGTGTGTGTGTGTGTGTGTGTGTGTGTGTGTGTGAGGGAAGGAGGTAGATGGGAAAGTAAAATGGATGACGAAGGAGGTAAAGGAGCGGAGGAGGAGAGAGGGCAGGGGTCAAGATGTGTGTTTGTGTGCATGTGTATGTGTATTTAGAAAGGAGAGGGGTGGGTATGCTCAATGATAGATGTGAGAACGGGTCGGAAGGATTAATGAGTTGTGAAAAGACAGAGAGTGTGAGGGAGGGGATACTTCCATGAATGTAATTTTAAAGATATTTTCCCATATGTTTTCTTTTTTGTGTGAATTAAATTGTTATTTCAGTATTTTGCCATACCGCACGTTCATTCGCGTGCATCTAATATGCCTTACTTTTGATGTGCATTACTGACTTCATCTTACATCCGACATAACTGAAGAGAAAAGAAACTACCTTCCCACGGAGCTTAAGAAAAGAAAAGGAAAAAATAGAAACGCGACTTTCCCTTGTAAACACTCTTTATAACAGTCAATGAACAGCAGACACCATCACTCCTACTTGTTTGATCCCGCCCTCAACCGAGCCTGACCCACACCCGTGTTAAACAAGTTCAAACTTACATCTTCTTCACTCGATTCGTCCTCTTCTTCTTCAACATTCTCGTCGTCTTCATCGTCTCTTTCAGTTTTAGGCTGTGGACAATTCAAGTTCATTACCAGAGTGTTTCTTTATAAAAACGATGTATTCTGGACGAAACGAAACAAACATTGAGCGCGCATGCGTGCGTGCGTGCGTGTGTGCGTGTGTGTGTGTGTGTGTGTGTGTGTGTGTGTGTGTGTGTGTCTGTCTGTCTGTGTGCGTGCGCGTGTGCGTACGTAAGTGCGTGCGTACATGCGAGTGTGTGTGTGTGGGAGGGGGGGGGGGGGAAATTAAAAGTGTCCAAAAGATAAAATGAAAGGAAAACGAAAACAAGTCACAAACACTGAAGAAAAGAAAGGAAGGAAGAAGTTGTTTAAAAAAAAAAGAAAGAAAGAAAGAGAAAAGAAACAGACAGACACACTGAATAAAACAGGATGTGGGTATTCCACAGTGCTGATCTCACAGGTTTTTCCGGGGCATATACGTCCTTGGTGTACAGGCCTCCAAACACAGGGTCTACCTTGAGGCCACTGCGCCGCTCAAAGAGGTCTTCGTCACTTATCTGAGGGCATTTTCAATGCATACAGTAAGGAACTAAAAGACAATGAAACAAAAGAGCTGACATGTGTTTAGAATGTTCAGAAGCTCTCTGTCTCATCCTACCCCCCACAATCGCCCCTCCGCCCTCTCTCTCTCTCTTCTCTCTCTCTCTCTCTCTCTCTCTCTTCTCGCTCGGGTTTCTAGATAATGACAGCAAAACATCAAAGTGTCAAGTGTCGAAGTCTCTCTCTCTCTCTCTCTCTCTTTCTCTCGAGCACACACGCACGCACGCACGCACGCACGCACGCACACACACACACACACACAGATCATGTCATAAATACAATGGAATACATTTCGAGGTAAAGACCCATCTTCAAGTGACAGGAGGAAATGAAAGGGTAAATTCAGTTCAGACGCTTGAAGGTCACAGCTCAATTCCCTGACATTACCTGCTGAGAACACGGTCTGTTGAGCAGTGGGATACCTGGGTTGGGGCAGAAAGGCAGGAAATTAGGAAACAATAAAGGATACAAGAATACTGATGTAGATCGGGTTGGGAAGGGAGGAAAGGGAGTAGGGTGTCAAGAAATGGGTCAGGATGGTAGGTAGGGGGGGGGGGGGGGGATACGGAGTGGAAGGACACAGGAGTAGTGGTGGTGATAGGGCGTGGAGTGGGTGGGGGAGAGAAGGCCAAGGGTGTAAAGAGTGGGAGGAGGGAGAGGGAGTTGAGGAGGGGGATAAAGTGCGGGGAGTGAAGGAATGGGGGAGGAGAAACAGGAGGGAGAAGGCGGCATGGTGTCTAGGATGGTTCGAAAAAGAAATGGGTGGAGGTGTCGAGTGGGAAGAGGGAGGGGGTGAAGAGGAGAGAGGGAGAGAAAGAGGACGGGGGAAGTATCGGAGGGGGTCGGGTAATTAATTGGTATGGAGTCTGGAATGGGTAAAAATAAAAGAGAGAAAAGTGAGAGTCGGGGGTTAAAACACAGTGTCACCCTGACGAACAAAAATTCCTGAGGCTGCAAGGTAATTTGCGTGAGTTTCCGTTATAAAACATGCTCACGGTCACTGTACCACAGAGCTGCTGCTCTGACGTGCGAAAGGCTGTTGAGTCCACGCGTGAAATGATATGCAACAGGACAATCTTTCTTGGTAAGGATATTATCGCTTTGCTCCTTGAAACCTTGACTGAAGGTCCTGTATACATTAAATGACAGACGCTGCAGTTCAGGGCGTATACTACATTTTAAGCTTGGAGTATGAAGTGGGGTATGATCATTTATGACCTGACGGGCCCTGAACTTCTGTAGCCCAGTTGATGAACGAGCATTTTTTCTCATCGGGCTCTTGCATTTGGAAACACCTTGTTCGGAGTGTAGATCTTGAAGGACTGAAGGCAGATGGTACAAGGAGGTCTCCAAAATTCCTATAAATGCAGCCATGGCGGCGTTCTGAAGCTGTCCTCTCGTTCAGCGTCATCCCATTTGAATCTAAAGTTTTCATGCTCTGACACAACAGGCTGCTCTGATCTAACAAGCCCTAGAACGAGCACAGTCGCAAGTCCGTTCCCAAGCTCTACACTCCAAACATACAAGTACCGTCAGTGAAATAGATCGGGTGAGTGAGTGAGTGAGTGAGAGAGAGAGAGAGAGAGAGAGAGAGAGAGAGAGAGAGAGAGAGATACATAGACAGAGACACAGACAGACAGACAGAGAGAGAGAGAGAGAGAGAGAGAGAGAGATTACCTGTATGTTTATGAGGAAATCAGGCCGAAGCTTCCAGTTTTGAATCATGGCCAGCTGGCCACTTATTGTCATAGTAGATTCAGACAAACACGGCATGTCGTCTAGAATGTAACCTGCACAGTCAAAGATTAATGAACATCTTGGAGAAAACCCACAGAAAAAAAACCCGCATCTGATAAATAAAAACTATAGTCGATAATATTTTTGGCGAGATATAGTTATTACATAGTGGTGAGGATCTGAACAAAAAAAAAACACATTTAAGTATGAGTTTGTACATTTGTATGTTCGGTTATTTGACCATTTCAGTTGTATTAACTTCGCCTTTAATTTGTGTATGAAGAACGGGATTTCAAAGATAAAATCTTAAAAACGACGAATGTTTTTCCATTTTGATGAAACAGATGAATAAAAACATGTTCTGTAGACACTGAACAGCACTACATGCCATGATGGGCCACTTCAGGCGAGTTGATCTTCTCAACAATCATCTGGAACACCACCTCTTCAGGCACAGCGTTCCCCTGGAGCAAGACTTCGGCGCACAGTTTGCCTAATTCTGTTCGCTTCTGCAATTGCTGAGAAATCAGAGCTGCAGCTGAAACACAATCATCGTGAATAAACGTATATAGAAACACGGCGACCAGCCATACACACAGAGAGACATCAACAGAGATGAAGACTTGTGTGTATGTACATGACCTGCGTCTACACACACACACACACACACACACACACACACACACACACATGCACACACGCACACACTCACAAAAACGTTAATGAATAGGCTAGTCAGGCACACTTTGTAAAAACCCGCGCAGTACACTCTTTTGTAAGTGTAAAGTGTGTATGTGCATGCTCGCATGCGCGTTTCCGTGTGTGTTTATGCGTGGGAGGGGAGTGTGCATGCGAGCGTATGCGCGCGGATGTTTATCTATGTATCGCGCGCGCGCGCGCACGTGTGTGTGTGTGTGTGTGTGTGTGTGTGTGTGTGTGTGTGTGTGTGTGTGTGTGTGTGTGTGTAACCGCGTGTGTGTGAGCGCGCGTGCATGCACAGAAAGGTATAAACGCGTGTTTTAAACACGTCTGCTTCTACGGCTTGCAGGTCTTTCCAAAATCGTAAGAGTGTGCTCTGTGGTGTGTGTGTTGTGTGTGTGCGTGTGTGTGTGTGTGTGTGTGTGTGTGTGTGTGTGTGTGTGTGTGTGTACGCGCGTGTGTGTGAGTGCGCGTGCATGCATAGATAGGTATAAACGCATGCTTCAAGCACGTCTGCTTCTACGGCTTGCAGGTCTATCCGAAAGGGTAAGAGTGTGCTCTGTGGTGTGTGTTGTTGTTGTCTTCAATTTAACGTCTATCCACATAGTGATATTAGACGAGGGGAGGGGAGGGGGAAGGGAGGGGATCGGGAGGAAGAGGAGGGGAGGGGGACCGTATTGTGTGTTTATGTCTCTTTGATAAAGGGGAGAAAAAAAAGTCAGAAAAATTAGCATTAACAAAAACTACAATCAACTAGTCTATAACAAATGTCCTACAGGACTATGAAATAAACATTTCGCAATAGTAAACAAACTAGTAGCATTTTTGAAAACGCCTTAGCTTCAATACAATTTTCAGAAATCACTGGTAAGATAGGTCTAACCTCTGACATTCAAAAATGATGTGCTTGCTAGAAATTTGTTCACCACATAAACATCTAACATTTTTGCTGTATTTTGTGATGAACGCATTA
>CM031607.1:56092936-56107936 GCA_018398815.1 Conus ventricosus | reverse complement strand
TTACCATGTCAACAGGTTCACAACTCACTGTGCGTACATCCCTGATCGTACTTCTAACCACCTGCCTTTTTCACCACTACCACGTGATAACTTCTTCACTGTCAACGGTTGCGATATGGGATGCCCCCACTCACCTCCCTCCTCTATTAGACCACCCTAAGAGTTTCTCCCTCGCCAAGATAATGTTATTGTTTTTTCCCCATCGATAACATGTTCACATACCATGGTTGCACTTTTATCCTTGTCTCTGGTCTTTTTCAAGTGTGGCGACAGTTTCTTTCTTAATCCCAAAAACGCATGGAGAAGTCTTCACCAATGAAGACATTTCTGCCCTTCAGTTTGCGCTTGGCCTTCAGTGTTTTCTCTGTCTTTAAAGAAGGTCTTGCATACTATAACAGGCGAGTTTGGTTTGCCGTTTAACCGGTGCACTCTGTCGAAGTGGAAATCGCCTGTCAGCTCCACCTGTCCAAGATCGGATCGTGGATGACGCCTTCACACTCAGTCCGCGTTTCGTTCTGTTTGCGCTGAAGGCCGCAGAAGATTAAATTGTCACGCTTGGAGCGTCGCTAAAGGTCGTCCAATTTCCTTTCTTCATCCTGAATCCTCCTCTTCGCGTCATCGTTTTCACGACGTAGGTTGATCACCGCCTCTCTCAAAATCCGAATCTCCTCCCAAAGTCCAGCAAACCCATCACGGATGTATTTGATATCTTCCTTTACATCATCAAACTTGCTGTTCAGCGTTTGAAGCATTAATATCAAATCTACGATGGCGGGGACATCACGAGTTTCGGAGGTTGAAGCGTGAGGGCTGACGAACTTGCAGTCTTCTCCGTACTGCATCTTCAACTGTCAGAGGTCAGACAGGCCTGACACATGCTGTCCTTGTATAGTCTGAAATTTTGTTCCCTGTCTCCATACTGCAGCAATGAACTCCCCTAGAAGAAAACAGTGAGGAGGCAGCCCACCATAACACCGTCCTTCTCTTAAGCCTCAATGTTTTCACAAATGGCAATACTGTTCCTGACTCTTTTCAACATAAAAGAGAGGAGGAACACCAACACAAAACACCCACGTCTTAAACGAAAATCCAGCTGTGATGAAGGCATGGCACATAACAAAGTCACTTGCAGAAGATATAATCAAAACACGGCCTGAATCTTTAATGATCAATCATCTAAACAGAACTGATCTATACACATGAGTCGCTCCTGAGTACCGTTCACACACACCCTGTGAGAGAGAGAGAGAGAGAGAGATGAGAGAGAGAGAGAGAGAGAGAGAAGAGAGACAGACAGACAGACAGACAGACAGACAGACAGACAGAGACAGAGAGACAGAGATTCAAACAAGCGTTCAAAGTATGGGGGGAACCAAAAACGACAAAATAAAGGTAAAGAGCCAAACATAAAAAAAAAAATAAAATAACACCAGTATTCATTCTACCACTACCACCACCCAAAGTACAGATGACTGCACGAGCAGTGCGCTTGCTAATACGCGTAAACTGCATGAGTATGTAACAAATCTTTAACATATTGAAACAGAGACAGACAGGCGGGGGGGGGGGGGGGGGGGGGGGGGAACAGCAGAAAGAGAGAGGGGGGGTGAGAGAACAACTCTGAAAATTTGAATGAATAGACCATAGACCCATGTCACTGGGAGTGTTTATAAACAGAATCAATTTGTATCATTGCAGCATTCAATTTACATATTCTGTAATGATAGGCTATATACAAACATACCTGTACTGTGCACATTTCAACTTTATTACCCATTCGAATGAAAAACAACTGTGTAGTTTGACAGCTCTTTCAAGACAGCGAGCCGAATTATCAATGACTTATCAGATGCCAGAAGTATGGTTAGTTTGAACTGCACAGGTTGGTTTTAGTGTTTATGAAGGATACATTTTTCTCTTATATCGTGAACAGTATTAAAACAAAGTAAACTCCAGTCTCCGTCTGAGAATCACAAAATGGACATGACATATTTTCCGTTATATTTCTACGGTAGTGTAAGGTTATGCACGTTCAGCTGTGAGACTAATAACACAAAGTAAACTTCAGTCTCCGTCTGAGAATCACAAAATGGACATGACATAATAATTATTTTCCGTTATATTTCTACGGAAGTGTAAGGTTATGCACGTTCAGTTGTGAGACACGTAATCTAGTCAAACTTATTCTAGCTAGCAGATGATTAAGAACAAATAGGGAAATAATACCAGTTCGCTCTAGAATGTTCAATACAGCTCGAAACGATCATTGTGTTCTATGTCATGAGACCACTGCGTCTTGTAATCATTAATAAGTTTTTTAATTCTAAAAAAAAAAAATGCCTTCTAGTCCTCTACTCCCTAGTTCTCCCAAACCTCCCATATTCATATTTGTCCAAAAAGAAACAAATCGCTGATGCCATGTGTTCTTCTTGTTATTATGAAAATGTAGTCGCATTCTCTAGGCCTTTCTGTGGCAAACGATGAAATGGTGTCTTCAAAATTATCAACTAATACCGAATCCTTTTGAGGTTCAAGTTTAAATACAGTGGAAAACGTCCTAACTAACAGTAAATCATCACATTAGGAGTTCTTATACTAGCATTTAATCAAATAATAAAAGAACAAGTACACCTTTTCCACTGTATCAAGATTTCCTATGATGCCCAAACTTCGGCCCCATAACTGAGCATAGGCTGGATTTGAGCATCAAAAAGTTTAAAGAATATGACCGGCGATTTTTCTCGTAATGACCAGAGCAACTTAAAAATGTTAATTACTCACTTTTTTCGCTCGACTTACTAAATCGTTTGAACAATGAGTAAAGACAGCCTAGTCGACATGATGACTCAAAGATGTTTACACATATTAACAACTGATATTCTATTCTGTCCATATTATGTTCCTCATATGCTCCTGAACAGTCAAAATTTCTGAAGATCACAATACTTGACTTCTCTACATTCACGATTAAACCAAGCCTTTTTGTCGTGTCATGCAACACGTTAAGTTTGCAAGCCTGTGACTGGATCAGAAACTAGAATAATATCATCAGTAAACATAAGAACAAAGGAGTCGATTCACAGAGAGAGAGAGAGAGAGAGAGAGAGAGAGAGAGGAGAGAGAGAGGAGAGAGAGAGAGACAGACAGACAGACAGACAGACAGACAGACAGACCGACAGAGAGAGACACAGACAGACAGATTAGTGAATTATTGACATAGGCTATTACAAAACTATCTGAGTGTTCTTTAAATGGTACAGACACTTGTCTTGAACAGACGGCCTGGAAAACAATCAACTGACCTTGCTTGGAACGGTTGGCCACCAGACGGGGACAAGGAAGCGGCAGGCAGAAAAAGAGGTGGGAGGTTAACGTTTTAAGAGTTCACAAACCTGTCATTTGCCAGCTCTCCATTTACAGAGAGAACCGTAACTGGGGGACAGTGTTGTCTGGGAAATTGTCAGTGATGCTATAAGAATGACTACCAGACAGAAAAGATGATGAACTGCTTCGGTCTTACCAGTCTCATTTTATTGTTAAATGTATTTAATCACTTGTTTCCCCTTTCGTTTGTACAAGTTGTTCGGATAGGGTCGGTTGGGGGATACAATGTATTTGATCTATCATCTTAATTTTTTTTATGTTACGCACTTACAATGTAGGCCCATTAATTGACTTTGCTCTTAAAATAAACAAAGCTTACAATATATGTAGAAAGGGAACAAACCTTGATCGCCAAGATTCCGTCTGATCGCCAAGATTCCGTCAAATTTCTTTCATAGTTCTGGCCTGAGCGAATGGAAATAACAAATTCGTTTCTGTCCCATTTTCATTCTGATCTATCCTGCAGAAACATTCTGAGTTTTAAAAAAAATTAAAAAATCCAAATTTCGGTCTGTAGATCTAGTTGAGAAAGTCCTGAGTCGTTAGAAATGCAAACAACTTTATACTTGAAGTCTAAGCTCTGAGTCCGATACACATAATTACAAATCTCACAGCTATAGGATTCACTCCATCACGATCCTAAACCTTGTCAACATTATTCATATCCAAGGCCGATTCAAAGAAAACTCCCAGAAGCAGACGAGAAGTGCGGCCTATCGGGAGATAGAAGCGAGTTTCTGACTGGCTGCTACCAAAGTCGGTCCCGCCATTTCCGCCTCTGCGCATCTGTGTCGTCTGCTCCTTGTATGGTCCGCAGCCAACTTGTAGGCCTATGTAGTCTATCGTCATTTTCAATATTCAAGAGACCATTAATTTCAAATTAGGAAACAATGTATGGAATACCAAGTTTCGTCATAGAGATAGACTACAGTAAGGCCAACGATTTCCTGTCTTAGAAAATTAAACTCAGGAGCTTCGTGTGTGTTTGTGTCAATGAGTTGCGTGAGTGCTACATGCCTTCGTTAAACGCTATGTGCTAATATTACAACGCACTGTTATCAGCCACTGTATTCATAAGAACAGCCTATCAATAGCGCTACGTACCATTACCAGTACAGCGTTAAATATTCATTGCACAACTTTTTTGTACTCCCAGTTCTTAAAGAACAGGGAGTGCTTTAGAATGGGAACGAAGAAATGCTGTGTGTGTGTCTGTGTCTGTGTCCGTGTGTCCGTGGTCAAAATGTGTTCCACTCGCTCCAGACAAAACTACTGGGCCGATCTTTGTGAAAATTTGTAGGTATGGTCACTATGGCTCAAGGATGATGCCTGATGTTTTAGTTTACCGTTACAGCCATTACTAACGGCTGTAACGGCCTGTAACGGTTTTTCTTCTCCATGGAATATCTCAGAAAGTACTTGGCAGATCTTTGTGAAAATTAGCAGGTATGTTCATTATGGGTCACGAATGATGCCCAATGTTTTAGTTTACCGCGTTACAGCCGTTACTAACGGCTGTAACAGCCTGTAACGGTTTTTCTTCTTTATAGAATATCTCAAAACGTACTTGGCCGATCTTTCTGAAATTTTGTAGGTATGTTCATTATGGGTCACGCATGATGCACTATGTTTTAGTTTACCGTTACATCTGTTACTAACGGCTGTAACGGCCTGTAACGCCTTTTCTTCTTTATGGAATATCTCAGAAAGTACTTGGCCGATCTTTGTGAAAATTAGCAGGTATGTTCATTATGGGTCACAGATAATGCCCAATGTTTTAGTTTACGTTATAACCGTTACTAACGGCTATAACAGCCTGTTACGGTTTTTCTTCCTTATAGAATATCTCAAAAAGTACTTGGCCGATCTTTCTGAAAATTT
This sequence comes from Conus ventricosus, assembly GCA_018398815.1. Classification (NCBI taxonomy): domain Eukaryota; kingdom Metazoa; phylum Mollusca; class Gastropoda; order Neogastropoda; family Conidae; genus Conus; species Conus ventricosus. Next base: position 56,102,671 of record CM031607.1, on the reverse strand, counting down.
GTAGGTATGTTTATTATAGGTCACAGATGATGCCGATGTTTAGTTTACCGTTACAGCCATTACTAACGGCTGTAACAGCCAGTAACGATGTTTCTTCTTTATAGAATATGTCAAAAAGTACTTGGCCGATCTTTCTGAAAATTTGTAGGTATTTTCATTATGGGTCACAGATGATGCCCGATGTTTTTAATTTACCGTTACAGCCGTTAGTAACGGCTGTAACGGCCTCTAACGCTTTTTCTTCTTTATAGAATATCTCAAAAAGTACTTGGCCGATCTTTCTGAAATTTGTAGATATGTTCATTATGGGTCACGAATAATGCCTGATGTTTTAGTTTACCGTTAAAGCCGTTAGTAACGGCTGTAACGGCCTGTAACGGTTTTTCTTCTTTATAGAATATCTCAAAAAGCACTTGGCCAATCTTTCTGAAAATGTGTAGGTATCTTCATTATGGGTCACGGATGATGCCTGATGTTTTAGTTTACCGTTACATCCGTTACTAGCTGCTGTAACGGCCTGTAACAGGTTTTCTTCTCCATGGCAAATCTCAGAAAGTTCTTGGCAGATCTTTGTGAAAATTAGCAGGTATGTTCATTATGGGTCACGGATGATGCCTGATGTTTTAGTTTACCGCGTTATAGCCGTTACTAACGGCTGTAACAGCCTGTAACGGTTTTTCTTTATAGAATATCTCAAAAGTACTTGGCCAATCTTTGTGAAAATGTGTAGGTATGTTCACTATGGGTCACGGATGATGCTCGATGTTTTAATTTACCGTTACAGCCGTTACTAACGGCTGTAACGGCCTGTAAGGGGTTTTTTTTTCTTTATGGAATATCTCAGAAAGCACTTGGCCGATCTTTCTGAAAATTAGCAGGTATGTTCATTATGGGTTACGGATGATGCCAGATGTTTTAGTTTACCATATATACCGTTACTAACGGCTGTAGCGCGCGGCCTGTAATGCTTTTTCTTCTTCATGGAATATCTCAGAAAGTATTTGGCTGATCTTTGTTAATATTAGTAGGTATGTTCATTACGGGTCACGAATAATGCCCGATATTTTAGTTTACCGTTTATAGCGGTTGCTAACGGCTGTAACGGCCTGTAACGATTGTTTTTCTTCATGGAATATCTCAGAAAGTGCTTGGCCGATCTTTGTGAAAATTAGGAGGTATGTTCATTATGGGTCACGGATGATGCCCGATGTTCTAGTTTACCGTTATATCCATTACTAACGGCTGTAACGGCCAGTAACTTTTTTTTTTCTTTATGGAATATCTCAGAAAGTACTTGGCTGATCTTTGTGAACAATAGCAAGTTTGTTCATTATGGGTTACGGATGATGCCCGATGTTTTAGTTTATCGTTATACTATTACTAACGGCTGTAACGGCCCGAAACGCTTTTTCTTCTTTATAGAATATCTCAGAATGTACTTGGCCGATCTTTGTGGAAACTAGCATGTATGTTCCTTATGGGTTACGGATGATGCCCGATGTTTTAGTTTACCGTTATAGCCGTTACTAACGACTGTAACGGCCAGTAATGGGGTTTTTTCTTTATGGAATATCTCAGAAAGTACGTGGCCGATATTTCTGAAAATTTGTAGGTATGTTCATTATGGGTCACGGATGATGCCCGATATTTAAGTGTACCGTTATAGTCATTACTAACGGCCCATAATGGTTTTCTTCTTGTTGGAAAATCTCAGAAAGCACTTGGCTGATCTTTCTGAAAATTTGTAATTTGTATGTTCATTATAGGTCACAGACGATGGCCGATGTTTACCAGAATAGCCATTACTAACGGTTACACCAGTCCTAGACGGTTTTTCTTCTTTATGGAATATCTCACGCGTATTCAGGATAAACTGGGAGTACGTTTATATGCTTTGCATCTTGTTGTTTTGTTATTCTTACGATTTTGACTTCTATTTGTCACTGATCTAAAGCTTTCCCATCATAGTTATTTCCCACACCTACTTCTTTTCTCTCCCGTCGTCTCGTCCTGTCCAACCGCCCCCCGACCCCCCTCTCTCTCTCTCTCTCTCTCTCTCTCTCTCTCTCTCTCTCTCTCTCTCTCTCTCTCTCTCTCTCTCTCTCTCTCAAATATCTTTGAAATAATTTGGTAATCATTTGTTTTCACTTTGCTGTGTATAAAAATTAAAATGAAAGTCTCTCATTCATTAAGATTTCTTTACAGACACATTTTACACCAAATGTTGCAAACACGCAAGACTGCATCATTTTCGGTGAACACTCAGAAAAGACCTACAAAAAAGGGAAAACAAAAGTAATACCAAAAACATTATTCAAAAGTGTAGTAAAACATCAGCACTCTTGATCTAATTTCGGCTTCAACAATTTCTTTTAATCTCATCCCGCCCCAAACCGGTTTCAACAGTTTCTCTTAATTCATCCCCACCACAAACGTTCTCCTATACATTCTTAAGTTCCCCCTCTTCCACTCTCACACTTTTGCAGATTCAGAGAGAGAGATACAGACAGACAGACACACAGTCATGCAGACAGACAGAAACAGAGAGACTCGGACAGACAGAAAAACAAAACGAGACAGTGGTATAGTGCCACGAAAAACTGCTCTGCTGTAAATACAAGACTGTTTAATAATCTTTACATCTGCGCACCTAATGCTCGTAAATGTGCTACAGTGAGTAATAAGTGTCTGGAAGATTGCCAGAAAATGGTGCTGTCGACACGTTGCAATACTGAGACACCTACTGGGTGTAAGTTTCAATCATTATAGCCCACACTCAGCCTTTTCAGAGCTGTCAAACAATCAAAGAAGAAAAAAAAAATACAAGACAATAAACAAGTAGGGTAACTCTTGCTCCATAAGAAAACCTAACTCAGAGTAACTTTTATTCAAGACTGGCACAGCCTTTTAAACTTGAATAAAGTCAGACAAATGCAAAGACGAACAATCTAATAGTGGGGAAAACAAGCGCAGGCTTGTTCTTTTTTCTTCTTTTATTACAAGTCAAACCATCAAGAAAAAAATCTTAAGAAGAAACAAACAACATAAGCGAATATGACATGCTGGTTACATTATTGGAAGATGGTATGAAGTCTCCTTCAAAGAGTCAGAGAGGAAAAGAACCAAACATATGGTAGTAGAAAACCTACAGGCCACTGTGACTTCCCTCGCACATACAAGGTCTAGTGTCTGCAGTTGATGCTGATCCCGAAGCTCCTTTGGTCTCTACTCATACATAATATCAGCACTAGTACAGTGGAATCAATGGTGGTCAAAACCATTAAGTGTACCAGGAAATGTCTCTCACTGACATTGCACTCTGCCGTCGCCAGGCAAAGCTGGAGCTATCCCTGAGGCCATCCTGGAGGAGTACAGAGTGGACAAAGCGAGTTTACTTATCATGCTTGAAGACTCCGGAGACGAATTTGTGAGGTCAATCCTGCCCAAGCTAAAGACTGGCAGAAAATGTAAAGCTCAGGAGGAAGTGGATATATCAAAGGAAACTTGAAGAATAGGGACAGACGCAAACCAACAGGCAAAGGCTGAGGTCAACAGAAATTCAGTGGTAGTCATAGGCAAAAGGGAAAGCAAAGAAAGACATGGAAATACAGGAGCTGAAGAAAGGAGAGAATGTCAAGAGAATCCAGAATAACGGAGTTGCGGGCTCGTCAGCCTATGACCTATGAAAAAGCTCGAGATTTCTAATAAGAAGAGGACAAGAATCCTAAAAGCTGTCAGAGTGCCGGATGGGTTTGGTCGATATGGAACAAAAGTGAAATTCATCAGGCCTTGATTTTCCAGTTTAGAACAGGTATCTCATAATGATGTGGATAGACATCTGTCTGAAAAGGCAACGCCATGAAATCCTTCCAGAAGTTGTTAGTTATAATACCGACAGCGCCAGGGAACAAAATCTGACAGCAGAAGAGCATCTGGAAGTCATGATCTGGATGCGGCCCGGTCCCTTTGAGTATAAGATGTTCAGGACCGAAATACTTTCCTGGAGAGAGAGAGAGAGAGAGAGAGAGAGAGAGAAGAGAGAGAGAGAGAGGAGGAGAGAGAGAGAGAGAGGGGGGTTAAGTTGTCTTCTCCGAAGACCTTTTGCTGTCAAGCTCTCCTCAGAGTTTCTTCCAACTGAATGTGGTTGTAAGATGGTAGCTAAGCCTTTGATATCTTCTGGGACATTCCCTCACCCACCCACCCCATCCCCACCCCACCCAACTAACCCTTATTTCCCCCCATCGTAGACTGGCTGTGTGTATTCAGGCTTATTTTCAAACGGTTCCAAATCTGAAGGAATTGTCTCTGTTACATATTGTTCAACTGTTCCTGCTCAGGAATTTTCAAAACATGTATCTTCTGACAGTTCCATCTTTGCTGCTGAACTCACAGCACTGGTTCTGGCCCTCAGTATGGGTCTGTCTTATCAGGACACGTTCATCCTTAATTCCACCAGGAAAACAGTTGCTGGCCATAACCTGAACTACCTGAAATCCTTTTTTTTCAACTTTATTTCTCTCTGAAGTCATATGATCACACATGCCCCAGGCCAAGCTGGCGTTCGAAGTCATGAAGTGGCTGATTATCTTACTAAGAAAGCCACAAACACAGAATTGTCGAGATCATCTATCCATTTCACAAATCTCGAACCCAAAGTTTCTAGTCACGTCAAAAGCCTCTGACAAGAGGACTGGAGCACAAAAATTGATCATATGACCTTTTTCATAGTTGTTGCTCAGATCCGTCAAAACTGCCACAAATGGCTGCCAAGAAGAACCAGTTCTGTACCCATTACACACAGACTGTTCGGTGTGAGAAGGTTCCATTGTTCCTATAATGTAATGACTCATTTAAAATATTTGATCGGTGTAACAAAAGTTATTACAATAGACGCTGTGCCGATCTTGTTCAGGGATGCTCCTTCCAGCGAACGTAATGTTTGATGTTCCAAAGAGATAAATTTTGTTCCTCTGATCTGAAATTTTGTGACAAAGAAATCCGGTTGTAAGCTTGTTTGGAATGATCTGTGTTTCTGCAAGTTTGTTTCCATTTTTTTACATGCATATATGGAATCGGTTTTGACATGTTAATAAATGCCTACTAATATGGACACCTGCCGTTGGCTGTGTTGTAAATAAAATAAAATGAAGTGTTTCAACTGCTTTATGAATGCAAACAAAACTAAGCAATACACAAGCTGTAAGCTGGTAACACAGTGATATGCAACTGAATGAATTGGGCCTACTTTTTCCCCTGTTCCATTCCGTGCCACAAATGGTAAAACCCTAGTTCTTCTGTTGATGACATCTACAACAATAGTAATTGTGATCATAACAATGAGAATTTTCCACATCATCATCATCATCATTATCATCATCACAACGATGATGATGATTGATGACTGTTGCTATGAAAATGATGGTGACAATGATAATGATGACAACAGTAATAAAAATGGCAACAGCAACTACGATTATATTATCATCGGTACTACTACTACTACTACTACTACTTATAATAATAATTATGATAGCAATCATTATAATGATAATGATAATAACAATATTAATAATAATAACGGTAACAATGAAATCTTGCCAGTGCTTAATCTAAATAAAAGCGCTCTAGTGCGTGTCTTTCAAACTGCAACACACACACACACACACACACACACACACACACACATACACACACACACACACGCACACGCACGCGCGCGCGCGCACACACACACACACACACACACACACACACACACACACACACACGCGCGCGCATATTCGCGCTAGCACGCGTGCACGTGCGAATCTTCAATGACAGTCATCGAAAGCACTCAGAAGAGGGCAGACCTCCACCAAGGTCAAGTGGATCCGGGATCTACGCTTTGATCTGGATCCGCACCCGCACCCCGGATTCGCACCGTGAGTTTTAATGGATTCGTCCATAACCCATCTTTTCACCATGTTCATGTGGGTGCGTGTTGATATGCCACGAGTCATCAGCGCTAAGTGTTACTTTGAGCGCATGTGTCTTCAGATTGATGCGTGTCATATGCCACGAGTCGTCAGCGCGACGTGCCATTAGCGCTTGGGCAGGTCCCGTGTCGCCTTTCCTGTTTTGTCATCTACAGCCTTCGCCGCTCTGCCACCTACACAATCCCCAAGCGGGCCATTTAGACAGGCCGTGGACATGCTTGAACTGCACAAACCTCTGCTGGCTAAACGAAACTGAAAAGGTGATATGCTAATTGGCATACGGCTTTGTAAATTCCACTATTATTAATATATGCACAAGAGACCTCAATGAACTCCTTTTGTCTGAGGTTAGAGTGAATATTTGTGTGTGTGTGTGTGTGTGTGTGTGTGTGTGTGTGTGTGTGTGTGTGTGTGTTTACCTGCATACGCGTCTCTCCAATTTTTTTTCCCCTTCCTTGATTTGCGACATGTATTGTAAAAATCAACTTGGACCATGATCATGGGATGCACTGTTGCACCATTAGTATCATTCTTAGAAGAACGGCTTAACTCTCTCTCTCTCTCTCTCTCTCTCTCTCTCTCTCTCTCTCTCTCTCTCTCTCTCCCCTCTCCTCTCTCTCTCTCTCTCTCTCTCTCTCTCTCTCTTCTCTCTCTCTCTCTCTCTCTTCTATTTTTTTTTCAGCTTGTATCTATACGTGTCTCTAAATCAGTCAGAATATTTTTAGGTCCCACACCATGTATCCGGTTCGGGCTAAATGCGTTATGTACCCAGCTTATATTACACATGCCCTCGTGATGTCATCAGAACGACGTGTTTTCTTTTCAAACCAAATTCATACGTGGTCTTACCACTACATGTGTTGCCAGAGCACAGCTCAAGTCTCAGATGCGTAGGGAAGTTCGGGTGTGAGGTATGGTCCTCCATGAATTGGACGTACGGAGAACTTTCATTTGGGTTTGAGTGAGTAACCTTATTGGGCTAATGCGCAAGTCAGACATCTGATAAGTCGTAGCCACGAAACCCTCTTCTTCAATTTTTTCATTAGTTGTTAATTCATTTATCCATCAGCTTAAAATCATGCGCAGTATGCTCTTAAAACTTAGCGCATGTGGTGTGGCGTATATGGACTAGTCCGCACGCAGTGACGCTTCCTTGATGAAACTGAAACTGAGTAACCTTAATTTTTTTTTTTTAACCCCACTCTCTCTTAGTAGTAATGAAAGGGGTAGCTTTCAGGTAGGCCGCATCAGCACATTGAAAAGTATGTTTGTTTTCTTTGGGATTATTAAAGATGCTCGAGAATGGCACGATATAGATTTTTTTTCCTAGGCTTATACATTCAAGTAGTTAACACGCAAAAGCATATCTGTAGCCCCATTCTGCATGAGAAAAGTGAATTATTGACTTGTTACAAAACTGCTGGGAAAAAATGAGGACAGCATGTTTCATAAAGATCATCATTGTGTGTGAGTGCAGACGTTGACTTTGCATACTCAGACGAAGATCTCTCTCTCTCTCTCTCTCTCTCTCTCTCTCTCTCATTAATATACAGTCGATCCTTTTCACTTGGCCGTGACGGCGTGAACACAGATACAAGAAGATAATTTATTGACGAAAAGAAACTCAACGAATAATTCATGAACTTCTTTACCTCTCTGAGGACACTTTTCTCTTTCCTCTCTGCAAGAAGATGCTGAGATGTCTTTGTCTGAGTGTGCCGAGTCAACGTCTGCACTCACACAAAGAGATCATCTTTGTGAAACATGCTGAGCGTATTTTTTTTAAGGAACACACACACCACACACACACACACACCACGTGCGCGCGCGCGCGCGCACAGAGAGAGAGAGAGAGAGAGAGAGAGAGAGAGAGAGAGAGCCGCAGCCGCTAAATGGAGTCGAAAGGTCCTCACATGCTGTCCATTCACTGGGCTTATTCCCTATCACAAAGAGGCGTGCTTTGAAAAATCTAAAGCAGTCGTGTCTTGAAAAGACATTGCCGCGGAGCTCTGCCAGGGCCCGTCTGAACGGGTGAGCGAAGTTAACACGCTAGAAGTGCAAGCTTATTTGATCAGTTGGAGCTGAAATCTTGTTTTAAAGTTTGTATTGCACGTATTTTTTTGGAATCAAGTTAAACCAAGCGCTGACGCAAATCTCGTAGTAGCAGTAGTAGTAGTAGTGGTAGTAGTTGTTGTTGTTGTAAAATTGTAGCAGTAGTAGTGTAACAATTAGGACACGGCAGGTGTTTAAGCGCAGGCCAAGGAATGTATTGCGTAATCCGTCCTTTCCCGACATTCAGGCATATATTTTGGCCCGAGCGCGTGCCACATGCTTTAATCTAAGCTTAAAAAGAACTGCACATTAAAAAAAATTGCTATAAAGCAGACAAAAAAAATGCTGGTTGCAAGCTCTGTGCTAAGTGGTAAGTCGATCAGTAATAACCGTGAAAAGAACAAAGAATATTTATTCATTCTAGCATAATTTCATTTAACAAATGATTTCCTTTCAGAATTTCTCGTCACGTCAATGAAAGATGAAGTATTAAGGTATCTAAGGTTTTATCGAGAATATCAACAGTATTATTCATAATCTTGTAAGTGTTGCCTACATGAGGTCATCTCTCATTCTCCTTCTTCATGAATTGTGGTCAAATATTAAAATGTTTCTTTGTAACTCATATGTTTACACTCTTTGACCAATGCGGTTGGCCTTCTCTAAACTTTTTCAGTTGAAATAGATTGTCTTTTAAGGGATGGACTCCAGATTACATTTGCGTATTCAACATGTGGTTGGACAAGCGATTTACAGAATTTTGAAAACGTGGCTTTCTCCAACAATGTACAAGATCCTTTCTGACTTCGGTCATCTGGTTTGCATTATCTACTGCAAGTTGAATATGTGGGTCAAAGGACAATTCATGTTGGAGGGGGAAAAAAACTCATGAATTCTTTTCTATCTTACAAGATTTTACCATGATATTCTGAGAAGTCCCTTCAGATCCATCACACATTCTGACCTTTCATTGCTTTTACATAAGTGCTTGGCACCACACTTTCAAATACTGAAAAATAAATTCCACTCAACTGACCCTTTTCTAACTTTAATGTAAGATAAATACTCAGGCTTTGTCCTTCCTTTGTCTTTTAAAATTTTCTGAGGGCCGTAAAGAAGAAACAGGTTTTTTTCCTGCTTGCGAACAGACGACTCCACTTATACCCACTCGTATCCCTTAAAAGGCGAAGAAGCTCCACGGTGCACTCTATCAGATGTACCACTCACTACAAAGCATGTTCTTAAAGAATGCTGTCTGGTTACATCTTAACATGATGTCAGATATAAACTTTACAGTAGACTCCACAAAATTCTTATCCCACCTTATGTGATTTTTGAGTTCTTGAGAGAGATAAACATTCTTCATCTGATCTAAGATTTTACGGAAGACATGTATAATGCAATTCCGTCGTGATTTTAGGGAATGTGTTCTTATGATTTGTATCAGTGTGTGACTTAAAAAAAATTGTATAGCGAGTGACTGTGACGAGATGATAGCCCTAATATGGCCCTTTGCTGGGTGGGCAAAAAGCAACATGAATTGAATAAGGCATATTCTCACTGTCTTAATTTTTAGCCACCCACTGTAGTAAGACTGCTTCTTCATCAGCTCAGTGATCATCTCTTTAGTGTATTCCAAGCCGGCACCCAGAACAGTCGCCCAGTTTATATTTTTCAGGGACCTCGACATCGTTTCTGCATAGTCTCT
>CM031607.1:56025436-56087936 GCA_018398815.1 Conus ventricosus | reverse complement strand
TTCTCCATCATTTTATATTCATTATTTTGATTATTATTCCTGACGTGCAATACACCACACTTGGTCATGTTGAAATACAGATTCCATGACTCAGACCACTCTTGCAGTTTGTAGATATCGTTTTGAATACAAGTACTCTTTGATGTACAATTGTAAATCTTAGTATCATCTGCAAATATTTTACATGGACTGACAAGGTTATCTGGTAGATCATTTATAAAAATAGTGAAAAGAACCGGTCCCAGAATACTTCCTTGAGGGGTACCACTAAGTACATTACATTTCTTTGATTTGGCTGCCCCTACTCTGACTTGTCGAGTTCTATCACTCAGAAAGTATTTGATCCATTTTAATAAGGTGCCACCAATACCGTATGCTGCTAGCTTTATAAGGAGTCTCTTATGCGGAACCGTATCAAAAGCTTTTCTAAAATCCATGTATATGATATCAATTCCTTGTCTGCCATCTAGCATTGTTGTTATATCCTCCATAACCTCTAACAGCTGTGTGACACATGATCGTTTTTTTCGAAAACCATGCTGACATTTAGAATATAAATTATTATCTGTAAAATAGGAGACCATTGAGTCTCTGACAATACTTTCTAAAACCTTGCATAAGATACAAGTAAGACTTACAGGTCTGTAGTTGCTCGGTTCACATTTTGCACCTTTCTTAAAAATCGCTGTCACCTCTGCCGTTTTCCAGTCTTCAGGTAATACACCAGTTTCAAGTGTCTTATTAAAAAATGAACACAGTTGAACAGATAGTTCCTCACATAGCTCTTTTAGTACCCTTGGTGGCAATAAATCAGGACCCCTGTGCCTTATTTGGGTTAAGTTGTTTTAATTTACTCTCCACAGCTTTGGGAGTTACTCGAATTTCTGTTAACATTATCCCATTTGAATAACATCCTTCTCTCAAGTCCGGAATGTCGCATAAATTTTCTTGGGTAAATACACTTGAAAAAAATGTATTTAACATTTGAGCCTTATCCATGTCATCCACCGCAAATGTACCATCAGGTCTCTTTAATGCACTTATACCTGTACTCATTTTCATTTGCTGTTGCACATACCTCCAAAACTTTTTTGGATTTATTTTACCTTCATTGGCGATCTGCTTCTCATAATCTCTTCTTATTCTTTTTAACAACTTTTTACATTTGTTTCTTTCCTTTATGTATTTCAGATAAGCATAACCGGATTTAGTGGTAAGGTATCTTTTGAATAGTTTTTATATTTCTTTTTGTTACACCTGAACGCTGTCTTATTCATCCATACAGGTTGTACTTTTTTAGTATCCCTAACTTTAACTTTAGGGATACATTTCTCCATACCATTATGCAGTAATATTTTTATGTAGTTCCAACTCTCTTCGCTATTCATTTCTGACATCACAGACCAATCATGATCATTTACAATCTTTCTAAACTTACAATAATCACTCTTGCTAAGTTTGTAAATATACTTAACCTGTTTTTTTACTTTTTATTAGAAATGTGAAGCTGAAATGCCAAAACATCATGGTCACTTTTACCCCCTGGTCAAGATGCACAATGTCCGAAATAAGATTATCTTCGCTTACAAGTATCCAGTCATCCAATGTAGGGTTTTGATCAACTCTCCTCCTTGTCGGTTTGCTTACCTTCTGTATCAAAAAGGAATCTAGCACATTCTGTTTAATGCTGTCATTTTTTTCTCCTGTCCATTTTCCATCCCAATGGACGTCTGGAAAATTAAAGTCGCCCATAATGCACACCTTAGTATACTTCGATACCATATCAGATTTAAGTATTTGAAAAAATTTCTGATCATTTTCTTCACTGCTAGTGTTTGGGCTTCGGTAAATACATCCAAATAAAATTTTACCATCTTGGACACTTTCGACTGAGCACCACACACTTTCCTGAAATTCACACACATTTATTTCCTCACACTCTCGCGCATTCATTGACTTCCGACATATAGTGCTACACCTCTTAACTGGTTTTTGTTTACAAACATGTCATAATTAGGGATGGCAAACTCTGATTCATTCAAAACATTTGGGCGCTTCGGTTTTATTTCCGTCAGCGCTATAACACTGGGCTTGATCTCTTCTATTCTTGTAAAGAACTCATCTTTTTTATTCAGTAAACCATCAACATTAGAGTATAAAACTGTAACCCCTTCTTCCTTTCCCTGAAAAAATCTTCCTTTTTTCTGTCTACTATTTACACCATTTACATGGTTAGTATTCTTTAGTCAGTTCTGTCTTGGTTTGGGGTCTGTGGCAGACTCTGGGCCTCCACCTGTTCGTTGGTCGTTACCAGCCCCCTTTGTCAGAACCACAATCTTGCCGTTTCTTATTGCTAGCTTTTGTTCGCCTGCCTCACTTCTTCTTTTTTTCTCAACTCTGAGAGCCTGATTGATTTCTCTTTGTTTTTTGGTGTAGGACAAAATGAGTGGTAATCTAGTTCCCTGTTGGTGTGAGAGCTGACTTTCATGTTTCTCACCAAGAAGCCCAAGGTTATTTGCTTGGAAACAATGTGCACAGTTTGTTTTTTCAAGCTGGGATCATTGCTAGTTTAAAGTCACTTCCAAGTACTTGATGGAGTCCATGATTGCAGTATATGTCCATGCAGTGTAAACATGCTCGGTGTGTTTGTCTGCTTCTTGACACAGACAGTGGAATTGGACTCTTCCCAAATTTTTAGTGATGTGAAGGAATCATCTTTTCATTTTATGATTTTATCTCCAGAGTGTACAAAAGAATAAAAAGAAAAAAAAAAAACCCCAAAGAAAATGCTTGAAAATATGCTTTAAAATATTTTGCGCTTGAAAGTGATAGCGTTCAACTGATCAAATGGAAAATGACAGTGTTCAACTGATCAACGCAACTGACGTGAAGTCTGTAAATGAGTGACTGCTGAGGGTGGTCATCGAATCATTCTAAGTATCAAACTTTGACAATTTTGGCCATAATGTGTACTGTATTATGTAATCAACTGCCTGGGATAAAATCTAGAACAGTTCAGATTTCATCTACTGTGATCTGACTATGATAGAATTGAGGGAATTTTTTTTAATTTTTTAAACTCGATGTGGTTGCCAGTTCAAGACTGAAAATGATGTCAGCAAAATGTTTAATAAAAGTTCAATAGCTAAAACAGTGTACTACCACAGTGATTTTAGTTAACCAGTATTTTAATGGACCAGTGGAATATAGAACACAAAACAATCTTACAGCCTGACAGCTGATCATTTTCAGTTCTGGATAAGAAACTATTGTATAGAAAAGAAATCAAACATGCTTTCTCCAAACCAGACCTTTATCTTTGGTCTTATCCATGATGCAACAGGGCAAGTGTGAGCTTTCAAGGCAAGAATTGCTGAAAATGGAATCTGTGGAACGAAGTTCCAGTCTGCAAGGTGAACAAACTCAGTTTTGCGCATGTGTTTTTAGGGCCACTGAATCATGTTCAACTGCAATCCCGCCCTCATAATCAAAACCTGTTAGGTCTTCTAAACACAAATGCTGTCATCCAGATATACCATTAGAGTTGCAGATGGGGCTCTGAATATTTTTCGATGGAAGTTTCTCCTTATGCATGACTACCATCTAATTTCATGACAAAGTAGCTGAAAAATCTGGCAATTTTGAAATGCAGATATCTTTTTCAGGAATGAAATAGGTTTATTGTTCTTGTTTTCCTATTTTTTAGACCAGTGACAGTAATGTCTGATCCCTTTGGTCTACCTATGTTTTTGAATTTTGGAGTTATTGTTTACGTCATTTTGAGTTCACAACAATTGTATTTCGATGCAGACTGGTCAGAACAGTTGACAAACAGAGGCCCCCATCACCAGTTTTTATGGTGAGACAGGTATTTCTGGCAGATGAAGTAGGGTCCATATTACTGGTGGATGATGGGTAGGCCAGTGTCACTTGAAATGTAGAATGGTCTTCATCATCAGCTGATGATGGTTGGAAAATGACAATGGTAGATGTGGTCTATGTAACTGACTTACGAAGGTGGGACAGTGTCATTCAAGGTATAGATGAGTGAATGTCACAAGTAGATGATAGTTGGCAAATTTAACTGACAAGGGTAGATGGGTGAATGCCACTGGCTGATAATGGTGGATCAGTATCTGTGGCACATGGAGGAAAGCATGAAATGACAATCATCAGTTGCCCAGTGTGCACATTTTGTATTCACACCATGTTTCCAAGACTTGAGCAAATGTACACAATTTTCAAATGCACTGACATTTTGCTTGGAATTCTACAATGTTCATACTCTTGAAGTCAGTGACGCTAACTGCTGTCCATGCTGTGAGGTCCATTTGAGTTTTTCATTAGCTGTAAGAAGGTCTAAATGATAGGACTTTCATTCTGGGTTTTGTCACAAGTTATCATTGATATCAATGACTTGAAAAAGCCAATGTACCCAGGATTTGCAGCCTGCCATACATTGAATAGCTGATGATTTTGTGATTTCAGGGCAAATGTATGTGTCTACAAGGTAATGCCATTGATAAGAATCTACCTTGGCATGACCCTCCGGGGGTTGCGACCTTGTCGTGGTCGGAGGGCTTGCGCGGTCCAGTGATCCCTTAGGCTTTGCTGGCGGGGGCATCAATACTTGGGAGATAGGCTGGTTTTTTTCACACTGCTTGTAGGCCTGAGAGGTGAAGATGCTGTATGGCCTAAGCGTAACGTGGTAAGGAGTTGATGCCCCTGGTAGGGCTTCCCATGTCAGATAGGCTAAGGGTGAGGATCCTGACTAAGAGTAAACCGGCCTTTCTCCTTTTCTTGTTTTCTGCCTTTCTTATTTGGCCCTTTACTATCTTCGTCTCCCCTTCAAGTCTTCTTTTCCACACTCCTTTTTTCTCTGTGGTCTCCTTAAGATCCACCGCGTTTGCCGTGCGGTGCGACCTGTGTCGGAGGGGAATGAGATCCTGGTGATTGAGAGGGCCAGTGCTTTGGGAAGCCAGCGCTCTCAACACATCACTTTGGCTCGGACCTCTCCTAGACAGGGAGTACACTTTGGCCCGGTGTACTAATCGGCTCCCCTTCTTGGGGCTGGGTCAAGACAGGCAGTTTCCCTGCTGGCCAAGTTAACCCCTGCAGTGCTCAGCTCTCTGTTCCCGGGAGTTGAGCATGATCAGGGGGGATAGGGTTAGTAGTTTCTGTTTGTCGTATGTCTCTCCCGAAGCCTGGAAGGGGTCAAGACATTGGTTTCTTGGCCCTGGCCCCTTAGTTGGACTCCAAGGTGGGTGGGTAAGGGAGGGATGAAACACAATAAACTTAATATGGCTTTATCAAAAAACAACACCCCCCCCCCCCCCCCCCCCAAAAGGAAGAGGAAGGCAGCATCCCCTATTTCAGGGGACTTCAATTCTGATAGTGATTCAGATACAGAAGTACGACAGAGGACAGGTTTTTGGGCTTCCTGGCTCGTGATGGAAGGGACGGAGCAGGAAAGACCCCTTTCAGCTCTGAGCCCTTTTGCTATTCAAAAGGGCTTTCAAGGTATAGCAGGTGACCCTCGCTCCATAAAAAGGTTGAGGAATGGCTCATTTCTCATTCAGTGTAAATCGCAAAAACAATCTGAACAGCTGCTGAAGGCAACAAAATTAGTGGACAGGGCGATCAGGGTGACTCCCCACAAACAGTTAAATTCATCGAAAGGAGTGATTCGCTGCAGGGATTTATCAGTGTTTCAGAGGCAGAGATCAAAACGGAGCTGGCGTCCCAGGGTGTGACGGAGGTACGCAGGGTGACAGTAAAGAAGGGTGCAGAAAGAGTGGACACCAACACCCTCTTTCTGACGTTCTGCAACCCTGTGTTGCCTCCGGTCATCAAAGTCGGTTACTTGAACGTCAGGGTTCAGTTATATGTTCCGTCCCCATTGAGGTGCTTCCGATGTCAGAGGTTTGGCCATGTCAGAGACCGCTGTTCTGGGCAGGAGGTGTGCGGTGTTTGCTGCAAGGCAACCCATGTTGGGCCGTGCAAAGATCCGGCACATTGTGCAAACTGCGGTGGCGACCATCCCTCCTCTTCACGAAATTGTCCTCTTTGGATTCAGGAATCTGCAATACAAAAAGTTAAAACAGAAAAGATCTCCTTTTTTGAAGCCCGGAAACAGGTTGTGGGCAGTCAGTCGCCGACAGCTTCTTCGTATGCTTCGGCTGTACAGAAAGTTCCCACAGTTCCAACTCGGTCAGTCTGCTGTCAGACTGATGACTTTACGTTTTCGAAGATATTGCAAGGAAAAACTGTCAGCTCTGGTGGAAGCAGGTCCACCACCTTCCAATCCAAAGTGACTGCCCCTGGTGGAGGCAAAAAATCCGCCACCCCTCAGACTGCCCAGCAGTCTACAACATCTGCTGCTGGGCAGATTAAAAAACCAGCAATTCCGCCTCGAACTCTCCTATCCAGTGCCCGTGCGGGCAAGGGAGTTCCACCCAGTGTGGAGATGGTGGAGATAAGGAAAAAACCTCCACCATCTCCCAAATCCAGACCTCCACCATCTCCAAACTCCAGACCTTTGTCACCTGCGGGCAAGTCTGCCAGCAGGTCCAAAGACCAACACAGTCCAGTGAAACTAACCAATAAATTCGCTCCATTAGAAGCGGACGTTGAAGAGGAGATGACCTGATTTCTCTCCTTTTCGCCTCTGCACCATGGATAGTACCATATTCCATTGGAATATCCGTGGATTAAATTCCAACTTTGAGGAGCTTCAGCTTCTGTGTCAGTCTATAAAACCTTCCGTCGTGGCTCTTCAGAAACTCAAATTCAAAGCCAGAAGACCTTTACTCTTTCTGGCTTTAATATTCTTTCAAAACCTGCACAACCATCCATGTTGGGACTGTCGGGCGGTGTTGCCCTTCTCCTACACAAAACTTTGGCTGTTTAGTCCTGTCGCTCTGTCTACCTCACTTCAGGCTGTAGCTGCGAGAGTCACTCTCCACAAGACTGTGACAATCTGTTCTCTTTATCTACCTCCTTCTGTCCCGGTTTGTCGTCAGGACCTTGTCAGTCTGATAGGAGAACTTCCTCGACCTTTTTTGCTGTTGGGTGACTTTAACGGTCACAATCCTCTTTGGGTAGTGTCAGTACGTCATCCAGAGGTCTGCTAATTGAGGATGTCCTTTCAGATTTGGATTTGTGTTGTCTGAACGACGGATCTGCAACTTACCTCCACTCTTCCACAGGTTCACTTTCGTGTTTAGATTTGTCGGTTTGTGACCCCTCGCTGGTCCTGGACTATGAGTGGTCTGTCCATGACGATCTGCACGGAAGTGACCATTTCCCTGTCCTTCTACAACCCGTAATAACTGAACACGTCTCTGTCTCTCAACATCTAAATTATAAGAAAGCAAACTGGGATCTATTTGCAGCCACTATTTCTAAGGAATTCCTGGACACTGATTTTCTTCAGAGTCCGGACCCAGCAGAATCACTGACTAACACTGTGATCAAGTGTGCTAAAGCTTGTATTCCAGTGTCTTCCGATAAACTTCAAATGCCCAAAACACCCTGGTTTGATTCAGACTGCCAACAAATTTCCAAATTTTCGGAAACGGGCTCAGCGTCAGGTGTACCATCGACCTTCGGGTCCCAACGCTCGAGCCCATCAAAAACTCCATGCCAAATCGAGACACACTTTTAAAATCAGTAAACGTCGGTCCTGGAGAAGTTTCTGCTCCAGGCTGACATCGAAAACTTCCAAGAAAAAAGTGTGGAACATCATTAGGAAAATCAAAGGGAAGAACACCTGTCCCACTGTGAACCATCTCAAGTTTTCGGACTCTTTAATAACAGACAAAAAAGCAGTTGCTAATCTGCTTGCTTCAACCATTGAAAAGAATTCCTCCTCTTCTAACAAATCAGCCACTTTTGTCAAAAACAAAGCCCTTAAAGAAAAATCACCCTGCAACTTTTCGTCCGATAACATGGAAGACTACAATCTTCCTTTCACGTTAAACGAGCTGAAATCTGCCTTACTTTCTTGCAGCGATTCCTCTCCAGGTACAGATGAAATTCATTATCAACTATTGAAACATCTTCCGCAAGAAGGTCTGAACATCCTGCTACAGGTATACAACCATGTGTGGACTACAGGTTTCTTTCCACCCTCTTGGCGGAAAGCCCTCATTATTCCAATCCCCAAACCTGGAAAAGATCTTTCTAATCCATCAAACTACCGTCCCATAGCTTTGACCAGCTGTGTCTGCAAATTGATGGAGAAAATGGTCAATGCTAGGCTCATGTGGAAACTCGAAACCGATGGCCTTTTGGCGAAAGAACAGTGTGGTTTCCGCAAACATCGAACTACCGTTGACCATTTGATTCGTCTGGAATCTACACTTCGGAACGCTTTTTTAAACAGACAGCATGCAGTGGCAATTTTCTTTGACTTGGAGAAGGCCTACGATACCACCTGGAAGTCGGGGATACTTCATGATCTCCATGATCTGGGTTTTCGAGGTCATCTTCCGCTTTTCGTTCAAAATTTTTTGGCAGAACGACAGTTTCAGGTCCGGTTGGCACCACTCTCTCTGATGTCCACGAGCAGGAGTTGGGTGTTCCACAGGGAGCATACTGTCTCCTGCCCTCTTTAGTATTAAAATCAACAACATTGTTCAATCAGTTCAGCAGGGTTCAGACTGCTCATTGTTTTTGGATGATTTTGCTGTCTACGCAACTGAAGCCTGTACCCGAGTGTCCAGCGCAGGCTCCAGCTTTGCGTAGATAAAATCCATCGGTGGGCGGATGAAAACGGTTTCACCTTTTCTCCAACAAAGCCGCAGTATATTCACTTCCATAATTGCCGTCAGTTTTTTCCAGATCCTGAACTTCAAGTCGGGAAATCTCCCATTCCAGCTGTTAAAGAGGCCAAATTTCTGGGAGTCATTTTTGACCAAAAACTTAACTTTCTCAGCCATATTAAAAACCTCAAAACTGCTTGCCAGAAAGCACTGAATATTCTGCGGGTCGTAGCACACACCGACTGGGGCGCTGATAAGAAAACTTTGTTGCACCTCTACAGAGCCCTGGTCTGTTCCAAACTGGACTACGGTTGTGCTGTGTACGGCTCCGCAAGATCATCTTACCTCAAACTCTTGGACCCTATCCACCATCAAGGGCTTCGTCTCTGTCTTGGAGCGTTCCGCACCACCCCTGTGTACAGCCTGTACGCAGAGGCGGGTGAACCTTCACTGTCCAACCGCAGGCTGAAACTGTCTTTGAATTATTATATCCGACTGTTCTCAGAACCGCAGAATCCTGCCTATGACTGTGACTTTGACCCTCCGTTCCAAAGTAAGTTTGAAAACAACCCGAAATGTATTCCGCCGTTTGGTCTTCGTATGCGGCCTCACGTGCGGAATGCAGGTCTAGACCTAGGAGTTTTTGTCCGATTTTTCCAAGTTTCCGGATCAACCTCCGTGGACCTTTTTCACACCAGAGATTTGTTTCGACCTCGCAGCTTTTCGCAAAGAGTCTACCAGCTCTCTGGCATACAAGGCGTTGTATGCTGAGCTCTGTTCCAAATTCCCATCCTGTCAAAAAGTTTTCACTGACGGTTCCAAGTCTGAAGATGGAGTGGCCTGTGCAGCCTACTGCCCTTGGGCTCCTTCTCAGATACTGTTGGAACATATACATTCCGAGCTTCTGTCTATTCTGCTGAACTTACTGCTCTGGTACTGGCTTTGAAGATAATCTCCCATTCTTCGAAGAGGGACTTTCTGGTTCTGTCGGATTCGCTGTCAGCTTTGGAGGCCATAGCTGGCCGCAACCTTCAGCATCCAGAACTTTTACTTTTTTTTGAACTTTTTAGCAAGTTGAAGGCGGACGGTTACAACATTACTCTTGCTTGGGTTCCTGGTCATGTTGGCATCGGCGGGAACGAAATGGTTGATCGTTTAGCCAAGAACGCCACAAGAGAGAAACTGTCCAACGTTTATATCCCCTGCTCAGATGTGAAACCCAAAATTAACGATTATGTGAGAGACCTCTGGCAGGAGGATTGGAACACACAGACGAGTAACAAACTCTTTCAGATCCGTCCAAACCTTAAGGACTTCCTCCCATCTACGTCGGGAGGTCGTAAAGAGGAAACGGTTCTGTGCCGGCTGCACACCGGCCATTCGTATTTTACCCATTCTTACCTTTTAAAGAGTGAAGAAGCTCCGTGGTGTATTCCATGTCATGCGCCACTCACAATGAAACATGTTCTTTTAGAGTGTTGGGATTTGCACGATGTGAGACACAAACATTTTACAGCGGAGTCCATGAAGATCCTGTTCAGGGATGTCCCGCCTGATGTGATCCATGAGTTTTTGAGAGAGATTAACATTTTTCATCTGATTTAAGATTTTACGGAAGAAAGATTTTTAATGCAATTTCTGGTGCGTTTCTAGACGATGTCATTTAATGAGATGTGTGAAAGTTGGTTTTTTTTTTTTTTTTTTTAAAATGACTGGTGAGTTGATTTTAACGTGGTGACAGCCCTGATGTGGCCCTTTGCGGTCGGCTGGGCTATAAGCAACATTATCTTATCTTATCTCCTACCTTGGCATGATGAAGCAGTACAACTTATATCTTTCTCAGACTTACAGGAAAGGTTTCAGCTTCTACTTGATTATGGATATGTGCACAAGCTTCAGCTGTATTTCCATGTATCTGAACACATGTGGTGCCAAAAAATCTTGGTAGTGGACTGTTGTATCTTTCCACAAATGTGCATGGCATTTTGTAATGCATATAAGCAGTCTTTTTTTCTCACCCTTCTGTGTTCATTCACAGGAAGGAAAACAATACAGAAAGGCAGAATTTTTTTCAACGGAAGTTGTACCAACAACAGTGAATGCAGCTTCTGGATAGGTGATTCAGCAGGGTTGTTTGTTCTCTCTCTGCTGTCTGTCCTTTTGACATCTGTTGATGTTTGATCCTTTCAGCTTATTTAGATTTCAGACCTTGTCAGTCTCATTTTTGTTTGTTTTCATAGTGAAAGATCACACTCAGAAATTTTATTGCTTTGATTTCTTAACAGTAGTTTTCTACTCTGCTTCAGACTGTGGTTAGTCAGTTTTAAAAAATCATGGCCTTCTTACAATTGCAAATGCCCATCTCTTTATGGTGATAATTCACTGCTGAAAGTCCAAAGCTTATGAAAAGAACCGATATTTTCTTTTTAATCCTGGAGTCAAGAAAGTGTTCATATTGTGACACCAAATAACATGGAAAATGGCCAGGTAAGCAAGACGATTATAGAAAGAAGCAAGTTAAACTGATTCCTCTTAACTTAGGACAAGAAACCACTCAAGTCATTAAATGATAGATAGCTGCATGCTTTCCTTTCTGCTTGCTTCTAAACATCCCTGTTTTAATGAGACCCTTTGCTTTGAACTAGCAAAATTGCCAGAGTTCTGGGACAGACAGTTTAGCATGCAGGCTGAAGTGTTAGGACTGAAAATTTAGCATGACAGGTAAATTATTAGGTATGGCAATATAGCACTCCCTTCAGCCCCAACCTCCGACAGAAAGTGTGTGGCAGACTGATGATAATACATGACAGTGAAATATAGATATAGCACACAATCTGCTTACTTTTTAAGTTGCTAATTGTCTGTATGTTGAATGTAATTTTCATGCAGAATAAAATGAACGGACTGATACTTCTATTTGGCATGAACTTTTTTTCAGTGTGCGTACCATGTCATGTCACCACTTGTGAATTAAGTTCTGTAGGCTTTGTTTTTAACTTTAGAAATTAAGTTATTCACTGTTGTGTCATGCATAAATGAACTTGCAGTAGTACATGTTTATTATGTGTGGATATCCGTGTATCGTCTCATGTTCAACTCATTAGCCTAATTCTCTAAATGAGTAACTGGTCACGTGGCCTGACAGTAATGCTGGTGAAACTAGTGTACATTTATTAGTTTATTTTTAAGCTGCTCTCACAGTCTTGATCTGTGGAAAATTCCCTGTTAATTATACATTGATGCGAATTCATCATAGAGACTGGGACTGAAACTGAGGTCTCTGTAAGTCAGAACCACAGGAAGGGCATGTGATGTATGGCCACAGAAGTTTAGATTTTTTTACTCTCATTCAGTATTGATGATGTGTGGGACTGATGATGGTGATGCGTGGATTTTTTCTCTTCTTTCTTGTGCAAAGCTTATGTTTCAAAAGGTGAGTCTGTCTGTCACTCAAGTGCTCACTCCTGCGCTTCCATTTTGTTATCATCAGGTGTGACTAACTAGATAAGCGAGCGCAATAGTGAGTCTTCATCCAATGTTGGGGGGGGGTTTGAACATCCTCAGCTTGTCAGACACGACAGTTGCAGTCACACAGTGAAAGTAACTGTCCAGTCAGAGCAAAGGTGAATTCAACTTCATGTGTTCTGCAGGGTTTTTCTGTAGGTTTTGTTGCTCTGCTTCAATCACAACTGCAGCCAATATATTCAATGTATACTTGCTTTCACATTCTGTGGCGAATATAATTCTGCTTGTAATTTAGTGCTCTTCACTGAAATAACCAAGTTAGAATGCCTAACATGCATTAGATAAACAACATAGAGTAAATTGCCATAGTGAAGAATGAACTCCTCACTAACTTTAAGGAGTCATGTGACTAGTCAGTTTTGCATCCTGTCTACCTACAAACTTGCTTAGTGTGACCACAAAATGGCAAGGCAAGCACAAGGGCAAGGAGAAGAACAAAGTCTTATTCTTGCTGTCAAGGGCTGTGTTATCCAGACCGTCACAAGGAGAAGAACAAAGTCTTATTCTTGCTGTCACGGGCTGTGTCATCTAGACCATCACAAGGAGAAGAACAAAGTCTTATTCATGCTGTCAAGGGCTGTGTTATCCAACCATCACAAGGAGAAGAACAAAGTCTTATTCTTGCTGTCAAGGGCTGTGTTATCCAGACCATCACAAGGAGAAGAACAAAGTCTTATTCTTGCTGTCAAGGGCTGTGTTATCCAGACCATCACAAGGAGAAAAACAAAGTCTTATTCTTGCTGTCTTCTTCTTCTTCTTCTTCCTAAAATACTGGTTCACTCAAAACGAGTAGGTCACCAGCGCGCATGTTAAAAAGTAAAATAAAATAACATAAAATAGTGCGACTCAGACTGTTGGCCCCTGGAGCAAATTTGGCAACAAGGGGTCGCACTCGATATTCAAGAAGTTAAAAGCAATGGCCAAATTCGGGCCCCAGTTAACAGTAAAATTTTTGGGGGAAGTAAAAAATAGAAAACATCAATATGCAGATCTCAAAACTGTTGTATCAATTTGTTTTTTAAAAGAGATTGCATTGTGGCAATCTTGATGGCACCGGCAGTGAGTTCCACAGCCGTACAGAACTGGGGTAAAAGAATGTAAGTGGCTGTCAATATTTGATGCAGGTATGGTATAACACTGACCGCCACTCCTGGTGCTACTTTTATTCAATACTAGTTGTTCCATTGGAATATCAATTACTTTAGCTCTGCCTTTGAAAAAGGTGTTAAGTTAATAAAAGCTCTTCTCTCTTCTAAGGGTTTCCATTCTAATTTCCTCATGTTCTTCTAGTATTCCCCTTTTCTCTGATGTGGTTCCCTGTTACAACCGTGCTGCTCTCTTCTGAATCTTTTCAAGGTTATCAATGTCCTTTAGATGGTAAGGATCCCAAACTGATCAACCATATTCCAGTACTGGTCTAACCAGTGTTTTGTAGCAGTCGTCTTTAACCTTTTGGGGCAGTCATTGATATTCCTGTGTAAGAAAGCTAAGATGTTATTTGTCAAGGGCTGTGTTATCCAGACCGTCACAAGGAGAAGAACAAAGTCTTATTCATGCTGTCAAGGGCTGTGTTATCCAGACCATCAGAAGGAGAAGAACAAAGTCTTATTCTTGCTGTCAGGCTGTGTTATCCAGACCATCAAGCTTCCTTTCATTATTGTGTAACATTGCACTTTTCAACACAGGGTTGCTCATCCTTTATAATGAAAAGCTTTGCGCACCTCCACATCTGATCAAGAGGGAAATGGATTAGGCAGACCTACACTCTGATTAGGATGAATTGTGTGATTGTGTTTGCAACTTTGTGGAATACTTGATTTGAGCAAGGTTATCAGCAGGTCTGAATACTGTTTGCTTTGACAAGCCAGAGTTAATGTACTTACTAAGTTGCTGAAGTATGAGTCCATAGTTCTTACTGAAAAGGGGAAAAAAGTGAAACTTTCAGGGAAAAAAAGTGAAAGCTTTCGTTACTGATATCTCTCACGCTGGAATGAACCCAAACCCGGCCTAAAGCCATTTGATTTGTGAGACTTTGCTGTAATAGCATAAGCCTTTGATGTTTGTGCTATTAATTAGGGACATTATACCTTAATCATCACACCCTTTTCAGGCTTTTACTGAAAATTTTGTGAAACCTTTCAATATCAGCCAGGCCTAAGAAATACAAAAACTTGTATTGTTGGTTAGGAATTGCTCAAGAATATTGTATATAATGATTGCTAAATCATAGACTGGTACAAGAAAGAGTATATAGTGCAGCGAATTGAAACAGTTACAGTGGTTTGAAATATCAATAGTATAATTTATTCTGATTTCTCTTGACTATTTGATAAAGGATTGTGAAGAACATTGTGGTTTTGTTTTCATTTATTTCCCTCCGGGGGGGGTTGCGACCTTGTCGTGGTCGGAGGGTTTTGCCGTGGTACAGTGATCCCTTAGGCTTTGCTGGCGGGGCCATCAATACTTGGAGATAGGCTGTTTTTTTTCCCATCTGCTTCTAGGCCTGAGAGGTGCAGATGCTGTTTGGCCTAAGGCGTAACGTGGTAAGGAGTTGATGCCCCTGAAGGCTCCCATGTCAATAGGCTAAGGGTGAGCTCCTGACTAACCGTAACCCCCCTTTCTCCTTTTCCCTTGTTTCCTGCCTCCTTATTTGGTCCCTTTACTATCTCTCGTCTCCCGCTTCAGTCTTCTTTTCCACACTCTCTTTTCACTCTGTGTCTCCTTAAGAAATCCGCCGCGTTTGCCGTGCGGTGCGACCTGTGTCGAGGGAATGAATTCTGGTGAATGAGAGAGCACGCTCTCAACACATCACTTTGGCTCGGACCTCTCCTAGACAGGGAGTACACTTTGGCCCGGGTGTACTAATCCGGCTCCCCTTCCTTGGGTTGGTCAAGACAGGGCAAGTTCCCCAGCTGGCCAAGTAAAACCCCTGCAGTGCTCAGCTCTCTGGTTCCCGGGAAGTTGAGCATGATCAGGGGGATAAGGTTGGTTGCTTCTGCTTGTCGTATGTCTCTCCCGAAGCTGGAAGGGTCAAGACATTGGTTTACTGGCCCCGGCCCCTTAGTTGGACATCTCCAAGGTGGGTTGGTAAGGGAGAATGAAATCACAATAAACTCAATATGACTTATTAAAAAACTACCCCCCCAAAAGGAAGAGGAAGGCAAGTATCCCTATTTCAGGGGAATTAGAACAGTCAGTGCTTCGACAGTGAGGTAAGACAGAGGACAGGTTTTCAGGCTTCCTGGCTCGTGGTGGAAGGGACAGAGCAGGAAAGACCCCTTTCAGCTCTGAGGCCCTTTGCTGCTCAAAATGCATTCATGGTATAGCAGTGTGAACCTAGGTCCATAAAACGGTTGAGGAATGTTCAGTTTTCCTTTCTTCAATGACATCCACAGAAGCAAACCGAACAGCTGCAGAAGCAAAACAGCTTGTGGATAGGGGGAGATCAGGGTGACGCCCTAATAATAATGAGGGGAAAACGTCCAGAAGCAATAAATTCATCCAAAGGTGAAGATTAGATGCAGAGATTCTGCGGGTGTTTCAGAGGCGGAAATAAAAACGGAGCTTGCGTCCCAGGGTGTGACAGGAGGTGCGCAGGGTGACAAAAGAAGGGTTCCGAGAGAGTGGCCACCGAACACCCTCTTTCTGACCTTCTGCAACCCGTGCTGCCTCCGGTCATCAAGGTGGTTACCTAATGTTTCATGTTTCAGTCTATATGTGCCGTCCCCCATTAAGGTGCTTCAGGTGCCAGAAAGTTTGGCCATGTCAGGGACGCTGTTCAGGGCAAGAGTTATGTGGTGTCTGCTGCAAGCAACCCATGATGGGCCGTGTCAAGATCCGGCACATTGTGCCTAACTCGGTGGCGACCATCCCTCTCTTCAAGAAACTGTCCTCTTTGGATATCAGGAATCCGCACTCAAAGAACTAAAGACTGAAAAGAAAATTTCTTTTTGAAAGCCCGCAAGCAGGTTGTGGAAGTCAGTCGCCGACAGCATCTTCGAATGCTTCGGCGTAAAGAAAGTTCCTACAGTTTACAACTCGGTCATCTGCTGTCAGACAGATACTTTACGATTTCGAAAACATTGCAAGTCAGATCTGTCAGTTCTGGTGGTAGCAAGTCCACCACCTTACCAACCAAGTGATGCCCCTGTGGAGGCCAAAAAAATCCGCCACCACACCCCAGACTGCCCAGCATCTACAACATCTGCTGCTGGGCAGATTAAAAAACCAGCAACCCCTACCCTCGAACTCCCTGTCCAGTGCCCGTGCGGGCAAGGGCGTTCCACCCAGTGTGGAGATGGTGAATAAGGAAAAACCCTCCACCCTCTTCCCAAATCCAGACCTCCACCATCTTCCAAACTCCAGGCCTTTTTGTCACCTGCCGGGCAAGTCTGCCACCTGACCCCAAAGACCAACACAGTCCCCCAGTTTAAAAAAATAATAAATTCCTCTCCATTGGACGCCGACGTTAGGAGGATAATGACCTGACTCACTCCTTTTCGCATCAGCACCATGGATAGTACCATACTCCTTTGGAATATCCGTGGATTAAATTCCAACTATTGAGGAGCTGGCAGCTTCTGTGTCATCTATACAACCTTCTATCCGTCGTGGCTCTTCAAGAAACTCAAATTCAAAGCCAGAAGACCATTACCCTCATTCTGGTTTAATATTCATTCAAAACCTGCACACTAAACCATCCCGTTGGGATTGTCCGGGCGGTGTTGCCCTCTCATACAAAAAACTTTTGTTGTATAGTCCTGTCACTTTGTCTACCTCCCATCAAGCTGTTGCTGCGAGAGTCACTCTCCACAAGACTGTGACAATCTGTTCCCCCTTTATCTCCTCCTTCTGTCCCGGTTTGTCGTCAGGAGGACCCATGTCATCTGATAGGAGAACTTCCCCTCGACCTTTTTTGCTGTTGGGTTGACATTAACGGTCCAATCCTCTTTGGGGTAGTGTCTGTACGACACCCGAGGACTCTGATGAAGAAGTCCTTTCAGACTTGGATTTGTGTTGTCTGAACGACTGGATCTGCAGACTTACCTCCACTCTTCCCACGGGTCACTTTCGTGTTTAGATTGTCGGTTGTGACCCCTCGCTGGTCCTGGACAATGAGCTGGTCCTGTCCATGACGATCCTGCACGGAAAGTGACCATTTCCCTGTCCTTCTACAACCTGTAATAACTGAACACGTCTCTTTCCACATCTAAATTACAAGAAAGCAAACTGGATCAATCGCAACCACTATTCTAAAGAATTTCCAGGACACTGACTTTTCTTCAGAGTCCGACCCAGCTGAATCACTGACTAACACTGTGATCAAGTGGCTAAAGCTTGTCTCCAGTGTCTTCTTATTCCATAAACTACAAATGCCGAAAAACACCCTGTTTGATTCATACTGCCAACAAATTTCCAAAGTTCGAAAACGGGCTCAGCGTTCAGTATAACCAACACCTTCGGGTCCCAACGCTCGAGCCATCAACAACTCCGTAGCTAAATCTAGACACACATTATAATCAGTAAACGTCGTCCTGGAGAAGCTTTCTGCTCCAGGCTGACATCAAAAAACTTCTAAAAAAAGTGTGAACATCATTAAAGAAAATCAAAGGGAAGAACACCTGTCCCACTGTGCAACCATCTCAAGTTTTCAGATTCATTAATAACAGAGGAAGAAAGTACGTTGCAAACTGCTTCTTCAACCATTGAAAAGAATTCCTCCCTTCTAATAAATCAGTCACTTTTGTCAACACAAAGCCCTAAAAGAAAAATCTCCTGCAACTTTAATCCGACAACATGAAGACTACAATCTTCCTTTACATTAAAGAGCTGAAATCTGCCTTACTCTCTTGCAGCGTTCCTCTCCAGTATAGAATGACATACATTATCAACTATTGAAACATCTTACGCAAGAAGGCTGAACATCCTGTACAGGTATACAACACGTGTGGACTACCAGGTTGCTTTCCACCCCCTTGCGGACAGCCCTCAATATCCCATCCCCAAACCTGGAAAAGATCTTTCTAATCCATCTAACAACTGTCCAATAGCGTGACCAGCTTGTGTCCTGTAACTGATATGGGAGAAAATGTCATGCCTAGGCTCATGTGAAAACTCGAAACCGATGGGGCCTTTTGGCTGAAGAACAGTGGTGGTTTCCGCAAACATCGTAGTACAGTTGACCATTTGATTCGTCTGGAATCTACACTTAGAACGCTTTTTTTTAAACAGACAGCATGCAGTGGCAATTTTCTTTGACTTTGAGACGGCCTACGATACCACATGGAAGTCGGGGGATTTCTTCATGATCTCCACGATCTGGGTTTTCCGAGGTCATCTTCCTCTTTTAATCAATAAGATTTTTGCAGAACGACAGTTTCAGGTCCGGGTGGCACCACTCTCTCTGATTGACCACGAGCAGGAGTTGGTGTTCCCAAGGGGAGCATACTTTCTCCAGCCCTCTTTAGTATTAAAATCAACAACATTGTGAAATCATTCAGCATGGTTCAGACTGCTCATTGTTTTTGGATGATTTTTGGCTGTCTAACGCACTGAAGCATGTATACCCCGAGTGTCCAGCGCAGGCTCCAGCTTAGCGAATAAAATCCATCGATGGCGGATGAAAACGTTTTTCACACCTTTCTGCTAACAAAAACCCATGTATATCACTTCCAAACTTCCGTCATTTTCCAGATCCGAACTTCAAGTAGGGAATCTCTCCATCCGCTCTTAAAGAGGCCAAATTTTCTGGGAGTCATTTTTGACCAAAAACATAACTTTCTCAGCCATATTAAAAACTCAAAACAGCTTGCCAAAAGCACTGAATATTCTGCGGGTCAGTTAGCACACACCGACTGGGGCGCTGATAAGAGAACTTTGTTGCACCTCTACAGAGCCCTGGTCCGTTCTAATCTGGACTACGGTTGTGCTGTGTACGGCTCCGCAAGATCATCTTACCTCAAACTCTTGGACCCTATCCACCATCAAGGGCTTCGTCTCTGTCTTGGAGCGTTCCGCACCCCCCCTGTGTACAGCCTGTACGCAGAGGCGGGTGAACCTTCACTGTCCAATCGCAGGCTGAAACTGTCTTTGAATTATTATATCCGACTGTTCTCAGAACCACAGAATCCTGCCTATGACTGTGTTTTTGACCCTCCGTTCCAAAGTAAGTTTGAAAATAACCCGAAATGTATTCCGCCGTTTGGGCTTCGTATGCAGCCTCACGTGCGGAATGCAGGTATAGACTGGGAGTAGTTTCCGACTTTTCCAAGTTTCCGGATCAACCTCCATGGACCTTTTTCACACCAGTGATTCGTTTCGATCTCGCAGCTTTCCGTAAGGAGTCTACCAGCTCTCTGGCGTACAAGGCTTTGTATGCGAGCTCTGTTCCAAATTCCCATCCTATCAAAAAGTTTTCACTGACGGTTCCAGTCTGAGGATGGAGTGGCCTGTGCAGCCTACTGCCCTGGGGCTCCTTCTCAGATATTGTTGGAACATATACATTCAGATGCTTCTGTCTATTCTGCTGAACTTACTGCTCTAGTACTGGCTTTGAAGATAATCTCCCATTCTTCGAGGAGGGACTTTCTGGTTCTGTCGGATTCGCTGTCAGCTTTGGAGGCCATAGCTGGCCGCAACCTTCAGCATCCAGAACTTTTATTTTTTTTTTAACTTTTTAGCAAGTTGAAGGCGGACGGTTACAACATTACTCTTGCTTGGGTTCCTGGCCATGTTGGCATCGGCGGGAACGAAATGGTTGATCGTTTAGCCAAGAACGCCAAGAGAGAAAACTGTCCAACACTTATATCCCCTGCTCAGATGTGAAACCCAAAATTAACGATTATGTGAGAGACCTCTGGCAGGAGGATTGGAACACACAGACGAATAACAAACTCTTTCAGATCCGTCCAAACCTTAAAGACTTCCTCCCATCTACGTCGGGTGGTCGTAAAGAGGAAACGGTTCTGTGCCGGCTGCACACCGGCCATTCGTATTTTACCCATTCTTACCTTTTAAAGAGTGAGGAAGCTCCGTGGTGCATTCCATGTCATGCGCCACTCACGATGAAACATGTTCTTTTGGAGTGTTGGGACTTGCACGATGTGAGACACAAACATTTTACAGCGGAGTCATGAAGATCTGTTCAGGGATGTCCCGCCTGACGTGATCCTTGGGTTTTTGAGAGAAATTAAAATTTTTCATCTGATTTGAGATTTTACGGAGGAAGGATTTTTAACAGAGTTTCTGGTTCGTTTGTAGACGATGTCATTTAACGAGATGTGTGAAAGGTTTTTTTTTTTTTTTTTTTTTTTTTTTTTTTTTTTTTTTTTTTTAAATGACTGGTGAGTTGATTTTAACGTGGTGACAGCCCTGATGTGGCCCTCTGCGGTCGGCTGGGCTATAAGCAACATTATCTTATCTTATCTTTCATTATTCTTTTTTTTTTTTTTATTGCATGTAACATGAAGTCTGTTGTCTTTTCAGAAAGCGTTTGCTGTGATTGCCGCAAAACTGCATCGAAATGACAGAATGCAGAACAATGCCCATCCTCATTTCACTGCTGTTATCCATGCTGATTCTGTCATTTCCATCCAGGCAACGGCTGGAGACAGTTTACCCAAACTCATCCTCATAAGCTTTGATGGCTTTGGCTGGAACCTGTGGAACAAACTCCCGCTCTCAGAGCTCCCCGGCTTTCAAGAGTTCATGAAAAAGGGAGTACATGTCAGATGGGTGGAGAATGTATTCCCATCTGTGACTCGCCCAAACCACATGAGTATTGTGAGTGGACTGTACAGTGAGAGCCATGGCATTGTAGGAAACGCATTTTATGACCCCAGTTTAAATGAATCCATGCCTCTCCAGGACAACTGACAGTGGATGATTCCAAATGGACAGATGTTGGAGCAGAACCTGTGTGGGTCACCAACTCCAAAGCTGGCAACGGAAGGCGCTCTGGCACAATTAATTGGCCATGTTCAGATGCCAGGATCAAAGGTAGACTGCCTGATGAATTCCGCATGGGAGAATGGAACATTACAGAAGAGGAGTTCAGCGCCAATGATAGAATTGACCTGGCTCTAGACTGGTTGACCGGCAAATCCGCTCAGCCAGTGAACTTTGTTGCTGTGTATACACTTGAACCAGATGAAATTTCCCATGAATGGGGACCAGACTCGCAGCAGGTGTTGGATGCTATCCATTCCCGTGACAAGATAGTCACACACTTATTGTCTGAAATCAAGAGGAGGAACCTTGAGGATGAACTGAATGTAATCATCACAGCTGATCATGGACATATGCCATTGTACAACGAGTCAACTATCAACATTGATCTACTGATTGATCCCTCATGGTACACAGCTGTTCCATCATTTGGAAACGATGCATGAGTAATCTGTGGCCAAAGGATGGTAAGCTCTTTTATTTGTTTACTTTCTGAACCGGTTAGTTCACTGATGTTGAACTTGTGATGACGTGAGAGAAGATAAGATTGTTTTTCTTCTTTGCATTAACTGAATCTTTTAAGAGGCTATGGCGCACACTGCATGCAGTGCTTAATTCTGATGCTGTGAACGACTGACACAATTAACTAAGGACTCTTGAGAAAGGGCAGACCTCTGCCAACATCAAACAGTTCATTTGCTCACTGGATAGAAGTCGTATCCTGGATCAGCACCGTATCTTACAAATTGATACAATGCATCTAGAGAGCTTGCTTCTTTTCAGTGAGATCCATGCACAATTTTATGAGAAGTTTAGGAAAATGGGAAAAAAGAGATATATCCAGCATTTTATAAAGAAAGAAAAAGTCATGGATCTGCCTTTGGTCTGGATCGGTACCAAATTCAACAGGTTTGTCCTTGGGTTACGTTCCATCTTTGCACCACATGATACTAAATGTACTTACTGTGGGTTTTTTTTCCTTATTTTTTTTATTTTTTATTTTTATTTTTTTAAGAGAAAACTTGGGATTTAGTGAATGAAGATTCTAATCATTTCATCTGTCAGTCAGAGCATATTATTTTTGGTACATGTAATCAAACAAACAAACTGACAATACAAAATTGGAATAAATTTGTTTTGTTTACTTTAGCTTTCAAAGACATGTATTCTGTCTGTATGAAAGAGGAAACAGATTTTAAGCGCAGTCAGAGACTAGGTTGTTTAAACGCTGGTTTTTCTCTCAGTCTCAGGTGTATACTTGCATACCTTTTTAAAAAGTGTATATTTTATTCCAGATAGTATACAGAAATGCACGAAAATAAGCAGAAGAATGAAACAATAAACTTAATCATAGTGCAAACTCTGTACAAAACAAGCATCGAAGTAGAAACATCATTTAGAGAGAGAAAGAGAGGCAAATACACAAACAGACAGACACACAGACAAAGTAGATAGAAAACCCATAAAGTGAACCAAATGTTTGCAACTTGGCTGTGGGTAGCCAACAATGCCTGAAAGTCAATGTGTGTTCTGTACAATTTCCATTGGGCCTGTGAAGAGACATATGAGTTACTGGCTACTATTGTTGAAGACAGACCAACTTACTCCTTTATCTGACTCCAGGTTTATGTAATTTTGACTCATTAACAGCCTATAAGCAATCAAGCATTACCGTCATATTAAATGCATTGTTTGGGGTATGATTACTTTTTACAAGAATGAATATATAGCTGTACACAACAAATCAGAATGCTCAAACATATTTCTGTGCACACATGGGCATGCACATGTCTGTGCCACATACATGTAGACACATGCATGCAAAAGTATGCATGTTGTTGCTCTCAAACTAACGTATGCACACATGAACAAGCGCACACACACATGCTTGTATTGTACACACACACACACACACACACACACACACACACACACACACACACACACACACATGCACACACACACACACACACACACACACACACACACACACACACACACACACACACACACACACACATTCAGATTTCTGTTTTATGATGTGTGTGTGTGTGTGTGTGTGTGTGTGTGTGTGTGTGTGTGTGTGTGTGTGTGTGATGTATGATGAGTGTTTCACAAAGTATACCTTTCTCACATGAAATACAAACTATATCACAACATCGTTGTGATTTGGTGACTGTAGTAAAATGTTGTTCACTAATGGTCAAAACTGCATGTTGACATTTGTCTGCATGGCCTTTTCAAAAGTGATTTTTTTTGGCGGGGGGGGGGGGGGGGGGGGACAAAAGTTACATTTTTTTAAAAAGCTTTTTTTTGTAATTAGATGTGACGAATTATTAGGAATGGATGACACATTGAGCATGGTATGACTTTGACTCTTTGAAAATATGTGTGTGTGTGTGTGTGTGTGTGTGTGTGGTGTGCGTGTGTGTGTGTGTGTGTGTCTGTGTGTGTGTGTGAGGCACTCCTGCATGGTCTTATATGACTAGCTGAGCTGTAACTAAGCAAGGAAAGTTGCAAGTTGATCTTTTTTTTAGAGTCATCCTCTTTTCTAGGAAAAATTCTCTTACATTGATTCACAAGTGTAAACAAAGTATACCAAAATCACTCTTGTTTTTGGCTGTCCATGTATTTGTGTGGGCATGCATGTGTGTGCGTATTCATGGTAGGTTTTGCCTCACCCATTTTCTCAGTTCATGTAATGAGGATTAGTGCATCAAACTTTGCATGGCAGGAAATATTGCCAAGACCTTTGCATGTATCTCCTGTGTTAAGATGTCCCCGCATTGTAGGGCCAGTGAATTCATAGTCATCATTGCCGGCAGTGTTTTCAATGGTATTAAATTGACACTGTCTCTGAAATATTGACCACTTACAGCACTTGCAATCATACTCTGATAAAAGACAAGTTAAATGGTATTATATAACAATTCTCAGTCTCACACTACATTCTGTTAAGATCAGACCATTTAATGCCATTTCTACCTCACAGAGGTGGAGATATGAATGTAACTAAGACAGACCACCTAGGATGAAAGATATTCTGCCAAACATAATTGAGTATCACTCAACAGAATTTATCTTGATTGTGAGTTAACATGAATATTAAGGTAACATGTAAGTTTTCTTTTTTTAAAAGGCGAAAGAAAACCAAACTGTCTGACAGCCAGACGATCTAAGTGATGAACTCTTGATCCAGCTGAAGTAAACAGCATAAGACCAGGGGAGACAGCAGTGACAATCAAAATCAGGATACTACAGACAGCTGCTCAGACATGGGCCAAAAGGATGGAGAGGAAGCATAGCAAGGAGGGTAATGGCCATTGGAAAAATGAAGTTAGGGGAAAGGGAGGGAGGTGTGGGAAGGGGTGAAGGGTGGGCTGATAGCGCAACAGGGTAGTGAACAGGGTAGTGAACGAATGAAGTACAGGTCACTGCATTCTCAGAAATGAGACCTTATGATGCCATCTGCTACTGCTAGTGATGACTGCCAGGTGGTTCTCTGCCCTAGTCATTATTGTTGGAATTGCAACCGGCATGTTCCACATGCTCCACCTCCTCCCCATCCCCTCTGCACCCTGTACACCTCTTATGTATTGCAGTGCATCCATTACAAGGTGATGCTCTTGTGTATGGAAATCAGATGGCAGCAGATGTACATTCATGCTTATTAATGTTCCATAATATTTTTGCGTGCTTAGCATCATATTACTCGTAGCATATAAATAGCTGATTAGATCACTTTGTTGGTTTGTTGTTCTCTCTCTCTCTCTGTCTGTCTCCCTTTCTGTCTCTCTCTTTATCTCTCTCTCTCTCTCTCCCTCCCTCTCTCTCTCCCTCCCTCCCTCCCTCCCTCTCTCTCTCTCTCTCTTCTCTCTCTCTCTCTCTCTCTCTCTCTCCCTCTCTGTCTCTCTCTCTCTCACTCTCTTTTTCTCTATCACTCCCTCCCTCTCTCTCTCTCTCTCTCTCCCCCCTCTCCACCATCCCTCCCTCTCTATCATTGTTCTCTCTCTCTCTCTCTCTCCCTTTCTCTCTCCCTCTCTGTCTCTCTCTCACTCTCTTTTTCTCTATCACTCCCTCCTCTCTCTCTCTCCCCCTCCTCCCACCGTCCCTCCCTCTCTATCATTGTTCTCTCTCTCTCTCTCTCTCTCTCTCTCTCTCTCTCTCTCTCTCTCTCTCTCTCTCTCTCTCACTCTCTTTCTGTCTATCACTCCCTCCCTCTCTCTCATATCAGAAGCACAAAAACATGAATGGAGCACTGTTTGCAGGATACTATCAGAAAATTGTGGACGGCCTGAAAGGGAAGCACCGTAACCTCCATGTGGCCACAAGCAGTGACGCTGACAGGGAGGAGCTGGTGAAGATGCACTATTCCTTGAGCCCACGCATTGCCCCATTGTCATTTACGCCGAACCAGGATGGGTCATTCTCAACAACGAATCTGAGCTTCATTTGAGTAAGCTATTGATGTTCAGTCTGTGTTTCATGTATGACTTTACAGAAAAGTGTTGTACAGTTGAAGCGGGTAGTATTCAAGCTGGCTGTACAAAAAGCCAGCTGTATTCAATTTCAAACCTCACCCCCCCCCCCCCCCCCCCCCCCCCCCATCTCCCAGTGTACGCACATGCTTGCATCCATTGCTCCAGGTGTATGTACTGGCTTTTTGTTTGTTATTGTTTTACACCAGGACTCGCAATGAAATTTTCTTTTCTCTGTGATGAAAGTCATGATATGACCTTGTATAGTTGCTGGCATAGGCTCTCAACATTCGTAGCTGCTCAGAATAAGTTATGGTATTTATTTCACTGAATAGTGCATAAAGTAGACCCTTGGATTTAGTTGAGAACTAGTTTTGTGGTTATCAATCAGCAGGGAATTTGGAAACATTCAACTTGTAATACCAGGCTTTGAAAGGATAAGTTGTGGAGTGTTTGATGATGTAAATGTTATTACATGTGAAACTTTAAAAAAAAAAAGTGCATGCTGTATGAAATGCACACATGTTGTTCTAAAGAGGTTGCAGTTTATTTCAGTCAATGCTTGTAAACTAATAAGTCTGTAGTGAGGTCCTGGATGGGTAATAATTGGAGCCATTGCTTGGCTACGAGCGATGGAAACTAAACTCTGAAGTGGACTGGAAACAGTGCCAAACTTTGATCACACTTTGAGCGGTGTCAACCAATGTTTAGTAATGAAATAGACAAGTCTTCAGAGTGACTTGTGGTGCAGTACACAGCCCTTCCCTTCATTGAAACATAACAAGTATTCATTTTAAAATCTCTTGTATCCTTCCCATGCTTTTTTTTCATTGTCTTAGCAATAATCATCAATGTAACAGAATGATGCAGGGATGTCCCAGCCTGGTTTGTGTACTTTTAACATTAAAGCATCACACACACACACACACACACACACACACACCACACACACACACACACACACACACACACACACACACACACACACTGTTAACAAAGGCTGTTTTAAAGAAAACTAACTTTTCTTTTATCTTGAATTGATTTTATGACTCATGATTTGATTGTCTTTCAGACTGGTTATGATTGATAACAAAATAAAAAGTGAAAAGGTGAAATCAATACAACATATGTGGCTTTTGCCACAGCCATGATTAGTGACACACAAGATTATTTTGGCATGGGAAAAATGATCGCTGTGCCACAACAGGCTGTCTCATGCTGGCTGGAAGACAATTTTCTCTCTCTCTCTCTCTCTCTCTCTCTCTCTCTCTCTCTCTCTCTCTCTCTCTCTCTCTATATATATATATATGTGTGTGTGTGTGTGTGTGTGTGTGTGTGAGTGGGAGAGAGAGAGAG
Organism: Conus ventricosus; assembly: GCA_018398815.1. NCBI lineage: Eukaryota > Metazoa > Mollusca > Gastropoda > Neogastropoda > Conidae > Conus > Conus ventricosus. The sequence continues at coordinate 56,060,866 of CM031607.1, read as the reverse complement.
AGAGAGGAGAGAGAGAGAGAAGAGAGAGAGGAGAGAGAGAGAAGAGAGAGAATGTGTGCAAGATGGGGTGTGGAGGTGGTGAGTGAGTGTTTTTTCCTGTGAGTTGTTCTCTTGGTGGGGTTATTGTCGCTTTGCCCTGTTGTGGTTACGACCAGAAGCTTGTTTTGAAGAAGCCCGAGTCGGGCGAAAATTCACGAGCAAATAAATAAATGTTGGAACAGCAGTAGCCTGGGTCTTATGACTTCCTTTTGTGTGTATATATATATATATAGATAGATAGATAGATGGATAGATATAGATATATATCTATATATCTAAATCTATATATATATATATATACATATGAGATGAAGTGTAACATTTTTCAGCTGAAGTAGCCATTCGCTTTTCATATGTCATAGTTCATAGTTAGTGAGAGATAAGAACAGGTGTAATGTTGAGAATTATGGGCTAAGGAAAACAATTTGTCTTTTTTTTTTTTTTTTTTTTTTTTTTTTAAATCATGCTACTTGGCGCATGTGCCCCAGGTAGAGGAGATCAGGTTTGACACTGTATTCCAAACTGGTTTTTGAAAGGTACCTTGAGTATTGATTTGTTCATAGTTTGTTAGTTTGTTAGAATTCTTTTTTGGCTTTTTGAGTTGTTGGAGGAACAGTAACAGTTAACCGTTTCAGTCATGGCGTAGTGCTGGGCTGTGTAAGCTGCCCAGCCTTGCATGTTGTGGTGGTTCAGCAGGCAGATCTGGGCTGCAGTGTTCAAACGGTTATGAATGTGGATCAGCACATAAGAATGGCAAACAGCTACAGAAGTGTTTTCTTTCTATAATGCATTAAAGCTTCAGTGTGTTTGTAATATCCAGTGATGCATGGTTCCTTGATAGATGGGGGCCGAAGAGATCCTTTGTCCCTTCATAGGTATGTCTCATTGCCACAGGTTTTATTGTTACATTTGTAATCAAATACAAACAGAACATGAGTATGTCAAAGTCAAATTCTTTTTTTTTTTTTTTTTCAACATGGAACATTCATGGCTTCTGTATTTGCAGTTTTATAGAGTTATTTGTTAAAATTGTCCATTTTGATTTTATCCAAATTATAACATGTAACATTACTTCATGACTCATGGTAATGGAACAAACAACAAACACTGAGAAAAACTCACCAAACCATTCAAAATACATAAATCAAAAGCAGCACATGATATTTGAAAGATATGGTTTCAAACTACTCTCCTTATACGTATGGTTTATGCATGGGATAAAGGTTAAATGTATCAGAATTGAAGTGAGATTGATGCCCACCCACAGGTCAGGTGCCTGCAGCCGTTTGTGTTCGTGTGCACCCAAGAGGGATCAGGCGCCAGGCAGAAAGAGTTGTCTTTTTTTTCCCCCAAAGTAATGAAGTTAGCAGATGTCTTAAAAAAATTGTATTTTTTTTTGTGTGTTTTAAAAATATTTTTTGGATGAGTCACAGTGGTATTTTAATGATATGACATATTCCAGTAGCACATACTAAGAATGACAGAAATTGCAAACTTACCGGCTGGTGATTCTTTACACATACGCCATAAAACACAGGAGGCCTTTTGAATTCACATGTTGTCATTTAACAGATATCATCATCATGAGTAAAATGCTTCTCTATCTATTGATTAAAAAAGAATATCCTAAAACAGTCTGGCTGCTGTAATTTCATCATGCTTAGCTAAGTTTTTGTTTGTTTGTTTTTACCCAGTTTCCAGCAATGGAGCATAGTTCTGTTTTCATGTGTTCAGAACAGATGGAAATCAAATTTTACTCTCTGACAAATCTTTGAAATGTCACTCTTTTAATTTTTTCTTCAAGCAACTTGTAAGTTTTCAAGCTAAAAAAAAAAAAGAAAAAAGATTTATGCACTAAAATGATCTGCAGAATGGTCAAGGCACTCCATTTCCACATTTAATTTGGCAGAAGAAAGGAAATATCTGGTAATAATGTATGGTGAATATACTCAATTTACTAAAGTGTGCCAATTTTATGACATTGTATATATTCCAGTTACAAACTTATATTTAATGTCAAAATGCTCAGAAATCAGTAATCTTTCAAGCATAGTTTTGAAAATTACTTTACAGTGTATTTGTACAAACTCTTACATTCTCTGTTAGGATGGATCTGAAAACGTGAAAAAGATTACTGAAAGGAAAAGGAAAAGAAAACAAATCATTGGCAACTTGCAGTTAAGGGATATGCCTTTATTTTAGCCCATTTTTCTTGCATTGACCAGTCAGAAAATGCGACAAGGGTAGGAATAGGCAATATGAAGCAGGTTGACAAACAGAGCAGAACTGTAACATCAGTTTTGTTTGCTGTTCTGTCGTCTAAACAGGTCAGATTGTCTTGGTCAGCTTGTGGCAGTATCACTTCCAGCCTTCCATTGGGATTAAATCTTGATAGTTTTGAAGGAGTCCTGCAGTAGCAAAGAGTCTGCACCTACGACCACGCCACAACATTTTTGTGAGGAAATGTAGAAAAACATATGAAAGTAAATGTGCATCTATAATGATTTATGATGTGAAGTAAATCAAGTATTCATTGTGAAAGTGACTGTATATACATGTGCATATGTGTCACTATTTGTGCTTGAGTGTAAGCACAAGAGTGTATGCAGTATTATACAGTATGAGTCTGTGTGTTTGCCCATAATCATATTAGTATGTCTATATCACTGTATGTATGTGAGAGAAATGATCAAATACAGATACACAAAATGTTTCGGAGGTATGCCGTCAAAATCTGTTTTACAAGCAGTGCATACACAGACATAAGGGACAGAGAGAGATGAGACAACGGTTTGATGAGAGACATCAAATTATAGTTATATTAACAAGATCAGTGATTTGTACAAATTTTATGATGTTAAGATATAACGTTAGATAAATGGGGGAAAAAAGGCACACAGACGTAACATTGAACAAAAATAGTCAAACACCCATTCCCTCACACACTCAATGGTAAACCCATGCAAGCACTCATGCACGCATACACAGAGGCACACACAGGCAATGTGCATGTTTCTTTCTCTGTCTGTCTGTCTGTTTCTCTCTCTCTCTCTCTCTCTCTCTCTCTCTCTCTCTCTCTCTCTCTCTCTCTCTCTCTCTCTTACACACACACACACACACACACATACACACACACACACACACACACACACACACACACACACACACACAGACGCACATGTGCACACGTTACACACACACACACACACACACACACACACACACACACACACACACACACACACACACACACGCACATACACACCTGTAGCACTGGCTTCTTGCACTTTTTTCTTAGTTCCTTTTAATTGCTCAGTTTTTAATTCCCTCACCACATAATCAGATTTCTAAAAATGCCAAAATCGGGTTCAGCCTCTTAAGAATGTTAAATTTATGACAAACAGCAATATGCACTTTTCTTCTTCTTTGTTTTTTTAATGTAATATGAGATTTCACAGTTCTTTAGAACAGCTACCTGTCTTTCTGCTATTACACCACGCACTTCAGAAAAGACACTCTGTTGTAACACAACAGTTGCTGAAGAGGTCTTCTTGATGGATGTGAAAAAAAACAGTGTCATTAGAAAATTAGATTCAGTCCTACTTTCTTATTGATTCCAAAAAGAAAAAGAATTGGAAAAAAAAAAAAAAAAGTAGTGAAAATTAGACTTGAAACTACCTATTTGACTTTCAACGACTTCTCAACAACAGAATTTACTGGGCCGTCTGCGCTTTTGGACAGGGCATTTTGATTTATTAGGAAAAAAGAAAACCCTGAAGAACAATGCACTTGTGATTTTATGAAAAAAAGAGCAACTGAACATTGTGCATAAAATTTTACATTAAAAAAAACTCACGAGTATAGCTTTGAGTTGAACGGGGGTAGCAGTACTGACTTCTGGGAAATGTCAGAATTTAGAATAAGACCAACAGCATGTGACTTTTAAAATCATTTGAAACAGAATCCATTTTGCATGTAGTAAAAGCACTGGTGTTCACAAAGGTGTTATTGTTTTATTTGCTGGATATGACAGATGGATAACGGCTGCTAAAAGTGAGCCGTAGGAGTGCTCTTTGCATTCTGTGGGTGTTTGGAATACAGGATAGATGAGAAAGACAGTGATACCTTACACTTTGTGTCTTTCACTGTAATTCTCTTGTTATCGGTTTCCAAATGTCAGTGTTGATTTATTGCCCTGTCTGTTTATTGACCAGTTTACCTGTCAGCCAAATGTGCTTGTATGTCCACCTGCCTTCTGAAAATTGTGTGCTTGTAATCCCTTTTCTGTCTGTCTCTTTAACCCACCCCCACCCCCAAACCCCCATCCCCTGCCCCCTCCTTCTCTCCTATCCTCTTTCTTTGTTGGTTTGTTGTTGTTTTTTTTATAAATATTTTTTACTTGTCAACCTTTAGTTCTCTGCCTTTGTGGCCCTTCTTTGTGTTTGTGCTGGAAAGTCCTTACTCCTTTACATTCTTTTTTTCTTTCTTTTTCTTCAGTTTCAATAATATCAATAGGATTGCTTTTAAAAGGTAATTGGTGTTTCGATATTGAGAATTTAACCACTTCACTAAAATATTTTTGAAAGATTCATTATACTTTTTCTTAGTCTGATTGTGTTTAATTTAGCGAACTGGTAGGAGTATTAAACCCTCAGCAAATTTATCCACCTTTGTGTCAGTGTTTAACTAATACCTGGTTACATTCAGGTTTGAAGCCCACCCCACCTGTGGTGATATGGCAGAATGGGGTGACCATCCAGGTGAGTGGGGGAAGTGGATCCATCTTCCTTAATTCTGATGCCACAGCAGCCAGCCACATGGGCAGTGGAAACAGCAATGTTCCCGAGAGTTGGGGGGGAGTGCGCCCTGTATGCTTACCACACTAGTACCACCACACAGCCAGCTACAAAGGGCAGTGAACATGTCTGTGTTTATGGTCGCACCAGCATGATTTGAACTTTAAACCTTGTTTGTGAAAATTGATGCTGCAGCTCACTGGGCAAAATACCAGCCCCGTAATGTCAGTGTGGGTTTTGTTTTTGTTTGTTTCCATGTTTTTCAGTGACTAGAGTGACTCTGTTCTTCAGTCAGGGTCACAGCACTGAGGGCGATCTGTGTGATCTGCTGGGCAAGTGAGAAGCACTAGCTGAAAAAGGGAGCCATTTTAAAATCACTGATTTTTCTTTTCTTTTTTTTTTTTAAATAGGAAGAGCATGAGATGGAAGGGATAAGCATCTGCAAGGTCCATGCTAACTGGCGTAGTGATGATTCCTTTCGGACCTAGGACAGGAATGAAGTCCAAGGGAAGGCACTGTTTGTGCCCAGCTAATTCAGACTGAAACAGACAACGGGCTAAAGCATCAGTCAGACTTTACTGTACAGAAATCAGTTTCTTGTAAAAACTCCTGGCTGTATTATGTATATTCATTGTGTGTCTGTCCATCCTACTTTTTCTGTGTCTCACCTCTTTGTGCAGATCTTGTTCATGGTGTCAGAATATAACACTTACCTAAGTGCATCACGCAGAACTGATTCTATCAATGTCTGTGTCTGACCTGCATTTCTGTATTTCAGGAGGCAGCCATGGCTGGGACCCAAGGTTTGCACCCCAGATGTGGCCGTTCTTCATCGCCAGGGGACCAGCTTTCAAGAAGCGCATGCATAATGCTGACCCCTTCCACATTACCGACATCTATCCTTCATGTGTCACATCTTGGGCCTGACACCAGCACCCAACAACGGTTCCCTCCACAGAGCGGCCCACATCTTGTCTGCCAGGAGCGAAGAGCACGTGAACTACACTTGGGGTGAGATGCGTTTGTTTGAAATGTGGGTAATGCTGATGGAAGCAGCCAGTTCAAGATTCCATTCTTGTTCCTGTGTTGAACATGCATCCTTCCAGAGTTTACTCCTTTCATGTCCCTGAATGGTATGATTATGATTTTGAAAAGTAAGTACATCTTTTCATAACATTTCAGTCAAACTTCTAGATTTTTGAAATTAATGTATTCTGATTGCCTAGAGAAAGAGTAGGGGAAAAAAAAACCAGAATATTGTCTTCATATTGCTTGCGCCCAAAACAACACCTTTGCCACTTTGCTGTGATGACAAAAGAAAAGTTATTTCATAGTAGATCTGTTGCTCATCAAAGGCTTTCAATTCATGAGGTTGCTTCCCTTTTACCACCATTACAAGGGCGTCAGCTGTCTCCTCTCTTGGCACATTTTCCACCAAACAGCTGCATGCACATGTTTCCCACTGAAAAAAGAAAAAAAAACAACAACAGACCTTTATTCTGAAAACTGTTGTGTTCTCAATGAGATGACATGATAAAAGGAAATTACATCTTTGGAATGTTCTGATAATTTTGTTGTTGTTGTTGACTTCAGAAGGGTTTTTGCCTCCCCTCCATTCTACTTTCTCTTCTCCCTCCCCTTTCCCTCCTACCCATCCTTCCCCCTCTGCACACACACACACACAAGCCACACACACACACACACACACCACACACACCACACACAACACACACACTGACACACACATATACACACACATACACAGACACACAGACATACACACACACTGACACACACACATATACACTCTCAGTCTCATACACACACACACAACACACACACACACACACACACACACACACACCACACACACTTAATCTTCAAGAAAACTCTAGATTTTGATTTTTTTCATGATATGTCCTGGTATGAAGCTGTCCTGAGACAGAACTGTTTACCCGTGGGATTTCACCATATTTTGTGCACATGTTTGGCAAAAACACGACCAGATATGACTAACTAAAGAAAACGCATTAAAATGAAATTCCAGACAAAAAATTCTGGTGTGCAAACACATTTGTGGAGTGTAACCATGGTGTGGTCTTGATGTGCCAGTTTTGGTGCTTGACCAAAGAGTAACAACTCTTGCTAATTTTGACACATGAAATGCCTTGTCTGTTTCCCCGATAACATGACAATTATGTAGGAACTACATCAGGAATTACAGGCTTGGAAATACATTTAGAAAACAAACAAACAAAACAAAAGAACAACAAAGCTGATGGGTGAGAGCATGAATTTGCCCCATAGTTTGCCAGTGAACCAGTTATAAAGACATTTGATTCTGATCAGCGCAGTGGTGAAGTGTTTAGCTTAGTGGACTCCGGGCTGGGAGGTTGTGGGTTTGATTCCCATCAGTCATGTGGGATTTTTTTGCCCCGGCTGGCTCTTGCCAGAGCTGAGTTTGCTACGGGCTCAGTTGGGAAGACTGGATCCAGACAGTCGAGTTTCATCCCTTAGTGGATGCGTCTGTGAGAGTGTTGCTCAAATTTCCTGACCAACACTGCAGGTGTCTGTATCTCTCGGGCCTGGTAGACACCAGAATATATTATGAAAGGAAGTGTAGAGTATAGTCCTGTCATGTAGTCTCAGTCTGGAATGAAAATCTGTAGTATCGTCTTCATCATCCTCATTCTCATCAATCAGCATAGAAAAAAGTCTCAAATTCTGTGGCCCTTCATGCCCTACTCTCATGGCGATCTTGATTTTGATGTCCTCTCCATGTCTGTAACTTCGGTTTGATTCAGTTGGGGTCACTGGTATCGGCCAGTCCATGGGGGCTGTCGCTGGATGGACGAGGTGGCACCCTCCGGAGGGAGAGCTCATTTACGCCGCCTCTGTGACTAAGCATAAATTGTCATCAGTAGGGGGCTCAGTAGGTGGTGTCCTGCGTATGTTGGATCAGAACAGGCACCACTGAACACCACCAAAGTGACTCGGCAGCTGTGCAGTTTCTCCTCTGGTGGGTTGCCTCTTAACGACTTGACACCGACTGCTCCCTGTGGATTGCTGGTACCGGGGCTGCGGTGGAACTGACTGGGCTGTGGTTGTGGACGGGGTGTCGGAATGAGCGGCGTGGGTGCACTGCCACTGAGGTGGCGCAGAGGATGGGACAGCAAAAAAATAGAAGAAAGAAATTTGGTTCTGAAAAACCTACTTGTACTGTAGTTTGTGCAGTGCCGTTGCTTTGCTATGTGATGGCAGCAGCCCTGGGAGAAACGATCCTGATCACCCCTCTCCCCTCCCCTCCATATTTACAAAACGTTAGAAGATGTCCCACGTGCTTTAACTAACATTTGAAAGACTTCTATCCACACTTTGAAGAGAATACACTCATTATGTGGAAAAATACATGAACTGCAGTTTGTGTGTGTCTTAATGTGTCTGCCTGTCTGTCAGTATTTGTCTGTCTGTGTTCGTGATAACACCAAGTGCGTGTGTGTCTGCATTTGTTGAGGGATTTTTAAAAATCAAAATATGTCTCGTGTGTGTGTGTGTGTGTGTGTGTGTGTGTGTGTGTGTGTGTGTGTGTGTGCTCAGTGTGTGATTGTGTGTGTGCGTGAGTGTGTGTGTGTGTGTGTGTGTGTGTGTGTGTGTGTGTGTGTGTGTGTGCGTGTGTATGCTCAGTGTGTGATTGTGTGTGTGTGTGTGTGTGTGTGTATATCACTGAGAGTGTTCGTGTTGGTGAAGAAATGCGAGTTAGTGTGCGTGTGTGAGAGAGAGAAGGAGTAATGTTTGATTTATTTAGCAGAAGAATCTTGTTTATGTTGAGTTGAACAGTTTGTGATTCTGCCAGTTTCCGCTTCACCTTCGGTGGTATTTTTCTTACTGCCAGTTGCGTAGTACAAAGAATGTAGCTTGTATGGAACTCACATTTGCAGGACAGCAAACTATATTCTTCTTCAAATTCTGAAGACAAGTCTTGTCACTTATTTCAAGTACATATTGATCAAAAGCTTATCATTCGTGTGGTGGAGGAACTATTGTGATGTGGACTGGCATTATTCCTTGACTTCTGATGTTCCACAAGGAGAGGAGAAAGAGGGACCAGTTCCCATCTTGGCACTGCCGCAACAGGCACAGGACAACAAGGCGCTTTAGCTTGATATTTGAAGTGCGATTCAACATATCGCACAAAAATATTGAAGGCATGCTGGTAGTCTGAAGCCCTGTATATATAATGTAGTGTTTTGTTGATGTGCGAAGCTTCATTGGTTCAAGGGTTTCAGTTTCGGTTTCATCAAAGAGGCATCACTGCGTACGGACTAGTCCATATATGTTGCACCACATCCTCTAAATTTTGAGACCACACTGGGCATGATTTAAAGGTGATGGATAAATGAATTAATAACTAAGATGAGAGTATTGAAGAAGAGGGTCTTGTGGCTACGACTTAACAGATGTCTGACTTACACATTAACCCAAAGCGCTGGTCAGACCTTGAGACCTGGTTCAAGGGAAGTAAGTAATATTGATGACCCACCTGTAACTGTGTCATAAATTGATACACAATAATTTCATTATTCTACTTTGGATTGTTGTGATTTTCATGGTGATGGTACAATCCCTAATGTCTGACATTGCAAGAGTGCAACAATGGCAGATTCATTAATGTCAGGTTTAATAATTTTCTGTTATCAAATTGTGGTCGCCTGTGCTTAATGTGAACATGGTTGTTGGTGATGACTCCCGTGATTTGCCAGCTTTGCAAGTGTATGATGTGAGTTGTTTTAGCTGTATAACAGAGAACTCGGTCAGCACGTGCTGCTATTAGTGATATGGCCCATCTTTTGGCCATCAACCACAAGCACATTCTAAAGAATCAGTTGATTAACTTAAATGAACTCTCGATAGTTTCAACAGCGTTTTCTGTGTGAAGAAAAGGAACTGCTTATCTTGTGGAATATGCTGCTATGCCATTACTCAGCTGTAAGAGTTGTGTACATATTTATTGTGTAGTGAAATTGGTATAGTTTTGAAAATATTGTTGCTTGTATCTCATCACATGCTGTATTTTGTTACTTTCCCCCATTTGTGAGGACATTATGTAAACAAGGTGTTAAGCTTATTCTTTAACCCTCAGTAATGGTAATTTGGGCTTGACTTCTCTCTCTCTCTCTCTCTCTCTCTCTCACACACACACACACACACACACACACACAACACACACACACACACACACACACACACACATGCACAGGTGCACGCATGCATGGTTGAACAGATGTTCATACTAACTCACTATGTCTATTTCAGTGTATCTATTTCTCAGGGTCTTTCTGTTTATCTCTGTATCTCTTTGTCTGTAATCTTTTCCTTCTTTCCTCTTCCTTTCTCATTTTCTTATGGACTCGCCACTCTCTGTTTCTCTAACTCATTTCTCATCTTCCTTACATATGAATCACGTTTTGGAACTTGAACAGATGTGTTCTAAAAAGTACCCACCATACCAAGACACACAGTATGTATGGATTAATCGATTCCTTGTCTTTGACATCTGTTTCTGAACTGCCTGTGTTTCAGTCGCAGTTGGGATGCTAGTAATCATCCTTGGAGTGGTCATCGCTGTCATTGTCATCAGATATATACGCAACAACAAGAACGTGTCAGCATCATACAAGAGAACCTTTGCCAGAGCAGGCTCCACAGAGGATATGATACATGATGGGATGATTGTCATCAGTGATGAGGAATTGTAGTGTATGCATCTGTTAGATCAGTTTATCAAGTCGTTTATTCCTGTATCTCTGTGCTGCCTTGTACTTTCATGTGGTGTGTCTGTGGGAAGAGTTCTGGAGTGCTGTGTGCCATGTCTTGTTTGAATGCAGGCTGTTTTGGTTTTTAAAACAAACATGTCACCTGGTGCTATGACACTGGGTTTTAGAAATGGTGGTGGTTTACCATATAGAATATGTGTGTTTGTGCACTTTGTGTGTGCGCGCACATGTATATATATATGTGAGGGCGTGTGCATGTGCAAGAGTGCCTGTATGTTTACAACTATTTGCAGCAGGCATTTGTATGACTTGGCCTATGCATTTTGCAGCAAGGAGGCAAGATCACTGTTGAACTGTGTTGTTGTGAATTTATTTTTTTGTCTGTCCATTATTAAGGTGGATGAATCAAGGGTTTGGGGGGAGGGGGGGTGTTCTGTTTCTAATTGCAACCAGCTGTTCCTTTTGCAGTCACAGAATTCCCAGTTTTGATGTGGATCATGCCATAGATAAAAGTTTTCTCTGAAAAAAAAATTACATATTGTATAATTATTGTTGTTTGCAAAACTTCGTTTCAGGACACCTTACACAGTGAGTTTATAGAAACATGCAACAAATCGTTTGCCAGCATGTCTTCACATCACATGTGTCAGTTGTGTCCATTTTTTCTAGCTGATGTGAGAGATTGAAAGTGAGTAAAAAACTTGACAATGTTCCATTGGAAATGTGCCTTCATTAATACAATATGATAAAATGCATTTTGACGTGAGTTTTCCTCTGTATGCATCATTGGTATTGAACAAGGTTAGTACAAGGGAATTCTCTTTTGCTCTATCGTAATATTTTTAAAAAAAAAAGAAAACCAAAAAAAAAGAAAGAAAGAAACAAACAAAAAACCCAGGACACGAGGAAAGATCCTTCAAAACATCTTGGCAGAAGGAATTTGCTTTGTTAGACAGCGAGTCAGACCCCTGAAACTGTGTACCAGCCGATGCAAAGTCAGTAGCTTATGCAAAGTCCAAAAGGCGAAAATGCTTTCATCACGTTGATGCGCATGTCCAGGGAGGAGGCTGCCTGGTTTTTGGAGCTCCCATTTTAAATTCATTTTTACATCTTTTACGCCTTGCATCTTTTACTCATATGAGTATCTGTGAATTTTAATAATCAGCACTGTTAGCTGTTGGTAGTTTAACGCTTATTTCTTTTCTTTTTTTAACGAAATTGTGTTTTAAACCCTTTCAGGTAAGGTGAGTCTTTCTTATTTGGCTTTTCAAGATGGCTACCGGCGTGTTGTTCCTCGGCTTCGTTAAAAGTTTTCTATTTTTCCTTGCTGTTTCCACATGTGACAGGAACAACAATATCCCTAGCACTCAGTTTAATTTGAAATTTTAGATGTAGACGTAGACGCCTTTAGTTCCATTTTTGCAGGTTTTAAAACTTTGTGCAACCTGAACCATGTTAGTCTCCTGTGTGCACCTGTGCCGAGTACTGTTCTCACGTCTATTACTAGGCCCAGATTTGAACCCCTGATTTCAATTAACATCAGAAATAGTACAGTGATAAGGAATTGTTTGAATAAAAGAGTTAGACATAGAGGAGTTAAATCATGGCTTTTAAGCCTTATCCTGCTATCGGGAGACATTGAACTCAATCCTGGTCCGTCCACCAAAGTAAAATATCCATGCGGAGTTTGCAATTTGAGAGTCACATGGAACATAAAGCAGTTGCCTGTGACGTCTGCAATACATGGTATCACACTAAATGTATGTTAATGAATTCAGCAGTTTATGAAGCATTATGCAATAGTGATATATCTTGGACTTGTTTTACCTGCGGGCTTCCAAACTTTAGTTCGAAGATTCTATTGAAGACTGCAGCTCAGAAAGCAACCGTTTTGACCCTATCTCACCAGACCGATCCCAAAAGAAAACTTGAAATTTTGTCCTAAGTTTGCATCCACCCCTGATTCTAAAACTGATAAAATCCCCAATCACAAAGTGCAACTGAACCCCAAATCATTAAGAGAAAAAGATAAACTTAAATGCATAGTCGTAAATTTTCAATCTCTTTTCAAGAAAAAGGAAGAATTCAGTAATTTAGTCACCGAAAGAAACATTGATGTTGTAATTGGAACAGAAACTTGGCTAGAAACTGGAACATCCAGCAGTGAACTTCTAATGGAGGATTTTGATATTTATAGAAAGGACAGACTTGGAAAAAGAGGTGGGGGAGTCTTGATTGCCATTAGGAAGAACTTAGCCAGTGAGTTTTTATATCAAGGCAAAAATAGTGAAAGTTTATTTTGTAGGATTAATTTTAAGAATAAGAGACCTGTCATTGTTGGATCAGTTTACAGACCTCCAGACTCAGATGAAAATGTATGTTCGTCTATCTGCAGAGACATTTCTAACATTGTTTTGGCCAATAGGAAGGCAATATTATGGATTGGTGGAGACTTTAATTTACCAGATATTGATTGGGGTGAAGATGTCATACTTGGTAATCAGTACAGTAAAAATATTAATACTCAGTTTTTTGATACCACCAAAGACCTTGGATTAGTGCAGTCAGTTGAAGCACCAACTCGTGGTAAGGCATCCTGGATTTATTTTTTACCAATTGTCCAGGCGCTTTAGGCAATCAGGAATTGATTGCAGGCCTGGGTGATCATGACATAATTCTCTTAGAGAGCAACTTTCAACCCTTTAGAAGAAAACCCCCTAAACGTACCATCAGACTCTGGAACCAAGCAGATTTACCAAAATTGTGCAGGGATACTCATGATTTCAGTCGTCTTTTTTTGAGGTCCCATAGTGTTAAAGATAATGTCAGTGACCTTTGGAAGTGTATAAAAACTAACTTGGAATTTATTATGGATGACAACATACCTACTAAAATAACTTCAAGCAAGAACCACCAGCCATGGATTACTACAAAAACTAAAAGTTTGTTGAGAAGGAAACATCGTTTCTTTAAGAAATTGAAACTACATCCTAATTCAGAAAGATTACTGGTTAGGTATAAACATATTAAGAGAAGGTGTCAGAGAGAATGTAGGCTTGCTCACTCCAGTTATGTTAATTCGATGATTCAGAAGGTGATCATCAAAACAAGAAATTATGGTCTTACATAAGGAGTAAGAGACAGGACAACATTGGGATTCCAGACCTGAGAAACAACCAGAATAACCTAATACAGGACCCTGAAGGGAAAGCAAACTTACTAAACAAGCAGTTTTGTTCAGTTTTCTCAAATCCCAAACCTTTAATTAACGTTAGACTAAAGGATGATGATAAACTCCCTGAAATGCAAAACATCAAAGTAAACAAAGCAGGAGTATTTAAGTTACTGACCAACATCAATGAAAACAAAGCTACTGGTCCCGATGGCGTTCCTGGCAAGCTCTTAAAATTATGTGCCAATGAATTGAGTGAGGTATACCAACTACTTTACCAAGCTTCACTGGACCAGGGAGTAATACCTGATGAGTGGCGAGATGCGAGCATTGTTCCCTTATTCAAAAAGGGTGACAAAACAAAAGCAGAGAACTATAGACCTGTATCTCTTACATCCATATCAGCTAAACTACTTGAACACATAATATATAGTAGCATAATGGACCATCTTGACAAATATGACTTTTTAAATAACGCCCAGCATGGTTTTAGACAGCGAAGGAGTTGTGAGACTCAACTTATAACAACTCTCAATGATTTTAATAACTGTCACAGACAGCAAATAGATGCAATTTTATTAGACTTTTCTAAAGCCTTTGATAAGGTTGACCATGAGGGCCTGCTGCTTAAATTAGAACACATCGGCATTGGCGGTTCTTTGCTAAAATGGGCTAGATCATTTCTCGTTGGGAGAACGCAGAAAGTTGTTGTGGAAGGGTCGTCATCCCATTGTAAACCAGTCTTGTCAGGTGTACCACAGGGAACTGTTCTGGGGCCCTTGTTTTTCTTAATTTATATAAATGACATAAGTAGAAATCTCTCACCTGGAACTACTATAAGGCTTTTTGCAGATGACAGCTTAGTATATAGAACAATCAGAAGCAAGAATGATACACGCATTCTACAAGAAGATCTAAACGCTTTACAAGAGTGGGAAAGAACTTGGAAAATGGAATTTCATCCCCAAAAGTGCCAAGTGTTGCGTATATGTAACAAACGCTCACCAATTAGATCAGATTATTCTATCCATAATACTATTCTTAAAGAAACTAATGCTGCAAAATATTTAGGCGTAATTATAGATAGTCATCTCAAATGGAAAGAACATTACAATTTAGTATGTAAGAAAGCAAATAACATCTTAGCTTTCTTATACAGGAATATCAATGACTGCCCCCAAAAGGTTAAAGACAACTGCTACAAAACACTGGTTAGACCAGTACTGGAATATGGTTGCTCAGTTTGGGATCCTTACCATCTAAAGGACATTGATAACCTCGAAAAGATTCAGAAGAGAGCAGCACGGTTCGTAACAGGGAACCACATCAGAGAAAAGGGGAATACTAGGAAGAACATGAGGAAATTAGAATGGAAACCCTTAGAAGAGAGAAGAGCTTTTATCAAACTTAACATCATCTTCAAAGGCAGAGCTAAAGTAATCGATATTCCAATGGAAACAACTAGTATTGAATAAAAGTAGCACCAGGAGTGGCGGTCAATGTTATACCATACCTGCATCAAATATTGACAGCCACTTACATTTTTTTTTCCCAGTTCTGTACGGCTGTGGAACTCACTGCCGGGTGCCATCAAGATTGCCACAAATGCAATCTCATTTAAGAGACAAATTGATTCGACAGTTTTGAGATCTGCATATTGACGATTTTCTATTTTTACTTCCCCAGATATTTTACTATTACCTGGGCCTGAATTTGGCCATTGCTTTTAACTTCTTGAATATCGAGTGCGACCCCTTGTTGCCAAATTTGCTCCAGGGGCCAACAGTCTGAGTCGCACTGTTTTATGTTTTATGTTATTTTATTTTACTTTTTAACATGCGCGCTGGTGACCTACTCGTTTTTGAGTGAACCAGTATTTTAGGAAGAAGAAGAAGAAGACCTACACATCAAACTATCAACATCACCTACGCATCAAACTATCAACATCACCTACACATCAAACTATCAACATTCGGCAATAGCAAGCTTCTTGGTACTTTGTACAATCTAAGAAGTCTAAGCTGAGGTATAAATACCTTTTTGAAAAAAACTTTCAGCATACATGCTACTCCTTGAAAACCAAAATATGGGGACCACTAAAGAGCACTGTATGTGTTTCAACAAAATTTTATTAGTTAAAGTCAGTGGAATAAGTGAGACATACAGATAAGTGTGCTTGAAAGATAAAAGAAAGGTGAGCAAAAGAAAGAATACTGGGACTGTAATTATCGTTTTGCAGCTTTATCATGAAATAGTTCTTTTTTTTTATGGTAATGAGTATTTATTGTTGATGTTGATGTTTATTGTTGATGTATTTTTTCAGAGGTGCCATTACTTTCATTTCAACATATCGTATTTTTTCAGAGGTGCCATTCCTTTCATTTCAACATATTCTATTCGATTGAATTTTGTATACATTTACGGTCAATCAGTGTACTTTTCATTTAATTGAATTTTGTATACATTTACAGTCAATCAGTGTACTTTTCATTGAAGAAATCCTGGTGGAATGTCTGATGGTGTGCCTAATTTCCAGGTACCATTGAATCGCAATAGGTTTTGAAATGCACACAGCGATCAGCTGATTGTCTCTAATGTATTAATCACTAATCAGTGAGAAGGTGCATTACCAGAAAGCTGGCTGTTATTTTTTCTTCTTTCACTTAAATTTAGCGCATTTGGCCGACAGCAACTGTCCAGAGGAAAGACATGCCCCAGATTCCACCATCTCCCAACAAAATACATGAACAGTAGTGTTTGCCAGTTTATTGTCAACAATACCCTAGCTGTCAGCCGTCACTGATTCCTAAGCATTTAGCTATTGAACGTCAGTGCAATATGTGTCAGGTATACCTTCTGCCTGCAAGGCAGTCTTCAGATATCTCATGGTGAATTCGAAGATGTATGCTATCATGTATCCCCAGCGCACCACAAAAGGGGAAGCATTTTAGTTTGCTTCAGGTATTTGATATTAGAGCTAAGAAGTGTACTAATAAGCAGTTATTTTTGCCTATACATTTCCCATATTGGACTCTAAAGTGATGGAGGGAGTTGGCTTCACTGTTTATTGTCATATTTCTTGATGGAATCAACGAAATTGTGAAATATTTGTTTTCTGGCCATTTTCTTAACAATAATCACATCGAATGGTTCATGTAAAATCACTTTTTCATTGGATTTTATGTTGGTTTATGTCTGCAAGAACCAATTATTTTTTAAGTGTACCTTTCTTGGATAGATGATTTAACATTAGGAGGCCATTAAAAAAAGATTAAACCTGTATTTATTTCTCTTAATTTTTTTGAATGACCATATGTATGAAAAAGCTGATGTCACTTCTTCCTACTTTTGATAGAATAGTTTGCTTCTCAGATGTGTTTATCAAGTTTTTGAGCTTTTATGTAACTTTACGTGAATATTTTGAATGAAAAGTGATGGGAAATCTATGTAAGGGTATGTTGGTTTTTGTAGCATGTGTGGTTGGTTGCTTGTGTGTGTAAGTGTATTTTTTATAGTACTATCACATGTAAAATTCTGCAAAAGTATTGTTTCAAGTTACGATTTTTTGAACTTGGTGTTTTTAAACTGTCATGAAATTTAGTCTTGCATTCTTTTGTTTTTCTTTTTTAGTCATGAAACAATTCACTGTGCTTCGCTCCATCACTTTTGTTTTTCTTTTTTAGTCATGAAACAATTCACTGTGCTTCGCTCCATCACTTTTGTTTTTCTGTTTAGTCATGAAACAATTCACTGTGCTTCGCTCCATCACTTTTGTTTTCTGTTTTAGTCATGAAACAATTCACTGTGCTTCGCTCCATCACTTTTGTTTTTCTTTTTTAGTCATGAAACAATTCACTGTGCTTCGCTCCATCACTTTTGTTTTTCTGTTTTAGTCATGAAACAATTCACTGTGCTTCGCTCCATCACTTTTGTTTTCTGTTTTAGTCATGAAACAATTCACTGTGCTTCGCTCCATCACTTTTGTTTTTCTGTTTTAGTCATGAAACAATTCACTGTGCTTCGCTCCATCACTTTTGTTTTTCTGTTTTAGTCATGAAACAATTCACTGTGCTTCGCTCCATCACTTTTGTTTTTCTGTTTTAGTCATGAAACAATTCACTGTGCTTCGCTCCATCACTTTTGTTTTTCTGTTTAGTCATGAAACAATTCACTGTGCTTCGCTCCATCACTTTTGTTTTTCTGTTTTAGTCATGAAACAATTCACTGTGCTTCGCTCCATCACTTTTGTTTTTCTGTTTTAGTCATGAAACAATTCACTGTGCTTCGCTCCATCACTTTTGTTTTTCTTTTTTAGTCATGAAACAATTCACTGTGCTTCGCTCCATCACTTTTGTTTTTCTTTTTTAGTCATGAAACAATTCACTGTGCTTCGCTCCATCACTTTTGTTTTTCTTTTTTAGTCATGAAACAATTCACTGTGCTTCGCTCCATCACTTTTGTTTCAGCGTTCTTGTATGTCAGCATCAATAAGATGGACATGAGCAGGAATGTTGAGTTTATTGTGGCTCAGTATTGTCTGTTTCTGCATTTGTTGATGCGCTTTTTTGGTGTTATTAGAAAATGTAAACACTGTCTCTAAGTTAACATAAGAAAAAAAAAAAGAAAAACAGAGAAAAAAAAACCCAGAGACTTCCTCATTATGTCTAACTCTCTTTCTGCTTTGGAAGCCATTGCTGGCTGTAACATTGGGCACCCTCAACTGCTGAATTTGTTTTAACACTGCTCCTCTCTGAAATCTGATGGGTGCATCATAGTTTTTAATTTGGTTCTAGTCATGTCAGCATTTGAGACAATGAAGTGGTTGATCAGCTTGCCAAGAATGCCACAAAGAAAAAGCTGATGAGATTCTCTATCCCTCGCACTGATCTGAATCCTAAAGCTCAGACTTACGTGGAAGACCTCTGGCACGAGGAAAGGAACTTGCAGACGGAGAACACACTCTTCCAGATCTGTCCAAACCTTAAAGAGTTTTTATTGTGCGACAGTGGCAGCCACAAAGAAGAAACAGTCTTGTGCTGTTTGCCCACAGCACCCTTTCATAACCACTTGCATCTTTGTAAAGGGGAAGAAAGTCTGTGGTGCATTCCATATCATGTACCACTCACCTTTCATAACCACTTGCATCTTTGTAAAGGGGAAGAAAGTCTGTGGTGCATTCCATATCATGTACCACTCTGGTGTATTTCTAGGAAATTTGTTTTAACGAGTTATGTTTGCATGGATTTTTTTTCTGCGCTATTTTGAGAGTTGACTTCAACAAGGTAACAGCCCCTGTATGTCCCTTTGCGGTCCCCTGGCCTGTAAGCAACGTCAATGGAATTGTTTTGCAGTGTCCTGCAAATCATAAGGTGAAAATGAAGCTAAATTTATCCTAAGTCCCATACAAGAGAAAATAATTTATTGATGTAAGGAAGACGGAAAGAACCCCAGCAAAGAATTCAACAAGCTTCTCTCCATCTGCAGGTGATCTTCTCAAAAGGGGCTCAATGTGTATTTGGCCAGTAATTTAAATAAACAAACGAACAGACAAAAGAACAAATGTACAGATATGAGTAGCCCCATATTTTGCATTATTTTTTTCACCCTCTCTTCTTTTAAATGGAATCTTGTGTATATGATGTCCGATGAGGTCATCTTGTGTGCATAAATGTGTATAATTATTATGTGTGTGTGTGTGTGTGTGTGTGTGTGTGTGTGTGTGTGAGCATGCATATGTGTGTGTGTGTGTGTGTGTGTGTGTGTGTGTGTGTGTGTGAGAGAGAGAGAGAGAGAGAGAGAGAGAGAGAGAGAATTGTTTTTAATATTGGGAAGAAACATGTTTAAGGCATAAGAAAAAGTATTTTAGACATAAGAAATAGTATCGTTTTGTATAAAACATTACAAAAAGAAATGAGTCAGGAACTAGTGTGTCAGGCACTAGGAAAAAGGCACCAAATAAACAAAACGAAGCAAAAGCAAGACTAAACAGTTTGGATGAATGTTTATGAGCATACGTTTGATCTGGCACCCTGTGGAGAGAGGGGCACACTCATGCTGGCTCAGTGACCTAGCAGTTCTTGTGCTATAGATTTAATCCTGAAAAAACACTGTGGGAGTGGTGCCACTGAGCATGAAAGGCGTGATAGCTGTAAAAACAACAACAAACAAACAAAAAAGAAATATGAAAGAACTGTATTGTGTGTTTGTTGTTGATTGGTTTGTTTCTGTATCATGTTACCTGAAGATATAAAGTGACGTACATGGTATGGTCTTGAAAGAGACCAAATGCTTATTGTACTTACCATGGCCAAAGGCATACGTAACTTACCCTTTTCCAGCATTTATGAAGTAACGGTAGCTGTGTTTTCTTACATTTTTCAGCAATGAAAATGATGATAGTTGTTGACAACTTAAAAGAACAGAGTGAAAATTTATGTTTTTGCATATCTCAGATGCTTCTGTGCTGTGTTGGAGGTGATATGTTTGTGTGTGTGTGTGTGTGTGTGTGTGTGTGTGTATCGTGTGTACATGTATATGTGTGTGAGAGATAAATTCAGGGTTTTTTCAAAGTAGGATTTTGTCTTTATATGCCTTTATATGCTCTTTAATGTATTGCTAAGAGACCCATCAAGGAATAAATGTTTTCTCTTTTGACAAAAACTGGAAGGGGAGGGGTGAGGAAAATGAAATGGAATTAACTCATATTTTAAGTCTTTTTGTCTCCAACTCTGTATGTGTGTACAATGCTCCTACGGGAGGGGCTTGTTCAGAACCAGGTGTATCACTTCCGCTTCTCTTGTTGACTGCATTTTCTTTCTCTTTTTTTTTTTTTTCCCCCCTATCTGTCTTTATTGCTGCATTGACTACATTTTCTTTCTCTTTTTTCCCTATATGTCTTGATTACTGCATTGACTACATTTTCTTTCTCTTTTTTCCGTATCCGTCTTTATTGCTGCTGCATTGACTGCATTTTCTTTCTCCTTTTCCCTATCTGTCTTTATTACTGCATTGATTACATTTTCTTTCTCTTTTTTCCCTATCTGTCTTTATTACTGCATTGACTGCATTTTCTATCCCTTTTTTTTCTGTCAGTCTTTATTGCTGTGTACCGCTTTTCTGTCATTATTGCCCATTCTTCTATCTGTTCTAATGGGTATTTTGCTTTTTTCCCTCAAGTGTTGTGTGTGTGTGTGTGTGTGTGTGTGTGTGCGCACGTGCATGTGCACGCGTAGGTGTGTGTGTGTGTGTTGATCAGTTTTTATAGTTGATTTCCATGTGATAGCTCTGACATGGCCCCATTGTGGTCAGCTGTGCACTGAGCAACATGAATGAATTGAATTGGCAGCTTTTTATTTCATACTGCAGAAGAATCGTTTGTGTGTGTGCGAGTTCATTTAGTTATGAATTTATCATGATGATGTTACTCTTGTTCTCTGTGTGAGTGTATGCGTGCATGCGCTATGCATGTGTGTGTGTTTGTGTGTGTGTGTGTGTGTGTGTGTGTGTGTGTGTGTGTGTGTGTGTGTGAGCATTTTAATCCTAGTCTTTGTACTCTTTAAGACTAAACTGAAATGTAAAAGAGACTTTTCAGCTGATTACCTTTGTTTTGTAGCTGGAAATCTGCGGAGTACCTTTCCACAATCTGATTGTTTTTACCGTCGACAGCAGGAAATCTGAATGAAAACTGTTTAAAAGTATATTTGAAAGAAGCAAATCTGTTATTTTCTAATGAGAAACAGGTGCTCAAGAGCACTGCCTGTTTTTTGTTTGTTTGTGTGTGTGTGTGTGTGTGTGTGTGTGTGTGAGTGTGTGTGTGTGTGTGTGTGTGTGTGTGTGTGTAAATGTTTTTCCTTTTTTTTTCAGTGGGAGGTGAAAAATGAAAGGGAATGGCTTGCGCTCTTGGCATGGCCTAATTTTGTTATATGTATAAAAGTGTTATCATTGGTCTTTTTTTGTTTATTTTTTCAGGATGGAATCTTTCAGCTGTGTGTATTGACAGTACTTTTCAGTGTTTTGTCATATGGGGTATAGCTCTCTAAAATGAATTCCTGCAATGGGCAGCACATGCTAGACACACTCGCACAAACAAAACGAATGAGAATGTACTTAGCTGTGAGTTTTGTTCTTTTTGGTACTATGTGTATGGACATTTTACCAATAAGAAATAAATGTTTTTGATTAATTGTTGTTCTGTCAAGCTTACGTGATTCATATCTTTGGACACCAAATAGTTTATCAGTTCATCAGATGCTTACGGTGTTTCTTTTTGCTCTTATTGCAATGATGTAATTGTTTCCACATGTTCCCAGAGTCTGTGCAGTAATGAAAGAAATATTTATCCCATTGTTGCTTTAATCACATTTATTTAAAATGTTCATTTTCCAGTTAAGTATGTTTGTCAGATATATGTTATGGTTAACGTTTCGCAACAATTCACACTTGTCTGATTTCCTTAGTGGCTGATTTTTATATTGGTCGTGTGTTTTCATTTGTGCCATCATTTGCATGTGGTGTACTAAATTTGTATTTTTCTTTGATATTGTGTTTGGTTTTGCTTTGAACAATTCTCCTGCACAGGAGTCAGGCTGAAGAGTGTCTCTTACTATTCCATTGATATCCACGCCTACGTAGATGCTGGAAAGACAGCAAGACACCACAGGCTAAACCCTCTCCTGACAATAACAATTACGTGGTTGTGGAGCAAAAACCAGTGACAGTTCCCCTTGGGAAGGCACGAAAGTGCACGTCCATTGTCAGTCCCCATCAACGTTCTGTTGCCAACCACCTGATCACAAACTAGTTGAGGGCTTGGACATTGAGGGAAAATAGAAACCGCAGTCACCATGAGAGTTGCGGATGAAGGACCACAGAATTTCTTTGTATTCTGATAATGGGCGAGGACAAAGATTAGGAAGGTGATGCCATGGAGATCCACTCCAGTTAGAGATCACCTGAGAGCTGGCACTCCAAACCTCCGACCACAATATAGCGAGGTATAAGCCAAGTCCAAGAGCTGGTCAGGAAACTCGAGGGCAACACCCTGTCACCGTAAAACAATTCCGTAGCTGAATGTCTCAGACTGGATTGAAGCCCACAACAATGCAAGTCCACGGCCCACAATGCACAGGGGGCGAGTGAAAATTGTAAAATTTGTTTTCATTGTGATTGTAGTCAGATGAAATTTTAACCCAACATCATGTAGAACACAGAAATGAAATGATCAGCATTCTCTTTGATTTCAGTCTCCACAAAAAAGAAGTAAATTTCAGGCTGGGAGTCAGTGCCCTTGTGATTATAATTCATCTGCTTTTAAGAAGATCTTTAAAGCGAAAAAGTGTAAATTTGCTCAGCTATTACCCGAGATAATACACATTTCATATTGTCTTATATTTTGTTTTTCTGTATTTTTTTTAATCCATGGTGCTATGGTAGTCAGTTGTTAGGGTTGGTTCTGAGCTGTCTACTATGGAATATTATTGTGAATGTTGTTGTGGTCCAGGGACATTCTGACAACTGGTTTTGAACTTAACTGGCAAACACTATTCTTTGAGTTCAGTACATTCTGCTTCCTTCTATGACACCGTTTCACATTTGATTGAAGATAGATTGATGCTTCCCAAGTAGTACACATTGAAAGATGTGCACTCCCTTTTATAACACTTTCATATGGATTGAAGGCAGATTGGTGCTTCACTCTCAGTATACATTGAATGTTGTACACTTTGTTTCTGTTTATACACTGTTCCAATTTTGATTGGATTATCAACTCATTACAGTTATATTATGAACATGAGTTGACCTGCTTTTCTCACACTGAAGTGTTGTCCAATCATATCGGTCCAATAATTTGCATCCAACATATGTGTGCAAACATGGAATCATTCCAATTCTGTCACAAGCTTTTATTTTAGGTAATACCCATAAGTTGGTTGGGATGAATTACATTTGGATTTTGGTATTCCAAGCTTACTTTTTATCGGAGGGTCTACCCTTGGATTTCAGTATTCAAAGCTAATTTTTGTTGAGATGAATTTTACTTGGATTTCAGACTTGAAAATGTGATTTTGTTTATTGTGACTCCAGCATGTTTAAGGGCTGGCAGCTCTGGCCGTGGTATCTGCTGACATGTTCTTATGGTTGTGAAAGGCTTAATTGGTGTGTGGTTTCTATTCGCATTTTTATGTGAAGTTCAATTATGAACCATCTTTGTCTGAAGGATTAGTTATCGCTGGGAAAGTGAGGGTTGCAAAAATCGCAGCCAGGCTTTTTTTTATGTGGTTTTGTGTCAGTGGTCTTTTGCATTATCTCTTCTCTCACCCCCTCCCTAAGTGCATGCTTTTGTGGTGATAGAAATATTTTTATATGCTTTAAGCTTTGAATTGAAGTAGTTGTTTGCATTGGTCATTGTTGTTGTTGGTCGTTGTCGATTGTTTACATATTCATCCCTTTTATAACTTACATGGATATGTGATATAAACCTGAATTTTACTTGTAGCTGGTCGATATTATTACATGTTAGTTTGTCGCTTATTAAGAAAAATGTTGAGTTAGTTTGTTTTTGTTTTATGCGGAGTTATCCTTTTGCATTATATTTATTACATAGCCATGTATGGGAAAAGGTTGTTTGAGTTTTGATAATGGCTTGTTGTTTTTTAGTCGGGTCTTTCCTTTCACGTTCTTTTCATTTTACTATTTTATTTTGATTTTTCATATGAAGAGCAGCAACAGTGTAACCACCAATCGACTTTAAGATATTACTGCATTTAATGAAAAACTTCCATTGTCATCATGATATGTTAAAAAAGTTTCGAGTTGTGTTGGGTTGACTGCAGAGCGATGATTCACTGCAGAAGGACGCGATACATTTCATTCAACACACTGTCAAAGTGGATTTTCTTGAGTCCCCCAGCCCCTCTCCCTCTCCCCAAGCCCTCTGTCTTTCTTATCACCTTTCCCAGTGAAAAATTGTTATAATCATGCCTTATACTTGCATTCCTCTACTCTCCTCTTCTCAACCACCAGTGCTTTTCCTCCAATCCTTTTTCACTGATTTTTATTGGTTAGTTTCTTTCTTGGTGAGTCTTTAAGCTCTCCGGAGCGTTTGTTTGCTTTTACGTTTGCTGGCTTGTTTTTTTGTGGTTTGTTTTAATGCTGTTTTATCTTATAGTTTTTGAGGTGGTTTTTGTTGGCTTGATAGTGAAGGTGGCAGTGAAAAGCTATTGTTTTGTAGTTACATTTTTAAATCTCCTCTGTGGAAACTTCATATTTACGAAAAGAAAATAAATGGGGAAAATATATATGATATGTGTGTGTGTGTGTGTGTGTGTGTGTAAGACAGAGAGAGAGAGAGAGAAAGAATATTAACTCTTTCTGTACTAAGGACCGCATATCCGGCCCTTACGTTTACAACCTTTGTATACTAAGGACCGTATATACGGTCCAAAGGTTTGGAAATTTTCTCCAAAGTGAGCGAACCGTTGGTATAAAACTACTTGTTACAGATAGCTCCTGCATACTAATCAGAGTGCAGGCGTACCGGTTGTTAGGCTTTGCAAGCTGAATACTTGCTAGCAGACACCGTCACACCACTTCACCAGCTCTGTTTGGCTTGACGTGGCAACAAGGCGTCAGCTACTATGTTAAGCACACGTGGTGAAAGAAACACTACAAATCGCCGTTACAATGTGACTGAAGCCCTTGAATTGTTGCAAACATTTGAATAGATTCAGGGCATAAAACCAATTAATTAAAATTTTTTGTTCATTGGGTGTGTACCACCCCTAATTTCACATGACACACAAAATCTCATTTTCTTTGTCATGCCTACTGTATTACCAGATAAATAGAAAAATAACTCTGCTATATTGTTTGTGGTTTCTCAATCATTTATAAACATAACTTGAAAAAATCAAAAGTCTGTGTTATTCATTTTTAAAAAATGATTTTTGAAAAATATATATAGAAATGGTCAGTTTCTGGGGTAAGTAAGGGAGATAATAGCTAGTATAGAATGAGTTAATGATGGTAACAAATTAACAGAAAGCAACATTTTGATTGAATGTAAAGTTTTGATGTTGCAGACCATTGAATTTAAATGAAATCTGAATGAAGGTGAATATAAATGAATTTAAACAAAGATTCTTAGAAAAAAAAACCCAGCCAGTGAGAGTCTAAAAAGGTGCATATAGACATAAAGCATTAATGCAATGCCCAAATGACAAGTACATGTTTTTGAGCTTCCACCTCAGAATTCAAAGATTTATTTATCCATTTTCAACACTGGCTACGACCACTACCACAACAGACACAGCAAGGACAATCAGAATACTATCAAAAATGGCAATGATAATAACAAAAAACCATAAAAATCGCAGAAGTTGAAGGAAAAGGAGATGAGGTGGAGTAGGGTGCAAAAGAAGGGGTAATACATTGCAAGACAATTAAGAAATTAACTCACTGAAAAAAGCAATGTTTGGCTATGATGATGGTGATGATAATGGTTATGACAGAACAGAATTAAAGGTGAACAGGACAAGATGGTAAGAGAAGCAGACAAAGAAGAAAAGCAAGACGGATAAGAAGGAGAGCTGCACGGCAGTGAAAGGAGGTGTAGATGACACACAGAAGAAAGCAGACTTTTAGAACATGAACAAAGAGAAGAGAGCAATAAAAAAAAAAAAAAAAAAAAAAAAAAGGAAAAGAAGAAAAAGAAAAAAAAATGAAAAAGTGTTTTCGCTCCAAGTTCAGTTTTCGTTCTTCTGGCTACAATGACATCTGTAGGTTTATGGACCACCTATTCATTCATTGTCCATGTCGTCTCAACTCTGAACTCTGTACCGAGTGATCAATCCGGTTCTGACTCTGATTTGTCTCAGTCCCTTCTATCACCAGGGCTCGGGAACCGCATCACCCCGACAGCTGGGGGCTAGGGCAAGCTCCATATTAACCCACTACCGGCATCACCCCGATAGCTGGGGGCTAGGGCAAGCTCCATATTAACCCACTGCCGGCATCACCCCGACAGCTGGGGGCTAGGGCAAGCTCCATATAACCCACTGCCGGCATCACCCCGACAGCTGGGGGCTAGGGCAAGCTCCATATTAACCCACTGCCGGCATCACCCCGACAGCTGGGGGCTAGGGCAAGCTCCATATTAACCCACTGCCGGCATCACCCCGACAGCTGGGGGCAAGTGCAAGCTCCATATTAACCCGCTGCCAGCATCACCCCGACAGCTGGGGGCAAGTGCAAGCTCGATATTAACTCGCTGTCAGCAAGGAGGAACACAGTTCTTTGGCTTTCCACGCGCTGCGTCCGGAGCAGCAGGCCACGATGAGGTCTTCCGGGACCAGTCTCTCTCTCTTTCAGAAACTATGTAGCTGCTTTTACCTCTCAAATAACCGAGTCTAACAAGAAGAAGGCTGCTTCTGACACAGGCCACGCATGATTCTCCAAATCATTTTCCTCCCGCCAAGAAATTCAGGCAGCAGACACAGCAGAAAAGCCATCTTCTCCAGCGACTCAGAATCGCCATTTTGGGTCCCTCCCCCTGCCCCTCCCTCAAGAAACGCCCTACGGTGACTATCTTCATCCCAGTCTTTCCACCTCCCAGGGCTATCTGGCTCCTCAGGCGTGCAGTCTCTCCTACCATGCCCGTCTTGGGTGCCAGTTGGGCCTCAATGACTGGGTTGTCTTTGTTCTAGAGAACTGACATCAACTGCCGTGGGAGGCAGAGTGTCTCCCTCTCTTGCCCTCCTCCCCCTTCCTCCCTCCTTCCCTATCAATACACCTTCTACACTCGAACAGGAGAGCGCCCAAGAATCGGAGATTTCCCTTTCGCTCCAAAAGAGAGCACTTTCTCTTCTCTCCGATTCAGGGTCAGGATTCTACTCCCGCCTCTGTCATCCCAAAATCTGGGGAGTTCGCAGACCTCTTCCAAATCTCCCTCATCTTAACAAACATAAAAGGAAGAAAAAATCCAGCTCAAAGTGGACACCCAATTCAAGATCAGAAAGTCAACCAAACAGGGGACAGGGCCACCTCCACCACCTCCACAGACATTAACGATGCGTATTTCCACACTTTCAGGCTTATTAAGTTACACGGACATTATCTCTGCTTGCATGGGGACAGGAGATTTACGAATGTTTCAGTCGCTGTGTTCCTCTTCACCAAGGTCAGGGAGATGGCCTTTCTCATGTGGTTGGACTCAATTAGATTATCTGTCTACTTAAGACAATTGGCTCATCCTGGTCCACATCAGGGACTGGTGCTCCCAGCACTCAGAGAAGGCCTTTGTTCCCAGTGGGGTTTCCTCATCAAGCAGAAGTGTGATGTCTGCCCCATTCAGTCTTTCAAACTTTTAGGGACGAGATTTGACACGATGTTCATGGCGGACTATCCCACATCCGAGTGTGGAACGAGGAATAGAAGCGGAAGCTGTGCTAGACAGGAAATACGGAAATGGTCATAATCTTGTCGTGGTTTGCCCCAAATGTTTGAAACTTTCAAACAAATCAGGCAGCCATGGGTTTGAAACAACAACAACAACAACAACAGCAACATCAACAACAGAGGGCTGGGGGCGGGGTGTGTGTGTGTGTGTGTGTGTGGGGGGGGGGGGGGGGGGGGGGGGGGGGGGGGGGGGGGGCGGGGGGGGGGGGTAGATTCCTCTCAGACACGATTTGAAAGTGCATTTAATCGATACAAGAATAGTTTATCAATTAATTTTATTTTCAAAATGAGTTAATGTGCTCAACACACACCCATCCCACGCCCCCCCCCCCCCTCCCCCGCCCCGCCTGCCCCCCCCCCCCCCCCCCCCCTCCAATCCTCCCGCAAATTCAATTGTGAAGTGCAAAAGAGCACTCCCACAAAAACAAACTGAATTTGGTTGTCCTTGTAATAAGAAAGAAAATACTGGTAAAAGACATGCAAAGTGTGGATATTTTTTCATTATCTATGATTCAGAGTTAGTATTCAAATCTGAAAAGTTTTGGTGTTTGTTTTGTTATTGTTGTTGTTGTTGTTGCTGTTGTTGTTGTTGTTGTTTGTGGTGGTGGTGGTAGTGGTGATGGTATTGGTGGTGGTGGTGGTGGTGGTGGTGGTAGTAGTGGTGGTCCTAGTGCCTATATTTCTATGCATAAGTTCGAAATGTTTCATTGGTTTTTCCACATGTATCTTTCAAACGTTTTTAAAAACAGTTGTTGTGAAGGAAAAGATTGATTTTTTACCAGCTACCATGGCGTAATGGTTAGTGTTTCAGATTGTGGGCAGACAGTTCTTGGGTTTCGTTCCCATTAAGAGCTATTTAAATCAAGAAATGTGTCTGCAATGCGCTTAAAAAGGAAGATGGGATCACACAGTTGAGTTCCATCTTCAGCATGGATGTGTGTTTGAGAGTGATGCTCAGACTGTGTGAACGGTACAGGATGTAACAAGCGTCTGTATGTCTTGGGTCCGATTGATGCAGGGATCTGTCAAGAAAGGAAGTTTCGATTATCAAGCTTTTCCAGCAGTCTCTGACCAGATTTGAACTCTGTAGCATTACTTTCATCATCGTCATACTTCATGTCTCAACCTTTGTGGCTCCTCTCTTCTGCAAAGTGAGGCGACTGCAGGCAGAAATCCAAACACACACACACACACACACACACACACACACACACACACACACACACACAACACACCTTCCTATCTCTCTTGCAATTTATTGACAAACAATGATGGTCCATTTTGCTGGACACATCTGCATTCTACACCTGTTCAGCTGCGAAAGCACACTGCTCGCCTGATCCAATGAATTCCTAGCTGCTCAGCGTGTCAGTCTGATGATGTTCTGTAAATGACGTCACGTTTGCCACTCCTTTGCTTCCAGTTCACTCGGCAATCTGCGGATATGGAGAAAAAAAAGAGTCGAGATACACACTGAGGACATGACTCCTTGACTGTGCCATATTTGCATGATGATGTATTGCTGGGGACTGACTGGTCAAGCTTCAACAACACTCAGCTGTTGTGAACAATGCTCATTGGTATACTGCGTATGTGTGAGTAATTACTTGTGTGAAAAGTTTCAAAAGCCAGTTGTGTGATATATTTGATCAACTGGATTCAAGATTATAACCAATGTCTTCCTAAGAACAAAACCTCAAAAATCCATAAACAGGCTGCTTGCTACCAGAGTAGGAGCAGCAGTGGTGAGAGTTGGGGAAAACAGCCAGCTTACAGCCCACACATTATGGTGCTCTTCAATTGTTGATCGATATTTTTATTTGCTTGGGAATAAGGCATCTGACGCACTGGTGCAACAGTGAACTAACTTAAAAGAGAGAGAGAGCGATAAAACATGTTAAAAACCATTATGTAGTACTAGCTGCCCCTCCTCCCCCTCCCTCTCCTACTACCCACCATCCTCCTCAAACTTCCTCTCTGTCCCTCCCCTCAATGTACCCTTCTTCTCCTCCCTGTCCTCTCCTTCACCCTCCTCCCTCATCCCTTCCTCTCCTCCCTGTCCTCTCCTTCACCCTCCTCCCTTATCCCTTCCTCCCTCCTCTTTCTTTCCACCAGTTCTATCTCCCCTCTGCTCCATTTTTTCCACCGATTCTCTGTCCCCTCTGCTCCATCCTTTCCACCGATTCTCTCTCCCCTCTGCTCCATTTTTTCCACCGATTCTCTGTCCCCTCTGCTCCATCCTTTCCACCGATTCTCTCTCCCCTCTGCTCCATCCTTTCCACCGATTCTCTCTCCCCTCTACTCCATCCTTTCCACCGATTCTCTCTCCCCTCTACTCCATCCTTTCCACCGATTCTCTCTCCCCTCTACTCCATCCTCTCCACCGATTCTCTCTCCCCTCTGCTCCATCCTTTCCACCGATTCTCTCTTCCCTCTGCTCCATCCTTTCCACCGATTCTCTCTTCCCTCTGCTCCATCCTTTCCACCGATTCTCTCTTCCCTCTGCTCCATCCTCTCACCGATTCTCTCTCCCCTCTGCTCCATTCTTTCCACCAATTCTCTCTTCCCTCTGCTCCATCCTTTCCACCAATTCTCTATTCCCTCTGCTCCATTCTTTCCACCAATTCTCTATTCCCTCTGGTCCATTCTTTCCACCGATTCTCTCTTCCCTCTGCTCCATCCTTTCCACCAATTCTCTATTCCCTCTGCTCCATTCTTTCCACCAATTCTCTCTTCCATCTGCTCCATTCTTTCCACCGATTCTCTCTTCCATCTGCTCCATTCTTTCCACCGATTCTCTCTTCCCTCTACTCCATTCTTTCCACCAATTCTCTCTCCCCTCTGCTCCATTCTTTCCACCAGTTCTCTCTCCCCTCTGCTCCATTCTTTCCACCAATTCTCTCTCTCCCCTCTGCTCCATTCTTTCCACCAATTCTCTCTTCCATCTGCTCCATTCTTTCCACCGATTCTCTCTTCCCTCTACTCCATTCTTTCCACCGATTCTCTCTTCCATTTGCTCCATTCTTTCCACCAGTTCTCTCTTCCATCTGCTCCATTCTTTCCACCAGTTCTCTCTCCCTCTGCTCCATTCTTTCCACCAATTCTCTATTCCCTCTGCTTCATTCTTTCCACCAGTTCTCTCTTCCATCTGCTCCATTCTTTCCACCAGTTCTCTCTCCCCTCTGCTCCATTCTTTCCACCAATTCTCTCTCCCCTCTGCTCCATTCTTTCCACCAATTCTCTCTCCCCTCTTCTCCATTCTTTCCACCAATTCTCTCTCCCTCTGCTCCATTCTTTCCACCAATTCTCTCTCCCCTCTGCTCCATTCTTTCCACCGATTCTCTCTTCCCTCTGCTCCATCCTTTCCACCGATTCTCTCTTCCCTCTGCTCCATTCTTTCCACCAGTTCTCTCTCCCCTCTGCTCCATTCTTTCCACCAATTCTCTCTCCCTCTGCTCCATTCTTTCCACCAATTCTCTCTCCCCTCTGCTCCATTCTTTCCACCAATTCTCTCTCCCCTCTGCTCCATTCTTTCCACCAATTCTCTCTCCCCTCTGCTCCATTCTTTCCACCAATTCTCTCTCCCCTCTGCTCCATTCTTTCCACCGATTCTCTCTTCCCTCTGCTCCATCCTTTCCACCGATTCTCTCTCCCCTCTGCTCCATTCTTTCCACCAGTTCTCTCTCCCCTCTGCTCCATTCTTTCCACCATTTCTCTATTCCCTCCGCTCCATTCTTTCCACCGATTCTCTCTCCCCTCTACACCATCCTTTCCACCAGTCCTCTCTCCCCTCTGCTCCATTCTTTCCACCGATTCTCTCTTCCCTCTACTCCATCCTTTCAACCAATTCTCTCTCCCCTCTGCTCCATTCTTTCCACCAATTCTCTATTCCCTCTGCTCCATTCTTTCCACCGATTCTCTATTCCCTCTACTCCATCCTTTCCACCAATTCTCTCTCCCCTCTGCTCCATTCTTTCCACCAATTCTCTCTTCCATCTGCTCCATTCTTTCCACCAGTTCTCTCTTCCATCTGCTCCATTCTTTCCACCAGTTCTCTCTCCTCTCTGCTCCATTCTTTCCACCAATTCTCTATTCCCTCTGCTCCATTCTTTCCACCAATTCTCTATTCCCTTGGTCCATTCTTTCCACCGATTCTCTCTCCCCTCTGCTCCATTCTTTCCACCAATTCTCTATTCCCTCTGCTCTATTCTTTCCACCGATTCTCTGTCCCCTCTGCTCCATTCTTTCCACCAGTTCTCTATTCCCTCTGCTCCATTCTTTCCACCGATTCTCTCTTCCCTCTACTCCATTCTTTCCACCAATTCTCTCTCCCCTCTGCTCCATTCTTTCCACCAATTCTCTCTTCCATCTGCTCCATTCTTTCCACCGATTCTCTCTTCCCTCTACTCCATCCTTTCCACCAATTCTCTCTCCCCTCTGCTACATTCTTTCCACCAATTCTCTCTTCCATCTGCTCCATTCTTTCCACCAGTTCTCTCTTCCATCTGCTCCATTCTTTCCACCAGTTCTCTCTCCCCTCTGCTCCATTCTTTCCACCAATTCTCTATTCCCTCTGCTCCATTCTTTCCACCGATTCTCCTCCCCTCTGCTCCATTCTTTCCACCAGTTCTCTATTCCCTCTGCTCCATTCTTTCCACCAATTCTCTCTTCCCTCTGCTCCATTCTTTCCACCAGTTCTCTCTTCCATCTGCTCCATTCTTTCCACCAGTTCTCTCTCCCCTCTGCTCCATTCTTTCCACCAATTCTCTATTCCCTCTGCTCCATTCTTTCCACCGATTCTCCCTCCCCTCTGCTCCATTCTTTCCACCAGTTCTCTATTCCCTCTGCTCCATTCTTTCCACCAATTCTCTCTCCCTCTGCTCCATTCTTTCCACCGATTCTCTGTTCCCTCTACTCCATTCCTTCCACCAGTTCTCTCTCCCCTCTGCTCCATTCTTTCCACCGATTCTCTCTTCCCTCTGCTCCATCCTTTCCACCAATTCTCTATTCCCTCTGCTCCATTCTTTCCACCAATTCTCTCTTCCATCTGCTCCATTCTTTCCACCGATTCTCTCTTCCCTCTACTCCATTCTTTCCACCGATTCTCTCTTCCATCTGCTCCATTCTTTCCACCAGTTCTCTCTTCCATCTGCTCCATTCTTTCCACCAGGTCTCTCTCCCCTCTGCTCCATTCTTTCCACCAATTCTCTATTCCCTCTGCTCCATTCTTTCCACCAGTTCTCTCTTCCATCTGCTCCATTCTTTCCACCAGTTCTCTCTCCCCTCTGCTCCATTCTTTCCACCAATTCTCTCCCCCTCTGCTCCATTCTTTCCACCAATTCTCTCTCCCCTCTTCTCCATTCTTTCCACCAATTCTCTCTCCCCTCTGCTCCATTCTTTCCACCAATTCTCTCTCCCCTCTGCTCCATTCTTTCCACCGATTCTCTCTTCCCTCTGCTCCATCCTTTCCACCGATTCTTCTTCCCTCTGCTCCATTCTTTCCACCAGTTCTCTCTCCCCTCTGCTCCATTCTTTCCACCAATTCTCTCTCCCCTCTGCTCCATTCTTTCCACCAATTCTCTCTCCCCTCTGCTCCATTCTTTCCACCAATTCTCTCTCCCCTCTGCTCCATTCTTTCCACCAATTCTCTCTCCCCTCTGCTCCATTCTTTCCACCAATTCTCTCTCCCCTCTGCTCCATTCTTTCCACCGATTCTCTCTTCCCTCTGCTCCATCCTTTCCACCGATTCTCTCTCCCCTCTGCTCCATTCTTTCCACCAGTTCTCTCTCCCCTCTGCTCCATTCTTTCCACCAATTCTCTATTCCCTCTGCTCCATTCTTTCCACCGATTCTCTCTCCCCTCTACTCCATCCTTTCCACCAGTCCTCTCTCCCCTCTGCTCCATTCTTTCCACCGATTCTCTCTTCCCTCTACTCCATCCTTTCAACCAATTCTCTCTCCCCTCTGCTCCATTCTTTCCACCAATTCTCTATTTCCTCTGCTCCATTCTTTCCACCGATTCTCTATTCCCTCTACTCCATCCTTTCCACCAATTCTCTCTCCCCTCTGCTCCATTCTTTCCACCAATTCTCTCTTCCATCTGCTCCATTCTTTCCACCAGTCTCTCTTCCATCTGCTCCATTCTTTCCACCAGTTCTCTCTCCTCTCTGCTCCATTCTTTCCACCAATTCTCTATTCCCTCTGCTCCATTCTTTCCACCAATTCTCTATTCCCTCTGGTCCATTCTTTCCACGATTCTCTCTCCCCTCTGCTCCATTCTTTCCACCAATTCTCTATTCCCTCTGCTCCATTCTTTCCACCGATTCTCTGTCCCCTCTGCTCCATTCTCACCACCAGTTCTCTATTCCCTCTGCTCCATTCTTTCCACCGATTCTCTCTTCCCTCTACTCCATTCTTTCCACCAGTTCTCTCTCCCCTCTGCTCCATTCTTTCCACCAATTCTCTCTTCCATCTGCTCCATTCTTTCCACCGATTCTCTATTCCCTCTACTCCATCCTTTCCACCAATTCTCTCTCCCCTCTGCTCCATTCTTTCCACCAATTCTCTCTTCCATCTGCTCCATTCTTTCCACCAGTTCTCTCTTCCATCTGCTCCATTCTTTCCACCAGTTCTCTCTCCCCTCTGCTCCATTCTTTCCACCAATTCTCTATTCCCTCTGCTCCATTCTTTCCACCGATTCTCCCTCCCCTCTGCTCCATTCTTTCCACCAGTTCTCTATTCCCTCTGCTCCATTCTTTCCACCAATTCTCTCTTCCCTCTGCTCCATTCTTTCCACCAGTTCTCTCTCCCCTCCGCTCCATTCTTTCCACCGATTCTCTCTTCCCTCTACTCCATTCTTTCCACCATTTCTCTATTCCCTCTGGTCCATTCTTTCCACCGATTCTCTCTCCCCTCTGCTCCATTCTTTCCACCAATTCTCTATTCCCTCTGCTCCATTCTCTCCACCAGTTCTCTCTCCCCTCTGCTCCATTCTTTCCACCAGTTCTCTCTCCCCTCTGCTCCATTCTTTCCACCAGTTCTCTATTCCCTCTGCTCCATTCTTTCCACCGATTCTCTCTTCCTCTACTCCATTCTTTCCACCAGTTCTCTTCTCCCTCTGCCCATTCTTTCCACCAATTCTCTCTTCCATCTGCTCCATTCTTTCCACCAGTTCTCTCTTCCATCTGCTCCATTCT
>CM031607.1:56007936-56020436 GCA_018398815.1 Conus ventricosus | reverse complement strand
TGCGACGCGGATGTAGGCCTAGTGGGGTCTCCACTGTGTGCAGGCGGGGATACGATGGGGGAAGTGAAATTGATAACGTGTCTTTTGCATGCTGGTATCGGCAGCGTTCATATCATGAGTTTGAAAATAATTAATATATATACCTATATTATGTTTATAAGGAAAAACGTACCAAGAAGCATTTGTGTATAATTAAGAAGAATTTTGCATTGTACATACTGTTATGGAAGAATGTTTTGTTGCAGTCATGGTAAATTTTGTTCTAATTATATAAAATTGTTTTTTCTTGTTGCGTACTCATGTGAATAGGCCGATGGCCTCACATTAAAGTCACGAGTCACGAGTCCGAGTCTCTCTCTCTCTCTCTCCGATCCTTTTTTTTTCTACACATCCTTCTTCTCACCTTGAAATCTCTACGTGATGATTGCATTTGGCTATATCAATAATTAGCCCCTTGAGAGAAGATAACCAACAAAAGAGAAGAAATTCTAAGAACACGTAGAGATTTCAAGGTGAGAAGAAGGATGTGTAGAAAAAAAAAAGGATCGGAGAGAGAGAGAGAGACTCGTGACTCGTGACTCGTGACTTTAATGTGAGGCCATCGGCCTATTCACATGAGTACGCAACAAGAAAAAACAATTGCATATTGAAGATTTTCTATTTTTACTTCCCTGATATTTTACTATTACCTGGGCCTGAATTTGGCCATTGCTTTTATCTTCTTGAATATCGAGTGCGACCCCTTGTTGCTAAATTTGCTCCAGGGGCCAACAGTCTGAGTCTCACTGTTTTATGGTATTTTATTTTACTTTTTAACATGCGCGCTGGTGACCTACTCGTTTTTGAGTGAACCGGTGTTGTAGGAAGAAGAAGAAATGGGAAGAAATTCTAAGAACAATTCAGGATATTTCTATCCGTCAGTCATTATCTTCTCTTACGGGGCTGATTAATGTTTCTATATCCAGTAGCAAGGACAATGACGATGGTGATGAAGACGATGCTGATAATGACGACGACCATGACAGTAACGTTGATTGCAGTTCAACACGTACATCACTGTTACCGTCAGTAATGCCAGTATCGGCGTTATCGTCGGTACCGCCAGTATCGCCAGAATCGAACAGATCAGCAGGATCGGTCTTGCAGCACTTCTCTCCTGTTTTACAGAGCCCTGGCACTTCAGTGCAGGCCTCGGAAGACTGCTGACACGTCTGTCCATCTGTCAACCTCGGGTGATGTCGATGGAGGAAGGACTAGCGCACAGCCCAAACACACTCACAGCTTGCTTACAATCTCATTCATATATCATGCATTCGTCACATCAAACCACTAGTAAAGTCTATAACTTTACTACACATGATCATAGAACGAAACATCAATGCATATGGAATCAAACAAAATAAAACATTCTCTCTTTCCCGAACTTCACAAAATCATTTATCTAAAACATCATTAACTAACCCGGGTATAAATAGATTTCTACTTTACCTGGCCAGGTGATCTTAACTATTCACGAATCACTGTCTTTTCTTTTCCTTTTTTTTTCTTTTCACTGTCACTTTCACAACACGACACAACTGCTGGCACTGGTCTTGGTCTGCTGGCGCCTGGTCAGGTTAGACTGCTGGCACTGGCGTTGGTCTGTGGTTCTGCTTGACGAAGTGACGCTGCCAGGTATGAGGTCGAACCCCGGTTAAGATGGAACAGTGACTATCAACATCGATCTGTTCTCCTTTCTTCCTTCCTGCATTAACGCATTGCACTCTCTCTCTCTCTTCTAGTCTGCTCTATCAAATGGACATGGTTGCTTTTCTTTTCCTTTTCTTTTCTTTCTTTTTCTCTTCATTAGTTAGCAACTCTCTCTCCCCACATC
This sequence comes from Conus ventricosus, assembly GCA_018398815.1. NCBI lineage: Eukaryota > Metazoa > Mollusca > Gastropoda > Neogastropoda > Conidae > Conus > Conus ventricosus. The sequence goes on along the minus strand of CM031607.1, from coordinate 56,018,563 downwards.
TCTCTTTAGTCCTTCCTCTGCAGACTATCTCCTGCTAATCTCTCAACTTGGTTCTCTTCTCTCCTCCCTTCATCTCTCTGCTTCTCTCTCAAGCAGACCTAGAACCTCTTCCTCTCTCTGTCTCTCTGTTCGTTCTCTCTCTCGTTCTGCTTCTCCACTCCCGCATCCCTATCTTATCTTGAAACTCATCTGTCCAAGGGCGAGTACCATTGGTTAGTATTTTTAACCGCCTCGTACCCGAAGTTATCTCCCTCTAATTCCATTGGATATTCAAATCATGACAGTCACGCCTACACGCCTTACATCTCTGTGGTGGTCAATTGGTCATTTAATTGATTAGCTTGATTTCACACCCCCACCAACCTACTACCTTCTCCTCTCCCTTTCCGGTGTCGTCGACCTAATGGTGGGCATTGGTCGTAAATTGGGCTAGAATGAGTCTGGGTAGGCGCCGAGACTCATCTGACCAGACATCGAGGCGTCGGTCAAGCTACTTAGTCTGTCTGGGTGGACCGGACCGTCTCCGTGGAGGAATGAGGATTAGCCTCTCGCCGTGCTCAAGTTGGCTGGATGAGTCTGATCCGGGCGTCGAGACTGGTTTGACCAGACATCGAGGCGTCGGTCAGCTACTTAGTCCGTCTGGTTGGACAGACCGTCTCTGTGGAACCTCTCCTCTATGCTTAATTGGCTGGACCCGCCGTATGGGGCTGTCTGCCGGCGCCCAGAGTATTTGCGTTAGAGCTTATGTCCAACCAACCTAGCTGGCGACGGACCACGACTCTGGTTGTGTTTATTTTTGACCGTGACAATTTCCCCCCTGCAAAAGACTATGCACCGCATTTGTCTCAAAACAACGGTACAAAAAGGACCACAACCGAATTTGCTGACACACAGCTACACGTGCAAAGTTTGAAAAATACTTTACAACCAACGGTTTATAACTTATAAATATCTCATTAGTGAATACCACTCCAATGAGTTATCATTGACGTGCGCTCTTGCGTTATTTCTACTCATTTTATAAACAACCTCTGTGCGCACTTATGCCATTCCCCTACCTGCAGATTTGCCACATCTTCTCTTCACAATTTCTATGAAAAGCACAATATAATATGATCACGATCCATGACACTTCACTGAGGAATCTCCATCCTCACTTATTGCAAATGAATGCATCACTTACCCAAGCGATCCAAGCATAACTACATTTACATGAACAAATCTCACACAAAAATATGAACCATAGCCAACTGGGAATGAACCCATATCCAATCAACATAACTGTAATCAACACATATTATCAACAAAGCACCCCGGATATGACTGACTTCCTCTGAGTTGCAGCTTGCTAGACTACACGGCTTAAATAGTCAGCTCCAACATTCTGTCGACCGGGAATGTACTGCACTCGATACCTGTAGGGCTGCAATGCCATTGCCCAACGCAGCACTCTGCTGTTTTTCAACTGCGCCTCCTGCAGGAATTTGAGTGGTTGATGATCTGTCTCTATCACGAACTCTTTCCCATACAAGTATTTGTGGAACTTCTGCACGGCCCACACGACAGCTAAACACTCCTTCTCCACCGTTGCGTACCCTTCTTCACACTTTGCAACTTCCTGCTAGCATACCTCACAGGGAACTCGACCTCTTCATGCTCCTGCAACAATACTGCACCTATCCCACCACCTGATGCATCTGTCCGTAACAAAAATGGTTTGGACATATCTGGTAGCTTCAAGATGGGACGGGAACCTAGTCTTTCCAACACCGTCTGCAGTGCTTGCTCTGCAGCGTCTGACCATTCGACCACTGCCGGTTTCCCTGCCTTGACCAAATCACTGAGAGGACTCGTGATTGCTGCGAAATTTGGAACAAACTCCCTGTAGAAACCAATAAAACCTAGCGGACTCCTGACTTCTGTTTTGGTCTTTGGTCTCTCTGAATTCATCATCTTCTCCCACCTTTCCTCTTTCCGGCTGCTTTGTGTCGCCTCCGACAACAAAACCTAGGAACTCCTACTGTCTAGCCCTTCATACAGTGACACATCCCTGTATGACTCTTCTGGAAACTTAGGCAACAAAATCTCCCCCTTCTTCTGCTGGGTCTCTTTCACCTCATCAATGATTGCTGCTGCGCCTATGTGCTGAGTCTCACGCTGGATATATTTGCGGAGGAAATTTGCATGGAAAAGTTTTGGTTTCCCATTCACATCAATTCGGTAATCCCGACCGACCTTTTCAGTGAATGGTGAATGGTCCTTTCCAATGCATCAGCAGCTTGTTGTGATCCGTGGGAAGCAGTACCAGGACTTGATCTCCCGCCTTGAGGGATTGCTTCCTCACCTTCCTGTCATATTGCTTCTTCTGAACGACCCTAGCCTTCTGCAAACTTTCCTTTGCAACCTTACATGTCTCATACCTGTGCCCACCTTTGGAACAGGGTGAGATTGGGCCAATCAGATCAACAGCCACTCTCCTGAACGGTGTGTCAATTAAAGGGGGATGTTTAAGAGGCGCCTTCCTCTTCACCCCTCTTGTGGCTGACCTTTGACACACGTCACATGACATGCAGAAACGCTTGATGTCTGCCATTGCTCCTGGCCAATGAAAGTCATCAAAGATTCGGTCAGCTGTTTTGCTGGTGCCGAGATGACCCGCCATGAGCGACTCGTGACCCACTGACATGACAGTGTCACGATAACCTGCTGGTACCTCTAACTGAGTGGTCACCTTACCTGTCTTCCCCTTGGTGAACACTCGGTACAACAGCCCGCCTTTCACAAGAAATTCTGTCTCACCTCCTCTAACCATCTGTTTCTCTCCACCTCTTGCCAACTCCCAAGACTTCACGAGCGAAGGGTCTTGTTCCTGCGCTGCCTAAACTCATCAGGCGACACATCTATGCCTGACTTCCTTGCTGGAACGACTAACGGTTTATCAACCTTTTCCTCCTTCTTGCTCCGTGTTTGAACTGCTGCCCCTGTAGCAGTCAACAACTCAGGATCCCCTGGATCCCTTGCACCCGGAATATTTCCAATGATCAAATCATGAAGGGGTTTCTCCATCACCAACGCAGACAACTCGCCTGAGAAGTAAGGGGTACGTACTTCTATCTTAGCAACTGGAAACTCCCTCACAGTGCCATCGATTAGAGTACAGGTCTGGATTTGCCCTGTCAAATCCCCTTTCTCGACCAGCGTTGTTCGTACTACCCCGCATGAACAACCAGTGTCTCGTAACACTTTCACCCTCTGCTGGCCAATCCACCCTTCTTCCACTGGTAACGAACCACTCAGCCTAGTGCCCTCCATCCCTGACACTGACTGCTGTCCAGTGCTAGCCATAGGCTGCACTCCACCCTCTTCAGATTGAATCCCTTTTGGTTCCACTGCAGGTCGTTTCCCCTGGCGACCCTTATCGACTTCTTGCAAGGCTGCTGCCTTCTGGAACCTCATGCGACAATCCCTCGCCACATGTCCCTTCTTGTGACAAATGAAACACCTAATGTCCCTTTGCCCTTCCTTCTGCCCCACCACTGGGTTTGCAGACTTTGCAGGAAACTCTCCTAGTCTCCTTGCACTCTTCTCGCCTGTGCCTGGCACCTGTTTTCCTCCTGCACCTTAGTGCCCAAACGTGCCTCTCTATACACCTCTGCGAACTTCAACAACTCCCCTGCTGTCTCTGGCTGTCTCTCTTTCAAATGTATGGTTAACTCAGGGCCGCAACCTGACAAAATCTGTTCTTTCATAACTAGCTCTTTCAATTCAGCGAACTCCTTTTTCGTACCACTCAGCTCCAACCACTTCTCAAAATAGTGATCTAAACATGCACCAAACTGAGTGTACGTCTCACCTGCTTGTAATTTAGCTGAACGAAATTTCTTCCTGAACCCCTCCTCTGTGAGGTCAAATCCTTTCATCAACGATTCCTTCACAGCGCCGAAATCAGACTGTTGTTCTGCTGGTAACGCAGTGAAAATCTGTAATGCCTTACCCGTCAGTAACGCTGACAAAATGACTGCCCACTCTTCTGAAGGCCAACCCTGACTGGTCGCAAACGTTTCGAAACGACTGATGTATGCATCAATCGAATCGGTTCCTTCAGAGAATTTGGGCAACTTTGGTCGGGGGCGTAACTGCGCACAGAGTCACTGGAGACTGAACTCCCATCCTCGGTGGTCTCCCTTTGTATTCTCACTTTCTCTAACTCTAGTTGAACCTTTAGTCTTTCTGTTTCTCCTGCGTTTCCCTAGCTTTAATCCTTTCTGTTTCCTGCTTCATTCTTTCTGTTTCCTGCGCTTCCCTTAGTCTTTCTGTTTCCTGCGTTTCTTTATCATTGTTAGCCTGAATCCTTAATTTTTTCTATTTCTTGCGCTTCTACTGCGACTCGGCGTCTTTCCGCGCGTTCATCTCTTTCCATCTTTTGTTGGGTTTCAACGAATGCATGCAACTCATCTCCTGAGTAACCTAAAATCACGAGCGACGCTCACGAGTTGTTCAATAGGGGTGTTCTTTTCTTCCGCCATTGTATCTCTTTCTTTTTTTTTGTTTTTGTTTTTTTTGAAACAAGATTTTACTACTACGACAGCCAAACTGGTGGTTACCGACACGAGTGACGTAATAGCACAATCCTATGAAATGATAATATTAGCTTGGGACAACGTAATTAGTTTTTATAAGACGCCCAGCGCCTGACCCAACTATGAAGCGAATTATAGGCAATCTGTGCGAAATAAGTACTCTGGGGCTGAAATGCCAAGCCTAGTATTAACTATCTTGGAAGCAATGCCAAGCCTAGTATTTAACTATCTTGAGAACATACAGTAAGACAACCCCTTGTCTTAGGATTACAATACTTGAATCCCACCCAGCTTCCTCTCTGAGAAGTTGAACAATTATAATAAAATGGGCCAGAATATCCTGGCAGGCTCGCCAATAAATTGTCAACCTCGGGTGATGTCGATGGAGGAAGGACTAGCGCACAGCCCAAACACACTCACAGCTTCTTACAATCTCATTCATATATCATGCATTCGTCACATCAAACCACTAGTAAAGTCTATAACTTTACTACACATGATCATAGAACGAAACATCAATGCATAGGAATCAAACAAAATAAAAACATTCTCTCTTTTTCCCCGAACTTCACAAAATCATTTATCTAAAACATTCATTAACTAACCCGGTATAAATAGATTTCTACTTTAACCTGGCCAGTGATTTTAACATTCACGAATCACTGTCTTTTCTTTTCCTTTTTTTTTTCTTTTCACTGTCACTTTCACAAACACGACACAACTGCTGGCACGGGTCTTGGTCTGCGGCGCCTGGTCAGGTTAGACTGCTGGCACTGGCGTTGGTCTGTGGTTCTGCTTGACGAAGTGACGCTGCCAGTTTTGAGGTCGAACCCCGGTTAAGATGGAACAGTGACTATCAACATCGATCTGTTCTCCTTTCTTCCTTCCTGCATTAACGCATTGCACTTCTCTCTCTCTCTTCTAGTCTGCTCTATCAAATGGACATGGTTGCTTTTCTTTTCCTTTTCTTTTCTTTCTTTTTCTCTTCATTAGTTAGCAACTCTCTCTCCCCACATCTCTCTTTAGTCCTTCCTCTGCAGACTATCTCCTGCTAATCTCTCAACTTGGTTCTCTTCTCTCCTCCCTTCATCTCTCTGCTTCTCTCTCAAGCAGACCTAGAACCTCTTCCTCTCTCTGTCTCTCTGTTCGTTCTCTCTCTCGTTCTGCTTCTCCACTCCCGCATCCCTATCTTATCTTGAAACTCATCTGTCCAAGGGCGAGTACCATTGGTTAGTATTTTTACCGCCTCGTACCCGAAGTTATCTCCCTCTAATTCCATTGGATATTCAAATCATGACAGTCACGCCTACACGCCTTACATCTCTGTGGTGGTCAATTGGTCATTTAATTGATTAGCTTGATTTCACCCCCACCACCTACTACCTTCTCCCTCTCCCTTTCCGGTGTCGTCGACCTAATGGTGGGCATTGGTCGTAAATTGGCTGGATGAGTCTGGGTAGGCGCCGAGACTCATCTGACCAGACATCGAGGCGTCGGTCAAGCTACTTAGTCTGTCTGGTGGACGGGACCGTCTCGTGGAGGATGAGGATTAGCCTCTCGCCGTGCTCAAGTTGGCTGGATGAGTCTGATCCGGGCGTCGAGACTGGTTTGACCAGACATCGAGGCGTCGGTCAGCTACTTAGTCCGTCTGGTTGGACAGACCGTCTCTGTGGAACCTCTCCTCTATGCTTAATTGGCTGGACCCGCCGTATGGGGCTGTCTGCCGGCGCCCAGAGTATTTGCGTTAGAGCTTATGACCAACCAACCTAGCTGGCGACGGACCACGACTCTGGTTGTGTTTATTTTTGACCGTGACACCATCCTCAAATTCACAATCTGTTATCATCAACAACAAAAACGTCGTCGTCGTCGTCGTCGGTCCGTCATCATCATCGTTGTCATCATCATCCTCCTCATCCTCATCATCATCTTCATTATCATCGAAGTCGTCGTCGTCGATGTCGTCGTTATCACCATTGTTGTCATTATCTCATTGTCATCGTCATCATAATAACCGTTTTGGTCGTCATTGTCGTTTGCATGTTCTAAATATACCTTTCCATTCCTGTTGACATTTGTTATCGACATCATCCTCGTCGTCGTCGTCGTCGTTTCTGCATCATTATTGTCATCGTCTTCATCGTTGTCATTTCTTCAGGATCATCATAACCGTCATTGTTTTCATTGCAATCACTGTCACGGTCACTGACTTCGATATCGTCATCATCATCTCATCATCATCATCTCATCATCATCATCTTTGTCGTCGTCGGCATCGTCATCATCCTATTATCATCAAATTTGTCATGATCATAATATAATCATCGGTGTTATCCTTATCATGATCATCACTGTCGTCGTCTTACTCATCATTGTTATGCCATTAATATAAATTTGTCGTTGTCGTCGACTCGTCGTCGTAGTCACCATCATCACCATCGTCATCACCATCATCATTATTATCATCATCATTAGGCTCTTCATCGGTTTTCGATCAGGTTGGCGAAAATCGTTAATCTCTCTCTCTCTCTCTCTCTCCTCTTCTCTCTCTCTTCTCTCTCTCTCTCTTCACATTTAAGTTCAACAGACTTACTTCTTATGGAGCACGGCGCATTGCAGTCATCAGCATTGTTACTATTACTGCTGTTGCTGCCACTGCTGTTATCATAGACTTCTTCTTCTTCTGATTATCATCATTATCATTATTATTTCCATTCATTCATTTTATATTTCTTATCAAGTCTCATTATATCAAATAATTTTCTATGGTGCAAGACGAGAAAGCAAAACAAAACACACTACTAACAGCACTATGACGTGATTTATTGGTAAGATTTCTCTCTAATCAAAGGACACTTCATCAGACCACAAGCAGAGTAAGATCATGTGAATAAATACGGTAAGCGGATATGTTCCAATAAATCATACCAGATAGTATACCACTGTTTTTTTTCTAAATAAAGATCTCAGAAGTCTTTACAAAATTTAGAAAGTCACAATGTCTGCAATATTTCTAGTTAAAGATTTATTTCTAGAAGCATGAGGCGATGAAAATATAACTTTTGCAGCCTAGTCCTGAACCCGTTTTCTCTCTTTTGAAAATGTTACTCTTTTATTAATCTTTTACATGTCGCCCTTTTATCAATCTTTTTTTTTTAACCGTTTTGCAACAATTTCATCTATAATGGCTTGAAATGCACAGCAGACCTTCGGAATGAAAAAAAAAAGAACAAAATAACATCCAGAGACGGAAGAGCGCCATGAGACATAATTTTGTTCTCCACTCAGGTTCACCTGATTCTGATCGAACACACTGTGTCATACAAAAGCAGAACAGAACAAGCTCAAGACTGTAAGGATGCCAGTCTAGCAAACAGCTTGAGGAGAATCTGGTTTTCAGGCCAAAATCCTCGCCTTAGAGATTGGAGAAAGGGGATTTTTTTTAGACTAATAAGCTCATGATCTAATGAAACAGCTATGGATTTCTGGTAAGAAGAGGACCAGAATCTGGATGGTAACGGCAGAGGCAGCTCAAAAGAAATCCAGCTGGATCTGGTCGAGGAAGAACAAAAGTGAACATCATAAGGCTTGGACTTCCCAACTCAGAACAGGTGTCCGATAGCGACGTGTAAAAAAAGAAAGCGTGCTTTGAGACGCCCTTCCATCCAAGAGTTGCAGGTTTGAATCCAGGCACCACTAGAAAAAAAAATTGGCAGCGAAAGGACTTCGAGATGAGCTTCTAGGAGTCATGGCCTGGATGTGGACTGGCCCCCTCAGAGTGTAGGGAGTTCAGAGCCGAAATACTTGTCTCAGGAGGGGGGGGGGGGGGGGGGGGGGAGGGGGAAGGTATTCTCTGAAGACCTTCCGCTGTTGTAAAGCTCTCCCTAAGGTTTCTTCCTGCCAATTTGATATGAAATTACTTGAAACGAATCCATCGTTTCCGAATGCGAGTCCCTAAAGTTTAATCAAGACCATATTCCTATTAGTTTCTGTTCTATGAAGTAAAAGCATCACTGTCTGGTTTCTCTTTCCCCGAAGATGGAGTACGGCTGCCTTAATGGTGGGATAAAAAAAACGGTCATACACACAAAACTCCACTCCCTTGTTGGGTAGATGGGATCAATACTTGCCTGTCCATATAGGGTGTGTCCGCAGGAGTATCAGCCTGCGTACGCAGAAGAAGAAGAAGAAGAAGAAGAAGAAGAAGAAGAAGAAGTTTCTCTGCGTTTACGTGAAATAAACATTTCTTGCATTGTTCATGAAGTTCCTGGTAGGTTATAATACTTTCCTCGGTCTTGCAAAACTAATTGGCATTATTTGCTTAAATGAGCATGAAGCATTTATAATGTCTAATCTATTAACTGAGGATGTAGTTTGATACAAATAGACTAGCAGTTATGTTCATTACAATTTCATGTTGAACTTGTTACTTAATCAGATACGTTCTCACAGAAAAGTAGAAGGAAAATTTCATCGTTATGACCCGCTTAGAAATCAGACTTGTCCATTAAAGTACTCTTGATTTCACTCTGCATTTAAAGTTCATGACACAGCCCTCCTGCCTGTCGTCTGTCCGGGAACGTTCTTCTAGACGTGGCAAATTCAGAACAACAGCCACAGCCTTCATTGCAACACTAACGATTGTCTTGGCCAGGATTGAAATGGGAGGAAGGGGGGGGGGGGGGGGGAAGGGGGAGGAGGAAGGGGGTTAGATCGTCGATGAGGTACATATTCTAGAAATCTTCTGCTGCTTTTGTTCTGATTCTAGAAATCTCCTGTTGCCTTTGTACTGATTTTAGAAATCTTCTGCTGCCTTTGTTCTAATTCTAGAAATCTTCTGCTGCCTTTGTACTGATTTTAGAAATCTTCTGCTGCCTTGTACTAATTCTAGAAATCTTCTCCTGCTTTTGTACATATTCTAGAAATCTTATGCTGACTTTGTACATATTCTAGAAATCTTATGCTGCTTTTGTACATATTCTAGAAATCTTATGCTGCCTTTGTACATATTCTAGAAATCTTATGCTGCCTTTGTACATATTCTAGGAATCTTCTGCTGCCATTGCACTTATTCCAGAAATCTTCTGCTGCCTTGTACATATTCTCGAAATCTTCTGCCTTTGTACATATTCCAGAAATTTTCTGCTGCCTTTGTACGTATTCTCGAAATGTTCTGCTGCCTTTGTACTGATTTAGAAATCTTCTGCTGCCTTTGTACATATTCTCGAAATCTTCTGCTGCCTTTGTACTGATTCTAGAAATCTTCTGCTGCCTTTGTACTTGTTCTAGAAATCTTCTGCTGCCTTTTGTGCTTGTGTGTTGTCCACCAGCCTCCCTTTCATTTTTCCGTGATGAATATCGCATCACTGTGTTGTACAAACCCAACGTGAACCGAGCCATGTTGTCTGTCAAAAAAAAGTCACTTGTGAGGAATCCAAAATGCATCCATGAAATGGCAAACGACGTGACTGACTTTGTGATCTAGACCTCAATATCACTCACACACACACACACACACACACACACACACACGCACGCACGCACGCACGCACGCACGCACCACACACACACACACACACACACACACACACACAACACACACACACACACACACACACACACAAAATCTAAGCCTTACAAGTCTGACATTCGTTCTTCTCCAGTTTTTCAGCAAGACCGATGCATTTGTTGTAGACTACGCGGCGTTCCAGCATCTTGCATACTGTAGGATACTCAGGGTAGCCATAGCCGTAGCCCCGGTCGTAGCCGTAGCCATAACGGTAGCTGCGGTGCGGGTAGTAACCTACTCTGGGTGCATACGCCCGGCGCAAACCGTATCTGGCGCTGCTCTCCGCCTGCTGGGGCAGACCCGTGAGGACGCACAGCAGGACGCACCAGGCCCAGACACACATCCTGAGAGCTCTCGGAGCCATGGCCAGCAATCTGTCTGACCAAGGAAACAACACGTTGTTGACAGAGCTGTTGACAAGGAACGTGACTCACTTTGTTCGTCCCTTTCTCGGTAAAAAGACACAAATGGGTTCCGG
>CM031607.1:55932936-56005436 GCA_018398815.1 Conus ventricosus | reverse complement strand
CAAAACAAAAAAACAAAAAACAAAAACGGATGACATGAATTCGTCTTTCCCTTACCTCTCTTTTAGCCGAGTCTCAAGACAGTGAACAACTGACTCCTCCGCCTCCTTCAACTGATGTTTCATTCAAATAGTTTTCCAACACGCATAAGTTTTCACATCAATAAAACTGTACTTCCTTCTTTTCCCCAGGGCAGTTATGCATATCAGTCTTCCCGTGTTGTTCATTTCTGATGTTTTCATCACTGATCTTTTCCTGGATGTTTTTTTTTTTCAAATCAATTTATGATGATAAAATTACTGTTGTTTCTTTTCTAGATATGTCAGCAGCATTTGATACAACTAACTGTGGAATTCTCCTATTCAGACTGAAGCACTCTTTTGGTACACCGGTTATTGTTCTTGCGTGGATTACAGGTTATCTTGATAGACACACTCAGAAAGTATCAGCAAATAGCCTCTGCTCACCTGCTACTCTCTTAGGATGTGGAGTTTGTAAAGTTGTATTAAATTTCATTATGTACACAAACTGTATCGCTGAAGCAATTGACCATCATTCTTTATGTTACTATAATTTTGCTGAGAATACACGAATCCACTCCTGTAACAAATGATTCCATGGATTCAGAAAAAAACCTTTATGACCTTAATGATCTCTGTGATATTCCTCAACCTGCATATCAATAATGAAAAATTGTTTTGTTTTGTTTTGTTTTTTGGATTACCTATTTCAAATTTGAAAAAGATCCATCAGTTCCAAGGAAAATCTATGTGAACAATAAGACATAGAAATCTCTGCCGGTATTGGTATTGGGTTTTCTTTCATTTTTATTTATTCTTTTTTCTTTTTTTTTTAATCAAACGTTAATTTTCAAACGTTCACAAATGACTCCAGGATAGTTTATTTTGAGCTCAGGAAAATACGTATCACCCCCCACTATTCGTCTGTAGATTCAATCAAAATTCTTGATTGCTTCTATGTAGAAGCGGTCCATCATTGCAGATACTTATCTCTCAGTGAGAATGACTTGATTTCTGCATGATTTAAAGATTCATAAGTAAACGAGGTTAACTTTGTTCTTTGTTGTCCAACTCTCAAAACCAATCGTGAACTTTTTTTGTTGCTGTCCTTAATACTACAGAGAATCTTCTTAATTGAACCTCCACTGAAGTCGTTTAAAAATTTTCTTAGCTTATATATACAGTGTTGAAAATAAGAAAGCAGCTGTATCATGAAAGGAACACCACAGTACATTCTGATCCAGCTTGTAGTTTTCATTCCAGTAGTTGTTATATTGTATTCGTGTGTACCTTCACAAGAGGTTCAGGCCTATATATGAATAAAATATCTGAATCTGAATCTGAATCTGAATCTCTCTCTCTCTCTCTCTCTCTCTCTCTCTCTCTCTCTCTCTCTCTCTCTCTCCTCTCCCCCCCCCGTCTCTCTCACCTTCTCCATTAACAATATCTCTCAGTCTCTTTCACCATCCCCCTTCTCTCTCTCTCGACGTCTCCTCAGCTCTCTCTCTCTCTCTCTCTCTCTTCTCTCTCTCTCTCTCTCTCTCTCTCTCTGTCTGTCTCTCTAACCGTCTCCTCAGCTCTCTCTCTCTCTCTCTCTCTCTTCTCTCTCTCTCTCTCTCTCTCTCTCTCTCTCTCTCTCTCTCTCTCTCTCTCACACACACACACACACACGCACGCACGCAACGCACGCAACACCCCCCCCCCCCCCCCCCCCCCCCCCCCCCCCCCCCCCCCCCCCCCCCCCCCCCCCCCCCCACCCCCCCCCCCCCCCCCCCCCCCCCCCCACACACAAAGTTGAACAAGTTGACGGTTGACAGTAACATCACGTCACTACTGATGTAATTGTTCATGGACAAAAGCTAGAGACTGTTCAACGGTTCACTTGCCGGGCATTCATCATTGACAGGGAGGGATGCAAGCCCGAAATCACACCGTCTACACTAAACCCTGTATGGAGGACGGCGACATTTCTATGAAACACAGGTTAAGGCTCCAGCGAACACTGGCATAGTTCATCTTCCTGTATGCATGCGAGACATGGACCTTCACAGCAGATCTGAAAAAAGATTTCAAGCCAGAGCATTAAAATGTTACAGCAAGATCAGTTATACTGTTCATATGCCACGCACAAGAGCGTTAAACCATCAAACGACCAGATGAAGATCTACAGACATCCGTGAAGAAAAGAGAACTATGTTGGTATGTTCATGTAACAAGATGCAGAGGCCTCGCTGAAGCAGTCCTCCACAGAACTGTTTGAAGTAGGGGGACAGAGGGGAGAGCAGGAAAAACAAAGTGACGGACTGACAACGTAACACAATGGACAGGGAAAAATCTGCAGAGGTCCACGTTTCGGCAGCCTCCGAAAGAGCTGGGGAACCAGGAAAACAGTTTCTTAAGTTAAAGGAAGAAGAACCGTATGAATGATGCGAATATCGCAGTATTTACGTTCACTGGGGAAAAAAGGGGGAAAAGGGGGTGGGGGATGGGGAGGCCCTGGTCCAATGGTTAAAGCGTTTGCCAGCCGAGCTGATTGTCATGAGTTCGAACTATTCGTGGGGTCGATTTTTTTTCCGCCTCGAAAACTCCCTCTGTTCACCCAGCAGTATTTACCTCAGGGAAGGCAAAGGCAGTGAAAGGAGAGGAATGGGCTCCGTCCTCCATCATGCCGTGCCCTAGACGGGGGTTAACTTCGGACAGTTCACTGCTCCTTTGGCTAACATGTTTTTTTTTCTTAGTGTGCGTTAAGTGCCGTCATAGTTTTGTCAGCTTGGGTGTCACAGTATGTTTGGCGGGAATATTGTGATATCACCGGATGTCTGTGGGAATATCGTGGTATTACCGAATGTCTGTGGAATGTCGTGGTATCACCGAATGTTTGAATGGAATATTGTGATATCACCGGATGTCTGTGGGAATATCGTGGTATTACCGAATGTTTGAATGGAATATTGTGATATTACCGGATGTCTGTGGGAATATCGTGGTATTACCGAATGTTTGGCGCCTCTCCAAGCAGGAGAGGCGGGGGGCTGAGAGGCGATGGCGCGCCACGGGACTGACTGTGCACAGGGAAATGCATCAAACTGCGAGAAATCATGTTACTGACATTGTTCATCAAGCAAAAACTTTGTTCTATTCTTCAAAGATATTGGCCTGTAATAAGGCCAAGCAACTATTTAATGTCACAAATAGTCTCCTAGGCAAGTCAGCTACTCCCCCCTTCCCACCATCTTCCAAACGCAAGAACTCCCTCAGAAATTCTTAGAGTTTTTCAATGGCAAATTGACACTATCCGTGAAAAGCTAGATTCTACTGCACCTGTACATTCTCTAAATGACAAAGTTTACTGTGGACCTCCTTTGGCTTGTTTTAGCCCTGTTAGTCAAGACTATATCAAAAAACTTTGTTTGCGATGCAGTCCTAAATCATGTGAACTTGATGCCATTCCCACTAACTTGCTCTTTCAGTGCATTGATGACGTCCTACCCCATCTTACTCATGTTATCAATACCTCTTTGTCCTCTGGTCACGTTCCTGAAATCTTCCGGTCCGCAGTGGTACGTCCATTGATCAAGAAACCTTTATTAGATAAAAATGTTTTAAAGAATTATCGGCCTGTATCAAATTTGTCATTTCTATCAAAATTATTGGAGAAGATCGTTTTGGAACAAATTCTAGAACATCTTGAAAAGAATCACCTTTTGAATCCTCATCAATCTGCTTACAGACAAGGCCATAGTTGTGAGACAGCACTCCTCCGTATAGTCAATGACCTCCTCTGCAGGCTTGATGATGGGAATGCTTCCTCATTAGCGATGTTAGACCTCTCCGCAGCATTTGACACGATCGATCATAATATTTTGTTCTCACGGCTTCAAACTTCCTTTGGATTCAAAGACACCTCTCGACTGGATTATCTCTTACTTGACTGGACGGACTCAGACAGTGTGTGCACAGGGCAGATACTCAGACAGTTCTCCTCTTAGGTACGGTGTGCCTCAGGGTTCTGTACTGGGGCCAGTCCTTTTTGTGCTGTATGCTAGTCCTGTGTCTGACGTCATCAGTGGTCACGCCATGTCGCATGAGAGCTTTGCTGACGACACCCGTTTCATCAGTCGGCTCCCATTGCTGAAATTGACTCACTGATTTCTCGGACGCAGGGCTGCATTGCAGACCTGAAGGACTGGATGACAACCAACAAACTACAACTAAACGACGCCAAGACGGAACTCATGTTCGTGACAAAACAGCCTAACCATCCTTCTCTGCCTTCAACTGTCACTATCAATGACTGTACTGTCTCTGTCTCCACCTCTGTCCGCAGTCTAGGGGTCATTCTTGACCAATCCCTCTCCTTTGAGAAACAGGTTTCAAATATTTGCAAGATTGCTTATTTAGAACTAAAAAGAATCAGCTCCGTACGTCACCTTCTCTCTACAGATGCTACAAAAACTCTCATTTGTGCCTTTGTCTTATCTAGAATAGATTACTGCAACTCCCTTTTGGCCGGCCTTCCAAAATACCTGATAGAAAGATTACAGCGAATCCAAAATCATGCAGCCCGAGTCTGTAGAGCAGGAAAATATTATCACATTTCGCCTCTACTTCACTCTCTTCACTGGCTATCTGTCTCAAACCGTATCTCGTACAAAATCTCAACTCTGACTTTCTCTGCTCTCTTTGAAAATGGACCTTCTTATCTCTCAGATCTCCTTAAAATCTACACCCCCTCTCGACAACTACGCTCCTGTGCTGACGACCGCCTTCTACGAATGACTCGCTTCAGGACTACTACTGGTGAAAGATCTTTCTCTTTTCAAGCTCCAGCGACGTGAAACAGACTGCCAGACTCTCTCAGACATTCAGATTCTATCTCTTCTTTCAAGTCTAAACTTAAAACCCATCTATTTTCTCATAATTAGTCAATGCTGTGGGGGTGGGGGTGGGTGTGGGGGGGTGGGTGGGTGGGTAGAACCTAACTCATAGCCGTCTGGGCCTTTTCAAATGTAACGTATGTGTATGTTCTCTATTACATGTATTTGTTGTATGATTGAACGTTACAGGATTTAGTTTTTGTAGTGATACTTGAAAAATAAGTGAATGTCATACTCGTAGGATGGGGATTTGTTAGTTATTGTTGTAATAGTATTTGTAGTTGGGTGTGAGGTGTACTATTGTATATGAGAAGGGTGAATTTAGTAGGATTTTGTAAAGCGCTTAGAGAAATTCGTTTGATTAAGCGCTATATAAGAAACCATTATTATTATTATCATTATTATTATTATTGAATATTGTGATATCACCGAATGTCTGTGGGAATATCGTGGTATCACTGAATGTTTGAATGGAATATTGTAATATCACCGGATGTCTGTGGGAATATTGTGGTATTACCGAATGTCTGTGGGAATATTGTGGTATGACCGAATGTTTTGTAGAAATATTGTGGTATCGCCATGTGTTTGGCGGGAATGTTTGATGGGAATATTGTGGTATCACAATCGTGAAATCAGTGCGAGTTCGATTGGAATATTGTCGATTCACCTTATTTTTGGCAAAGATATTGTGATGTGACCGTGTGTTTGGTGAGAATAATTTGGAGCAACTGTACATGAATTGTTGGAAACATTGAAGTGTTGGTGTATGTTTGGTTGGAAACATTGAAGTGTTGGTGTATGTTTGGTTGGAAACATTGAAGTGTTGGTGTATGTTTGGTTGGAAACATTGAAGTGTTGGTGTATGTTTGGTTGGAAACATTGAAGTGTTGGTGTATGTTTGGTTGGAAACATTGAAGTGTTGGTGTATGTTTGGTTGGAAACATTGAAGTGTTGGTGTATGTTTGGTTGGAAACATTGAAGTGTTGGTGTATGTTTGGTTGGAAACATTGAAGTGTTGGTGTATGTTTGGTTGGAAACATTGAAGTGTTGGTGTATGTTTGGTTGGAAACATTGAAGTGTTGGTGTATGTTTGGTTGGAAACATTGAAGTGTTGGTGTATGTTTGGTTGGAAACATTGAAGTGTTGGTGTATGTTTGGTTGGAAACATTGAAGTGTTGGTGTATGTTTGGTTGGAAACATTGAAGTGTTGGTGTATGTTTGGTTGGAAACATTGAAGTGTTGGTGTATGTTTGGTTGGAAACATTGAAGTGTTGGTGTATGTTTGGTTGGAAACATTGAAGTGTTGGTGTATGTTTGGTTGGAAACATTGAAGTGTTGGTGTATGTTTGGTTGGAAACATTGAAGTGTTGGTGTATGTTTGGTTGGAAACATTGAAGTGTTGGTGTATGTTTGGTTGGAAACATTGAAGTGTTGGTGTATGTTTGGTTGGAAACATTGAAGTGTTGGTGTATGTTTGGTTGGAAACATTGAAGTGTTGGTGTATGTTTGGTTGGAAACATTGAAGTGTTGGTGTATGTTTGGTTGGAAACATTGAAGTGTTGGTGTATGTTTGGTTGGAAACATTGAAGTGTTGGTGTATGTTTGGTTGGAAACATTGAAGTGTTGGTGTATGTTTGGTTGGAATATTGTGGCGTCACCGTGTGTTTGGGGGCTAATATGATGGCGTCCCTTTACGTTTGGTAGGAAGAGTATGTAACTATTAAACAGGAACATTGACGTGTCACTGTTTGGCGGAAATATTATGTCGCCGTGCATACTGTGCTGTCCCTGTAGGTTTAATGGGGATACTGCAGTCTCACAGTACCTTGGTTAGGAACGTTGTGGCTTCTCTCTGTACTTTGTGGGAATAGATTGTGTCGGGTCTCGCTTCGCGACTGCTCAAACGTCCATCACCTTCACATCTCCTCATGACCGCAAACGACGGGCGACAGATGTCAGCGGTTGCCTCTGCACAAAGGCCATTGACACTTTCTCTCGTGACTCGTAACTTTGGTTACTTTCAGATTTCATGTGACTTTCTTTGGCTGGCGGCGATCACATGTCATGAACTCGGAAGTGAAATCGTGACCGGACTGCATGGTGTGGGCCCGAAGGCATGAATTCATCGAGTTCTGGTCTAAGTTCGACCTTGACGTATAAAGCGCTATGATTTTAACTCTATCTGCCCGACGAGGGCCCTAGTCGAGTGCATACAAACGATTGTGTCCGTCTACCAGGGCTTTGGCATCGATCTCGGTTCAACTCCTGCGCATGCAACTAACCGTAAATAGATCATAAGCAGAAAGAGAATACTTGAAAGCTATTTTCTTTGCGTATAAGGTGCTGCTTTGTGTGAGCAAAACTTGAATGATTGAAGAGTTTGTCTTTTTTCCCCACTCCCGACACCATGAACCAGTGGAATAAACTAATAGCGTGTAAGTATCATAGGAAATCTTAAGGACTGATCCTTATACATAACTCTAATCTGTCAACACAAAGGTCACAAACATTTACCCAGCTGCACAAACTATATTTTACTGTGACACAGTCAAGTACGTTTTGCTTTTAATTTTACCGTGGTAATGCAGCCTCTCGGATTACGAAAGGTGACAAACTCGTATAGCCTTAGTGATCAAGGAACCTTGCGTCCCTGGATGACTCAAAGACGTTGATAAACTTAACACGCTGTAGGACAATCGTATTTCTTAGCTGTGAGATCTTTCAGATTTCCGATAGAGAGTCATGACAGTTTGAGTAAAGCAGCCCCGATCTTTCAACTGAAGGACCAATCACACCAGGCTGAGAAGCTTTCACAGCCAGTTGTAATGTAAGGGCGGAAAGGGTTAATGAATGAGTCATGTGAACTCAACTAGCAATCTCAACAAGAAATCAACACAACAAACAAATTAACGCTGGTGTTTTTTTTTACACCATGAAACGAATGTACTGAACTGGTGACAACATAGAAAAAACGGGTTTCGACATAGCGACCTACCACAGACCATACCTTTCGACATAGACCTGCCATAGACCAAACAAACATACAAACAAACAAAAAAAAAAAAAAAAAAGAAAAGAAGAAGAAAAAAGAAAGAAAGAAACAACTAAACAAAGTGATTTAGTTTTGCTTGCATGACGTCTTTCGGTGGACGGTGGCACGTGTAACGCCATCTCTCCCGAGCACTGTGACAGGTGCTGTCTGTTGTGGTGCTGAGGCCCGACGGGAGATAACACGTGTGGCTGTATACGAGGGAGTTGATTCACTCTACGAGACAGAACTAATCCAGTCAATGTAGCGTTCTGCAGTTCACGCTTTGAAAACTACGAAAGTGCCTGTGGCTGACGCTGTAAACATCACTGTCTCTACAGCATTCGTATACACCATCAGCCCAGCCCACACGGATCACACCACCTTCGAGCTACAAACACACCTGTTCACGCTGAAGACAATTTCACGGAAAACCTACAATACAACGGGCCACGGGAAAGGCCGTTATTTAAGTATGCTCTCTGCAATTTGGAGAGATATCCTCTGGAATAACATTCCTTGATTTTTTCCCTGCAATACCCAAACGGAATTCTTTTTTTTTCTCCTAAAATTAATTGCTTGAAGAATTACCATGTATACTGACTAGAATCAGTCAGTCCAGATTAGTGGGGAAGGTCAAAACAAAGTTTTGGGAATCACTGGTTGAGAAAAGAAAAGGGAAGTGTCTTTTGTTTGGAAAGATGATTATTAAGCTTATTGACTAGGGTTGTTAGAGTTGTTGCCTCATAAGGATAGTGTTTACAGCTTATCAAGAAAAAAAAGGAGTCGAAGAAAAAAGCATTTCTGCAATATTCAGAGCGAACGCTATAAGCACAACGGTAATATTTTTGGCACGGTAGTATTTAGCCTCTAGTCTTTCACCGCCATAAGCAGTGTGGAAGTAAGGCAAAGGATTACTCTATTGTAGAGTTTCTACTAGAATTCTCAATCTCCATTATTGTTTAAAGGCCGAGTTACGCGTACAAAAGGGTAGGAAACAGTAACACAATGCTAAACAGTTTCAGCTGAATAACTCTTCCATGTTTCTTATGAGTTAAATTGCATTAACTTGGAATACACTTAGCCCAAGTACACATGTGGTGTATTCCAGGTCTGCGATAAAGAGAACCTGGTCTGTAGTTAAGTAGCTGAGAAGCTGGCTTGTCGAGTTCGCACATTTGCCCACTATCTTTCAGAAGAGGTGTGAGAACTCAGCCAGCAAAGGATTTGCTGTACCCTATATTTGTGATCAGTGAATAGATATTTGTTTGCCGTTCACACCTGCTTTAAATTTGCACGCAAGAAGCTGTTGCTGACGTTTTATTTTTGTTTTCAAAACTTCATGCGGAAGAGAAGTTTCTTGGTCATGCAGTCTAGGACTTTGCGCCTCTCGCTTCGCTGGCCACTGAGTTTGGCACGGACTACTGGCTGCGTGTTGCTAACGCTTTACCTCAAAATGGACAGCACAGCTTCGGCCAACAGCATGTCTCGCTGCACTGCTCAGGATAACAACTGTAGCACTTCTGTTTACAACAATACCATGGAGGATCTGAAGTTGTCATTTGTAATGCTTGCCTGTGCAAACATGTTCCTAAGAAAAAAACCTGATGCAACCCAGCAAGTACGCTACCAACAGACACTCAACTTCAGTGGGGGGTTGAGGGGGGGGGGGGGGTTCCGTAATCTTATGTGCCATCGCCACTGTATTCATAGCAAACCTCCTTCTTGCCTGTGGCGATATGAAATCCAACCCCGGACCAGCGACATTGAAGGAACAGAATACAGGTGAGCGTGGTGAAGCCAATTACAATGATGGAAAGGAACAAGACTTGAATTCCCATTTGTCCCTCCTTCACGATAATATATCTGTCATAACTGAAACCATAACAAGAATGGAACATGCAAATCGGCGACAAGGACAGATGATCAAAGACAGACTGATAAGCGTTAAAGACAAAATTGATCGCCGCCTTACCCTAATAGAAGAAATTCAAAATCAGCCGACTACTGATGCTGATGATTTGCAAAAGGAATGTCAATTATTATCAGAAGAAAACATAGATCTGAAAGAAGAAATGTATCTACTTCAAATAAGCGTGACTACCCTGAAACCAGAGTCGGCGCAATAATCTTCTCTTGTTTGGCCTTCCCCTTGAAACATCTGGGAAAATGTGAACAGCTCGTGGAGAAGGTCATCGAGGAAGGATTATGTATTGACGAAGTACATGTAGAACGAGCTCATAGAGCGGGCAAGGCTGTCATCGTTAAATTTTTGTCCTTTAAACAAAAGCCTCTGATTCACTGTCTAGTTCGGCGACTGAGGGAGTCAGAACTGTCCCATGGCATCTACATCAGAGAGGATTTTTCAGCAGCTGTACAAACAAAACGAAGAGCATTGCTCAGCACGAGACGAGATTTAATATCCAAAGGAGAAGTTGCAAAATTGCGTTTTGACAAGCTTGTCACAAAAAACGCTGTCTATGAATTTGACCTCGTCAGCCAACGTGTGACAAGAAGCCAGACAGGTGGCAGCGGGGTTACAGGAAGGTCTGCTACAGGCCAGGCCAGACCACGACAACACACACAGCAACAACACGTGCGGACAGATCAGCGGATCTGCTGCTGCCAGTGGAAGAGTACCCTCCACTGCCGTCGAGGGGTCGTGAAGGGAATCTTCACTCGCTCAGTGACCAGCGACCACAGACCGCCAGTGCCGGCCAGTCGACCTCCCAGCGTGGTGCCAGGAAGCAGCCGAAAGTCAGCGGCAAGGGAACGGGGGGCAGTAGACAGCAGCAACGAGGAGCGACAGGTCTGGGAAGATCGTCACCCAAGGAACAGCCCCGTACCGACGACACCACTGCTACACGCCCCAACTCCAAGTACAATCTGCGGACAAGAGCAGCACCGAACACGGAAACAGCAGAGCCGGGAGCAGAACGGGCGAGACTCGACAGCAGCAAGGCAGGCACCCGCACTCCTGCATGGTGCCGTGGATACGATGGCCCCACAAGTCCCCGGGACTTTCGAAGAGGACGAGGTAGGACCCCGCCATGCCAGAGAAGGATAGACTCCATGTTCCGCCTGTCCCACCATGGTCATCTTTCTGTAGTTGGCACCACTCACCATGGTGTAAATATACACAGGACAGATGACCAGACTGACAACCAGACAGATGACCATACTGATGACCAATCAGATGACCAGATTAACGACCACACAGACGATCCTGACTTTACAACTGACCCCACCGCTGAAGACCAAGCAGACATCAACAGATAGGAGTCCGGCCGGCCCCCAGTAGCACCCGGTGTAACCTTTTTGTCATACAACATTGGTGGCTCAGCAAGCAAACTGTGCGATACTGACTGGCTAAACTACATTAACCAGTTTGAAATCGTTACACTTACAGAGACATTTGTTGATGAGAACTTCGATACCTCAAACATTTTCTTGGATTTTAAGAAATTACTGTGTCCGGCAGTGAAATTGTCGCAGCAAGGTAGAAGGTCAGGTGGCATTTTAGTATTGGTAAGAAACTCTGAAAAGTCATGTGCATGAAATAAGAATGGACTCGGTAAGCATCATTGTACTGAGTCTGTCAAAGACTCTCTTTGATTGTACTAGGGACGTTTTGTATTTAGCTACATATGTACCTCCACAGGCAGTCCCTTTCATGACCAATCCCAGAATGACTGTCATATTGATGAGATAGATAGATGTTTACATGACCTGACAGATGAGTATGATGACGTGCATTTGATTTGTACCGGCGATTTCAATGCACGGACCTCTAACTATCAAATAAATGTAGACCTCCTTCAGGACAACGATGAGGAAAGTAATCCATTTCATAATGAGCCCTTAAGGCTACTACGCCGAAGATCAAATGACACTCAAATTAATAATTTTGGAAGAAAACTCCTTGAACTATGCATTTGCTATAGAATGGTAATCGTGAAGGGTTATGTGACAGGAGACGAAGAAGGAAAACTGAGCTATATGTCTGAACATGGTCACAGTGTTGTGGACTATTTCCTAACTGATGTCGATTTCTCTCAAATGGTTGGCAGCGTAATAGTTGGTGACGGAATAGAATCTGACCATATGCCTGCAGAGATGTACTGCCATGGTCGAACTGATAGTGATCAGCACAGCTTGAAGGCAAGAAGAAAAAAAATACAAAACAGAAAAAAAATTGTGTGGCAGGGTAACAAAGATAACATTTCATCGCAGACATTTGAGATAGAATGAAGGATGTGGAAAAGCCTATAGATGTTGATCCAGATGAGTCCATTAGACTATTCAAGTGATCTCTAATGGAAGCTGCTGACGGTACGAAAAAAATTGTAGTCATTGATACCAGTGTAAGAGATCGGAATTCAAGATGTTTCGACAAAGAATGTTTGTTAAAGAAAAAAAGATAAAGGGGTATTTTAGACGTTCCAATCGAACAAAAAGAAAAGAACATTATAAAAAATGTAACTCAAAGCGAAAAGAATACAAGGCTCTAACAGAAGCTAAGAAAAGGGACCACAAAAGACCGTCGGTAACAGCGCTTCTTAGCTCCGTTAGTGATTCAAAAGAATTCTGGAAAGAAATCAAGAAGCACAGGAAAAGTACACCAGTCATTAATAAATTCAGTAATGATGAATGGGTCTTACACTTTGAAAAAGTGTTTAATGCGGACATTACTGAAAACGTTGTTCATACGGATTTGTCAAGGGAAGATCAAATTTACAACATTCTTGATTGCAAAATAAGCGGGACAGAGATAAGAAAAGCGATTAAACAATTAAAACATAAGAAAGCAGGGCCAGATGGTGTTCTGGCAGAAATGCTAAAAATCTGCAGAACCAGAAATAATAAGATACTTGAAATCTTATTTCAATAAGCTTATTGTCGATGGAATATTTCCCGATGAATGGACTAAAGCGATTCTTGTACTGTTACACAAAAAAGGGGGACCCAAACAATCCCGATAACTACAGGGGGATATTGCTGAGGAAGAAAAAGAAACACCCGAAGGTGCTGGGGAGGACCCAGAGAAACACTGTCCCCATCTGCCTTTAGAGCAGTCCTGTACCACCCTTGGAGGCCTGCGCTGTGTTGACGATGGTACAGGCATGCGCAGGACACGCCATTAAGATATCAAGGGACATAACTGCTCCTGAACAGAGGCAAATCAGACTACAGGATGCAACTCATAACAGCCTTAAAAGTAGCATCCCATGGGTGTACCAGCCCGTATTTCATGACTGCAGAGCCACCGGCAAAAAACACCACCTTCCAGCTGTCGAGCACACCCCAAAGACCCAACCACCCCTGCCCACGGACAGAGGAAGACAGTGCCACTTCAGACACAGCCAAACTCTCGCCATATGGTCTTATGTGCCCTCAAGAGAGAATCCAAAGAATGAACTAAAGCGATCCTTGTACTGTTACACAAGAAAGGGGACCCAAACAATCCTGATAACTACAGGGGATATCATTGTTGAGTGTTGTAAGTAAGGTGTTCACCCAAATCATAAACAATAGCTGTACGTATGGGCTGAGAACAACTTTTTGCTAAACGATGCCCAAGCAGGCTTTCATAAGGGACGCTCGACAGTGGATCATATTTTACACTCCATGCTTGTATTGAAAAACAAATTTTCCAAGAACCAAAAAATGTATGTTGCTTTCATCGATTTTAGAAAAGCATGCGACACCATAGGAAGAGAAATTTTACTATCAGTTATTATAAAAACAGCATGAACGAATGCTGCAGATAATTCAAGCTGTGTATAAATCTGTACAATCCTGTATGATGAGCGAGAATGGTCTCTCGGAGTTCTTTTCTTGGTTGCAAGGTCTGAAACAAGGCTGTATAATGAGTCTGATACCTTTCTCATTACTAATAAATGAGTCAGCTAATGAAGTGACTGTTATAGGTAGGCATGGTATAATCTCCCAGTTCTTCAGACATTGATCTTTTCCTGCTACTTTTCGCTGACGATCTTACACTGCTATTAACAACAGTGATCGGACTACAAAATCAGCTTAACAATCTTCAAGTATCTGCACACAGACTAGGATTAACTGTTAATATGGATAAATCTAAGATAATAGTGTTCAGCAAGGGGGGTTTCTAGGACCACGAGAAAAATGTTTTTAGATGGTAAACAAGTTGAAGTTGTTAATTCATACAATTATTCAGGATTGACCTTTTCCACCCGTCACAGCTTCACTGCAGCAATGGAAGATACAAGTAGAGCTAAGAGAAGTACAATAGAAATCCTGAAAACTCTAAACAGAATTGACTGCAACTCAGCTGAAATATTTTTCAAACTTTTTGACACTCAGGTTGTTCCAGTTTTGTTGTATGGAGCAAAGGTATGGGGCTTTGAAAGGTTTGACCAGGTAGAGCATGTTCATTTCTTTGCGTGTAAACGTTTACTACATGTTACTGATAAATCTCCAAAGGATATGATCCATGGTGAGTTGGGCACGTATCCATTATGGATTAGTTCTGTTTCAAATTTATTAAATACTGGTTTCGTTTATTGAAACAAGCAGATCTTTTTTGTAAGAAATCTTATTGTATGATTTTAAAGATGCATAAGCACAGAACTAACACTTGAGTCACAAAAGTTCAAACTGTTTTGTGTGAGAATGGGTTTGAGCAAGTGTGGTTGTTTGCTTGTGCACAAGAGAACTTGTTCTTCAAAACGTTTAAGGAAAGGTTGTATAGTTCTTTTTGTTTCCGATGGTATGACCACTTCAAAACTAGTGGTAGATTCTCTGTGTACAAACAATATAAGACATATTTGGAAGAGAGAAATATGTGGATATCGCAGTGTACTTGCCCAGTTTAGGTTGGGAGTATCACAGATTAATGTTCACAAATACGTACCGTTACTCAAAAAATACGGAGAACTGGAATTGTCCCTTTTGTAGCGATAAACTTGAAACAGAAATTCACCCAACGATTACCAGATTGAACAGTCATCAGCTGGAAACAAGCACTTACTTGGAGCTTTCGACGAATGTCCGTCCGTACTCCCCCACGCACACACACACACACACACACACACGACCACAACACGGCAGTCTTTACGCATGCAACCTTCCCCCCCTTTCCCCCTCCCCCCCCCCCCCCCCCCCCCCCCCACACACACACACATCAGTTCGTATGCATACACGCCTTTATGTACAACACACACACACTCCAACAACCCCCCCCACCCCCCACACACAACACACACCCACAAACAGTGAGAGGTGAGAGAAAGAGAGAGAGAGAGAGAGAGAGAGAGAAAGGAGAGAGAGAGAGAGAGAGGAGAGACAGCAGACAGACAGACAGACAGAGAGAGAGGAGAGAGACGATGAGACGACGTGAGAGAGAGAGAGAGAGCAGAGAAGAGTGAGAAGAGAGAAGAGAAGCGCTGGCGTGCGTGCAATCGTTGCACGCAAACTCCTCTTGTTTTCTTCATCGCTACTTTTATTCAACATCTATAATTCTTTGACTCAGAGGCTCCAAACTCTATGCTTTAAAAAAGAAAAAAACTTTAATATATCAGTAATATACAAATTATAATGAGCGATTACAAAAAGTGCTTTTTGGTTTTTTTTTGCTGTTGGATGGTTGGTTGGTTGGGTTTCCTTTTTTTTGGGGGGGGAGAGGGGGGGGTGGGGTGGCGGGGCTTTGTGGTTGTTTTTGTTATTGTTGATTGTTTTGTTACATTGATTGGTTGAATATATGCTTGTTCTACTGCGCTGGCAGATTGCGACGAACGGTTCTAACATGTTGTCACATAAAAGCTACATTGCGTTTCAATACTTCATTGACCCATAAGCTGAATGTGCTGTATGGTTGCCTGCGCTCGTTGTTTTTCTTTGATTTGCTACTGTCATATTGTTACCGTTATTTTGATGTTCTGGTATGTATTACTTAATACGGATAGATCTTGAATTGAAGAACACACACACCACACAGAGACAGAGAGAGAGAGCGAGAGAGAGCAGGGAGAGAGAGAGAGAGAGAGAGAGAGACCAGAGAGAGAGAGAGAGAGAGTGAGAGAGAGTGAGAGAGAGAGATGAGAGAGAGAGAGAGAAGAGAGTGAGGGTGCACTTCGCAATTGTTCTTCAAGCTTCAAAAGCTAGGAAGCATCAATACATTCTGAATTGTCGTGGATTTGCTCTGCTAAACAAATGCTGATTTTCATATAAAAGAGTGAGAACGAAAAATAAAAACAGGGAAAGACAGAAAGATATGAAAGAATGAAAGAAAGAATAGAAAAAGGGAAAGATAAGAAAGAAAAAGAAAGAAAGAAAGAAAATAAAAGAAAGAAGAGATTAAGTGTCAGATGAAAGCAGGATTATTCAAACTTTACTCTCAGTATCACTAAGACCCGGTGGGTCGAAAGGACCCTATCAGGAATTATCACACTCACATACGCGCGCGCGCGCGGCACGCACGCACGCACGACGCACACGCACAACACACACACACACCACACCACAAACACACACCGAGGAGGGAGGGCATGGAGTGCAGGGTAGAGGAAAGAAAACTGACACAAATCCATATGAGAGAAATTCAGCATGGTATGAGGAAAAAAAAAAGACAGGCAACGCACAGCAGAGCACGCACCAGCACAACGTTTTGTTATACATTTTTATTTTCATTTGCTACATTCTTTTGTCCGATAGGACTCGCTCCTGCACGGGTGTGGGGACAATCCACTCAGCAGATCATCACAATCAGATTCAAATAGATTTTAGAAATGTTATTACTTTCATTTCATTTCATTTAAAATAAACACCAAAACAAACAAACAAACAAACAAAATACAGCACACTGCAGAGAATTACAAAAGGCGAAAAAAAGGCCAGCAGTGCTGCAGAAGGACGAGCGTGGTCTGTTTCAGCTGTTGAAACTTCACAACAAGTGACAACAAAATTAAGAAAACAGGAAGCAGTGTGGTGCTTAGTTTCGTTTTTTTTCCTAAAGATTTTTTCCCCTCAAAAACGAACTCGTGCTCTAACTGTTAAGATGTTTCAGCTCATACCCCCCCCCCCCCCCCTCCCCTCTAAAAAAAAGCAAAAAAAACCCCCAAAACAAAAACCCCAAACAAAACAAAAAAACAAAAAAACGGTTGACATGAATTCGTCTTTCCTTAACTCTCTTTTAGCCCGAGCTCTCAAGACAGTGACACAACTGACTCCTCACTCTTCAACTGATGTTTCATTCAAAATAGTTTTCCAACAACGCATAAGTTTTCACATCAATAAAACTGTACTTCCTTCTTTTCCCAGGGCAGTTATGCATATCAGTTTCCCGAGTTTGTCTTTCTGTGTTTTCATCACTGATCTTTTCCGGGATGTTTTTTTTTTTCAAATCAATTTATGATCGATAAATTACTGTTGTTTCTTTTCTAGATATGTCATGCAGCATTTGATACAACTAAATGTGAATTCTCATATCAGACTGGAGGCACTCTTTGGTACACCGGTTATTGTTCTTGCGTGGATTAAGGTTATTTGATAGTCACACTCAGAAGTATCAGCAAATAGCCTCTACTCTCCTGCTACCTCTATTAGGATGTGGAGTTTGTAAAAGTGTATTAAATTGCATTATGTACACAAACTGACGCTGAAGACATATTGACATCATTCTTTATGTTAAGATAATTTTGCTGAGAATACACGAATCCACTCCTGTACAAATGATCTCATGGATTCAGAAAAAAAACCTTTATGACCTTAATGATCTCTTGATATTCATCAACCTGAATTTCAATATGAAAAATCTCTTGTTTTGTTTTGTTTTGTTTTTTGATTACCTATTTCAAATTTGAAAAAATCCATCAGTTCCAGGAAATTCCTATGTGAAACAATTAAGACATTGAACTCTCTGCCGGTATTGGTATGGGTTTTCTTCATTTTTATTTATTTCTTTTTTCTTTTTTTTTTAATCCAAACGTATTTTCAACCCCCACACATTCACAAATGACTCCAGGATAGTTTATTTTGAGCTCAGGAAAATCGTATCACCCCCCACTATTCGTCTGTAGATTCAATCAAATTTTGATTGCTTCTATGTAGAGCGGATCATCATTGCAGATACTTATTCTCAGTGAGAATGACTTGATTTCTGCATGATTTAAAGATTCATAAGTAAACGAGGTTAACTTTGTTCTTTGTTGTCAACTCTCAAAACCAATTCGTGAACTTTTTTTGTTGCTGTCCTAATCTACAGAGATCTTCTTTATTTGAACCTCCACTGAAGTCGTTTAAAAATTTCATTAGCTTATTTATTATCAGTGTTGAAATAAGAAAGCAGCTGTATCATGAAAGAACACCACAGTACATCTCTGATCCCAGCTTGTAGTTTTCATTCAGTAGTTGTTATATTGTATTCGTGTGTACATTACAAGAGGTTCAGGCTATATATGAAATAAAATTCTGTATTGAATCTGAATCTGAAATCTCTCTCACTCTCTCTCTCTCTCTCTCTCTCTCTTCTCTCTCTCTCTCTCTCTCTCTCCCACCCCCCCGTCTCCTCTCAACCTTATCATTAACAATATTCTTCTGTGCTCTTTCCCATTCCCCCTTCTCTCTCTCTCGGACGTCTCTCAGCTCTCTCTCTCTCTCTCTCTCTCTTCTCTCTTCTCTCTCTTCTCTCTCTCTCTGCTTGTCTTCTCTAACCGTTCCTCAGCTCTCATCTCTCTCTCTCTCTTTCGCTATCTCTCTCTCTCTCTCTCTCTCTCTCTCTCTCTCTCTCTCACACACACTCACGCAAGCACGCCACGCAAGCACGCCCCCCCCCCCCCCCCCCACACACCACACACAAAGTTGAACAAGTTGACGGTTGAGTCATCGAATCCTGATGTAATTGTTCATGGACAAAGCTTAGAGACTGTTCACCGGTTCACTTGCCGGGCATTTCAATCATTTGGCGGGTGGGATGCAAGCCCGAAATCACACCGTCACACCTAACCTGTATGGAGGACGGCGAACATTTCTATGAAACACAGGTTAAGGCTCCAGCGAACACTGGCATAGTTTTCATCTTCCCGTATGGAATGCGAGACATGGACCTTCACAGCCGATTGAAAAAGATTTCAAGCAGAGCATTAAAATGTTACCGCAAGATAGGTTACTGTTCAGATGCCACGGCACAAGAGCGTTAAACCATCAAACGACCAGATGAAGATCTACAGTATCCGTGAAGAAAAGGAAACTATGTTGGTATGTTCATGTAACAAGGATGCAGAGGCTCGTGAAAGCAGTCCTCCACAGAAAACTGTTGAAGGAGGGGGACAGAGTGGGAGAGCAGAAAAACAAAGTGAAGGACTGACACGTAACAACAATGTACAGGGAAAAATCTGCAGAGGTCCACGTTTCGCAGCCTCGAAAGAGCTGGGGAACAGGAAAACAGTTTCTTTAAGTTAACTGACAGAAGAACGTATGAATGAATGCGAATATCGCAAGTAATACGTTCACTGGGGAAAAAAGGCGGGAAAAGGGGGTGGCGGGATGGAGGGAGGGCCCTGGTCCATTGGTTAAAGCGTTTGACGCGAGCTGATTGTCATGAGTTCGAACTATTCGTGGGGTCGATTTTTTTTTCCGCTCGAAACTCCCTTGTTCACAAAGCAGTATTTTCCTCAGGGAGGCACAAGGCAGTGAAAGAGAGGAATGGGCTCCGTTCCTCCATCATGCGTGCCCTAGACGTGGGTTAACTTCGGACAGTTCACTGCTCCTTTGGATAAAGTTTTTTTTTCTTAGTGTGAGTTAAGTGCCGTCATAGTTTTGTCAGCTTGGTGTCACAGTTTGTTTTGGCGGAATATTGTCGATATCACCGGTATGGGGGGGGTTCCTGTCGGGGTATTCTTGGTATTACGAAATGTTCTGTGGGCAATGGTCGGGTATACCGAATGTTTGAATGGTATATTGTGATATCAAAGGATGTCTGTGGGAATATCGTGGTCTTACGATGTGTGAATGGAATATTGTGATATACGGATGTCTGCGGGAATGGAATATCGTGTTTTACCGATGTTTGGCGCCTCTCCAAAGCAGGAAGGGCGGGAGGTGGGGGGGGGGGAGGGGGGGGGGTGAGAGGCGATGGCGGCGCCACGGGCCGACTGATGTGCACAGGGAAAAGTTGCATCAAAACTGCGAGAAATCATGTTACTGACATTGTTCATCAAGCAAAACTTTGTTCTATTTTTCAAAGATATTGGCCTGTAATAAGGCTAGCAACTATTTAATGTCACAAATAGTCTACTTGGCAAGTCAGATACTCCCCTTCCCACCATCTTCCAACGCAAGGCTCCCTCAGAAATTCTTAGAGTTTTTCAATGGCCAAAATAGACACTATCCGTGAAAAGCTAGATTATACTGCACCTTTAATTCTCTAAAATGACCAAAGTTACTGCGGACCTCCTTTGGCTTGTTTTAGCCTGTTAGTCAAGACTATATCAAAAATCTTTGTTTGCGATGCAGTCCTAATTCAGTGAACTGATGCCATTAACACTAACTTGCGCTTTCAGTGCATTGATGACGTCCTACCCCATCTTTGTCAACCTGGGTGATGTCGATGGAGCGAAGGACTAGCCACAGCCCAAAACACTCACAGCTGCTTACAATCTCATTAATATATCATGCATTGTCACTTCAAACCACTTGTAAAGTCTATACTTGATACACATGATCATAGAACGAACATAATGAATATGGAATCAAACAAAATAGAACATTCTCTCTTTCTGAACTTAACAAAATCATTTATCTAAAACATCATTAAACTAAGCGGTATAAATAGAATTTCTACTTTACTGGCAGGTGATTCTTAAGATTCACGTATCAACTGTCTTTTCTTTTCTCTTTTTTTTTCCTTTTCACTGTCACTTTCACAAGCAGGACACAACTGTTGGCATTGGTCAGGTTAGGACTGCTGGCGCTGGCGTTGGACTGCGGCACTGGTAGGTTAGACTGCTGGCAATGCGTTTGTCTGGGGGTTTCTGGTTGACGAAGTGACGCTGCAGTATGAGGTCGAACCCGGTTAGATGGAACCAGTGACTATCAACATCGATCTGTTCTCCTTTCTTCTTCCTTTTGCATTAACGCATTGACACTTTCTCTTCTTTAGTCTGCTCTATTCAAATGGACATGGTTGCTTTTCTTTTCTTTTTCTTTTCTTTCTTTTTCTTCATTAGTTAGCAACTCTCTCTCTCCACATATCTCCTTAGTCCTTCCTCTGCAGACTATCTCGTGCTTATCTCTCAACTTGGTTCTCTTCTCTCATTCCCCTCATATCTCTGCTTCTCTCTCAAGCAGCCTTACACCCAGAACCTCTCCCTCTCTCTTCTTCTGTCGTCCCTTGTTCTCCTCCTCTCTCTCACCCACACATTATCTTTATTCCATACTAGTGTCCAAGGGTGCGTACATGTCAGTATTTTTACGCCTCGTACCCGAAGTTATCTCCCTTAATTCCATTGGATATTCAAATCATGACAGTCATGCATACACGACTTACTCTCTGTGGTGGTCAAATTTGTCATGTAATTGATTAGCTTAGTTTTCACCCCCTCACACACTACCTTCCCCCTCTCTTAGTCTAGGCGACGTCGTAAACGTAAATTGGCTAGATCAGTCTGATTCCAGGCCATGTCGAGATCGTTGACCAGAAATCGAGGCGTCGGTCAGACTACTTAGTCTGTCTGGCTGGTAAGACCGGTCTCCGTAGAGGATTAGGATTTAGTCTCTCGTGTGCCCAATTGGTGGATGAGTTCTGTCAGGGCGTCGAGACTCGTTTGACCAGACATCGGCGCTCGGTCTGCTACTTTAGTCGGTTCGGGCTGTGCGCTCGTATATTTGAGTTTGAGCTTTATGTCACAACACCTGGACCACGGACTTTGGAAGTTTATTTTTGGTCCGTGACAATTTCCCCTTGCAAAAGGACTTTGCACCGCATTGTTTTTTTATCTCAAACAATGGAACAAAAGGACAACAACGAATTTGCTGATACACTGCTACACGTGCAAGTATGAAAAATCTTTACAACCAACGGTTTATAAAATTATAAATA
The DNA here is from genome assembly GCA_018398815.1 of Conus ventricosus. Classification (NCBI taxonomy): domain Eukaryota; kingdom Metazoa; phylum Mollusca; class Gastropoda; order Neogastropoda; family Conidae; genus Conus; species Conus ventricosus. The sequence goes on along the minus strand of CM031607.1, from coordinate 55,983,436 downwards.
TAGCATAGTGAATACAATCCTTTGAGATATCATTGACGTAACGCTCTTTGGTTATTTCGACTCATTTTATAAGGACCTCTGTGCGCACCTATGCAAATTCCCCTACCTGCGGATTTGCCATATAATCTCTTCACAATTCTTATGAAAAAGCACAATATAAAGAAGCACGATCATGACACTTCATGAGGATGGAATCTCCATCTCACTTATTGCAAATAAATGCATCACTACACAAGCGACTGTATGCTCCCAGCATAAATACATTCCATTCCCCGTAACCGTCCCTATGAACAAGTCTACACACAGAAACTATGAACCATAGCCAACTGGGAATGAACCCATATCCAATCAACATAACTTGTAATAAACACATTTTATCAACAAAGCACCGTGATATGTCTGACTTTCTCTGAGTTGCAGCTTCGCTAGGACTACACGGGCCTTAAAATGTCAGCTCGACATTCTGTCGAACTGGGATGTACTGCACTCGATCTGTAGGGCTGCCAATTGCCATTGCCACGCAGCACTCTGCTGTTTTTCAGCTGCGCCTTGCACGGATTTTGAGTGGTTGATGAACAGTCTCTATCACGAACTCTTTCCCATACAGTATTTGTGGAAATTTATCCGGCCCACACGACAGCTAAAACATCCTTCTCCACGTGCGTACCTTCTTCACACTTTGTCAACGTACTGCTAGCATACCTCACAGGAAATCGACCTCTTCATGCTCTGCAACAATACTGCACATCCACCACCTGATGCATCTGTCGCCAACAAAACTGTTTTGGACATATCTGGTAGCTTCAGATGGGACGGGAAAACCTAGTCTTTCCAACACCGTCTGCAGGGTTGCTCTGCGCGAGTCTGACCACTCGAACCACTGCCGGTTTCAGTGCCTTGACCAAATCACTGAGAAGGAACTCGTGATTGCTGGAAAATTTGGAACAAACTCCTATAGAAACATAAACCAAGCCGGACACCTGACTTCTGTTTTGGTCTTTGGTCTCTCTGAATTCATCATCTTCTCAACTTTCCCTTTTCTGGCTGCTTTGTGTCGCCTCGGACAACAAAACCTAGGAACTCCTACTGTCTAGCCCTTTCATACAGTGAACATCCCTGTATGACTCTTCTGGCAACTTAGGCCAACATAATTTCCCTTTCTTCTGCCTGAGTATCTTTCATCATCAATGATTGCTGCTGTTGCCTATGTGCGAGTCTCACGCTGAATATATTTGCGGAGAAAATTCGGCATGGAATAATTTTTAGTTTCATCCACATCAATTCGGTAATCACCGACAGACTTTTCCAGTGATGGTGACTGGTCCTTTCTCAATGCATCAGCAGCTTGTTGCGACCCGTGGAAGCAGTACCAGGACTTGATCTCCACCTTCAGGGATTGCTCCTCACCTCTGTATATTGCTTCTTTCTGATCGACCCTCGCCTCTGCAACACTTTCCCTTGCAACCTTACCAATGTCTCATCCTGTTGCCCCATTTGGAACAGGGCGAGATTGGGCCAATCAGATCAACAGCCACATCTCCTGAAACGGTGTGTCGAGTCAATAAAGGGGGATGTTTATAGGGCGCCTTCCTCGTCACCCTCTTGTGGCTGACCTTTGACCACACGTCACATGCCATGCTGAAAACGCTTGAGTCTGCCATTTGCTCCTGGCCAATGAAAATCACGAAGCTCGGTCAGCTGTGTTGGCGGGTGCCGAGATGAACCGCATGAGCGACTAGTGCCACTGACATGACAGATGTCACGATAACCTGCATGTACCTCTAACTGATTGGTCACCTTACCTGTCTTCCCCTTGTGAAAACACTCGGTACAACAGCACGCCTTCACAAGAAATTCTGTCTCACCTCCTCTGACCACCTGTTCTCTCCCACCTCTTGCAACTCCCAAAGACTTACGAGCGAAGGGTCTTGTTCCTGCGCTGCCCTAAAACTCAGCAGGCGACACATCTATGCCCTGACTTCCTTGCCGGAACGATAAACGGTTTATCAACTTTTCCTCCTCCTGCTCCGTGTTTGAATTGCTGACCCTGTATCAGTTCTACAACTCAGGATCCCCGGATCCTTGCACCTGGAATATTTCGTGATCAAATCTATGAAGGGGTTTCTCCATCACAACGCAGACAACTCGCCTGAGACGTAGGGGTACGTAATTTATCTTAGCAACTGGAAATCTCCCTCACAGTGCCATCCAATTAGAGTACAGGTCTGGATTTGCCCTGTCAAATCCCTTCTCGCCCAGCGTTGTTCGTTATACCCCGCATGAACAACAGACGTCCTCGTAACAACTTTCACCCTCTGTGGCCAATCCCACCCTTCTTCACTGGTAACGAACACTAGGCCTAGTGCCCTCCATTCCCCGACACTGGGGACTTTGCTGACCAGTGCTAGCCATAGCTGCACTCCCCCTCTCAGATTGGATCCCTTTTGGTTCACTGCAGGTCGTTTCCCTTGACGACCCTTTTCCACTCTTGCACGGCTGCTACCTTCAGGAACCTCATGCGACAATCCTCGCCACATGTCCCTTCTTGTGACAAATTGAACAACCTTAATGTCCTTTGCCCTTCTTGCCCCACACTGGGTTTGAGACTTTGCAGAACCCCTCTCTAGTCTCCTAGCTCTTCTTTCACCTGTGCTGGAAACCTGTTTATCCTGCACCTTAGTGCCCAACGTGCCTCTCGATACACCTTCTGCGGAATTAAAACTCCCCGCTGTCTCTTGGCTGTTCTCTCTTTCAAATGTATGGTTAAACTCGGGCGCACCTGGACAAAATCAGTTCCTTCATAACCAGCTCTTTCAACTCAGCGAACTCCTTTTCGTTACACTCAACTCTAAACCATTTCTCAAATAGTGCTCGAAACGTGCACCAAATGAGTGTACGTTTCACTGCTTGTAATCTAGCTGATAGATATTTCGTCCTGAACCCCTCCTTCTGATGTGAGGTCATATCCCTCATCAATGATTCCTTCACAGCACCAAAATAGATTGGGTTGTCTGGCTGTCAATGCAGTGAAAATCTGTAATGCCTTACCCGTCACTAGCGCTGACAAATGACTGCACTCTTCTGTGAGGCCAACCTGACTGGTTCGCAAACGTTTCGAAACGACTGATGTATGCATCCAATCGAATCGGTTCCTTCAGAGAATATGGCACTATGGTCGGGGGCGTAAAACTGTGCACAGGGTATGGAAACTGAGTTTACCATGATCGGTAGTCTCCGCTTGTATTTCTCTTTCTCTAACTCTAATTGAACCTTTAATCTTTCCGTTTTCCTGGGACTTCATTCTTTTTTGTTTCCTGCGCTTCGCTAGCCTGATTAGCCTGAATCTTTATCTTTCTGTTGCTGCTGTTCGCTAGGTTTTAGTCCTTTCTGCTCTGCTATTTCCAATGCGACACGGCGTCTTTCTGCTCGTTTCATCTTTCCTTCTTTTGCTGGTTTTCAACGAATGCTCGCAACTCTTCTCCGAATAGGCCTACTTCACGAGCAATGCTCACAAGTGTTCTATAGGGGTGTTCTTTTATCGCACTTATATCTTCTTTTTTTTTTTTTTTTTTTGAACAAGATTTTATTACTACGACAGCAAACTGGTGGTTACGATACGAGTGGACGTAATAGCACAATCATTGAATGATATTATTAGCTTGGGACAAACGTAGTTAGTTTTTATATAGGACGCCAGCGCCTGACCCAACTATGAGAGCGAATTATAGGCAATCTGTGCGAAATAAGTACTTGGGGCTGAAATGCCAGCCTAGTATTAACTATCTTCGGAAGCATCTTGCCAAGCATAGAATTTAACTATCTTGGGAACATACAGTAAGAAACCCCTTGTCTCTAGGGATTACAATACTTGAATCCCTTCCTGCTTACTATTGAGGAAGTTGCAACAATTATAATAATGGGCCAGAATATCCTGGCAGGCTCGCCCTATAAATTGTCAACCTCGGGTTGTGTCAGTGGAGAAAGGACTAGCGCACAGCCACACACACTCACAGCTTGTTACAATATCTTCATATATCATGCATTCGTCACATCAAACCACTAGTAAAGTCTATAACTTTACTACACATGTCATAGACGGAAAAATCAATGCATATCGGAATCAACACAAATGTACATTCTCTCTTTCCTGAACTTACAAAATCATTTATCTAAATACATCATTAACTAACCCGGGTATAAATAGATTTCTACTTTACCTGGCCAGGTGATTTCTTAAATATCATGGAATCACTGTTTTTCTTTTCGCTTTTTTTTCTTTTCACTGTCAACTTTCACAAGCACGACACAACTGTTGGCATTGGTCAGGTTAGACTGCTGGCGGCTGGCGTTGACTGCCGGCACTGGTTCAGGTTAGACTGCTGGCACTGGCGTTGGTTGTGGGTTCTGCTGAGAAGTGACGCTGCCAGGTATGAGGTCGAAACCCCGGTTAAGATGGAACAGTGAGTATCAAACATCGATCTGTTCTCCTTTCATTCCTTCCTGCATAAACGCATTGCACTCTCTCCTCTTTCTAGTCTGCTCTATCAAATGGACATGGTTGCTTTTCTTTCTTTTTCTTTTCTTTCTTTTCCTTTCATTATTTTTTCTTTTTGTTAGCAAACTCTCTCTCTCAATCTCTCCGTAGTCCTTCTCTGAGACTATCTCGTGCTAATATCTAAACTTGGTTCTTTCTCTCCTCCCTCACTCCTCTGCTTCTCTCACGAGTGGACCTACACCCAGAAACTCTTCTCTCTCTCTCTTGTCTGCTCCCTTCGTTTCCTCCTCTCTCTCGCCCACACATTACTTTATTCCCTACCTACGTGTACAAAGGGTGAGTACATTGGTCAGTATTTTTACCGCCTCGTACCCGAGTTATTCTCCTTAATTCATTGGATATTCAAATCAAGACAGTCAAGCCTACTCGCCTTACTCTCTGTGGTGGTCAATTGGTCATTTAATGATTAGCTTGATTTCACCCCACCCACACACTTCCTTCCCATCTCTTCGTTCCGGCGACGTCGTTTAAATTGGCTAAATCAGCTGATCCAGGAGTTCGAGACTCGTCTGACCAGACATCGAAGCGTCGGTCAGCTACTTAGTCTGTCTGGCTGGGACCAGACCGTCTCCGTAATAGAGCTTAGGATTAGTCTCCCTCGCTGTGCCCAAATTGGCTGGAGTGAGTCTGTTCGGGCGTCGAGACTCGTTTGACCAGACATCGAGGCGTCGGTTCGGCTCTTTAGTCGTCTGGCTGGCGTCAGATATTTGAGTTTGAGCTTATTCCACACAACCTGGACACGACTTTGGTTGTTTATTTTTTTGTCCGTGGACAATCTTACTCATGTTATCAAATACTTTTGTCCTTGGTACGTTCCTGAAATCTTCGGTCGCAGGGGGTACGCTCCATTGATCAGAAACCTTTATTAGATAAAAATGTTTTAACGAATTATCGGCCTGTATCAATTGTCATTTCTATCAAAATTATTAGGAGAGATCGTTTTGGAACAAATTCTAGAATTCTTGTAAGAATCACCTTTTGTATCCTCATCAATCTGTTACAAGACAAGGCCATAGTTGTGAGACAGCACTCTGCCGTTAGTCACTGACCTCCTCTGCTGCTTGATGATGGGAATGCGTCTATTAGCGATGTTAGACCTCTCCGCAGAATTGACAAGATCTCGATCATAATATTTGTTCTCAGGGCTTCAAACTTCCGTTGGTTCTAAAGACACTCTCGAACGGTATTATCTCTTACTTGTACTGGACGGACTCAGACAGTGTGTGGTACAGGCAGATACTCAGGGGACAGTTCTCCTCTTAGGTAAGGTGTGCCTCAGGGTTCTGTTACTGGGGCCAGTCCTTGTTGTGCTGTATGCTAGTCCTGTGTATGACGGCATCAGTGGCATGCAATGTCGCAGAGAGCTTTGCTGACGACACCCGTTTCATCAGTCGGCTCCCATGCTGAAATTGACTCACTGATTTCTCGGCGCAGGCTGCTTTGCAGACCTGAAGGACTGGATGACAACCAACAAAAACTACAACTAACGACGACAGACGGAACTCATGTTCGTGACAAAAAAAGCTAACCATCCTTCTCTGCCTTCAAACTGACACTATCTAGTCCATGGAGTTTTGTCACAGGCCTTCACGACGTTTGTCCATCTAGGGTGGCGGAATTATTCGTTTGTTTATTGTAGTTGCTGTTGTCGTGTCGTCCCCTTGATGTGGCTTGTGGTGCGGTTGCACCTTGTGGTGTTCAGGCTCAACTTCGGTTTGCCTTCTCTCTCTCTCTCTCTTATCCACGGCCCGTGGCTATTCATCCTGAAGTTCACGGGTGGCTGGTACCTTTCTCTCGAACTGCTGTTATCGGCCTCTCGCCTGTATTCTTTACCTGTGCGCACGTGCTTCATATCTTTTAGTTTGAAGTATGCTCACTCTGTGAGCAGCATTGGCATGTACGGCCGCCATTGCTGAGGGAGGTTAGCTCTTCACTCGAGCGGAAGATGTCTCTGGGAGCGCCTGCTCGGTTTGGTTCTTCGCCGTGATCATCGACGGTACAGTCTGTTCTTCAATACCTACAGTCTCGACCTGTAGGAGAGGGACATACTTCTTCTTTTTCCGCACCTGTGCCTTGTCCGCTCGACTGGAAGAGGGCAGAGATGTCTAGAATGCTTTTCTGGGTCACCAGGGTAGCTTGGTTAAGCATTCTATTTCGTGGTTTGTTTGTTTTGGTTTGTTGTGTTAGCGGCTTAGTCTTCTCTTTGCGCAATTTTCTTTGTTTACGAAATTGTAAAGAGAAATATGGTGTGAGACCTTTTCTCTGGGTTAATTTCAATCTTTAAACTGGCCATTCTAATTATATCCAAAATTCTTTCTCCTGTTTATGCATCTGGTGGTGCGGTAGTCGGTGAGGATGGAGAGTGAACCTGGTGAGTCAGGGTTGGCTCGCTTGCTTGGTCTCGCTCGTCCGCCCCTGTCACATTCGCCGGACTCTTATTCTTCTGGCGCCACCGTATGTTTGTGTGTGCAAGAGAACGAATGTTTTTGTTTGCGGAGTGTGCGGTAGCATGATTTGTCGTTCGGAAGCGTGGTTGGAGATTTGTGTTCTTTTGAATTCGGCTATAAAATGTTGACAAATATGCATTGAATTATTATTTGCAAAATTGGTGGCAGTATAAGCGATGGTCGCTGTGTTGGGTTAGTTCCTAAGAAAGGATATTGATTTATCGTGAGTGAGAGAAGGGTGAAGATAATTCATATTTGTTTTATAACCTGTTGATTTAATGCAGTCTTTTACCTGCATCGGTGAGAAGGACCCTAGTGAACATTCCTGGTTCGATGGGTTTACTGTGTGAGTTTAGTAGAATAGCTTCCCCTCGCCCAATCATGCGAGTGGCTGATAGAATTTGACAGCATGGGTCAGACTTTACTGACGGCGGGTTCAGTACCTTCTTACTTCCTACCTCCTTCTTCCTTCCCTCCCTTTATACTCTCCTCCAGCTACGTTTTCCCCCCCCCCTTTCGGGGGCTTCTACCGGAGGCAGGACTGGATGGTGCACGTGTGGTTGAGGCACGCTTGATCGACCACGGACTGGAGATGGTGCCCGTGCTGTTGACGGCCCACGCTAGGCTAGACTACGGGACTGGATGGTGGCACGTGCTGGTGAGGCCCCACGCTTCTGGCTGAGACCACGGACTGGATGGTTGCCACGTTGCTGGTTGAGGCCACGCTCGGGCTGAGACCACGGACTGGTGGGCCACGCGCTGGTCGAGGCACGCCCTTGGTCGGGACGCGGACTGGTAGAGGAGCCGCGTCTTGGATGGCCGGCCTGACCCCGTCCAGGACCTACAGTAACAGCGCCCTCGTTCCCCCCCCCCCCGCTCGGGACGCGCTCTTCACTACTGTTTGTGAGTCGAGGGTGTCGGTTTGAGCGGACTCCTGCGAGAACGTCCCGATTCGGAGCACTAGTGCGACAGGGTGCTCCCAGTAGACTTGGACAGAGGCAGGGGTGTGAGGCACTCAGGCACTCCAATGTCGTTAGAACAGGCTCGATGCTGGAAAGTTTCTTTATAATTGTGTATATGTATATGTGGCTTGGAAGGCTGTATTGTGATTGTGTACGTCGTATGGTGAAATGGTTTATTTATAATGTGATGTTGTGTGTGGTGGGAGTGCTTGATTGTGATTGTGCATGTTGTGTGTGTTGGAGTGCTTGATTGTTATTGTGCATGTTGTGTGCGGTTGGGATGCGTGATCTGATTGTGCATGTTGTGTGTGTTGGAATGCTTAATTTATGACTGTGCAGTGTTTGGTGTGATAAATGGGGTGTTTGTATCGTATTCTTTCTCGTGTGGGATCTTGCCGAGGCGTGCGTGGTCAGCCATTCCCTTCACTCCCACCTAGACCGGGGATTGTAAGGGCAGACCTACAGGGGTCGGTTCGTGACAATTGTGGGGGGCTCGTCCGGGATGTGATAGGGCATCTGAACTGTCTCTCGCGTTATCGCGGAGTTACTGTTTAGATATTTCTGTCTGTTTTGTATTCATTTAGTTAGTTTGTCGTGTTTGTTTGTGGGTGGTTGGCCTGGGTGGACTCTGCGTTGAAGGGAGTCTTTTTTGTGGCCTGAGGGAACATCCGGATGTTGACTCGGGAGTCGAGGTGTAGACGAGGGGAGTCGGACCGAGTCCAGACCTCCTTCGCCGGGTACTCACGCAGTACGGCCGAAAGTCTTGCCTTTCTGTTGCCGCTCAGACTTCCATTCAAGTTTTGTATTTAGCAGTTTTGATTTTTTTTGCTCCTACGGGTTGTGAGTTCTGGGGGTTGTATCGGACGTTAGTCGTCATTTTTTTTTTTCCTTTCCCTCTCTCTCCGGATTCCGTTGCTGTTTGTTTTTCGGCCAGCCCCACCGCACTGACAGTTGCTTGTGTGAGGATGCGCGGTGTTGCAGGAGTGGGGGCAGCCGGACATTGTTTTTTTTTTGTTTTTTTTTCTGGTGGAGCCACCGCACTCGTTGCTCGTGTTCGTAGAGCGCGGCTGTTGCCAAGAGGGGGCAGACGGAACTTGTCAGCACACACGACACACACACATTCCACACATATAACACACCCTAGATATTTGTTTTTCAAAGTGGAATTGTCTTTCCTGTATTTGATAACTGTAGGATATAGTTGTCATGGCAACGTCCGGTGCTGGTTGGTATGGTACTCGGGCGTCGAAGAAGAAGGGTCTTCTTAATGTAGTCCCACTATTAGTACCAGCACATCGACTTCGGTGACTTCCACTCCTTTTCCAGTGCGTAGCGATAGTCCAGCGGTACTTTCACTTCTTCTACGCTAGGGTTTTTCCTGCTGAACCCTACTGGCACTTCAGCTGGAAGCGTTCAGAGTTAGTGAGCACTGGTGGCGCTTTCTGTTGAGTCGCAGAATCCAAAAAGCCCCCTATTCTCCATGCTTCCCCTCGTAAGGTGTATGCCCCAGGGACTTTCCTCATGGGAACGTCGAGAACCCAAGGGCGGGCTCAGACGGGACATCCTCCAGTGTCGAGTGGTGAATCCTTCCTGGACATCCACTCTGTCATGATTGTTCCTAGAGCTAGCACGACGAGAGGATGCTTCAGGCAGGAAGCCCTCCGTAGGGAAGGAGGCTTGCTCTGCGCAGGGCGGAGGCTGCAGACAGGAGGATCATCGTAGGGAAGAGGCTGCTCAGCGTAGGGAAGAGTTGGATAGGGATGGAGGCTCTGCGCAGAGAGGAAACTGCCAGACAGGAAGGGATCAGCGTAGGGAAGAGGGCTGCTTCAGCTTAGGGAGAGGCTGCCTCTATATAGGGAAGAACTAGGACAGGATGGAGGTCTGCGTAGGGAGGAGATGGAACAACTTCTTTCGCGGTCTCCGTATCTGTAGATCAGGGGGTTTGATCGACAGGGCAGTGTGAAAGAGGTTAAGAGGCCCAACGTTAAGCTTCAGAGTTTCAGACCTAGTGAGGAAATTGATCTGTTCCTAGAGCATTTTGACAAGGTTGCTAGTTCATCAATTGTCTGAGGAACAAAGGCATGCCAACCCCCCCCCCTCCCTTGGGTATATCTGGTGCTGCAAGGAGTGTGTTCTCACTCTAAATGAAGGCGCGTTTATGCAGACAAGCGTTGGCTTTGCGAAGCGTTTCCACCTTACCCCAGAGACGTACAGGGGAAGTTCCAGGACCATGAAGACGAATCAAGACGAGCCTTCGTGCAGTTTGGTGACAGGCTGCGCAAAACGCTAGGGTTGGCGGTCAGTTGGCTAAGTTGGAGATGCGGGATTGATCCTCATTGAACAGCTCACCAACACTGTGTCCAGAGTTGAGGATCGGATAGGCAGACAGACTCAGGATTTCGGGCTGCGATTCACACTCTGAGGTTTTTGCTGAAGTCGCAGGGCTTATGGGCATCGCCCAGATACGGAGAGGAAGCCCTCCACAGGATTTAGTGGCAATAAGTCGCCAACGCTAGCGGGGGTGACAAGGCAGGAGTACATCGGGGACCTCAGCAACCCGATTTTGGTTTTGTTGTGTTCGTCCCGGCCAGCATTAGGAAAGATTGCCCATAAAGCTGCTGAGTGAGTCATGGGGCACACCCACAAGATGAAGTCCTTTCCAGCATCCTCGCCTCCTCGGCTAAGTGGGGTCCATCCAAGCTTTGGTGGTACAGAGTGCCCAGTGTTTCTCTCTGTTGTTGGTTCCTCCTGGTCCGACACAATCAGGGATTCGGGAGCATCAACGATCTTTGTTGGATAAGAATTTGGTTTCCCCGGAAGGCCCGGCGGGGCGCTAGTTAGGAATGTGTGCGGGTTGGAGGCTGTTTTGCCTCCAACCCGCCTTCTGTACTCGTTTCTCTCTCCTTCCCCCTACTTCTGTGGCGAAGTAGGGGCCATAGCGGTGTGGAGCGACTCTGTATTCCTTATCATAGGGAAAATATATCACCTTCGCCGAAGGACGCAGTCAGTCCGTGTCTACGGATTTGCCCGTACAGGCGTGTGTGGGAGTTCACCAACACGCGCCAAAGCTAAGTCTGCAGGAACAGGGAATTGCGTCCGTTCTTCAGCCGATCTCTGACGAGGTTCTGGCAAGGGCCGATCCTGCTTAGCATTTTATCCGTATTCAGGCCAGGACTTGGATGTCCACGCCCTGCGTCAACTGGTAAGGTCGCATGCTCAGTCTGACCGACACGCCAAGGTGAGCTCAAGCTCACAAGGGGATCTCTTTAGGGTTTTACCTCGGCAGATCGTGGGGCAGCAACTTGTTGTCCCCCAAAGCTTTGAGCAGAGTTTGTGCTCCGCAGGCCCGATTCCCCATGCAGGTCATTTGGGGCTCCCAAGCGGACTCTCGAGCGTGTAAGACAAGACTTCTTTGGCCAGGGGTGAACTCACTGGTTAGGCAGTTTAATGCCGCAGTTGCGATTCTTCCAAAGGACAAGCCTTAGGGTCGCTTGAAGCGTGTTCCCTAGGGTCAGTGCACGGTTGGGGAGCGCATTCAGCAAGCGTTAGGGTTTCGACCTGGTGGGACCCATTAATCCTCCATCGATCGCGGTCCAACGCTAAAACTTCGAGTTTCAAGTGGTTAGGAATCTGCGAGTCGATACCAGAGGCTGTCCACTTAGGACTATCGATGCCCCTACTGTTGCTGAATCTCTCAGGCAGATTTGGACGCGCACTGGCGTGCCCAAGAAGAAGGTCGGCCGAAGTTTTGTACTGGAGAGCGATCATCTTCCTCTCAGTGCTTGGACCGGATCGCCAGTCAGTCGTCGGACTAATGGGTTTGGTCGGCAGGGGAGCTGCAGCGTCATGCGTTCACTTTCCGTCATATAAGGGTTCCTGTAAATACGGATGCTTGACTATTCTTAGCGAGGCTTCCGGGTAGTCAGCAATTGGAAAATCAGTCAGAGGGACACTTCCATCAACCAGGGTTCTATCCCCTTTTGTCTCTGTATCAGGTGTAGTGACAGTTTTCACTTCAGTGATGTTAACGGTAGTGAATCACCAATGGTTAGGATTGTTGCTTTATGGTTGGAAGGTTTGCTTAGCGTTTGATAAATGTCGTATTATGTATTTCCCTGTCGTGATTCTATCGTAGAATGTTTGTATTGAGATTCTCGTACTCTGTCGATCACGAGAGTTGGGTTCGGTCCCATTGTTGTGTGGGGTATTTGCACATTGCGTTCAAGGTTTCAAAGGAGCACTGTATCTCAGAGAAACAGAGGCTTTTAGAAGGGGGGTTTGTCACGGAGTTTGTCACGAGGCCTACGGGGAGTTTGACCCATCTAGGTGGAGGAATTATTCGTTTGTTTATTGTCGTTGCTGTTGTCGTGTTTCCGTCTTGTGTGTGGCTTGTGGTGCGGTTGCACCTTGGTGTAGTTCAGCTCAACTTTCGGTTTGCCTTCTCTCTCTCTCTCTCTTATTTCCACTGCCCGTGCGTTTCATCTGTTGGTTCACGGGTGGCTGGTTACCTTTCTCTCGAACTTGTGTCTATCGGCCTTCGCCTGTCTGTTTACCGGTTCCGCACGTGCTTTCATTTTCTTTTAGTTTGAAGTATGCCTCACTATGTGACGCAGCATGGCATGTTGGCCGCATTGCTGAGGGAGGTTAGTCTTCACTCGAGCGGGAAGATGTCTCTGGGAGCGCCTGCTCCGTCTTGGTTTTACGTATCATCGACGGTACAGTCGGTATTTCAATTCCTACAGTCGGCTGTAGGAGAGGGACATCACTCTTCTTTTTCCGCACCTGGCCTCTGTCCTCTCGACTGGACCATAGGGCAGAGAGAGTCGTTTGGACCCGGACCTCTTTGGGTCACCCAAACCCCACGGGCTAGCTGGTAAGCATCAGTTGGTGGTTTGTTGTTTTGGTTTGGTTGTTGTTAGACGGCTTAGTCTTCTCTTTTGCGCATTTTCTTTTGCTGCGAAATTGTAAGAGAATATGTGTGAGACCTTTTCTCTGGTTAATTCAATCTCTTTACCTGATCCATTCTAAATTATATCCAAAATTCTTTTCTGTTGAGGCATTCTGGTGTGCGGTAGTCGGTGGGGATGGGAGAGAAACTGGTGATTCAGGGTTGGAACTTGCTTGGTCTCGCACGTCGCCCTGTCCATTCGCGGACTATTATTCTTCGCGCACCGTTGTTTGTGTGTGCAAGGAGAACGAGTTTTTTGTTCCGCGAGTGTGCGTACGCATGATTGCGTTCGGTTGCGTGGTTGGAGATTTGTGTTATTTTGATAATGTGGCTTTTAAATGTGTCAATTATGCATTGAATTATTTTTTGCTAATGGGCGTGGGTGGCGTTATTAAGCGATGGGCGCTGTTGTTGGTTTATTTCCTAAGAAAGGAAATGTTAAACGTGAGTGAGATGAAGGGTGAAGATAATTCATATTTGTTTTTAATAACCTGTTGATTTAGTCAGAAGTCTTTTCCTGCATCGTGTGAGAGACCCTAGTGAACATTCCTGGTTCGATGGGTTTAATGTGTGCGTTTAGTAGTACTTCCCCTCGCCATCATGAGAGTGGCTGTTAAGATTTGACAGCTATGGGGAAGATGTACTGACGGCGGGGTTCCAGTACCTCTTCTTCCTTCGCCTTCCTTTTCCTTCCCACACTCCTTTTCTCCTCTCTCCCAGCTACGTTTCCCCCCCCCCCCCCCCCTTTCGGGGGCTTCACCCGGAGCACGAACTGGATGGTGCAAGTGCTGTTGAGGCCACGCTCTGGTGAGACACGGATCTGGATGGTGCCACGTGCTGGTTGAGCCACGCTCTGGCTTGAGACTCGGACTGGATGGTTGCAAAGTGCTGTGAGGCCACGCTCCTGGCTGAGACCACGAGACGGGATGGGTGCCACGCTCTGTGCTCGGAAGGCCTCGCCATGGTCGCGGAACTCGGGACTGGTAGAGGAGCCGCAGTTTGACTGGCCGGCCTGACCCCCGTCCAGGACCTCCAGTATCAGCGCCACGTCCCCCCCCCCCATCACCTCTCCGGGAGCGCTCTTCACTGCCTGTTTGTGAGTCGAGGGTGTCGGCTTTGGAAGCGACTCCCTGCGAGAACCGACCCGATTCGGAGCAACGTTCGCCGTTTCTCCGTAGGATGACAGAGGCAGGGGTGTGGAGCAACTCTATGGTGTTAGGATAGGATCGATGCTGGAAATGTTTCTTTAAATTGTGTATATGTCATATGTGCTGGAATGCTGTAATTGTGATGTTGTACGTCGTTGGTGAAAGTTTATTTATATATCGTGATGTTGTGTGTGTTGGGTGTGTGATTGAGATTGTGATGTTGTGACATGTGTTGGAGTGCTTGATTGTAATTGTGCATGGTTGTGTGCGTTGGAATGCTGATCGTGATTGTGCTGTTGTGTGTGTTGGAATGATTCTTATGGACTGTGCGTGTTGGTGTGAATATATGGGGGTGTTGTATCGTATCTTTCTCGTGTGGGCTCTTTGCGAGGCGTGCGAGGTCAGCATTTCCCTTCACTCCCACCTAGGGACCGATCCTGTCAGGGCAGCCTTCCATGGGTCGCGTTTCGTGCCATATCAATGATGTCTGACTTGTCTCCACCTCTGTCCGCAGGTCTAGGGGTCATTCTTGACCAATCCTCTCCTTTGAGAAACAGGTTTCAAACTATTGCAAGATTGCTTATTTAGAAAACTAAGAAGAATCAGCTCCGTAGTCACCTTCTCTCTACAGATGCTACAAAACCTTCATTTGTGCCTTTGTTTATCTAGAATAGATTACTGCAACTCCTTTTGGCCGGGCCTTCCCCACATACTGATCCCCTCACCAGCGAATCCAAAATTCATGCAGCCGAGTCTGTAGAGCAGGAAATCTTATCACATTTCGCCTCTACTTCACTCTCTTCACTGGCTATCTGTCTCAAACCGTATCTCGTACAAAATTTCAACTCAGACTTTTATGCTCTCTTGAAAATGGACCTTCTTATCTCTCAGATTCCTTAAATCTACACCCTCTCGACAAACTCGTCTGTGCTGACGACCGGCTTCTACGAATGCTCGCTTCAGGATACTACTGGTGAAAGATCTTTCTTTTCAAGCTCCAGCGCGTGAAACAGACTGCAGACTCTTCAAGACATACGATCTATCTCTTTTTCAAGTCTAACTTAAAAACCATCTATTTTCTCATAATTAGTCAATGCTGTGGGGGGTGGGGGTGGGGGTGGGGGGGGGGGGGGTAGAACCTAAACTCATAGCCGTTGGGCCTTTTCAAAGTAATAATATTATGATCTCTATTACATGTATTTGTTGTATGATTGAACGGTTACAGGATTTAGTTTTTTTAGTGATACTTGAAAAAAATAAGAGAATGTCATTTACTCGTAGGATGGGGACTTTGTTTTGATTGTTGTAATGTATTTGTAGCAGGATGGAGGTGTACTTTTGTATATGAGAGGGTGAATATAGTAGGATTTTGTAAGCGCTTAGAGAAATTCGTTTGATTATGGCTATATAAGAAAACATTATTATTATTATTATTATTATTGAATATTGTGATATCACGAATGTCTGTGGGAATATCGTGGTATCACTGAATGTTTTGAATGATATTGTAATATCACCGGTTGTCTGTGGGAAATATCGTGGTATTACGAATGTCTGTTGGAATATTGTGGTTTGACCGAATGTTTTGTAGAAATATTGTGGTAGCGCCTTTGTGTTTGGCGGGAATGTTGATGGGAATATTGTGGTATCACAATCGTGAATCAGTGCGAGTTCGATTGGAATATTGTCGATTCACCTTATTTTTGGCAAAGATATTGTGATGTGAACCGTGTGTTTGGTCGAGAATATTCTGGGCTACTGTACATGAATTGTTGGAAAACTTGAAGTGTTGGTGTATGTTTGGTTGGAATACAAATTGAAGTGTTGGGTATGTTTGGTTGGAAAACATGGAAGTGTTGGTGTATGTTTGGTTTTGGAAACATTCAGTGTTGGTTATGTTGTTGAAACATGAGAAGTGTTGTTCTATTGGTTAAAACATTGAATTTGTGTATGTTCTTTAATCATTATTTTAAAATGTATGGAAACTTATTTTGTATTTTGGTTAACATTATGTTTTTATTTTGTTAATATTTCTCACGTTTTGGCTAATATATGCGTCCCTTTACTTTTAGGAAAGTATGTAACTATACACGGAACATTGACGGTCAGTTGGCGAAATATTATGTCCCGGTGCCTACTTCTTCCCTTAGTTTAAATGGATACGCAGCTCACAGTACCTTGTTAAACTTTGCTTCTCCTCTGGTACTTTGTGAAAGAAATTCGGGTCTCGCTTCGCGACTGCTCAAACTCGCATCACCCTTCACATCTCCTCATGACCCCAAACGACGCGACAGATTCCAGCGTGCCTCTGCACAAAGGCCCATTGACACTTTCTCTCGTTGACTCGTAACTTTTGTACTTCAGATTTCATGTGACTTTCTTTGGCATGGCGCGATCACATGTCATGAACTTCGACGTGAACTCGAGACCGGACCGCAATGTTGGGCCCGAAGGCATGAATTCATCGAGTCTGGTCTAATTCGACCTTGACGTATAAACGCTATGATTTTTAACTCTACTGCCCGACAGAGCCCTATCGAGTGCAACAAAACGATTGTGTCCGTCTACCCAGGCTTTGGCATCGATCTCGTTCAACTCCTCGCATGCAACTAACGTAAATAGATCATAAGCAAAAAGAATACTTTGAAAGCAATGTTTCTTCGTATAAGGTGCTGCTTTGTGTGAGCAAAACTACTGATTTGAAGATTTTGTCTCTTTCCCACTCCCGCCACCAAGAACCAGTGGGATAACTAAGTCGCATGTAAGTATCATAAAATCTTAAGACTGATCCTTATACATACCTCTACTCTAAATCTGTCACCTCAAAGGTCACAAACATTACCCTCTGCACAAACTAATATTTACTGTGACCAGTCCAAGTACGTTTTGCTTTAACTTTACCGTGGTAAAGCCCCTCTCGATTACGAAAGGTGACAAAACCGTATATAGCCTTTATGATCAAGGAACCTTGCGACCCTGGAGACTCAAAGAAGCTTGTAAAACATAACACGCTGTAGACAATCGTATTTCATAGCTGTGAGTATCTTTCAGATTCCCGATAGAGAGTTCATGAACAGATTGAGTAAGCAGCCCCGATCTTTCACTGAAGGACCAATCACACCAGGCTGAGAAGCTTTCACAGGCCATTGTAATGTAAGGGCGGAAAGGGAATGAAAGAGTCATTGAAATCACGAGCAATCTCACAAGAAATCAACACAACAAACAAATTAACGCTGGGGTTTTTTTTTTACACCATGAAACGAATGTACTGAACTGGTGACAACATAGAAAAAACGGGTTTCGACATACGACCACCACAAACCATACCTTTCGACAATAGACCTCCATAGACCAAACAAACATAACAAACAAACCACAAAAAACAAAAAAAAAAAAAGAAGAAAAAAAAGAAAGAAAGAATACAACTAAACAAAGTGAATTAGTTTTGCTTGCATGACGTCTTTCGGTGGACGTGGCACGTGTAACGCCATCTCTCCCGAGACACTGTGACAGTGCTGTCTGTTGTGGTGCTGAGCCCGACGGTAGATAACACTGTGCTGTATACGAGGAGTTGATTCACACTACGAGACAGAACATAAATCCATCAATGTCGCGTTTCTGTCCGCAGTTTCACGCTTGAAAACTAGACGAAAGTGCCTGGCTGACGCTGTAAACATCACTGTCTCTACAGCATTCGTATACACCATCAGCCCCGCCCACACGGATCACAACCACCTTTCGAGCTACAAACACAACCTGTTCCGCTGAAGACAATTTTCACGGAAACCTACAATACCACGGCCCACCGGAAAGGCCGTTTATTTAATATGCTTCTCATGCAATTTGGAGAGATAATCCTCTGAATATCATTCCCTTGATTTTTTCCCCTGCAATACCCAAACGGAAATTCTTTTTTTTTTCTCCTAAAATTAATTGCTTGAAGAATTAACCATGTATACTGGACTAGAATCAGTCAGTCCAATTAGGGGAAGGTCAAAAAAAGTTTTGGGAATCACTGTTGAGAAAAGAAAAAGGGAAGTGCTTTTGTATTGGAAAGATGATATTAAGCTTATGACTAGGTTGTTAGAGTTTTGCCTCATAAGGATATGGTTACAGCGTATCAAGAAAACAAAAGGATCGAAGAAAAAGCATTTCGTCAATATTCAGATCGAACGCTATAAGCCACAACGGTAAATATTTATGCACGGTATATTTAGCCTCTAGTCTTTCAACCGCCATACGCCGTGTGAAGTAGCAAATTATTACTCTATTGTAGAGTTTCAACTAGAATTCTCAATCTCCATTATAGTTTAAAGCCGAGTTAAAAAAAAAAAAAACCGGGCGTACAAAGGGTAGGAACAGTAACACAATGCTAAACAGTTTCAGCTGAATACTCATTCCTCTTTTCATGATTCTTATGGAGTGAAATTGCATAACTTGAATACACTAGCCCAAGTACACATGTGGTGTATCCAGGTCTTCGATAAAGAGAACCTGGTCTTTAGTTAAGTACTGAAAGCTGGCCTTTCGAGTCGCACATTAGCCCACTATCTTTCAGAAGAGTGTGAAACTCCAGCCAGCAAAGGATGTGCTGTACCTATAATTGAGATCAGTGAATAAAATTTGTTTAGCCGTTCACTTACCTGCTTTAAATTTGCACGCAAGAAGCTGTTGCTGACGTTTTTGGGGGGGGGCTAAACTTCATGCGATGAGAATTCTGTCATGCATCTAGGACTTTGCGCCTCTCGCTTCGCTGGCCACTAGTTTGGGCACGGACTACTGTCGCGTGTTGCTAACGCTTTACCTTCAAATGGACAGCACAGCTTCGGCCAACAGCATCTCCTGCACTGCTCAGGAGAACAACTGTACATCTTCTGTTTACACAATACCATGGAGGATCTGATTGTCATTTGTAATGCTTTGCCTGTGCAAACATGTTCCTAAGAAAAAAAACCTATGCACCCAGCCATACGCTACAACAGACACTCAACGTCAAGTGGGGGGTTGAGGGGGGGGGGGGTTCCGTAATCTTATTGCCATCGCCACTGTATGCCATAGCAACCTCCTTCTGCCTGTGTCGATATGAATCCAACCCGACCAGCGACATTGATGGAACAGAATACAGTGAGCGTGTGAAGCAAATTACAATGATGGAAAGCGAACAAACTTGAATTCCCATTTGTCCCTCCTTCACGAAAATATCTGCATATCTGAAACCATAACAAAATGAACATGCAAATCGTCGACAAGGACAGATATCAAAGACAGACTGATAAGCGTTAAAGACAAATGATCGGGCGCCTTACCCTAATAGAAGAAATTCAAAATCAGCACGACTACTGATGCAGATGATTTGCAAAAGGAATGTCAATATTATCAGAAGAAAACATAGATCTTAAAGAAAATTGTATCTACGCAATAAGCGTACGACCCTGAAACCCAAGTCGGCGCAATATTCTCGCTTGTTTGGCCTTCCCCTTCGAAAACACTGGAAAATGTGAACAGCTCGGTGAAGGTCCATCGAGGAAAGGATTAGTAATTGACAAGTACAGTAGAACGAGCTCATAGAGCGGGCAAGGCTGTCATCGTTAAATTTAATGTCCTTTAACAAAAGCCTCTGATTCACTGTCTAGTTCGGCGACTGAGGGAGTCAAACAGTCCCATGCATCTACATCAGAGAGGATTTTTCAGCAGCTGTACCAAACAAAACGAAGAGCATTGCCTAGCACGAGACGAGATTTAATATGCCCAAGGAGAAGTTCAAAAATTGCGTTTTTGACAAGCTTGTCACTAAAAACGCTGTCTATGAATTTGACCTCTCCTGCCAACGTGTGGACAAGAAGCCATACAGGTGGCACGGGGTTACAGGAAGGTCTGCTACAGCCAGGCCAGACCACGACAACCACACACACAACAACACGTGCGTACAGAGCAGCGGATTCTGCTGCTGCCAGTGAAGAGTACCCTCCACTGCCGTCGAGGGTCGTGAAGGAATCTTCCCTCGCTCATGACCAGCGACCAACAGACCGCCATGCCGCCATCGACCTCCCAGGCGTGGTGCGCAGGAAGCAGCCGAAAGTCAGCGGCAAGGGAACGGGGGCAGTAGACAGCATCAACGAGGAAGCGACAGGTCTTGGAAGATTCGACACCCAAGGAACAGCCCCGTACCGACACACCACTGCTACACGCCCCAACTCCAATACAATCTGCGGACAAGAGCAGCACCGAACACGGAAACAGCAAGCCGTAGCAAAACGGGCGAGACTCGACAGCAGCAAGGCAGGACACCCGCACTCCTCATGTGCCGTGGATACGATGGCCCCACAAGTCCCCGGGACTTTTCGAAGAAGACGGGTAGACCCGCCTTGCCAAGAAGGATAGACTCCATGTTCGCCTGTTCCCCACCATGGTCATCTGTCGGGGTAGGTTGGCACCACTCACCATGTGTAAATATACACAGGACAGATACCAAACTGACAACCAGACAGATGACCATACTGATGACCAATCCTATGCCCAGATTTATCACCACACGACGATCCTGATTTACAACAACTGACCCCACCCGATGAAGACCAACAGAATCAACAGATAGGAGTCCGCCGCCTTCCCAGTACACCCGTGTAACCTTTTTGTCGTATACAACATTGGTCATCAGCAAGCAAACTGTGCGATACTGACTGGCTAAACTACATTAACCAGTTTGAAATCGGTTACACTTACAGAGACATTTGTTTGATGAGAACTTCGATACCTCAAACATTTCTGATTTAGAAATTACGGTGTCCGGCAGTGGGGATAGTGGGGGGGTTCGCAGCAAGTAGAAGTCAGTGGCTTTTTAGTATTGAAGAAACTCTGTAAAAGTCATGTGCATGAAATAAGAATGGACTCGTAAGCATCATTGTACTGGTCTGTCAAAACTCTCTTTGATTGAACTAGATCGTTTTGGTAAAAAAAAAGATGAAAAATAAAAAAAAAAAAAAATTATTACCAAAAAAAAAATGTAATAAAAAAAAAATAAAAAAATTATAATAAATAATTAATATTGGGTAAAAAACAAAGAACAAGAAAAAAATTAAAAAATTTTATAAAAAAAAAAAAAAAAAAATTTAAACAAAAGCACAAAAAAAAAATCTAAAAGTGTAAAAGTGACCTCACAAATAACATAAAAAAAATAATTCAAAAAAATAATATTAAAAATAAAAATTATAAAGAAAAAATTAACGAACTACCACAACAGGAGAGAACACAGAGCACATGACAAACCCAATAAAAACAAATACCATAAAATCCCACAATTCCCCAATCCAAACAAAAAATACCACCAGACACACCAAAAAATAACCAAAAATCCCAAAATAATTAGAAACTAAAAAAAACATAAACAACACATAAAAACATACAAAAAAAAAACACAGTAAGCAATTCAACCAACCACACAGAAACACTAATCAAATACAATAATCAAACATATTCAATACCATCCCCCACCCAAATCACACCAACCCCCTCACACTACCCGGGTCCCCCCCTCCCAACATCCACCAACCACTACACTCACTCCACTCCCGCATCCCATACAACCACCCAATCCCCCGCCAACAACCAACCCCCCACCCCCATAATCCCCCCTCTCCGCCCCCCAACCCCCACTGCCACACCCACCCTACACTCCCACCCCCACACCACCCTCCCCGGTCCTTCCCCCCCCCACCCCCCCCCCACACCTACCCCATGTAACGCCTAAACCATCACCCCCCACGCCCAGTCCAATCCCCCCCCCCAACCACATGACACACTCGGTGACCACCCAAACCACCAAACCAATTAACCCCACACACCCCCTCACCCCCAAAACCACCTCCCCCAACCCACACAACACACCAAACCCTATTTAAGAAGAACTGGCTACAATATTCACCATACAATTCCACAAGCAGTCCCCTTTCATGACCAATCCCAGAATGAACAGTGCATATTGATGAAGAAATAGATAGATGTTTACATGACCTGAACAGAAATGAGTAATGAATGACGTGGGGGGGGGCAATTTGATTTTTGTACCGGCGAATTCAGCAACGGACCTCTAACTATCAAATAATGTAAGAACCTCCCTCAGGACAACGATGCGGAAAATAATCCATTCATAAATGAGCCCTTAAGGCAACTACGCCGAATAATCAAATGACACTCAATTAAAAATTTAGGAAGAAAACTACCTTTGACTAATGCAATTTGCTATAGAAATGAGTAATCGGGAAAGGGTTAGTACAGGAACAAGAAGGAAAACGAGCTATAATGTTCTGAACATGTCACTAGTGTTGTGGACTATATCCTACTGATGTCGATTTCTCTCAAATGGTTGGCACGTAATAGTTGGTGACGAATAGAATCTGACCATATGCCAGCAGAGATGTTACTGCCATGGTCGAACTGATAGTGATCAGCACAGATGAAGCAGAAGAAAAAAAATAACAAAACATAAAAAAAATTTGTGGCAGGTAACAAAGATAACATTTCATCGCAGACCTTTGATATAGAATGGAAGGATGTGGAAAAGCTATAGATGTAGATCCGATGATCCATTAGACATTCAAGAGATCTCTAATGTGAACTGCTACGGTACGAAAAAAATTGTAGTCATAGATACCATGGTAAGAATCGGAATCAAGATGTTTTCGACCAAGAAAGTTTTTTGTAAAGAAAAAAATAAAGGGGTGTAATGTTAACTTCCAATCGAACAAAAAGAAAAGAACATTTATAAAAAATTAACTCAAAGCGAAAAGAATCCAGGGCTCAACAGAAGCTAAGAAAAGGGACCACAAAAGACCGTCGTAACAGCGCTCTTAGCTCCGTTAGTGATTCAAAAGAATTCTGAAAGAACTCAAGAAGCACAGAAAAGTACCACCAGTTCATTCATAAATTCAGTAATGATGAATGGGTCTTATCACTAGAAAAAGTGATTTAATTCGGACAATACTGAAACGTTGTTCAAGACGGCTTTGTCAAGGGAAGATCAAAATTAACAACATTCTGATTGCAAAATAAGCGGGACAGAGATTTAAGAAAAGCGATTAAACAATTAAAACATAAGAAAGCAGGGCAGATGGAGTTCTGGCAGAAATCTCAAAAATTCAGAACCAGACATAATAGAAACTTGAAATCTTATTACAAGTAACTTATTGTTCGATGAATATTTCCCGATGAATGGACTAAAACGATTCTTGTACTGTTACACAATAAAGGGACCCAAACAATCCCGATAACATACAGGGATCATGCTGAGGAAGAAAAAGAAACACCCGAAGGTGCGGGGGAGACGCCGAGAAACACCTGGTCCCCATCTGCCTTTAGAGCATCCTGTACCTCCCTTAGGAGGCCTGGCGCTGAGTTGACGATGGTACAGGCATGCTCAAACAACGGCCATTAAGATATCAAGGGACATAACTGCTCCTGAACAGAGCAAATCAGACTACAGGAAGCAACTCATAACACCTTAAAAGTAGCATCCCCTGGTGTAACCTACCCGATTGCATGACTGCAAGCCACCGCAAAAACACCACCTTCCAGCTGTCGAGGCACACACCCCAAAGAACCCAACCACCCCGGCCCACGGGACAGAGAAGACAAGTGCCACTTCAACACAGCCAAACTCCGCCATATGGTCTTATGTGCCCTCAAGAAAGATCCAAAGAATGAACTTAAAGCGATCCTTGTACTGTTCACAAGAAAGGGGACCCAAACAATCCTGATAACTACAGGGGGATATCATGGTTGATGTGTGTAAGTTATGTTGTTCACCCCAAATCATAAACAATAGGCTGAACGTATGGGCTGAGAACAACATTTATTGCTAAACGATCCCAAGCAGCTTTCATAATAAGGACGCTCGACGACATGGTATCATATTTTACACTCCATGCTTTATTGAAAAACATTCTCCCAAGAACCAAAAAATGTAATGTGCTTTCATCGATTTTAGAAAAAAGCATGCGACACCATAGGAAGAGAAATTTTACTATCAGTTAATATAAAACAGGCATGAACATTGCTGCAGATAATTCAAGCTGTGTATAAAATCTGTACAATCCTGTATATGACGAGAATGGGTCTCTCGGATTTCTTTTCTTGGTTGCAAGGTCTAAAACAAGCTGTATAATGAAGTCTTGATACCTTTCTCATTACTAATAAATGATCATCTAATGACGAGTGGACTGTTATAGGTAGGTCATGTATAAATCTCCCCAGTTCTTCAACATTTGATCTTTTCCGCTACTTTTCGCTTTGACGATCTTACACTGTATTAACAACAGTGATCGGACTACAAAATCAGTTTTTTTATTTAAAATACAAACAATCTTCAAGTCTCTGCACACAGACTAGGATAACTGTTTAATATGGATAAATCTAAGATAATATGTTCAGTCAAGGGCGGGTTTCTAGGACCACGAGAAAAATAGTATTTAGATGGTAAAAAGTTGAAGTGTTAATTCATACAAATTAGTCAGATTGACCTTTTCCACCCTCACGAGCTTCACTGCCAGCAATGGAAGAAACAAGTAACTAAGAGAAGTACAATAAAATCCTGAAAACTCTAAACAGAATTGACTGCAACTCAGCTGAAATATTTTTCAAACTTTTTGACACTTACAGGTGTTCCAGTTTGAGTTGTATGTGAGCAAAGGTCTGGGGCTTTGAAAGGTTTTGACCATGTAGAGCATGTTCATTTCTATTGCGTGTAAACGTTACTAACATGTAACTGATAAAACACCAAAGGATATGAATCCATGGTGAGTTGGGCACAGTAATCCATTATGGATTATTCCTGTTTCAAATTCTATTAAATACTGGGTTTCCGTTTATTGAAACAAGCAATCTTTTTTGTAAGAAAATCTTATTGGGATTCAAAAAAACAATAAAAAAAAATGGGATTTTTAAAGATGCATAAGCACCGACACTAACACTTGGAGTCAACAAAAGTTTCAAACTGTTTCGTGTGAGAATGGTTTGTGCACGTGTGGTTGTTTGCTTGTGCACAAGAGAACTTGTTCTTCAACACGTTTAAGAAAGGTTTTATAGTTCTTTTTTGTTTCCGAAAAAAAAAAAGGAATGACACTTCAAAACTAGTGGAGAATCTCTGAACAAACAATATAAGACATATTTTGGAAGAGAGAATATGTTTGGATATCGCAGTGTACTTGCCCAGTTTAGGTTGGAGTAACACAGATTAATGTTCCCAAATACTACCGTTACTCAAAAAATACGGAGAACTGGAAATTGTCCATTTTGTATCGAAAAACTTGAAACAGAAATTCACCCCAACGATTACCAGATTTAACCAGTCAACTCAGCTGGAACAAGGCACTTACTTGGAGCTTTCGACGAATGCCGTCCGTCTTCATCGGCGGTGGTGTTGCTACTGGGTGAACTGGAGTTCAGTGCACACGGCCTTGGGTCAACCCTGGTCCATGTGACTGAACAAAGAAGGAGTTGTACACAGGGAGCAAGATGTGTCTGCCCGACTGTTGAGAGAGTTGTGGCTTGTTGTGATCAATATGTATAGCCTCCTTCACCCCACAACTGAAACCAACAGTATGTCGCATCGAGAACGCTGATGTTGTCATTTTCAAACTGATGTTTGCTGGGCGTGTAGGTGGGCGCCTACCTGGTTATGATTCTCCCGTGAGTTTCAGTCATGCGTTTTCAAAGTTTTTCTCTCAGTCTCCCGACCGACATAGTTCTCTTCACAGTCACAACATCCAATTTGGTAGATGACAACGCCCAGACTGTCCGTTTGTCAGTTTTGTCCTTGGGACGACCCACTGGCTGTGGTGTGTTGGAATGGGTTTGGGATTACAGAGACCACTCCGTTTTCCCTGATCTTCCTGCGCAAGGCTTCGTTATCACTGCGGACATAAGGGATGGGACATGCCTTTACACCTAGTATTGGTCTTGCTGGGGGCGGGGATTGGTATATCTTCTGGCTGGCCGGGATTCCACGCCCACTTCTTCACCCCATGTGGTGAGAACTTGTTTGAGGTGTTCTATTTTCCTGTCTTTGGCATCCTCAGTAGCGCAGTATGGGGTTTGGCCCCGAAGGTGAGGGTCTGAGTTGTGTCTAGCGCTGGTGGCTTTCAAACTGCAGTACTGGTCTGGGTGGGAAGGTTTCGGTACACGCTGAAGGAGAGGCTGTCTCAGTCTTTGTAATGAGTTTTGTTCACAAGGCTATCGAGTTTTTGGGGGGAAAAAGCATACAGACAGCTGCTGTTAACGTGTAACTCCTAGACTATAGGGTAATAACTTGTGTCCAGTCTCTGATAAAGGTAACGCTGGATAGGCACATTTCTTCCAACCATAATTTAGAAGCTGATCAAGCTATAATATCAAAATTAAATCTGCTCATACATGTCTACAGTGGGCGATTATAGGCATAAGTGTATTTTCCCCCTGATCGATTTCATACTTGTATAAGCTAAGAAAAGGATTCCTGAATGGAGGTTTATGTTACATTTCATTGACGTAAACTATTCGATGTCTGATTGAAAACACTTCCATCTGAATTTTCTAAAAGTACATCAATTTCCATTCAGTGGCTAGCAGGGAGCAGCTATGCTTTTTTTTTCCCCCTGTAAAGCTGGCAAGCAAAACAATGTTACGTACAAAAGCAAAAGAAAACAAACTTGACAACATAAATTTGAATAGAAGATTGGAATCAGTATGGAAAAGTATAACTACAGTAAACGAAATGCTGTTCAAATATTCAAGAAACTATTGAAATACAAAAGTGTAAGCAGATGTGTCTCTAGTCGGATATCTTTATATGCTCGTGCGCGCAGCCACATGTTCATTCATAAGCAATATTTTCAGGATACCAGTTTTGGCAATTAGGCCCATGATGGTGATTTAGGTTTCAAATGGCCATTGAAAACTGCACCATTTAAGTGATGGTGATTAGTGGTCCAACGCCTCATTGTCATTGTCCATGAGAGCAAACCCCTCCTGGGGATGACATTTGCTCTAGTGATCACTTGTGAAAGAAAATTGGCGTGATCCTCTTACTTCCCACTCACAGCCATCCCTGTTCTCCACTCTTACAAACCCCCCTTTGACCCATCATTTCCCTTGATCCATCCTTTTCCACCTTTATCTATCCGTTTTCCCCTTGAATTACCCTTTCCCCCTTGATGCAGTCTTCCCCTGATCCATTCTTTCACCCGTTGACCCATCTGTTCCCTTTATCTATCCCTTTTCCATTGATCCATCCTTTCCCCCTTGATCCATCATTTTCCTTCCCCCTTGACCCATCCTTTTCCCCCCTGATCCATTCTTTTTCCCCTTGATCCATCCCCTTTTTTTTTTACCCCTTGAGCCATCCCTTTCCCCACCTGATCCATCCTTTCCCATGATCCCCTCCTATCCCCCTTGATCCCACCTTCCCCTTGATCCATCCTTGTCCCCTGACCAACCTTTCCCCTTGAGCCCTCCTTCTCCCCCATGATCCCTCCCTTTCCCCCATGATCCATCATTCCCCCCTTGCTCCCTCCTTTCCCCCTTGATGATCCACTTTCCCCCTTATGATCCCTCCTTTCCCCCTTATCCCTCCTTTCCCCCCCTTGATCCCTCCTTTCCCTCGACCCTCCTTCCCCCTTGATCCGTCTTCCCCCTTGGATCCATCCTTTCCCCCTTGATCCCTCCTTCCCCCTTGATCCCTCTTCCCCCTTGAATCCCTCCTTTTCACTTGGGAATCCCTCCTATTCCCCCCTGATCCTCCATCCCCCTTGATCCCTCCTTCCCCCTTGATCCCTCCCTTTCAACTTGATCCCTCCTTCCGCCCCTTGATCCCTCCTTCCCCTTGATCCCTCCTTCCCCCATGATTCCCTATCCCTCCTTCCCCCCTTGATCCATCCTTCCCCCTTGATCCTCCCCATTCCCTTGACCCTCCTTCCCCCCTTGATCCTCCTTTCAACTTGATCCTCCTTTCCCCCTTGATCCTTCCGTCCCCCTTGATCCTCCGTTCCCCCCTTGATCCGTCCTTTCCTCCCCCTTGATCCTTCCTTCCCCTTGATCCCTCCATCCCCCTTTGTATCCCTCCTTTCTACTTGATCCCTCCATCCCTCCTTGTCTTCCTTCCCCTTGATCCCTCTTCCCCCCCTTGATCCCTCCTTCCCCCTTGATCCCTCCTTCCCCCCTTGATCCGTCTTTCCCCATGATACCCTCCTTCCCCCTTGTCCCTCCTTCCCCCCTTGATCCGTCCTTTCCCCTTGATCCGTCCTTCCCCCTTGATCCCTCCTTCCCCCCGTTGATCCGTCCTTTCCCCTTGATCCCTCCTTCCCCCACCCTTGATCCCTCCTTCCCCCTTGGATCCCCCATCCCCCCTTGATCCGTCCTTCCCTTGATCCCTCCTTCCCCCCTTGGCCCTCCTTCCCCCTTGATCCCTCCTTCCCCCCTTGATCCCTCCCTTCCCCTTATCCATCCTTCCCTCCTGATCCATCTTTCCTTCCCCCTTTAATCCCTACCGATCCCCTTGATTGCTCCTTCCCCACGATCCATCCTTTCCCCCTGATCCCTCCTTCAACCCTTATCAATCCTTCCCCCTTGATCCGAATCTTCCCCCTTGATCCGATCGCTTCCCCCTTGATACCCTGCCTGGATCACCGCCTTGATCCTCCATTCCCCCTTGAATCCCTCTTTCCCCTTGACCCTCTTTCCCCCTTGATCACCTCCTTTCCCCTTGATCCTCCTTCCCCCCTGATCCCTCCTTTCCCCTTGATCCCTACCTTCCCCCCGTGATCCCTCCTTCGCCCTTGATCCCTCCTGCCCCCTGATCCCTCCTTCCCCTTGATCCATCCTTTCCTCCCATGATCCGTCCTTCCCCCTTGATCCCACCTTCCCCACTTGATCCCTCCATTCCCCTGATCCCTCCATCCCCCCTTGATCCCTCCTTCCCCCTTGTAACCCTCCATCCGCCTTGATCGCCCTCCTTTCCCCCTTGATCGTCCTTTCCCCCTGATCCGTCCTTTCCCCCCTTTGATCCAGTCCTTTCCCCCTTGATCCGTCCTTTCCCCTTGATCCGTCCTTTCCCCCCTTGATGACTCCTTCCCCTTGAATCCGTCCTTTCCCCCTGATCCCTCCTTCCCCCTTGCCCGACCTTCCCCCTTGATCCGTCCTTTCCTCTTGATCCGTCCCTTTCCCCTTGATCCCGTTCCTTTCTCCCCTTGATCCCATCCTTCACCCCTTGATCCCGCCTTCCCCCCTTGATCCGTCCCTTTCCCCCTTGGTTCCTCCTTCCCCCTTGGAATCCGTCCTTTCCCCCTTGATCCCCTTCCTTCCCCTTGCTCCTCCTTCCCCTGATCCTCATTCCCCTCCCCCTTGATCCCGCCTTTCCCCCTGAACCCGTCCTTATCAACCTTGATCCCTCCCTTCCCCCTTGATCCGACCCTTTCCCTTGATCCGTCTTTCCCCTTGATCCGTCCTTTCCCCTTGAATCCCGCCTTCCCCTTGATCCGTCCTTTCCCCTTGAACCCTCTTCCCCCTTGATTTGTGCCTTTTCCCCTGGATCCGTCCTTTACCCCCTTGATCGTCCTTTCCCTTGATCCTCCTTTCCCCCTTGATGCCGTCCTTGACCCCTTGATCCGTCCTTCCCCCTTGATCCGTCTTTCCCCCCTTGATCCGTCCTTTCCCCTTGATTTCGTCTTCCCCCTTTATCCGTCTTCCCCCTTGAATCCCTCCTTCCCCCTTGATCCGTCCTTTCCCCCTGATCCATCTTTCCCTACACATAGACGTGTGACAGTCCATTCCTCACAAACAGCCCCTGATTTCTACATCCGAACGAAAAGATCTTGATACATCCCTTACTACCACCAAGCCAAATATTATAGAGCACACACACTCTACACACACGCCACGCGCGCACGCACCCCCCCGCACGAACACGCAACGCACAAACACACGACACCACACACACACACACACACACGACACACACACACAAAACACACACACACAACACACACACACACACCACGAGCTCTCGTACTGGATGTATTTTGCCATGTTAACCTTAATCACAACTTTTTAGTGTTTTTAACAGATAGTCATGTTATATTCCTAGTTCCAAGAGTCACGGTTTAGTTAGATGATGTTTAAGTGGTAACATAAGTAGACTTTCCTGGTTGTTCACTGTAAATCACTCCATTCTGCTGTCGCCACCGTATCGCTCTGTGTGTCAAACCGGTCAAAATACGAACCGTGTCGTGCCACACACCATAGGATTACATTCACAAAGCCCATCAATATATTTTTGTCAGATTGATTTTTGTTTTCAGGAGAAATTCTATACAATTCTTCCCCAATTTCGATCCATGGAAACTATCATAAACACTGAAGACAAAGAGAAACAAAACTGATACCTGCTTCTCACTGAGTTAGATCTGCGACATCTTTAAAGCGTTTGCGGCGAATCAGACATGCTGTGAAGAACCGGCATCCCGCTTTCTTGTAAGGACCCCAAATTCGGCAACAAAGGTCACCTTCAACTCACTACAGCTCCAACCACATCCTGTCTAGAATGACTATGCTTGTTATTTTCCTCATGGACGCCGGTCATCATATCACGATGGCACTGACTGTGTGTCTCGTGCCAGCGTGCGTGGTGGCACCGATGTCTGCCTTCACAGAATGACATCAGACTACAAGCCTCGAACTGATTGTGTTCTGGTCACACAGCGTAGAGTCAACAAAATTCACACTCAACAACCCACTGCAGAATAAAAACCCATCAATGTAGATGCTCTGGCATCATGTATGTCAAATAACACTTGAAGCGAAATACAGTCTGTGCCATCTTTTATGCTTTGACATAAACAACGTGAGTCGAACAAGTCACAAATGTTTAATACACAAATTAAAATATAATATCATTTTGAAAAATACTATGAGAAATAGCACGATCACAAGGGAAAATCTTGTTGACAGCGCAGAGACAACAACTGTGGTTCTCCTGCATGAGCCGCCTGAGACTTGTGGCAAGCGATGGACTGTGTTACAAAGGTTTAACGCTTTTCACCTGCCATCAAACAGCAATGGGTGTATCTGTGGCATGCGCGCAGCAGTTTGCTCATGAGATAGGCTGCTGTCCCCACTCTTGACGCTTTCGAGGAGTTCTATCGCGTGGCGTCCCATTGCATCCACACAATGGCTCTAGCAGGAAGCAAGGTATGCCCTTAGACGTCTTAATGAATGTCCTACTCGTGCCTTCCCTATGTCAAAACACAACACAGGCTTCAAAGGGTGATGTAGGATTGTATCCCCGACTTAGTTCCGGCAGGTGAGGACAGTACTTTTCTGCCCCACTGGCACCTTCACTTTTTTTCAATTTCTTTTCCTCTTGTGTGCCCTCTGGCCACTCGGGAGAAAGACCAGTGATGGTGGGGAATACCACTGACCACAAGGAAGTCCCTGTTGACAGCGGAAGGGAGTACAGGTTTCACATGTCTGAAAACAAGTAGCTGTAGGATCGAGCCACTTAAATGCTTGATGCCTGGGCGTCTTGGGTGGCGCTGGATTGCACCCGCTGGCCGTTTTGACAGTCGTGGACGTGGATAAACTTCTGTGGGGAAAGTGGGTGGGGGGTGGGGTGGGGGGGGGGGGGAGGCGGCGGGTGGGGGGGTGGGGGGGGGTGGGGGGGGGGGGGGGGGGGGGGGGGGGGGGGGGGGGGGGTCGGGTGTATTGTCTTCTGTCTACAGGGTCACAGTGCACACCAGCAAAACACCCAACAAAACCACGGTGGAATACAGTCCTTACATTATGACGCTCTGCCATTATGTAAGTCCATTAAAATCACAAGCCAGAACAAAGTTCTGTACCAGTTTTTCTAGGCTCCAGCACAGAGTATGTCACGCAACTCACAATGGGGCCTACGCAAATGATAAGATTCATTTGGAAGTTGGTGATAAATGTATCCAAATACACTCACAAGCTGCCTACACAAATACTTTGCTTGTTATTTTGACGCTATTTGGAATAATTTGTGCCTCGTCAGCGCGCGATTTAGATGAAAATGTATCACTAACGCTTCTGAGCAATGTATGTCCATCAAAACTAACAAGCCGAATAACATGCATACCAATTTTTCAGCTCTGGGCACAAAGCAAGTGGATCAACTCACAAGTCAAATAGGTCTGCTACACTGGTGTGCTCAGGCTACATAAAGCGCCGAATATCAACAATAGCATGAAACATTAATCGTCTGTCCTCTATACTATATATAACTGAATGATAAGAAAACCTGACCATCATGTTGGTTGATTAATCAAACACAAAACACCCGAGGCAAAATCTAGCTTAAGGCCTACACTCACAGCATCGACGAAGCAGATCACAACACAACAGACGAAACTGAAGAGAATAGCAAACAAACAGAATGTTAACAGACGAATTCAGCAGTTGCAACAGGCTGGCATGAACAGATGATACAAACAGGCGCCTTCAACGCAAAACTGCTCCAGCCCCCAAGGAAGAACAGAAATGAGCAGTCACCGATGAAACAGACGGGGTAGTGAGGACGTGTGGTGACACGGAGACACTGACACCGCCTACATCCTGTGGAAACCACGGCACTGTTGTACCCTACATAGCCCAGCACGTCGAACGATCCCCTGCCGGTAACATGATGAAAACGATGCTGATGTTGAAGACTATCACATGAACGATTGCAACACCCTTAGACACACACGAAGGGGGCAGTTTAAATTAATCACTATATGTGGGGGTGTGGGGCAAGGATGGTTGTCTTTGAGCACCCCATGTTTCAAAAATCTCCGAAAGGCATTCAATAAAGGAGAGGCAAACGAGAACAATGGCGATCGTCCATATGAGTGTGAGTATTTACCAGCAGCTGTGCGCGTTTTGGTGTGAATGGTTTTAAAAAACTGAGCGTTGTAGACGCCAGCCAACGAACACCACTAATAGCCAAGGATCGTTAATTGCCGGTTTGGAAAAGGTTATGAATTGTCCCAATATATATCGCAAGCCTAAGTTTCCATACAGATATACAGAAGAACACATAAAGGTGAAAATGCGATGTGAAACCACAGCCAATTCTTCAGGGAGGAAAGTTGCGTTGAAGCCGCTTGCGCACGCCAATGCAACGATGATGACAACGTTGAACATATCCCCAGCGCGGCCATTGATGGGTAGAGGTCAGTGACCACAGCGTCTATGGTTGTCTGCGTCATTTTTCCTGTAGGTCAGTTCCTCGTCATCGAGCTGTCAATTTGTCCTAGATAACTAACATCCCACTGTAGGCTTTTGACCTGTTGTCGTCTCATGGCGAGCAAAACTTTTAGGATTTGAAGCGGTCAAAAAATGATATGGACACACACAACACACAACACACAGACACACACACAACATACAGCACACACAACACACACGACACACACATCACAGATACACACACACTTTTGTTCCTTGTTAAATTACTGTCAAGAACAGCGATCGCATGCATTTGTATTACATTGCAATATAGATAACACTGACCCTCTAGTTTTGCAGAAACATTTCACCGAAAATTTTGAAAAAAACAACCCAAACAAACAGTATCTCGTTGGATCCCACGTTCTTGATCAGCTTTTGGCAAACCAAACACTTTGAAGAACTCACGTGATTTATAACTTAAAATAACTGATCGCGAATTTTAAGAACTGAAATTTATCTCCCAGATTCTCTTCATTTACCCTCGTGTATTTTTTCCAGTTGAGAGAGAGAGATAGAGAGAGAGAGAGAGAGAGAGAGAGAGAGAGAGAGAGAGAGATAAGAGAAGAGAGAGAGGAACAACAGCGCTCAACTGATGATCAGACACACACTGCCACGAAGAACTGGCAGCGTTCATGTCGGTCTAATATATAATGCTGCATGAAACGGCAGATATAGCAGCTTTTATCGCCCCTCGCAACACACAGAGAGTATGACTCCCACAGAAAGGAGAGAGAGAAGAGAGAGAGAGAGAGAGAGAGAGAGAGAGCGAGAGAGCGAAGAGAAGAGAAGAGAAGAGAGCGAGAGAAGAGAGAGAGAGAGAGAGTCTAATCTTCTCCAGCAAAGATAGAGGACTTCATTCATATGTAATGCAAATGTTTCCAACAAATGGACTTGTACATACTCCTCATAATGCCCACTTCCTTCTGTCGGTCTGTCTCTTTCGCTGAGTGTGTTTGGTGGCGTGGGTGGTGTCGTTCGAATTAATGGTGTTGTGTGTGTGAGGTGTGTGTGTTGGTGTGTGTGTGTGTGTGTGTGTGTGTGTGAGTGTGTGTGGTGTGGTGTGTTAGTGTGTGTGCGCACGCGTGCGCGGGCACACGCGCGTGGTGTGTGTGGTTGTGTGTGTGTGTATTGTGTCTGTGTTTGTGTATGAATGTGTTGTGGGTGTGTGCGTGTGGTTGGTGTGTTTAGGGTATATTCTGAATCGAATGGTTAACTTTTGCTGAATGTAAGAAAAACACTTTTGATAAAGCGCCATTAGCCACTTTTAATTGAATGAAAAGGCAAGAACAAGATTAACCTATATGTTAATTTAGATTTATTGATACAATGATGTTCTCAGTATTATTATATGGTAGGAAATATGGTGAGACGAAAATTTAAATATAAATGCTAAATTTAGATTTTTTAAATATATATTCGCTTAAAAAAGTACAATGACAAACATGATTATATGGTAACCCATGAGGGGGGGGGGGGGGTTACCTTCCCTTTAACAATTACGTCTATGTCCGAATGATTCGATCTTGCTATTTTTGTTTCAATCACCTGCTGAAAATGCGGATAGTTTGATTCTTTCATTCACATTTGCACAAACAGCGCAGTAACTGTGTTTTCCCGTTTGAAACGTGCATCAAACACATACTTAAACAATCTGAATTTGACTGTTTTGAGAATCAATCTTTTGCAGGCGTCAAATACATTTATTTAGGCAAGTCAAAAATATTTGGGCAATGCCCTTTCGGTCAAACGGTGGGCAACCATGACATTGAAACTACAGGAAATGTTTTTTTCTACAATTTAGAATCTGATTTTAAGGGGAGAAATATATTTCTAGCTTAGCCAATGTTTTTATATTACCCTCTTATCAAATTTAGATGTTCTACTCATAAATTACCAATTGACTTAATTCGTCGCTTTGCTATTCAAAAAAATAAATGTTATGTAACAAATGTGACACGTCAGCAATAGGTGATGAATTTCACTTTATCATGGAATGTTCATCATACGTTACTTTGCGCAACACGCATTTGCCAAAATGATTTCTCTCCCAAAAATCTATCTATATTTTTGTCAGTGATGTCTTCTACTAATCGAAAACAAATGCTTCTATTGTCAAAGTATATAAGATTATCTCAAGTGTTGTAAATTTTTGGTCTATGTCGGTATTGACTAGCAATTCATGTTTTATTTGGCTTGTTTGTTTTCCTTTTCCTGTTAATGTTATTACTTTAAACACACCCTTCCTCCACACCCCAAAAGGGGCAAAAGGAATAAATATTGTTCTTGTTCTTGTGTGTGTGTATGTGCGCGCGCGCTCGTGTGTGTGTGTGTGTGTGTGTGTGTGTGTGTGTGTGTGTGTGTGTGTACGCGCGCTAATTCATAGACACGTGTTGCCTCTGTGTGTCTTAGTGTGAGTACATGTATGTTTATGTGTGCTTATGTGTTGTGAGAATAGGGCATAAAACAATTCAATATTGTCTGATATCAACTGTCCTGTCTAATGTCTGATATTTTTTCGCTGTGTCGATCAGTTATGGTGTGACTGATAATTTCGAATCTTAATTACACGAGAACAGGCATTTTGGCGCGTTGCTCAATGTGTGTCCAACAATATGCATCCAACAGTTCTCCAGGTAGTCTAATGCCCGCTCAGTCTACACACTCTAGTACAATGTGTGTCCAACAATGTGTGTTCAACCATTCACCAAAGTTCCGGCAAATGCATGTCTGGCGACGTATGTCCAGATACCACAAGCAGAATAATCTCCGTGCAATGTTGACCTCTGGTGCAAGGTGTCTCAAATATCACCTGTCTTATCGTTCTTATCGATCATTCATTATCGTGGCTAACATTGTCTCTGTCATAACATTCTTGATCTGGCATAATTATTGTGTGGGATATAACGAGTGTTTAGAGGAACGGAAAAGACAGAAAAAAGAACGAAAAATCAGGCTATAATCATAAGTTTAAACACTTCAGCAGCAGCATATGATAACCATTGTTAATCCATCTTGAAGACAGTGCGCATTCATATTGCCTGCTCTGAGGCGTTGATCTCTGGATCGGAACCTCAGCTCTCTCTCTGTCCTCTCTGTTTTGGGTCTTCTGTCTCACACACACATACACACACACACACACACACACACAACACACACACACACACACACCACACACACGAAGCTGTCTATCCATCTATCTATATATGTATGTATGTATGTATGTATGAATGTTATGTATGTATTATGTATGTATGTTATGTATGTATGTATGTATTTATGTGTGTGTGTGTGGTGAGTGGTGTGTGTGTGGTGCGCGTGGCGTCGTGCTGCGTGCGTGCGGCGTGCGTGCGTGCGTGCGTGCGTGTGGTGTGTGTGTGTGTGTGTGTGTGTGTGCACGTTGCACGTGTGTGTGTGTGTTGTTGTGGTGTGTGTGTGTGTTGGGTGTGGTTGGAGAGGGGGGGGTGGTGTGTATGAGTTGCTCATTTTTGTGTGTGTTATTATCATTCATTCTGTCCATGTTGAAAGACGCCGGGAAGAGGACAAATTTATGATGTTTTAACAAGGGAAGCTGAGCATTGTGGGTGTTTGTCTTGGATTCCATTGTAAGATGGGTTTTTAACAAGGAAGCTGTGCATGTGTGTTTTGTCTTTTGATTTCCTTGTATGATGGTTTTAACAAGGAAGCGAGCATTGTGTGTTTGTCTTTTTGATTCATTGTATGATGCTTTAACAAGAAGCTGAGCATTGTGTGTTTGTCCTTTGATTCATTGTATGAAAGGTTTTAACAAGGGAAGCTTGAGCATGTTGTTTGTCCCTTTGATTCATTGTATGATGGCTTTAAACAAGGAAGCTGAGCATTTAGTGTTTGTCTTTGATTCATTGTATGATGGTTTAACAAGGAAGCTGAGCATGGGTTTTTTTGTCTTTGAGTCATTTGTATAAGGTTTTAACAAGGGAAGCAGAGCATTGGTATTTGTCTTGATTCATTGTAATGATGGTTTTAACGCAAGGGAAGCTGATCATTGTTGTTTTTGTCTTTGATCATTGTATTATGGTTTTAACAAGGGAAGCTGAGCAGTGTGTATGGAGGGGATTCATTGTAGATGTTTTAACAAGGAACTGAGCATTGTGTGTTTGTCTTTGATTCATTTATTATGGTTTTAACAAGGGAAACTGAGCATTGTGTATTTGTCTTTGATCATTGTATGAGGTTTATAACAAGGAACTTAGACATTGTGTATTTGTCTTGATTCAATTGTATGATGGTTTTAACAAGGAACTGAGCAATGGTGTATTTGTCTTTTGATTCATTGTATTAGGTTTTAACAAGGGAAGCTGAGCATTGTGTGTTTGTCCTTTGATTCATGTGTAGATGGTTTTAACAAGGAAGCTGAGCATTTTGTGGTTGTCTTTGGATTCATGGATGATGGTTTTAACAAGGAACTGAGCATTGTGTGTTTTGTCTTTTGATTCTTGTATGAGGTTTTTAACAAGGGAAGCTGAGCAGTGTGTGTTTTGTCTATGATGTCATTGTATTACAGGTTTTAACAAGGGAATGCTGAGCATTGTGTTTTTTGTCTTTGAATTCATTGTATGATGGTTTTAACAAGGGAACGAGCATTGTGTTTGTGTCTATGATTCATTGTATATGGTTTTTACAAGGGAAGCTGAAAGGGCCCCATATTTTTTTGTGTGATGTCTTTGATTCATTGTATTATGGTTTTAACAAGGGAAGCTGAGCATTGTGTGTTTGTCTTTGATTCATTGTAATTATGTTTAACAGGAAGTTGAAGCATTGTGTGTTTTTGGCTTGATTCATTGTATGATGGTTTTAACAAGGAAGCTGAGCATAGTGTGTTTGTCTTTGAGTTCATGGTATGATGGTTTTTAACAAGGAACTGAAGCATTGTAGTGTTTGTCATTGATTCATGTATGATGGTTTTAACAAGGGCACTGAGCATTTGCGTGTTTTGTCTTTGATTCATTGTATTATGGTTTAACAGAGGAACTGTGCATTGTGTATTTGTCTTTGATTCATTGTATGATGGTTTTAACAAGGAAGCTGAGCATTGTGTGTTTGTCTTGATTTCAATGTATTATTGTTTTAACAAGGGGAAGTGAGCAATTGTGTATTGTCTTTGATTCAGTGTAGGAAGGTTTTAACCAGGGAAGCTGAGCATTGTGTGTTTGTCTTTGATTCATTGTTATGATGGTTTTAACAAGGAAGCTGAGCATTGTGTATTTTGTCTTTGATTCATTGTATGATGGTTTAACAAGGAAGCTGACATTGGTGTATGTGTCTTTGATTCATTGTATATGGTTTTAACAAGGGAAGTGAGCATTGTTGTATTTTGTCTTTGATTCATTGTATATGGTTTTTTAACAAGGACGCTGAGCATTGGTGGTGTTTGTCTGTGATTCATTGATTAATGGTTTTTAACAAGGGGAAGCAGCATTGTGTGTTTGTCTTTGATTCTTGTATGATGGTTTTAACAAGGAAGCTGAGCATTGGTGAGTTTGGTCTTTGTTCATTGTTGATGGTTTTAACAAGGAACTGAGCATTGTGTTTTTGTCTTTGATTCATTGTAATATGGTTTTAACTAGTGAAGCTGAGCAGTGTGTGTTTGTCTTTGATTCTTGTATGATGTTTTAACAAGGGAAGCTGAGCATTGTGTGTTTTGTCTTTGATTCATTGTATGATGGATTTAACAAGGTAAGATGAGCATAGTGTGTTTGTCTTTGATTCATTGTATATGGTTTTAACAAGGGAAGCCTGAGCATTGAGTGTTTGTCTTTGGATCATTGTATTATGGTTTTGAACAAGGGAAGCTGAGCAGTGTGTGTTGTCTTTGTATTCATTGTATGATGTTTTTTAAACAAGGGAACTGCTTTGTGTGTTGTCTTTGATTCATTGTAGTATGGGTTTTAACAAGGGAAGCTGAGCATTGGTGTTGTTCTTTGATTCATTGTAAAATGGTTTTAACAATAAGCTGAGCATTGTGTGTTTGTCTTTGATTCATTGTATTAAGGTTTTAACAAGGAAGCTGAGGCATTGTGGTAATTGTCTTTGATTCATTGTATAGGGTTTTAACATGGAAGCTGAGCAATGTGTTTTGTCTTGATTCATTGTATTATGGATTTAACCAGGGGGCTGAGCATTGTGTGTTTGTTTTGATTTTTGTAATGGTTTTAAAGGGGAAACTGAGCATTTTTGTTTTGTCTTTGTTTTTGTATAGGGTTTTTAAAAGGAAGCTGAGTTGGGGTTTGTCTTTGATTCATTGTAAGGTTTAACAAGGGGGCTGAGCATTTGTTTTGTCTTTGATTCATTGTATAAAGGGTTTTAAAAAAAGGGAATTTGGGTTTGTTTTGCTTTGATTTTTTAAAATGGGAAAAAAAAAGGGGGGGGAAATTGTTTTGTCTTTTTTAGTTTTTTGGAAAAAAAGGGGGCGACATGTTTTTGGGTTTTCAGAATATGGTTTTCGGGGGCGATTTGGGGTTTTTCGACTTTTAGAAGTTTTTTCGAACCCCTTGTTTTTGTTTTACAGGGAAAGGGTTTTAAAAGGGCTACATTGTTGTTTTCGAATGTAGATGGTTTTTTGGGGCTGGATTTTGTTTTCGATTTATTGTTTAAAGGGTTTAAAAAAAAACGACTTGTTTTTGTTTTGTTCATTTTATTATGGTTTTTAAAAAAAGGGAAGCTGAGCTTGTTGTTTGTCTTTGATTCATTGTATAGGTTTTTTAAAAAGGAAGCTGACATTTTGTTTTGTCTTTGAACAATTTTTATGGTTTTTCAAGGGGAAACTGAGCATTGTGTTTTGTCTTTGATTCATGTATATGGTTTTAACAAGGGGAAACTGAGCAAAGTTATTTGTCTTTTATTCATTGTATTATGGTTTTTCAAGGGAAGCTGAGCATTTTGGGTTTTTCTTTTTATTCATTTTAAAAGGTTTTAAAAGGGAAACTGGCATTGTGTTTTGTCTTTTTTTTAAATTTTAGGTTTTTAAAAGGGAAAGGGGGGCTTGGTTTTTTTTTGGTTAAGGGAATTATGGTTTTTTAAACAAAGGGTAGAGTGGTTTTTCGAAATTTCATTGTTGTTTGGGTTTTAAAAGGGTAATTTGGGGGTTTTTCGACTGAATTTTGGTTTTCGGGGGGGCATTGTTTTTTTTTACAAAGAAATAGTTTTTGGGCTGGATTTTTTTCTTTGTTAATTTATAAAGGTTTTCGGGGCTTTTAAATTTATTTTTTTTATTATTTATTATATTTTAAAAGGGAATAATGTTTTTTTTTGATTATTAATTATTTTTTAAAAAAAAATTTTTTTTTTTTTTTTAAAAAATTTTAAAAAGGGAATTTAGTTTTTTTTGTCTATTAGTATGGGTTTATAACAAGGAAGCTGAGCATTGTTTTTGTTTGTCTTTGATTCTGATTATGTTTTTAAAAAGGAAGCGACATTGTTTTTGTCTTTGAATAAATTTTATATTGGGTTTTTTAAAAGGGGAAGCTGAGCATTTGATTTGCTTTTTATTCATTGTATGATGGTTTAAACAAGGAAGCTTAGAATTGTGATGTTTGTCTTGATTCATTTTTAAATTTTGTTTTTAAAAAGGGAAGTGACTTGTATTTGTCTTTGATTATTGTATATGGTTTTAAACAGGGAAGCTGAGCATTGTGTGTTTTGTCTTTGATCATGTATATGGTTTTAACAAGGAAGCTGAGCATTGTGTGTTTGTCTTTGAATCATTGTATATGGTTTTAACAAGGGAAGCTGAGCATTGTTGTGTTTGTCTTTGATTCAATTGTATAAAGGGTTTAACAGGGAAGCTGTGCATTTGTTTTGTCTTGAATCATTGTATTATGGTTTACAAGGGAAGCTGGCATTGTGTGTTTGTCTTTGATTCATGTATTATGGGTTTTTAAAAAGGGAAGTGAGCATTGTGTGTTGTCTTTTTTTCATTGTATTATGGTTTTTTAACAAGGGAAGCTGAGCATTGTGGGGTTTGTCTTTGATTCATTGTATTTGGTTTTAACAAGGGAAGCTGAGCATTGTGTGTTTGTCTTTGATTCATTTTTATGATGGTTTAACAAGGGAAGCTGAGCTTTTTGTGTTTGTCTTTGATTCATTTATTATGGTTTTAACAAGGGAAGCGAGCATTGTGTTTTGTCTTTGATTCATTGTATTATTTGGGTTTTAAACAAGGGAAGGAGCATTTTTGTTTTGTCTTTGATTCATGTATTATGGTTTTAAAGGGAGCTGAGCATTGGTTTTGCTTTGATTCATTGTATTATGGTTTTTAAAGGGAAGCTGAGCATTGTGTGTTTGTCTTTGATCATTGTATGATGGTTTTAACAAGGGAAACGAGCTGTGTGTTTGTCTTTGATTTTTGTATTATGGTTTTAACAAGGGAAGCTGAGCATTGTGTTTTGCTTTGATTCATTGTATTATGGTTTTAACAAGGGAAGCTGAGCATTGTGTGTTTGTCTT
Source organism: Conus ventricosus (assembly GCA_018398815.1). Taxonomy (NCBI): domain Eukaryota; kingdom Metazoa; phylum Mollusca; class Gastropoda; order Neogastropoda; family Conidae; genus Conus; species Conus ventricosus. Next base: position 55,941,638 of record CM031607.1, on the reverse strand, counting down.
TTATTCATTGTAATTATGGTTTTAACAAGGGAAGCTGAGCATTGTGTGTTTGTCTTTGATTCATTGTATTATGGTTTTAACAAGGAAGCTGAGCATTGTGTGTTTGTCTTTGATTCATTGTATTATGGTTTTAACAAGGGAAGCTGAGCATTGTGTGTTTGTCTTTGATTATTGTAATTAGGTTTTAACAAGGGAAGCTGAGCATTGTGTGTTGTCTTTGATTTCATTGTATATGGTTTTTAACAAGGGAAGCTGAGCATTGTGTATTTGTCTTTGATTCATTGTATTATGGTTTTAAACAGGGAAGCTGAGCATTGTGTATTTGTCTTGATTCATTGTATTATGGTTTTAACAAGGGAAGCAGAGCATTGTGTGTTTGTCTTTGGGTTCATTGATGATGGTTTTACAAGGAGAAGCTGAGCATTAGTGTGTTTGTCTTTGATTTCATTGTATTATGGTTTTAACAAGGGAAGTGAGCATTGTGTGTTTGTCTTTGATTCATTGTATGATGGTTTTTTAAAAAGGGAAGCTGAGCATTGTGTGTTTGTCTTTGTTCATTGTATTATGGTTTTTAACAAGGGAAGCTGAGCATTGTGTGTTGTCTTTGATTCATTGTATGATGGTTTTAACAAGGGAAGCTGAGCATTGTGGTTTTGTCTTTGATTCATTGTATGATGGTTTTAACAAGGGAAGCTGAGATTGTGTATTTGTCTTTGATTCATTGTATTATGGTTTTAACAAGGGGAAGCTGAGCATTGTGTGTTTGTCTTTGATTCATTGTATTATGGTATATAACAAGGGAAGCTGAGCATTGGTGTGATTGTCTTTGATTCATTGTATTAATGGTTTTAAACAAGGGAAGCTGAGCATTGTGTGTTTGTCTTTGATTCATTGTATTATGGGTTTTTAAAAAAAGGGAAGCTGAGCATTGTGTGTTTGTCTTTGATTCATTGTATTATGGTTTTAACAAGGGAAGCTGAGCATTGTGTGTTTGTCTTTGATTCATGTATGTTGGTTTTAACAAGAGAAGCTGAGCATTGTGTGTTTGTCTTGATTCATTGTTTATGTTTTAACAAGGAAGCTGAGCATTGTGTATTTGTCTTTGATTCATTGTATTATGGTTTTAACAAGGGAAGCTGAGCATTGTGTATTTGTCTTTGATTCATTGTATTATGGTTTTAACAAGGGAAGCTGAGCATTGTGTGTTTGTCTTTGATTCATTGTATTATGGTTTTAAACAAGGGAAGCTGAGCATTGTGTGTTTGTCTTTGATTCATTGTATTATGGTTTTTAACAAGGAAGCTGAGCATTGTGTGTTTGTTCTTTGATTCATTGTATTATGGTTTTAACAAGGGAAGCTGAGCATTGTGTTTTGTCTTTGATTCATTGTATTATGGTTTTAACAAGGGAAGCTGAGCAATTGTGTGTTTGTCTTTGATTCATTGTATTATGGTTTTAAACAAGGAAGCTGAGCATTGTGTTTTTTCTTTGATTCATTATTAGGGGTTTAACAAGGGATGCTGAGTCATGTGTGTTTGTCTTTGATTCATTGTATTATGGTTTTAACAAGGGAAGCTGAGCATTGTGTATTTGTCTTTGATTCATTGTATTATGGTTTTAACAAGGGAAGCTGAGCATTGTGTATTTGTCTTTGATTCATTGTATTATGGTTTTAACAAGGGAAGCTGAGCATTGTGTATTTGTCTTTGATTCATTGTATAGGTTTTAACAAGGGAAGCTGAGCATTGTGTGTTTGTCTTTGATTCTTGTATATGGTTTTAACAAGGGAAGCTGGCATTGTGTGTTTGTCTTTGATCATTGTATTATGGTTTTAACAAGGGAGCGAGCATTGTGTGTTTGTCTTTGATTCATTGTATGATGGTTTTAACAAGGGAAGCTGAGCATTGTGTGTTTGTCTTTGATTCATTGTATTATGGTTTTAACAAGGGAAGCTGAGCATTGTGTATTTGCTTGATTCATTGTATTATGGTTTTAACAAGGGAAGCTGAGCATTGTTGTTTGTCTTTGATTCATTGTATTATGGTTTTAACAAGGGAAGCTGAGCATTGTGTGTGTTTGTCTTGATTCATTGTATTATGGTTTTAACAAGGGAAGCAGAGCATTGTGTGTTTGTCTTTGATTCATTGTATTATGGTTTTAACAAGGGAAGCTGAGCATTGTGTGATTTGTCTTGATTCATTGTATTATGGTTTTAAACAAGGGAAGATGAGCATTGTGTGTTTGTCTTTGATTCATTGTATGAAGGTTTTAACAAGGGAAGCTGAGCATTGTGTGTTTGTCTTTGATTCATTGTATTATGGTTTTAACAAGGAAGCTGAGCATTGTTGTATTTGTCTTTGATTCATTGTATTATGGTTTTAACAAGGGAAGCTGAGCATTGTGTATTTGTCTTTGATTCAATTGTATTATGGTTTTAACAAGGGAAGCTGAGCATTGTGTGTTTGTCTTTGATTCATTGTATTATGGTTTTAACAAGGAAGCTGAGCATGTGTGTTTGTCTTTGATTCATTGTATTATGGTTTTAACAAGGGAAGCTGAGCATTGTGTGTTTTCTTTGATTCATTGTATTATGGTTTTAACAAGGGAAGCGAGCATTGTGTGTGTTGTCTTTGATTCATTGTATTATGGTTTTAACAAGGAAGCTGAGGATTGTTGTGTTTTGTCTTTGATTCATTGTTTATGGTTTTAACAAGGGAAGCTGAGCATGTGTGTTTGTCTTTGATTCATTGTATTATGGTTTTAACAAGGGAAGCTGAGCATTGTGTGTTGTCTTTGATTCATTGTATTATGGTTTTAACAAGGAAGCTGTGCATTGTGTATTTTGTTCTTTGATCATTTTATTATGGTTTTACAAGGGAAGCTGAGCATTGTTATTTGTCTTTGATTCATTGTATTTGATGTAACAAGGGAAGCTGAGCATTGTGTATTTGTCTTTGATTCATTGTATTATGGTTTTAACAAGGGAAGCTGAGCATTGTGTGTTTGTCTTGATTCATTGTATTGATGGTTTTAACAAGGGAAGCTGAGCATTGTGTATTTGTCTTTGATTCATTGTATTATGGTTTTAACAAGGGAAGCTGAGCATTGTGTGTTTGTCTTTGATTCATTGTATGATGGTTTTAACAAGGGAAGCTGAGCTTGTGTGTTTGTCTTTGATCATTGTATAATGGTTTAAACAAGGGAAGCTGGCTTGTTGATTTGTCTTTGATCATTGTATTTATGGTTTTTAACATAGGAAGCTGAGCATTGTGTGTTTGTCTTTGATTCATTGTATGATGGTTTTAACAAGGGAGCTGAGATGTGTATTTGTCTTTGATTCATGTATTATGGTTTTTTAACAAGGGAAGCTGAGCAATGGTGTATTTGCTTTGATTCATTGTATTATGGTTTTAACAAGGGAAGCTGAGCATTGTGTATTTGTCTTTGATTCATTGATTATGGTTTTAACAAGGGAAGCTGAGCATTGTGTGTTTGTCTTTGATTCATTGTATTATGGTTTTAACAAGGGAAGCTGAGCATTGGTATTTGTCTTGATTCATGTATTATGGTTTTAACAAGGGAAGCTGAGCATTGTGTGTTTGTCTTGATTCATTGTATGATGGTTTTTTAACAAGGGAAGCGAGGCATTGGTATTTGTCTTGATTCATTGTATATGGTTTTAACAAGGGAAGCTGAGCATTGTGTGTTTGTCATTTGATTCATTGTATTATGGTTTTAACAAGGGAAGCTGAGCATTGTGTGTTTGTCTTTGATTCATTGTATTATGGTTTTAACAAGGGAAGCTGAGCATTGTGTAGTTTGTCTTTGATTCAATTGTATTATGGTTTTAACAAGGAAGCTGACATTGTGTGTTTGTTCTTGATTCATTGTATTATGGTTTTAACAAGGGAAGCTGAGCATTGTGTGTTTGTCTTTGATTCATTGTATATGGTTTTAACAAGGGAAGCTGAGCATTGTGTGTTTGTCTTTGATTCATTGTATTATGGTTTTAACAAGGGAAGCTGAGCATGTGTGTGTTTGTCTTTGATTTTGTATTATGGTTTTAACAAGGGAAGCTGAGCATTGTGTGTTTGTCTTGATTCTTGTATTATGGTTTTAACAAGTGGAAGTGGTGGCATTGTGTATTTGTCTTGATTCATTGTATGATGGTTTTAACAAGGGAAGCGGCATTGTGTGGTTTGTCTTTGATTCATTGTATTATGGTTTTAACAGGGAAGCTGAGCATTGTGTGTTTGTCTTTGATTCATTGTATTATGGTTTTAACAAGGAAGCTGAGCATTGTGTGTTTGTCTTTGATTCATGTATGATGGTTATTAACAAGGGAAGCTGAGCATTGTGTGTTTGTCTTTGATTCATTGTATTATGGTTTTAACAAGGGAAGCTGAGCATTGTGATTTGTCTTTGATTCATTGTATGAGGTTTTAACAAGGGAAGCTGAGCATTGTGGTGTTTGTCTTTGATTCATTGTATGATGGTTTTACAAGGGAAGCTGAAACATTGTGTGTGTGTCTTGATTCATTGTATTATGGTTTTAACAAGGGAAGCTGAGCATTGTGTGTTTGTCTTTGATTCATTGTATGATGGTTTTAACAAGGGAAGCTAGCATTGTGTGTTTGTCTTTGATTCATTGTATTATGGTTTTAACAAGGGAAGCTGAGCATTGTGTGTTTTGTCTTTGATTCATTGTATTATTGTTTTAACAAGGGAAGCTGGGGCATTGTGTGTTTGTCTTTGATTCATTGTATGTGGTTTTAACAAGGGAAGCTGAGCATTGTGTGTTTGTCTTTGATTTATTGTATGATGGTTTTAACAAGGGAAGCTGAGCATTGTGTGTTTGTCTTTGATTCATTGTATGATGGTTTTAACAAGGGAGCGAGCATTGTGTGTTTGTCTTTGATTCATTGTATGATGGTTTTAACAAAGGGGAAACTGAGCATTGTGTGTTTGTCTTTGATTCATTGTATGATGGTTTTAACAAGGGAAGCTGAGCATTGTGTATTTGTCTTTGATTCATGTATGAAGGTTTTAACAAGGGAAGCTGAGCATGTGATTTGTCTTTGATTCATTGTATTATGGTTTTAAACAAGGAAGCTGAGCATTGTGTATTTGTCTTTGATTCATTGTATTATGGTTTTAACAAGGGAAGCTGAGCATTGTGTATTTGTCTTTGATTCATTGTATTATGGTTTTAACAAGGGAAGCTGAGCATTGTGTATTTGTCTTGATTCATTGTTTATGGGTTTTTTTCAAGGGAAGCTGAGCATTGTGTTTTGTCTTTGATTCATTGTATTATGGTTTTAACAGGGAAGCTGAGCATTGTGTGTTTGTCTTGATTCATGTATTATGGTTTAACAAGGGAAGCTGAGCATTGTGTGTTTGTCTTTGATTCATGTATTATGGTTTTAACAAGGGAAGCTGAGCATTGTGTTGTTTGTCTTTTTATTCATTGTAATATGGTTTAACAAGGGAAGCTGAGCATTGTGTGTTTGTCTTTGATTCATTGTATTATGGGTTTTAACAAGGGAAGCTGAGCATTGTGTGTTTGTCTTTGATTCATTGTATATGGTTTTAAAGGGAAGCTGAGCATTGTGTGTTTGTCTTTGATTCATTGTATGATGGGTTTTTAAAAAGGGAAGCTGAGCATTGTGTGTTTGTCTTGATTCATTGTATTTATGGTTTTAACAAGGGAAGCTGAGCATTGTGTTTTGTCTTTGATTCATGTATGATGGTTTTAACAAGGGAAGCGAGCATTGTGTATTTGTCTTTGATTCATTGTATTATGGTTTTAACAAGGGAAACTGAGCATTGTGTGTTTTTCTTTGATTCATTGATTAGGTTTTTAAAAAGGGAAGCTGAGCTTGTGTATTTGTCTTTGATTCATTGTATTATGGTTTTAACAAGGAAAGCGGCATTGTGTGTTTGTCTTTGATTCATTGTAAATTATGGTTTTAACAAGGAAGCTGAGCATTGTGTAAATTTTTCTTTGATTCATTGTATTATGGTTTTTAAAAAGGGAAGCTGAGCATTGTGTAATTGTCTTTGATTCATTGTATTATGGTTTTAACAAGGGAAGCTGAGCATTTGTGTGTTTGTCTTTGATTCATTTATTATGGTTTAACAAGGGAAGCTGAGCATTGTGTGTTTGTCTTTGATTCATTTTATTATGGTTTTAACAAGGGAAGCTGAGCATTGTGTATTTGTCTTTGATTCATTGTATTATGGTTTTAACAAGGGAAGCTGAGCATTGTGTGTTTGTCTTTGATTCATTGATTATGGTTTTAACAAGGGAAGCTGAGCATTGTGTGTTTGTCTTTGATTCATTGTATTATGGTTTTAACAAGGGAAGCTGAGCATTGTGTATTTGTCTTGATTCAAAGTATTATGGGTTTTAACAAGGGAAGCTGAGCATTGTGTATTTGTCTTTGATTCATTGTATTATGGTTTTAAAAAAGGAAGCTGAGCATTGTGTATTTGTCTTTTATTCATTGTATTATGGTTTAACAAGGGAAGCTGGCATTGTGTATTTGTCTTTGATTCAATGTATTATGGGTTTTTAACAAGGGAAGCTGAGCATTGTGTATTTGTCTTTGAAATTTATTGTATTATGGTTTTAAAAAAGGGAAGCTGAGCATTGTGTATTTTTTCTTTGATTCATTGTATTATGGTTTTTTAAAAAGGGAAGCTGAGCATTGTGTATTTGTCTTTGATTCATTGTATTATGGTTTTAACAAGGGAAGCTGAGCATTGTGTATTTGTCTTTGATTTATTGTATTATGGTTTTAACAAGGGAAGCTGAGCATTGTGTATTTGTCTTTGATTCATTGTATTTATGGTTTTAACAAGGGAAGCTGAGCATTGTGTATTTGTCTTTGATTCATTGTATTATGGTTTTAACAAGGGAAGTGGCATTGTTTAATTTTTCTTTGATTCATTGTATTATGGTTTTAAAAAAGGGGAAACTGAGCATTGTGTATTTTTCTTTGATTCATTGTATTATGGTTTTAACAAGGGAAGCTTGAGCATTGTGTTATTTGTCTTTGATTCATTGTATTTTTGGTTTTAACAAGGGAAGCTAGCATGTGTATTGTCTTTGATTCATGGGATTATGGTTTTAACAAGGGAAGCTGAGGCATTGTGTATTTGTCTTTGATTCTTGGGATTATGGTTTTAAACAAGGGAAGCTGAGCATTGTGTATTTGTCTTTGATTCATTGTATTATGGTTTTAAACAAGGGGAAACTGAGCATTGTGTATTTGTCTTTGATTCATTGTATTATGGTTTTTAAAAAGGGAAGCTGAGCATTGTGTATTTGTCTTTGATTCATTGTATTATGGTTTTAACAAGGGAAGCTGAGCATTGTGTATTTGTCTTTGATTCATTGTATTATGGTTTTAACAAGGGAATTGAGCATTGTGTATTTGTCTTTGATTCATTGTATTATGGTTTTAACAAGGGAAGCTGAGCATTGTGTATTTGTCTTTGATTCATTGTATTATGGTTTTAACAAGGGAAGCTGAGCATGTGTATTTGTCTTTGATTCATTGTATTATGGTTTTTAACAAAGGGAAACTGAGCATTGTGTATTTGTCTTTGATTATTGTATTATGGTTTTAACAAGGGAAGCTGAGCATTGTGTATTTTGTCTTTGATTCAATTGTATTATGGTTTTAACAAGGGAAGCTGAGCATTGTGTATTTGTCTTTGATTCTTTTTAATGGTTTTAACAAGGGAAGCTGAGCATTGTGGGATTTGTCTTTGATTCATTGTATTATGGTTTTAACAAGGGGAAACTGAGCATTGTGTAATTGTCTTTGATTCATTGTATTATGGTTTAAAAGGGAAGCTGGCATTGTGTATTTGTCTTGGGTTCATTGTAAATTTTGGTTTTAACAAGGGGAAACTGAGCATTGTGTATTTGTCTTTGATTCATTGTATTATGGTTTTAAAAAAGGGAAGTGAGCATTGTGTATTTGTCTTTGATTCATTGTATTATGGTTTTAACAAGGGAACTGAGCATGTGTATTTGTCTTTGATTCATTGTATTATGGTTTTAACAAGGGAAGCGAGCATTGTGTATTTGTCTTTGATTCATTGATTATGGTTTTAAACAAGGGAAGCTGAGCATTTTGGTATTTGTCTTTGATTCAAATTTTATTATGGTTTTAACAAGGGAAGCTGAGCATTGTGTATTTGTCTTTGATTCATTGTATTTTGGTTTTAACAAGGGGAAGCTGAGCATTGTGTTTTGTCTTTGATTCATTGTATTATGGTTTTAACAAGGAAGCTGTTAGCATTGTTATTTGTCTTTTATTCATTGTATTATGGTTTTAAAAAAAGGAAGCGAGCATGTGATTTGCTTTGATTCATTTTTTATTATGGGTTTTAACAAGGAAGCTAGGGATTGTGTATTTGTCTTTGTTCATTGTATTATGGTTTTAACAAGGGAAGCTGAGCATTGTGTATTGTCTTGATTTCATTGTATTTGGTTTTTAAAAAGGGAAGCTGAGCATTGTGTATTTGTCTTTTTGATTTCATTGTATTGGTTTTAAAAGGGAAGCTGGAGCATTGTGTGTTGTCTTTGATTCATTGTATTATGGTTTAACAAGGGAAGCTGAGCATTGTGTGTTGTCTTTGATTCATTGTATTATGGTTTTAACAAGGGAAGCTGAGCATTGTGTATT
>CM031607.1:55911920-55930336 GCA_018398815.1 Conus ventricosus | reverse complement strand
AAAAAACCAAAAAAGTAAAGAAAACCAAAAGGCCCAAATTTTGCTTTTTTTGGGGTAAAATCCGAATAATTTTTTTTGTACAACCATTGCTGTGAAGAGACATATGTTCGGGTGGGCCAAATACACTGCCGGTATGTAATTTTGACTCATTAAGCCATAAGCAATCAGTTCGCATTTACTTATAAATTTTACAGAATGACAAATAGCTGTACACAAATCAGATGCTCAACATATTCACATGGCAGCAATCTGTATCATGTAAAGATGCGATGCAGTGTCTTCAAACTAACGTATGCACACATGAACAGCGCACACACAAGCTTGTATTGTACACACAACACACAACACAACCACACACACCTACACACACACACAACACACAACACACACAACACACACACACCACACACACAACACACACACACACAACCCAACATTCAGATTTCTTTTTATGATTGTGTGTGTGTGTGTTGTGTGTGTGTGTGTGTGTGTGTGTGTGTGTGTGTGTATGATAGTGTTTCACAAGTATCTTTCCATGAAATACAAATATACAACATCGTTGTGATTGGTGACTAGTAAAATTTGTTCACTAATGTCAAAACTGCACTGTTGACATTTGTCTGCATGGCCTTTTCAAAAGTGATTTTTTTGGCGGGGGGGGGGGGGGGGGGGGGGGGGGGGGGGGGGAAAAAAGTTACATTTTTTTTAAAAAAGCTTTTTTTTGTAATTAGATGTGACGAATTATTAGGAATGGTGACACATTGAGCATGGTATGACTTGACTCCTTTGAAAATATTGTGTGTGTGTGTGTGTGTGTGTGGTGTGTGGTGTGGTGGGGTGTGTTGTGTGTGTGTCTGTGTGTGTGTGTGAGGCACTCCTGCATGGTCTTATATGACTAGCTGAGCTGTAACTAAGCAAGGAAAGTTGCAAGTTGATCTTTTTTAGAGTCATCCTCTTTTCTAGGAAAAATTTCTACATTGATTCACAAGTGTAAACAAGTAAAACCAAAATCACTTTTTTTGGCTGTCATGTATTTGTGTGGGCATGCATGTGTGTGCGTATTCATGGTAGGTTTTGCCTCACCCATTTTCTCAGTTCATGTAATGAGGATTAGTGCATCAAACTTGCATGGCAGGAAATATTGCCAAGCCCTTTTGCATGTATCTCATGTGTTAAGATGTCCCCGATTGTAGGGCCAGTGAATTCATAGTCATCATTGCCGGCAGTGTTTTCAAGGGTATTAAATTGACACTGTCTCTGAAATATTGACCACTTACAGCACTTGCAATCATACTCTGATAAAAGAACAATTAAATGGTATTATATAACAATTCTCAGTCTCACACTACATTCTGTTAAGATCAGACCATTTAATGCCATTTCTACCCACAGGGGTGGAGATATGAATGTAACTAAGACAGACCACCTAGGATGAAAGATATTCTGCCAAACATAATTGAGTATCACTCAACAGAATTTATCTTGATTGTGAGTTAACATGAATATTAAGGTAACATGTAAGTTTTCTTTTTTTAAAAGGCGAAAGAAAACCAAACTGTTGACAGCCAGACGATCTAAGGGGATGAACTCTTGATCCCGCTGAAGTAAACAGCATAAGACCAGGGGGGAGACAGCAGTGACAATCAAAATCAGGATACTACAGACAGCTGCTCAGACATGGGCCAAAAGGAATGGAGAGGAAGCATAGCAAGGAGGGAAAATGGCCATTGGAAAAATGAAGTAGGGAAAGGGAGGGAGGTGTGGGAAGGGGTGAAGGGTGGGTGATAGCGCAACAGGGTAGTGAACAGGGTAGTGAACGAATGAAGTACAGGTCACTGCATTCTTCAGAAATGAGACCTTATGATGCATCTGCTACTGCTAGTGATGACTGCCAGGTGGTTCTCTGCCCTATCATTATTGTTGGAATTGCAACCGGCATGTTCCACATGCCCACTCCTCCCCATCCCCTCTGCACCTGTACACCTCTTTGTATTGCAGTGCATCCATTACAAGGTGATGCTCTTGTGTAGGGAAAAATCAGATGGCAGCAGATGTACATTCATGCTTATTAATGTTCCATAATATTTTTGCGGGGCTTAGCATCATATTACTCGTAGCATATAAATAGCTGATTAGATCATTTTGTTGGTTTGTTGTTTCTCCCCTCTCTCTGTCTGTCTCCTTTCTGTCTCTCTCTTATCTCTCTCTCTCTCTCTCCTCCCTCTCTCTCTCCCTCCCTCCCTCCCCTCTCCTCTCTCTCTCTCTCTCTCTCTCTCTCTCTCTCTCTCTCTCTCTCCCCCTCTCTGTCTCTCTCTCTCTCACTCTCTTTTTCTCTATCACTCCCTCCCTCTCTCTCTCTCTCTCTCTCCCCTCCTCCCACCATCCCCCCTCTCTACCCATTGTTTCTCTCTCTCTCTCTCCCCTCCCTTTCTCTCTCCCTCTCTGTCTCTCTCTCACTCTCTTTTTCTCTATCACTCCCTCCCTCTCTCTCTCTCTCCCCCTCCTCCCACCGTCCCTCCCTCTCTATCATTGTTCTCTCTCTCTCTCTCTCTCTTCTCCCCCTCTCTCTCTCCTCTCTCTCTCTCTCTCTCTCTCTCTCACTCTCTTTTTTGTCTATCACTCCCTCCTCTCTCTCATATCAGAAGCACAAAAACATGAATGGAGCACTGTTTGCAGGATACTATCAGAAAATTGTGGACGGCCTGAAAGGGAAGCCCCGTAACCTCCATGTGGCCACAACAGCAGTGACGCTGACAGGGAGGAGCTGGTGAAGATGCACTATTCCTTGAGCCCACGCATTGCCCCCATTGTCATTTACGCCGAACCAGGATGGGTCATTCTCACAACGAATCTGAGCTTCATTTGAGTAAGCTATTGATGTTCAGTCCTGTGTTTCATGTATTGACTTTACAGAAAAGTGTTGTACAGTTGAAGCGGGTAGTATTCAAGCTGGCTGTACAAAAAGCCAGCTGTATTCAATTTCAAACCTCACCCCCCCCCCCCCCCCCCCCCCCCCCCCCATCTCCCAGTGTACGCACATGCTTGCATCCATTGCTCCAGGTGTATGTACTGGCTTTTTGTTTGTTATTGTTTTACACCAGGACTCGCAATGAAATTTTCTTTTCTCTGTGATGAAAGTCATGATATGACCTTGTATAGTTGCTGGCATAGGCTCTCAACATTCGTAGCTGCTCAGAATAAGTTATGGTATTTATTTCACTGAATAGTGCATAAAGTAGACCCTTGGATTTAGTTGAGAACTAGTTTTGTGGTTATCAATCAGCGGGGAATTTGGAAACATTCAACTTGTAATCCCAGGCTTTGAAAGGATAAGTTGTGGAGGTGTTTGATGATGTAAATGTTATTACATGTGAAACTTTAAAAAAAAAAAGTGCATGCTGTATGAAATGCACACATGTTGTTCTAAAGAGGTTGCAGTTTATTTCAGTCAATGCTTGTAAAACTAATAAAGTCTGTAGTGAGGTCCTGGATGGGTAATAATTGGAGCCATTGCTTGGCTACGAGCGATGGAAACAAAAACTCTGAAGTGGACTGGAAACAGTGCCAAACTTTGATCACACTTTGAGCGGTGTCAACCAATGTTTAGTAATGAAATAGACAAGTCTTCAGAGTGACTTGTGGTGCAGTACACAGCCCTTCCTTCATTGAAACATAACAAGTATTCATTTTAAAATCTCTTGTATCCTTCCCATGCTTTTTTTTCATTGTCTTAGCAATAATCATCAATGTAACAGAATGATGCGGGGATGTCCCAGCCTGGTTTGTGTACTTTTAACATTAAAGCATCACACACACACCCCAACACACACACACACACACACACACACACACACACACACACACACACACACACACACACACACACACACTGTTAACAAAGGCTGTTTTAAAAAAAACTAACTTTTCTTTTATCTTGAATTGATTTTATGACTCATGATTTGATTGTCTTTCAGACTGGTTATGATTGATAACAAATAAAAAGTGAAAAGGTGAAATCAATACAACATATGTGGCTTTTGCCACAGCCATGATTAGTGACACACAAGAATTTTTGGCATGGGAAAAATGATCGCTGTGCCACAACAGGCTGTCTCATGCTGGCTGGAAGACAATTTTTCTCTCTCTCTCCTCTCTCTCTCTTTTCTCCTCTCTCTCCTCCTCTCTCTCTCTCTCTCTCTCTATATATATATATATTGTGTGTGTGTGTGTGTTGTGTGTGTGTGTGAGTGGGAGAGAGAGGAGAGAGAGAGAGAGAGAGAGAGAGAGAGAGAGAGAGAGAGAGAGAGAGAGAGAGAATGTGTGCAAGATGGGGTGTGGAGGTGGTGAGTGGTGTTTTTTTCTGTGAGTTGTTCTCTGTGGTGGGTTATTGTCGCTTTGCCCTTTGTGGTTACGACCAGAAGCTTGTTTTGAAGAAGCCCGAGTCGGGCGAAAATTCACGAGCAAATAAATAAATGTTGGAACAGCAGTAGCCTGGGTCTTATGACTTCCTTTTGTGTGTATATATTATATATAAGATAGATAGATAGATGGATAGATATAGATATATATCTATATTTTCTAATCTATATATATATATATATACATATGAGATGAAGTGTAACATTTTTCAGCTGAAGTAGCCAAATTCGCTTTTCATATGTCAAAAGGTTATAGTTAGTGAGAGATAAGAAAAGGTTATATGTTGGAATTATGGGCTCAAGGAAAAAACAATTTGTCTTTTTTTTTTTTTTTTTTTTTTTTTTTTAAATCATGCTACTTGGCGCATGTGCCCAGGTAGAGGAGATCAGGTTTGACACTGTATTCCAAACTGGTTTTAGAAAGGTACCTTGAGTATTGATTTGTTAAGTTTGTTAGTTTGTTAGAATTCTTTTTGGCTTTTTGAGTTGTTGGAGACAGTAACAGTTACCGTTTCAGTCATGGCGTAGTGCTGGGCTGTGTAAGTGCCAGCCTTGCATGTTGTGGTGGTTCAGCAGGCGATTGGGCTGCAGTGTTCAAAGGTTATGAATTGGATCAGCAATTAGAATGGCAAACAGCTACAGAAGTGTTTTCTTTCTTTTATGCTAAGCTTCAGTGTGTTTGTAATATCCAGTGATGCATGGTTCCTTGATGGGGCGAAGAGATCTTTGTCCCTTCATAGGTATGTTCATTGCCACAGGTTTTATTGTTACATTTGTAATCAAAATACAAACAGAAACATGAGTATGTCAAAGTCAAATTCTTTTTTTTTTTTTTTTTTACATGGAACTTCATGGTTCTTTTATTTGCAGTTTTATGAGTTATTGTTAAATTTGTCATTTGGATTTTATCCAAATTATAACATGTAACATTATTTCATGATCATGGTATGGAACAAACAACAAACATGAGAAAAATCACAAACATTCAAATACATAAATCAAAAGAAAGCACATGATATTTGAAAGATATGGTTTCAATACTTCCTTATACGTATGGTTTATGATGGGTAAGTTAATGTATCAGATTTGAAGTGAGATTGATGCCACCAGTAGGTGCCTGCAGCCGTTTGTGTTCGTGTGACCCAAGGGATCAGGCGCCAGCAGAAAGAGTTGTTTTTTTTTTCCCCCAAAGTAATGAAGTTAGCAGATGTCTTAAAAAAATTGTATTTTTTTTTGTGTGTTTTTAAAAATATTTTTTGGATGAGTCACAGTGGTATTTTAATGATATGACATATTCCAGTAGCACATACTAAGAATGACAGAAATTGCAAACTTACCGGCTGGTGATTCTTTACACATACGCCATAAAACACAGGAGGCCTTTTGAATTCACATTTTTGTCATTTAACAGATATCATCATCATGAGTAAAATGCTTCTCTATCTATTGATTAAAAAAGAATATCCTAAAACATCTGGCTGCTGTAATTTCATCATGCTTAGCTAAGTTTTTGTTTGTTTGTTTTTACCCAGTTTCCAGCAATGGAGCATAGTTTCTGTTTTCATGTGTTCAGAACAGATGGAAATCAAATTTTACTCTCTGACAAATCTTTGAAATGTCATTTCTTTTAATTTTTTCTTCAAGCAACTTGTAAGTTTTCAAGCTAAAAAAAAAAAAGAAAAAAGATTTATGCACTAAAATGATCTGCAGAATGGTCAAGGCACTCCATTTCCACATTTAATTTGGCAGAAAAAAAGGAAATATCTGGTAATAATGTATGGTGAATATACTCAATTTACTAAAGTTGTGCCAATTTTTAGACATTGTATATATTCCAGTTACAAACTTATATTTAATGTCAAAATGCTCAGAAATCAGTAATCTTTCAAGCATAGTTTTGAAAATTACTTTACAGTGTATTTGTACAAACTCTTACATTCTCTGTTAGGATGGATCTGAAAACGTGAAAAAGATTACTGAAAGGAAAAGGAAAAAAAACAAATCATTGGCAACTTGCAGTTAAGGGATATGCCTTTATTTTAGCCCATTTTTCTTGCATTGACCAGTCAGAAAATGCGACAAGGGTAGGAATAGGCAATATGAAGCAGGTTGACAAACAGAGCAGAACTGAAAACATCAGTTTTGTTTGCTGTTCTGTCGTTCTAAACAGGTCAGATTGTCTTGGTCAGCTTGTGGCAGTATCACTTCCAGCCTTCCATTGGGATTAAATCTTGATAGTTTTGAAGGAGTCCTGCAGTAGCAAAGAGTCTGCACCTACGACCACGCCACAACATTTTTGTGAGGAAATGTAGAAAAACATATGAAGTAAATGTGCATCTATAATGATTTATGATGTGAAGTAAATCAAGTATTCATTGTGAAAGTGACTGTATATACATGTGCATATGTGTCACTATTTGTGCTTGAGTGTAAGCACAAGAGTGTATGCAGTATTATACAGTATGAGTCTGTGTGTTTGCCCATAATCATATTTAGTATGTCTATATTCACTGTATGTATGTGAGAGAAATGATCAAATACAGATACACAAAATGTTTCGGAGGTATGCCGTCAAAATCTGTTTTACAAGCAGTGCATACACAGACATAAGGGACAGAGAGAGATGAGACAACGGTTTGATGAGAGACATCAAATTATAGTTATATTAACAAGATCAGTGATTTGTACAAATTTTATGATGTTAAGATATAACGTTAGATAAATGGGGGAAAAAAAAGGCACACAGACGTAACATTGAACAAAAATAGTCAAACACCCATTCCCTCACACACTCAATGGTAAACCCATGCAAGCACTCATGCACGCATACACAGAGGCACACACAGGCAATGTGCATGTTTCTTTCTCTGTCTGTCTGTCTGTTTCTCTTCTCTCTCCTCCTCCTCTCTTCTCTCTTCTCTCTCTCTCTCTCTCTCATCTCTCTCCTTGACACGCACACACACATACACACATACCCCCCCCCTACACCACACCACCTCACATCCACTCCACACACCACAGTCCACCAATAGTCGCACACTTACACACCACATCACCCACACACACACACACCACACCACACCACACCAACCACACAACACACCCATAACACACCTGTACCACTGGCTTCTTGCACTTTTTTCTTAGTTCCTTTAATTGCTCAGTTTTTAATTCCCTCACCACATATCAGATTCTCTAAAAATGCCAAAATCGGTGTTCAGCCTCTTAAGAATGTAAATTTATGACAAACAGCAATATGCACTTTCTTCTTCTTTGTTTTTTTTAAGTATATGAGAATTTCACAGTTCTTAGAACAGCTACCTGTCTTTCTGCTATTACACCACGCACTTCAGACAAGACACTCTGTTGTAACACCAACAGTTGCTGAAGAGGTCTTCTTGATGGATTGAAAAAAAACAGTGTTCATTAAAAATTAGATTCCAGTCTACTTTCTTATTGATTCCAAAAGAAAAATTGGAAAAAAAAAAAAAAAGTAGTGAAAATTAGACTCTGAAACTACCTATTTGACTTTCAACGACTCTCAACAACGAATTTACTGGCCGTCTGCGCTTTTGGACAGGGCATTTTGATTTATTAGGAAAACAAAAACCTGAAGAACAATGCACTTGTGATTTTATGAAAAAAAAGGCAATGAACATTGTGCATAAATTTTACATTAAAAAAACCTCACGAGTATAGCTTTGAGTTGAACGGGTGGTAGCATATGACTTCTGGAAATGTCAGATTTAGAATAAGACCAACAGCATGTGACTTTTAAAAATCATTTGAAAAGAATCCATTTTGCATGTGTAAAAGCACTGGTGTTCACAAAGGTGTTATTGTTTTATTTGTGGATATGACAGATGGATAACGGTGCTAAAAGTGAGCGTAGGGGTGCTCTTTGCATTCTGTGGGTGGTTTGGAATACAGGATAGATGAGAAAGACAGTGATACCATACACTTTGTGTCTTCACTGTAATTCTCTTGTTATCGGTTTCCAAATGTCAGTGTGATTAAATTTCCCTGTCTGTTTATTGACCAGTTTACCTGTCAGCCAAATGTGCTTGTATGTCCACCTGCTTCTGCAAATTGTGGCTTGTAATTCCCTTTTCTGTCTGTCTCTTTAACCCACCCCCACCCCCAAACCCCATCCCCTGCCCCCCTCCTTCTCCTCCCTATCCTCTTTCTTTGTTGGTTTGTTGTTGTTTTTTTCATAAATATTTTTTTACTTGTCAACCAAGTTCTCTGCCTTTGTGGCCCCTTCCTTGTGTTTGTGCTGGAAAGTCCTTACTCCTTTACATTCTTTCTTTCTTTTCTTTTTCAGTTTCAATAATATCAATAGGATTGCTTTTAAAAGGTAATTGGTGTTTCGATATTGAGAATTTAACCACTTCACGAAATATTTTTGAAGATTCATTATACTTTTTCTAGTCTGATTGTGATAAACTTAGCGAATGGTAGGAGTATTGAACCTCAGCTAATTTATCCACCTTCTGCTGTCAGTGTTTAACTAATACCTGGTTACATTCAGGTT
Organism: Conus ventricosus; assembly: GCA_018398815.1. Lineage (NCBI taxonomy): Eukaryota > Metazoa > Mollusca > Gastropoda > Neogastropoda > Conidae > Conus > Conus ventricosus. Next base: position 55,921,384 of record CM031607.1, on the reverse strand, counting down.
TGAAGTCCACACCCACCTGTGGTGATATGGCAGAATGGGGTGACCATCCCAGGTGAGTGGGGGAAGTGGATCATTTCTTAATTCTGATGCCACCAGACAGCCCAGCCACATGGGAGTGAAACAGCAATGTTCCAGGAGAGTTGGGGGAGTGCGCCTGTATGCTTACACACTAGTACCACCACACAGCCCAGCTACATGGGCAGTGAACATGTCTGTGTTTATGGTCAGCACCAGCATGATTTGAACTTTAACCTTTGTTTGTGAACTTGATGCTGCAGCTCACTGGGCAAACTACCAGCCCGTATGTCAGTGTGGTTCTGTTTTTGTTTGTTTCCATGTTTTTCAGTGACTAGAGTGACTCTGTTCTTCAGTCAGGGTCACGCACTGAGGGCGATCTGTGTGATCTGCTGGGCAAGTGAGAAGCACTAGCTGAAAAGGGAGCCATTTTAAAATCACTGATTTTTTCTTTTCTTTTTTTTTTTTTAAATAGGAAGAGCATGAGATGGAAGGGATAAGCATCTGCAAGGTCCATTGCTAACTGGCGTGCTGATGATTCCTTTCGGACCTAGGACAGGAATGAAGTCCAAGGGAAGGCACTGTTTGTGCCCAGCTAATTCAGACTGAAACAGACAACGGGCTTTAAAGCATCAGTCAGACTTTACTGTACAGAAATCAGTTTTTGTAAAAACTCCTGGCTGTATTTGTATATTCATTGTTGTCATGTCCATCCTACTTTTTCTGTGTTCTCACCTCTTTGTGCAGATCTGTTCATGGTGTCAGAATATAACACTTACCTAAGTGCATTCACGCAGAACTGATTCTATCAATGTCTGTGTCTGACCTGCATTTCTGTATTTCAGGAGGCAGCCATGGCTGGGACCAAGGTTTGGCACCCCAGATGTGGCGTTCTTCATCGCCAGGGGACCAGCTTTCAAGAAGCGCATGCATAATGCTGACCCCTTCCACATACCGACCTATCCTCTCATGTGTCACATCTTGGGCCTGACACCAGCACCCAACAACGGTTCCCTCCACAGAGCGGCCACATCTTGTCTGCCAGGAGCGAAGAGCACGTGAACTACACTTGGGGTGAGATGCGTTTGTTTGAAATGTGGGTAATGCTGATGGGAAGCAGCCAGTTCAAGATTCCATTCTGTTCCTGTGTTGAAACATGCATCCCTTCCAGAGTTTACTCCTTTCATGTCCCATGAATGTGTATGATTATGATTTTGAAAAGTAAGTACATCTTTTCATAACATTTCAGTCAAACTTCTAGATTTTTGAAATTAATGTATTCTGATTGCCTAGAGAAAGAGTAAGGGGAAAAAAAACACAGAATATTGTTTTCATATTGCTTGCGCCCAAAACAACACCTTTGCCATTTGCTGTGATGAACAAAAGAAAGTTATTTCATAGTAGATCTGTTGCTCATCAAAGGCTTTCAATTCATGAGGTTGCTTCCCTTTTACCACCATTACAAGGGCGTCAGCTGTCTCCTCTCTTGGCACATATTTTCCCCCAACAGCTGCATGACATGTTCTCCCCACTGAAAAAGAAAAAAAAAACAACAACAGACCTTTATTCTGAACTGTTGTGTTCTCAATGAGATGACATGATAAAAGGGAAATTACATCTTTGGAATGTTTGATAATTTTGATTTTTGTTGTTGACTTCAGAGGGTTTTTGCCTCCCTCCATTCTACTTTCTCTTCTCCCTCCCCCTTTCCCTCCTACCCATTTTCCCCCTCTGCACACACACACACACACAAGCACACCACCACACACACACACAACACCACACACACACACACACACACACACTGACACACCATATACACACACATACACAGACACACAGACTACACACACACTGAAAACACACACATATACACTCTCAGTCTATACACAACACCACACACACACACACACACACACACACACACACACACACACACTTAATCTTCAAGAAAACTCTAGATTTTGATTTTTTCATGTATGTCCTGGTATGAAGCTGTCCTGAGACAGAACTGTTTACCGTGGGATTTCACCATATTTTGTTGCACATGTTTGGCACAAACACGACCAGATATGACTAACTAAAGAAAACGCATTAAAATGAAAATCCAGACAAAAAATTCTGGTGTTGCAAACACATTTGTGGAGTGTAACCATGGTGTGGTCTTGATGTGCCAGTTTTGGTGCTTGACCAAAGAGTAACAACTCTTGCTAATTTTGCACATGAAATGCCCTTTTCTGTTTCTCCGATACATGACAATATGTAGGAACTACATCAGGAATTACAGGCTTGGAAATAATTTAGAAAACAAACAACAAAAACAAAAGAACAACAAGCTGATGGGGAGCATGAATTTGTCCCATAGTTTGCCAGTGAACCAGTTATAAAGACATTTGATTCTGATCAGCGCAGTGGTGAGTGTTTAGCTTAGTGGACTCGGGCTGGGAGGTTGTGGGTTTGAATTCCCATCAGTCATGTGGGATTTTTTTGCCCCGGCTGGCTCTTGCCCAGAGCTGAGTTTGCTACGGGCTCAGTTGGGAAGACTGGATCCAGACAGTCGAGTTTCATCCCTTAGTGGATGCGTCTGTGAGAGTGTTGCTCAAATTTCCTGACCAACACTGCAGGTGTCTGTATCTCTCGGGCCTGGTAGACACCAGAATATATTATGAAAGGAAGTGTAGAGTATAGTCCTGTCATGTAGTCTCAGTCTGGAATGAAAATCTGTAGTATCGTCTTCATCATCCTCATTCTCATCAATCAGCATAGAAAAAAGTCTCAAATTCTGTGGCCCTTCATGCCCTACTCTCATGGCGATCTTGATTTTGATGTCCTCTCCATGTCTGTAACTTCGGTTTGATTCAGTTGGGGTCACTGGTAAACGGCCAGTCCATGGGGGCTGTCGCTGGATGGACGAGGTGGCACCCTCCGGAGGAGAGCTCATTTACGCCGCCTCTGTGACTAAGCATAAATTGTCATCAGTAGGGGGCTCAGTAGGTGGTGTCCTGCGTATGTTGGATCAGAACAGGCACCACTGAACACCACCAAAGTGACTCGGCAGCAGTGCAGTTTCTCCTCTGGTGGGTTGCCTCTTAACGACTTGACACCGACTGCTCCCTGTGGATTGCTGGTACCGGGGCTGCGGTGGAACTGACTGGGCTGTGGTTGTGGACGGGGTGTTCGGAATGAGCGGCGTGGGTGCACTGCCACTGAGGTGGCGCAGAGGATGGGACAGCAAAAAAATAGAAGAAAGAAATTTGGTTCTGAAAAACCTACTTGTACTGTAGTTTGTGCAGTGCCGTTGCTTTGCTATGTGATGGCAGCAGCCCCGGGAGAAACGATCCTGATCACCCCTCTCCCCTCCCCTCCATATTTACAAAACGTTAGAAGATGTCCCACGTGCTTTAACTAACATTTGAAAGACTTCTATCCACACTTTGAAGAGAATACACTCATTATGTGGAAAAATACATGAAATGCGTTTGTGTGTGTCTTAATGTGTCTGCTGTCTGTCAGTATTTGTCTGTCTGTGTCGTGATAACACCAAGTGGTGTGTGTCTGCATTTGTTGAGGGATTTTTAAAAATAAATATGTCTCGTGTGTGTGTGTGTGTGTGTGTGTGTGTGTGTGTGTGTGTGTGTGTGTGCTCAGTGTGTGATTGTGTGTGTGCGTGAGTGTGTGTGTTGTGTTTTTGTGTGTGTGTGTGTGTGTTGTGGTGTGGTGTGGTGTGTATGCTCAGTGTGTGATTGTGTGTGTGTGTGTGTGTGTGTGTATATCATGAGAGTGTTCGTGTTGTGAAGAAATGCGAGTTAGTGTGCGTGTGTGAGAGAGAGAAGGAGTAATGTTTGATTTATTTAGCAGAGAATCTTGTTTATGTTGAGTTGACAGTTTGTGATTCTGCAGTTTCCGCTTCACCTTCGGTGGTATTTTTCTTACTGCATTGCGTAGTACAAAGAATGTAGCTGTATGGAATCACATTTGCAGGACAGCAAATATATTCTTCTTCAATTCTGAAGACAAGTCTTGTCACTTATTTCAAGTACATATTGATCAAAAGCTTATCATTCGTGTGGTGGAGGAATATTGTGATGTGGACTGGCATTATTCCTTGACTTCTGATGTTCCACAAGGAGAGGAGAAAGAGAAGGACCAGTTCCATCTTGGCACTGCCGCAACAGGCACAGGACAACAAGGGCTTTAGCTTGATATTTGAAGTGCGATTCAACATATCGCACAAAAATATTGAAGGCATGCTGTAGTCTGAAGCCTGTATAAAATGTAGTGTTTTGTTGATGTGCGAAGCTTCATTGGTTCAGGTTTCAGTTTCGGTTTATCAAAGAGGCATCACTGCGTCGGACTAGTCCATATATGTTGCACCACATCCTCAAATTTTGAGACCACACTGGGCATGATTTAAAGGTGATGATAATGAATTAATAACTAAGATGAGTATTGAGAAGAGGTCTTGTGGCTACGACTTAACAGATGTCTGACTTACACATTAACCCAAAGCGCTGGTCAGACTTGAGACTGGTTTAAGGGAAGTAAGTAATATGATGACCCACCTGTAACGTGTCTAAATTGATAACAATAATTTCATTATTTACTTTGGATTGTTGTGATTTTCATGGTGATGGTACAATCCCTAATGTCTGACATTGCAGAGTGCAACAATGGCGATTCATAATGTCAGGTTTAATAATTTTCTGTTATCAAATTGTGGTCGCCTGTGCTTAATGTGAACATGGTTGTGTGATGACTCCCGTGATTTGCAGCTTGCAAGTGTATGATGTGAGTGTTTTAGCTGTTTAACAGAGAACTCGGTCAGCACGTGCTGTTGTGATATGCCCATCTTTGGCCATCAACCACAAGCACATTCTAAAGAATCAGTTGATTAACTTAAATGAACTCTCGATAGTTTCAACAGCGTTTTCTGTGTGAAGAAAAGGAACTGCTATCTTGTGAATATGCTGTATGCCCTTACTCAGCGTGAGTTGTGTACATATTATTGTGTAGTGAATTGTATAGTTTTGAAAATTTGTTGTTGTATCTCATCATGCTGTATTTTGTTACTTTCCCTTGTGAGGACATTATGGTAACAAGTGTTTAAATTATTCTTTAACCTCAGTAATGTATTTGGGCTTGACTTCTCTCTCTCTTCTCTCTCCTCTTCACCACACACCACACACCCACACACACCACACCAACACCACACACACAACATGCACGGTCACGGATCATTGGTTCTGATTGTCATCTATACATCAGGAATTACAGCTTGGAAATATTTAGAAAACAAACAACAAAAACAAGACAACAAAGCTGATGGGGAGCATGAATTTGTCCCATAGTTGCAGTGACCAGTTAAAAGACATTTGATTCTGATCAGCGCAGTGGTGAAGTGTTTAGCTTAGTGGACTCCGGGCTGGGAGGTTGTGGGTTGATTCCCATCAGTCATGTGGGATTTTTTTGCCCCGGCTGGCTCTTGCCCAGAGCTGAGTTTGCTACGGGCTCAGTTGGGAAGACTGGATCCAGACAGTCGAGTTTCATCCCTTAGTGGATGCGTCTGTGAGAGTGTTGCTCAAATTTCCCTGACCAACACTGCAGGTGTCTGTATCTCTCGGCCTGGTAGACACCAGAATATATTATGAAAGGAAGTGTAGAGTATAGTCCTGTCATGTAGTCTCAGTCTGGAATGAAAATCTGTAGTATCGTCTTCATCATCCTCATTCTCATCAATCAGCATAGAAAAAAGTCTCAATTCTGTGGCCCTTCATGCCTATCTCATGGCGATCTTGATTTTGATGTCCTCTCCATGTCTGTACTTCGGTTTGATTCAGTTGGGTCACTGGTATCGGCCAGTCCATGGGGGCTGTCGCTGGATGGACGAGGTGGCACCCTCCGGAGGGAGAGCTCATTTACGCCGCCTCTGTGACTAAGCATAAATTGTCATCAGTAGGGGGCTCAGTAGGTGGTGTCCTGCGTATGTTGGATCAGAACAGGCACCACTGAACACCACCAAAGTGACTCGGCAGCAGTGCAGTTTCTCCTCTGGTGGGTTGCCTCTTAACGACTTGACACCGACTGCTCCCTGTGGATTGCTGGTACCGGGGCTGCGGTGGAACTGACTGGGCTGTGGTTGTGGACGGGGTGTCGGAATGAGCGGCGTGGGTGCACTGCCACTGAGGTGGCGCAGAGGATGGGACAGCAAAAAAATAGAAGAAAGAAATTTGGTTCTGAAAAACCTACTTGTACTGTAGTTTGTGCAGTGCCGTTGCTTTGCTATGTGATGGCAGCAGCCCTGGGAGAAACGATCCTGATCACCCCCTCTCCCCTCCCCTCCATATTTACAAAACGTTAGAAGATGTCCCACGTGCTTTAACTAACATTTGAAAGACTTCTATCCACACTTTGAAGAGAATACACTCATTATGTGGAAAAATACATGAACTGCAGTTTGTGTGTGTCTTAATGTGTCTGCCTGTCTGTCAGTATTTGTCTGTCTGTGTTCGTGATAACACCAAGTGCGTGTGTGTCTGCATTTGTTGAGGGATTTTAAAAATCAAAATATGTCTCGTGTGTGTGTGTGTGTGTGTGTGTGTGTGTGTGTGTGTGTGTGTGTGTGCTCAGTGTGTGATTGTGTGTGTGCGTGAGTGTGTGGTGTGTGTGTGTGTGTGTGTGTGTGTGTGTGTGTGTGTGGCGTGTGTATGCTCAGTGTGTGATTGTGTGTGTGTGTGTGTGTGTGTGTATATCACTGAGAGTGTTCGTGTTGGTGAAGAAATGCGAGTTAGTGTGCGTGTGTGAGAGAGAGAAGGAGTAATGTTTGATTTATTTAGCAGAAGAATCTTGTTTATGTTGAGTTGAACAGTTTGTGATTCTGCCAGTTTCCGCTTCACCTTCGGTGGTATTTTTCTTACTGCCAGTTGCGTAGTACAAAGAATGTAGCTTGTATGGAACTCACATTTGCAGGACAGCAAACTATATTCTTCTTCAAATTCTGAAGACAAGTCTTGTCACTTATTTCAAGTACATATTGATCAAAAGCTTATCATTCGTGTGGTGGAGGAATATTGTGATGTGGACTGGCATTATTCCTTGACTTCTGATGTTCCACAAGGAGAGGAGAAAGAGAAGGACCAGTTCCCATCTTGGCACTGCCGCAACAGGCACAGGACAACAAGGCGCTTTAGCTTGATATTTGAAGTGCGATTCAACATATCGCACAAAAATATTGAAGGCATGCTGGTAGTCTGAAGCCCTGTATATATAATGTAGTGTTTTGTTGATGTGCGAAGCTTCATTGGTTCAAGGGTTTCAGTTTCGGTTTCATCAAAGAGGCATCACTGCGTACGGACTAGTCCATATATGTTGCACCACATCCTCTAAATTTTGAGACCACACTGGGCATGATTTAAAGGTGATGGATAAATGAATTAATAACTAAGATGAGAGTATTGAAGAAGAGGGTCTTGTGGGGTACGACTTAACAGATGTCTGACTTACACATTAACCCAAAGCGCTGGTCAGACCTTGAGACCTGGTTCAAGGGAAGTAAGTAATATTGATGACCCACCTGTAACTGTGTCATAAATTGATACACAATAATTTCATTATTCTACTTTGGATTGTTGTGATTTTCATGGTGATGGTACAATCCCTAATGTCTGACATTGCAAGAGTGCAACAATGGCAGATTCATTAATGTCAGGTTTAATAATTTTCTGTTATCAAATTGTGGTCGCCCTGTGCTTAATGTGAACATGGTTGTTGGTGATGACTCCCGTGATTTGCCAGCTTTGCAAGTGTATGATGTGAGTTGTTTTAGCTGTATAACAGAGAACTCGGTCAGCACGTGCTGCTATATAGTGATATGGCCCATCTTTTGGCCATCAACCACAAGCACATTCTAAAGAATCAGTTGATTAACTTAAATGAACTCTCGATAGTTTTCAACAGCGTTTTCTGTGTGAAGAAAAGGAACTGCTTATCTTGTGGATATGCTGCTATGCCATTACTCAGCTGTAAGAGTTGTGTACATATTTATTGTGTAGTGAAATTGGTATAGTTTTGAAAATATTGTTGCTTGTATCTCATCACATGCTGTATTTTGTTACTTTCCCCCATTTGTGAGGACATTATGTAAACAAGGTGTTAAGCTTATTCTTTAACCCTCAGTAATGGTAATTTGGGCTTGACTTCTCTCTCTCTCTCTCTCTCTCTCTCTCACACACACACACACACACACACACACACACACACACACACACACACACACACACACACATGCACAGGTGCACGCATGCATGGTTGAACAGATGTTCATACTAACTCACTATGTCTATTTCAGTGTATCTATTTCTCAGGGTCTTTCTGTTTATCTCTGTATCTCTTTGTCTGTAATCTTTTCCTTCTTTCCTCTTCCTTTCTCATTTTCTTATGGACTCGCCACTCTCTGTTTCTCTAACTCATTTCTCATCTTCCTTACATATGAATCACGTTTTGGAACTTGAACAGATGTGTTCTGAAAGTACCCACCATACCAAGACACACAGTATGTATGGATTAATCGATTCCTTGTCTTTGACATCTGTTTCTGAACTGCCTGTGTTTCAGTCGCAGTTGGGATGCTAGTAATCATCCTTGGAGTGGTCATCGCTGTCATTGTCATCAGATATATACGCAACAACAAGAACGTGTCAGCATCATACAAGAGAACCTTTGCCAGAGCAGGCTCCACAGAGGATATGATACATGATGGGATGATTGTCATCAGTGATGAGGAATTGTAGTGTATGCATCTGTTAGATCAGTTTATCAAGTCGTTTATTCCTGTATCTCTGTGCTGCCTTGTACTTTCATGTGGTGTGTCTGTGGGAAGAGTTCTGGAGTGCTGTGTGCCATGTCTTGTTTGAATGCAGGCTGTTTTGGTTTTTAAAACAAACATGTCACCTGGTGCTATGACACTGGGGTTTTAGAAATGGTGGTGGTTTACCATATAGAATATGTGTGTTTGTGCACTTTGTGTGTGCGCGCACATGTATATATATATGTGAGGGCGTGTGCATGTGCAAGAGTGCCTGTATGTTTACAACTATTTGCAGCAGGCATTTGTATGACTTGGCCTATGCATTTTGCAGCAAGGAGGCAAGATCACTGTTGAACTGTGTTGTTGTGAATTTATTTTTTTATGTCTGTCCATTATTAAGGTGGATGAATCAAGGGTTTGGGGGGAGGGGGGGTGTTCTGTTTCTAATTGCAACCAGCTGTTCCTTTTGCAGTCACAGAATTCCCAGTTTTGATGTGGATCATGCCATAGATAAAAGTTTTCTCTGAAAAAAAAATTACATATTGTATAATTATTGTGTTTGCAAAACTTCGTTTCAGGACACCTTACACAGTGATTTATAGAACATGCAACAAATCGTTTGCCAGCATGTTCACATCACATGGCA
>CM031607.1:55879557-55907057 GCA_018398815.1 Conus ventricosus | reverse complement strand
ACTTCCAGCGCTGTTGATGCGGGACCTGTTGAGGACCTGTCTGGGTGTAACTATGTGTTACACGCTAAGGTGATGACTTCGTCAGTACAAAGTAAGTGCAGTAGCCTCGTTTGTAAGAGTTCGTTGTAGATCCTGTGGTAGGTGTTCGGCTTGCAGATGACAAAATACACCAGGTGGTATTGAAACGAAGAGGATCCTTTTATTTACAACTGCTGAAGAATATAGGAATACAGGAACAAAAAAACAAACAAAAAATCCACTGACCTTCAGGTTCAATAAATTGTACAGGAACTCAGTCGTACACGCAGCAGGCAATATTCTACTGATGGCAGCTTTTCATCAACTAGACTCAAACTCAGTGAAGACTCGAACACTTTCATGCTCGACAATGACTAGCACTCTTCAAAAAATTTCATTTCTATATGTTATCTAAAGAATATTCTCAAACATACTCGATTATTCTTTTCTAGAATATGCTGCACATCAGTAAGCTTAACCAATGAAATCGTGACGAGTGTATGCGTATGTAATTCGGTCAGCTTCTACATTCTCAAAGCGTCAGTAATGCACTAGCAACTTACGGAAACCTGGAGAACATTCTAACATAATCTTGATATTCCAATCGCATTATAATCGATCCAAAACAATACTAAAGAATTAGGCATAATTCACTTTCCAAAATTATGTTTTAAATAAATCAACAATAGCACTACACTGACCGAAAATATATATACAAAGATCAAAAAGCGATAAATGGAAGGAGGCTTGTGTCCAGGACGGGGGAAATCGTGATGGTATTGCTTAAGTGCACTAAGTTGATGTATTATTAGTCAGGCTTAACACACCAAGGTTATCTCTGCATTCATACACGCATATGCACACTCATGTACCCACCAAACATTCAACTCTCTCTGGGAATGGGATGTCACGTATTCGTTTCTCTCCTAACACGACTGAGAACAAGAAATACAATTTCTATGCTACTTATTTGGTGTGTTGTGAAGAGATATAGCTACACATGAACATTACAATCACACAAAATGGAATAATCAAAACATAAAAGATCAATACTTCCTAATCCCGGGTTATAATAAAATGGCTTCTTACCTGGCCAGGTTTTCACACACACACAACCAATTTCACACCACACCACAGTTCTTGAACACGTCACTTCAAGTTTTCTCCAGCACTGGGTGATGGTGACGCCCTTGGTTGACTGCCTCCAGGTTCAGGACTGGGTCTTCGTGGTCGTCTCTGGGGACTCGACATAGAAATCTTCTTCTTTGTCTCTTTCTCCCACCTCTAGGTTTCGAACTCAGTCTTTCTGTCTCAGCTTGCCTTTTACGCCTAATGCCTTGCTGTCTCTTCTGTCGCCCAGACCACGTTTCTTTCCAACCTACTCTGTCCTGCTCACTCTTCTCTCCTCTCTCTCCTCCGTTCTTCTCTCTCTCTCGTGGTGTTCTTCTCCTCCTCCCTCCGTCACGTTGTTCTCCCTCAGTTTATATAGGAATGGACACAAAGGATTTCCCTTTGGGACATGTCTTTGTCCATGTTGCTTCTCCACCACCTTGTTCACACGTATACTGAATTCCCCTTTCGCTGCATTCTTCCACACTTCAGCATTTACACACATCCCTACCTAATTAACTGCTTAGGAAACAGCCACTTGGCACCAAATGGACATCAAAAATTCCCGCCGACTCCGGGAGTCACTTTAACACAGTAATTACCCTAGAGAAAGCTATGACAACAACGTCCACGCGCATTCAACCAGCCTGACAAAGCCTCAACACAGTTCCCTACGGCAACACCATCTGAACAAACCCAAGACTCCTGCTCTTCAAGTCTGTTTACAAAGCAACCTCAGCTGACTGAGTATTTAGCGGCTACTCGACGCTCCGAGGTCCTAGTGGTTACATTTCCCTCCTTTTCGCTATCGAGAAGGTTCGAACTCGGGAGGGTCCTCACTACGTTAGATGCCATCTATCACCTGACCACTTCAACCTCCTTGACACAGTTCGGCCGCATGCGCTAAGTGATGGCGTACTGCTAATCGGCCCATTACCTGCTTCTCTACCACGTGCGGCGTCCCTTTGCTCAAAGCGCTTAAGGCCCTTTGTGAGAGGTCTTCCTCCCTTGACAGCTTGCAACTCGTCATTATTGCGATGACGTCTTTCGCTAAAGTTCCTCCTCTCTTGTCTCCCTTTCAAATTGTAACACTATGTTTTACAGAGCCGGAATAAGCGGCCGGCCGGGCAGTGACGCCATCGTGAAGGGGCAGTGAATCTAGGACCATGTGGTGTAATGTTCTCTGTGTTTTGGTGTGTTGTGAAGAGATATAGCATGACATGACATCCCCGATGGAGGAGTGCTGCTGCCAACAGCAGGAGACTAAATGAGTGGGATGGTGTGAGGACTGGGAGCTAATGCCTGTCTATGTGTCTGTCTGTCTGTCTGTCTGTCGGTCGGTCGGTCTGTCTGTCTGTCTGTCAAACTGTCCACTTGTCTGTCTGTCTGATTGTCTGCCTGCCTGCCTGACTGTCAGCCTGCCTATCTATCTGTCTGCCCCCTTGCTTGCCTGCTTGTCTGCGTGTCTATCTGTGTGTGTGTGTGGTGTGTGTGTGTGTTGTGTGTGTGGTGTGTGTAGTGTGTGTGTGTGTTTTGTGTGTGGTGTGTGTGAGTGAGTGTGTGTGTGTGTGTGTGTGTGTGTGTGTGGTGTGTGTGTGTGTGTGTGTGTGTGTGTGTGTGAAAAGCTCCGTTTGCAGAAATAAGAACTCGCAGAATTTTCTCGTGAAATAAACAATAACAGCAACGGCAACAACAACAACAACAAAACAACAACAACAAAACAGCGACGACGACAAAAGAACAACAGTAAACACACAGCACCTGAGCAATGCTGTGACAGCAGAACAACAGTAAACAGCACGCACCTTGAGCATGCGTGACAGCATGATAAAACAGTGACATAAACGTCCCCTGCCAGAAAAATCTGCTTTGGAAGGAGAGAGAGAGAGAGAGAGAGAGAGAGAGAGAGAGAGAGAGAGAGGAGAGAGAGAGAGAGAGAGAGAGAGAGACCCATGACTTTGTTTTATTTCGAGCATGTATAACATCTTTTCGTAAGCGAAATGCTGATATAATTGAATAAAGCAAAAGAATCCCATGGCATCTACAAATCGAATCGACCACTCAACCAGATGACATTTTACAAACTTTGAACTGCAGCTAACATCCTACAATGTCACAATTCGCAACTTATGAGTGCCTTACAAACGTGCCTAGTTAAATCACAGAGCAGAGAGAGATGAGAGAGAGTAGAAGAGAGAGAGAGAGAGAGAGAGAGAGAGGGAGAGAGAGAGAGACTGTGGAGCGGGTCGGTAAGAATGACTCAGAGGGAGATGGAAGAAGGGAGAATATGTGTGTGTGTGTGTGTGTGTGGGTGTGTGTGTGTGTGTGTGTGTGGTGTGTGTGTGTGTGTGTGTGTGTGTGGTGAGAGAGAGAGAGAGAGAGAGAGAGAGAGAGAGAGAAGAGAGAGAGAGGCAGACAGACAGTCAGACAGACAGTCAGTCAGACCAGAGACAGACAGATACACAGTCACACAGATTTACAGACACAGACAGACAGACACAGCGACACGATTCCCCCTCTCTCCTCCCCCCCCCTCCCCCTTCCCCCCTTCCCCTCCCTTCCCCCCCCCCCCCCCCCCCTCCCCCCCCCTTCCCCCTTCCCCCCTCATGACAACTGTACACCCATCACCGTCGTAAACCATTCCTCGCACACCTTGGCTAAAACACAACAGCAGCAGCCGCGAGTAGCCGCGTACACAGTCAGCACATTGCTATGCACACCACTACTATACAGGCTGTGCACATCAATCACCACCACACTTGCAGCACGGAGATGTCTTAATCCAAACAGTACGACGCAACAATGACGGTCCTTCCCAGAATCTGCCAGACCGACAGGTAGGAAAGAAGAAACCTGGACAGACACCTTCTCTCTCTCTGTCTCTAAAGGGAAGAGGAAAAAGCACTGGCCTGCTTCTCTGAATGATGGCATCGCATCAGGTGCGACGAGTCACTGTCAGTGAGTAAGCTGAACGCCGAGCGCGTGTGTACATTGAGGTGGAAAAGGTTCAGCGGAGGGCTGTTCAGAAAGCCTTTCAGATTTCCTTTTTTTTTTTGTTATCGGGCTACCTTTTTCCCCCCGTAGTGTGTGCGTGTGTGTGTGTGTTGCGTGTGTGTGTGTGTGTGTGGTGTGTGTTGTGTGTGTGTGTGTGGCATGCGCGCGCGCGCGTGTGTGTGTGTGTGTGTGTGTGTGTGTTGTGTGTGTGTGTGGTGTGATGAGGAGGAGTTTGAGAGAGAGACTCTTGTTGTTGTTATGTATAGAGCTTTTTCTTTGTGGAGTACCTATCACTTGGAAAAAGACCAGCTGCTACAAAGGTCATCATCAAATTGTTGAAAAATGTATGAAACACTGGCTTCCCCCTTGTTCCAGGATTCTGCTTTCATAATACCTACACTGTTCATTCCACCTCAGCCATGTTGCTGACTGGACAACAATAATAAACTTCATCGAATTTACCACGATTCGTTGATGGCGTGTGGGACATGATGCGCTTCCCGGCACAACCCGGCAAAGCAGTATTTCTTCATACATGCGGGGGCGGGGGGGGGGGGGGGGGCACCTGGAGATGGGACTGTGGGGTGAAGGTCTGGACGCTCTCCTTGCCCCATGTGGAGTTGAAACTATCGCTGGACGGACGCTGTGGCGCCCTTCAGGACACCCTACAGACATTTGACATGTCTTCGAGGGGGACGTCGTCTCTGTGATGAAGCAATCTCGATATAAACATTTAAGAAGAATTCATTGTCAGTCCACAAAAAAAGAAGTTACAAGACAAAACACGACGCGTTTCGACCTCCTAGGTCTTCTTCAGGCAAGATGAACAACGTTCAGGACAACAAACCGAAGAACGAGCAGTAATCTTATCTTCTCATATTCCATAGCTCCTTTCTTCGTTTTCATTGTCCTCAACGTTGATTATCTTGCCAAAAAAAAAAAAAAAAAAAAAGACCTAAGAGGTCGAAACGCGTCATGTTTTGTCTTGTTACTCGTTCGTCCTTTTTTCGGCGGACTCACAAAGAATTCTTCAGATGTGTTTCAATTTCCGCCTGCAGTCATCTCACTGTGAACTTATCATCTCTTTTAAAGTTTCCAGTGGGCTCTAGAGCAGGTAGGGCTGAGGGCTGGAGAGAAAGGGATTTCCTCATCGTGAAACTAATCATCTCCTTACAGTTTTCCAGTGGGGCTCTAGAGCAGAGAGGGCGAGGGCTGGAGGGAAAGGGTGATGTTCTGTGTGTGTTGGGTCAGAGCAGACAGCATGGAACACCCGTGAAATGACTTCGCAGCAGAACAGTATCTTCTCTGCCATACACACCTCATGACAAGGTGATGGATTGCTCAGCGCGGCCTGCCGGTGATGGTGCTGAGAGGGAAGCAGCCTGACTGTGGCTGTGTCAGGAATGGCTGGCATCAGTGACTTGGGAAGTATGCGATTGACAGGGTGCGGAGGGAGAGGGGTAGGGGTGAGGTGACGGGAGCGGGTGGTGAGAGAAGTTGGTGGGGGGGGGGGGGGGGGCATGTTGGGTGATTGTGTTTACCGGTGGGTGGAAAGAGGATTGAGAAGTGAGGGGTAGGGGATGTCAAAGTGTTCGCATGCTCGTGCGCGCGCGCGCGCGCGCGCGTGTGTGTGTGTGTGTGTGTTGTGGTGTGTGTGTGTGTGTGTGTGTGTGTGTGTGTGTGTGTTTGTGTGTGGGCGCGCGCGCGTGTGTGCGTGCATGTGTGCGTGCGCAGACAAAAGTAGGAGGGGAAAGATATGCAAAACGAGTGAAGAAACGGCGGCGTCAGTAGGAGAAAAGGTAGGTGACAGGCCGGTAGGAAGAGGAAGGCGAAACAAAGCAGGGAGTACACCAAGTAGGAAAGGCAGGCGACAGCATTCAAATGTAGGGAAATGACGTTTTGTCCGAACACACACACACACACACACACACACACACACACACACACACACACACACACACACACACACACACACCTCTGAGCGCAGAGTCTGACGATAGGTTAGGCGTGAGCTGAGGATGCTTCCTCTTCTCCAGCTCCGCATCTTGTCTTCTAAATAGGCTCTGGCACCCTGCACGCCACGCCGAACGCCGGTGCCACGCACAGTGAAACCTGTGCAGGCGGACGACAGCGGAAGGCCCCAGTAGACCACGCACTCAAGGCCGGGGGGTGAGATAATCTCCAGTAAGTTTGTGGTTCGAGTTCAGAAGTCACGTTCTTTTCCTTCCCCACTGCTGGTTTTCCCCTCCTCGCCCCCCCCCCCCCCCCCCCCTCCTCTCCGCCCCGTCCTTCTAAGGTACCCCTCTCCCTCTTTCTCCTCTTCTTACTGCTCGCTCTGAGGTCCATCCGTGAAGACATGAGTCCACTCACAGAGGTTGTACTGCTCACCAATCATCTCCAGTGCCGAACTGTACAGCAGGTGAGGGGCTTGGCAATCCTTCCTGTCTGTGCCAGGAACTTCCAGGATGACTGGGACTTCTGCTTCTAGAAGGTCATCTGGCACCTCAAAAATCGGGAAGCGTTTCCATTTTCGGTTGAGGACGCAGGCAGCAGGTCTTCACTTCGCGCTGTGTAGGCTTTTGGAGAGGGGGTTGAAGCTGTTCCGCTTCAGCCTGTTCTTGGTGGGATGCTTTAGTCTGGCACTGACTGGTGCGATGGCTGGGTCAGCTAATGCCCCAACGGCTGAGAAACAGAGTTCCCGTGTTCAGTGTTTCTTTTGCACACGGAAAAGAAGGCTTGACAACAGGGAAGACGTCCCCGGTGAAGATATTTGGAGGAAGACCCCCTTGGACAATGTAAACAAACAAACAAACAAACAAACAACAACAACAAAGCCATAAGCAGAGAGAAAAACAGCTAGGTGGCGTTGTGCTGTAGTGACGGGCGGCTACAGGTCGATAGACCCCAGGGTCGATAGATCCAGGGTCAATAGATCCCAGGGTCGATAGAAACCCTGGCAGACCCTAGGATCTATCGATCCTGGGATCTATCGACCCTGGGAATCTATCGCCCCTGGGATCTGTCGAGCTGACCCAATGTGTGAGTCTCTCCCGCTTTGTTTAGAAACAACTTTGCTACAAAGCTGACTGACTGACTGTTGGTCTTCACGTCGCTTATTCTTTGACCCTCAAAACACACATCCACCCACGCTCTCCCCCCCCCCCCCCACCACCACCACCACACACACACACACACACACACACACCACACACACAACACCATCATCATCATGTTGTTTTATCTATCGACCCTGGGATCTATCGACCCTGGGATCTATCGACCCTGGGATCTGTCGAGCTGACCCCGTGACTGGCTGCTGTCTGGAAGAGCAGCATGCAACGAACCGAAACATCCGTGTGACAATGAACTCACACAACATGACACAAACGCAAGGCAATGCAACGAACCGAGACATCCGTGTGACAATGAACTCACACAACATGACACAACGCAAGGCAATGCAACGAACCGAGACATCCGTGTGACAATGAACTCACACAACATGACACAACGCAAGGCAATGCAACGAACCGAGACATCCGTGTGACAATGAACTCACACAACATGACACAACGCAAGGCAATGCAACGAACCGAGACATCCGTGTGACAATGAACTCACACAACATGACACAACGCAAGGCAATGCAACGAACCGAGACATCCGTGTGACAATGAACTCACACAACATGACACAACGCAAGGCAATGCAACGAACGAGACATCCGTGTGACAATGAACTCACACAACATGACACAACGCAGGTAATGCAACGAACCGAGACTCGTGTGATAATGAACTCACACAACATGACACAACGCAAGGCAATGCAACGAACCGAGACATCCGTGTGACAATGAACTCACACAACATGACACAACGCAAGGCAATGCAAGGCACTGCCGCTTGATACAGTGTCATCTATTGTAATGTTTTGTAACACAATACAAGACACTAAAAAGCAATACAACAAACGCAACGCGACTCGACAAGACGCTAGACGCAACGCATACAATGCGATGAGACATGATGCCGTATTACACAAAACAATGCAACGCAACACAACACAACACAACACAGAACAACACAACACAGCACAACACAACACAACACAACGCAGCACAACACAACACAACACAGCACAACACAGCACAACACAGCAAAACACAACACAACACAACACAACACAACACAAACAACACAACACATTGCAATACAATGAAATGCAATATATTGCAATACAACGAAATAGGAAAGAACACAATACAATATTAAACAATACAATACAATACTCACACATTTCTTCAACGCAATTTCACATCACGTTAAATTTTCAGTGCTATGAGAGAGAGAGAGAGAGAGAGAGAGAGAGAGAGAGGAGAGAGAGAGAGAGAGAGACACACACACACACACACACACACACACACACTGGCAGACAGAGCAGCCACCAACACAGAGCAGGTGCTACTGTGTTACATCCTACCCACACCTCACACCCGTGTTTTCTTCCTTCCTCTACTCCCTTTCTCTCCCCCCCCCCCCCCCCCCCCCCCCCCCCCCCCCCCCCCCCCCCCCCCCCCCCCCCCCCCACCCATGTTCCTCACGCTCTATGGAAAAGCCCGTGTGAGTCAGAATGAGTGGGGGTTTATGTATACACACACTCATGCTCGCAAAGAAGAAAGAAAAACGAGTGTGCCAGCTTCCTTTGAGAGATGCTAGAGTAGATTTGTTGATCTGACGCCAAACTTTCTCGGAAAACAGTAACAGAGGGGGAAAAAGGTCACAGAGGGGAGAGAGAGAGAGAGAGAGAGAGAGAGAGAGAGAGAGAGGCTACCACCACAGGTGAGTCAGAAAATCTTTGTCTGTTTGTCTGTCTGTCTTCTTCTCCTCTCTCTCTCTCTCTTCTCTCTCTCTGTGTAATGCTAGATTTTATTTTTTGTTGACATCTTTTCACACACACACGCGCGCGCGCGCACGCACGCACACACTGCGAGCATGTGCACTCACACATTTACTACACAATATTGGTGACGGCATACACTCACACGAAAATGTAAACGCGCGCGCGCACAGAGAGAGAGAGACAGACTTTCCATGCAACCATTCTCCATTATTTAGTCTACTGCCTTCCTCCTTCTCCATTCACATACTCGCGTGACTCACACACATACGCGCGCGCGCACGCACACACAACGCGTGCACGTAAAAAACACACACACTATAGTAAATCACACACACGCACGCACGCGCTCAAGCACGGGTATGCGCTCACGCACGCACAAACATGCGCACACACACACATATATATATATATATATATCTGCCTTCGAGAGGGATTGCGATGGTTCCCTCATGCAGCTAGTGAACGGTTTTCATTTTTATAATATACTCTTTTTTTTAATTTCATCTCTTTGCCAAGTCATTACTATAATGATGGAAGAATTGTTAACCTACGCTTGTTTTCCCCCACTACTTAATTGTTCAGCATTATATATATCTATATATATTGAATTATAAACAAAACTTGCTCTTATGTCTTAGATTGTAGAAATAAGGGGAGATAAGCATTCATATCTGCAGTGGTAGATAATTCTGTCTAACTGACAGTATGTGCTTGAGTGGGTGAATGGGGAAAAAATAAAATAAATGCTTCTCAAAAGGGGAGACAACCTCCAATAGGGAAAAACTCACTAACATATAACTCCTGGTCAAATACCGATATTTCGAAACCTGATTGTTTCTCCTCAGTGACCGCGGAAAATAGTAATTTGACTCCTCTGCCTTTTCAGTTTTAAGAAGAATGCTATCCCAGAAAAGGCTGGTGTGCAATACCGTAGTATGTTTGTTGAGTTTTCAAAAAACCAACCAAAGGTGCCACCTAAGAAGCAAAGAAAATCATGAAAGAGCAAAACAAGCTACATTTTCTTGTGAAAAGTAGAACATATAAAAAGATAACCTCTTAAGACACAAGTGCTGAGGGCCAGTTCTTGCAATGAATCCGCAAGGGACTAAATTACAACAAACTAATAAATTCCAAGGATAAGTACCGAGCACCATTCCATATATATAAGCCTACGCATATACACGATCGTGCGCGTGGCATATCTTTTTCGTCCTTGCAGTACTTCCCTGATTCACACCAGCGTTTTTGGCTAGCACCCTTGCATCCACCATCCTTTCCTTCCTCTACCTTTGCACCTCTTTTCCTGCCAAACAGCACCTCCTTCTCCTCCCTCCCCCCCCCCTTCACCCTACCCCTCACCCACTCAACTCCCCAACGCTCTCTCGTCCCTCCTCTCTCACACCTCTTTTCCCTCCCCTTATCTTGTCATGGGCTCCCTCATGCTGGAAATGACGAAGTAGATTTATAGCATTCCACCCAAGAATTTATAGCCCACCACGTAGAATCTATACCTCACCACTACTCCTGTGGCTCCTCCTCCTTCATTCTCTTCGCTGGTCTCCTGTTCAACAACGAATTGATTGTACCCTGTCTTTGCTCCGTTTCAAGTCCCTGAATGGTCAGTATCCATTGCGTCTTTCTGATCTTCTCTGTCCACCCCTGTCCGGCCCTTGTGTTTCTCTGTGACTAATCACCTCCTTCAGGACCCTCGTCTCCATGCCAACATCGTCAGAGTGCATTCTTTCTCTTTTCAAGTCCTCTCTGCGTGAAAAACAAACTTCGTTTTCCTTCTACGCACTTCTGATTCTCTCTTCTGCTTCAAGTCACCTCTTGAGGCTACTTTTTTTTACGACTCTTAGCTTTACTCCCTTTTGCTTTATGATTTTTATATTCTGTGTGTGTGTGCGTGCGTGCGTGTGTGCGTGTGTGTATGTGTACGT
Organism: Conus ventricosus; assembly: GCA_018398815.1. Taxonomy (NCBI): domain Eukaryota; kingdom Metazoa; phylum Mollusca; class Gastropoda; order Neogastropoda; family Conidae; genus Conus; species Conus ventricosus. The sequence continues at coordinate 55,896,093 of CM031607.1, read as the reverse complement.
GCGTGCGTGCATGGTACGTGCGCGTGCGCGTGCACGTGTGTGTGTGTGTGTGTGTGTGTGTGTGTGTGTGTGTGTGTGTGTGTGTGGTGTGTGTGTGTGTGTGTGAGATTCTTTCTTTTCCTTTGTTTTGGGCTTCACGAAGGAGAAGAAGAAAGTAACACCGACCGTACCTTGTTTGACAATTCACATAATACTAACTGGCAGTATGCTTACAATGTTTTGTAAGACAGAGGATGCATGTATAAACTGATTTTTTTTCAATGAATTTGATGATAGCAGTGTATCGAAGTTGAATCTTCTGAATTCATCTAATCTCTTTGTGAAAGATAGAACACGCAACTACCAGCAACTAATGTCTTGTTCGAAAATACACACCAGATTAACTGCAAACGGATCAATGTCTTGTTTGGAAAATACACACCAGATTAACTGCAAACGGATCAATGTCTTGTTTGAAAAATACACACCAGATTAACTGCAAACGGATCAATGTCTTGTTTGGAAAATACACACCAGATTAACTGCAAACGGATCAATGTCTTGTTTGGAAAATACACACCAGATTAACTGCAAACGGATCAAGTCTTGTTTGGAAAATACACACCAGATTAACTGCCAAACGGATCAATGTCTTGTTTGGAAAATACACACAGATTAACTCCAAACGGATCAATGTCTTGTTTGGAAAATACACACCAGATTAACTGCAAACGGATCAATGTCTTGTTTGGAAAATACACACCAGATTAACTGCAAACGGATCAATGTCTTGTTTGGAAAATACACACCAGATTAACTGCAAACGGATCAATGTCTTGTTTGGAAAATACACACCAGATTAACTGCAAACGGATCAATGTCTTGTTTGGAAAATACACACCAGATTAACTGCAAACGGATCAATGTCTTGTTTGGAAAATACACACCAGATTAACTGCAAACGGATCAATGTCTTGTTTGAAAATACACACCAGATTAACTGCAAACGGATCAATGTCTTGTTTGGAAAATACACACCAGATTAACTGCAAACGGATCAATGTCTTGTTTGGAAAATACACACCAGATTAACTGCAAACGGATCAATGTCTTGTTTGGAAAATACACACCAGATTAACTGCAAACGGATCAATGTCTTGTTTGGAAAATACACACCAGATTAACTGCAAACGGATCAATGTCTTGTTTGGAAAATACACACCAGATTAACTGCAAACGGATCAATGTCTTGTTTGGAAAATACACACCAGATTAACTGCCAAACGGATCAATGTCTTGTTTGGAAAATACACACCAGATTAACTGCAAACGGATCAATGTCTTGTTTGAAAAATACACACCAGATGAACTGCAAACGGATCAATGTCTTGTTTGGAAAATACACACCAGACTAACTCCAAACGGATCAATGTCTTGTTTGGAAAATACACACCAGATTAACTGCAAACGGATCAATGTCTTGTTTGGAAAATACACACCAGATTAACTGCAAACGGATCAATGTCTTGTTTGGAAAATAACACCAGATTAACTGCAAACGGATCAATATCTTGTTTGGAAAATACACACCAGATTAACTGCAAACGGATCAATGTCTTGTTTGGAAAATACACACCAGATTAACTGCAAACGGATCAATGTCTTGTTTGGAAAATACACACCAGATTAACTGCAAACGGATCAATGTCTTGTTTGGAAAATACACACCAGATTAACTGCAAACGGATCAATGTCTTGTTTGGAAAATACACACCAGATTAACTGCAAACGGATCAATGTCTTGTTTGGAAAATACACACCAGATTAACTGCAAACGGATCAATGTCTTGTTTGGAAAATACACACCAGATTAACTGCAAACGGATCAATGTCTTGTTTGGAAAATACACACCAGATTAACTGCAAACGGATCAATGTCTTGTTTGGAAAATACACACCAGATTAACTGCAAACGGATCAATGTCTTGTTTGGAAAATACACACCAGATTAACTGCAAACGGATCAATGTCTTGTTTGGAAAATACACACCAGATTAACTGCAAACGGATCAATGTCTTGTTTGGAAATACACACCAGATTAACTGCAAACGGATCAATGTCTTGTTTGGAGAATACCACCAGATTAACTGCAAACGGATCAATGTCTTGTTTGGAAATACACACCAGATTAACTGCAAACGGATCAATGTCTTGTTTGGAAAATACACACCAGATTAACTGCAAACGGATCAATATCTTGTTTGGAAAATACACACCAGATTAACTGCAAACGGATCAATGTCTTGTTTGGAAAATACACACCAGATTAACTGCAAACGGATCAATGTCTTGTTTGGAAAATACACACCAGATTAACTGCAAACGGATCAATGTCTTGTTTGGAAAATACACACCAGATTAACTGCAAACGGATCAATGTCTTGTTTGGAAATACACACCAGATTAACTGCAAACGGATCAATGTCTTGTTTGGAAAATACACACCAGATTAACTGCAAACGGATCAATGTCTTGTTTGGAAAATACACACCAGATTAACTGCAAACGGATCAATGTCTTGTTTGGAAAATACACACCAGATTAACTGCAAACGGATCAATGTCTTGTTTGGAAAATACACACCAGATTAACTGCAAACGGATCAATGTCTTGTTTGGAAATACACACCAGATTAACTGCAAACGGATCAATGTCTTGTTTGGAAAATACACACCAGATTAACTGCAAACGGATCAATGTCTTGTTTGGAAAATACACACCAGATTAACTGCAAACGGATCAATGTCTTGTTTGGAAAATACACACCAGATTAACTCAAACGGATCAATGTCTTGTTTGGAAAATACACACCAGATTAACTCAAACGGATCAATGTCTTGTTTGGAAAATACACACCAGATTAACTGCAAACGGATCAATGTCTTGTTTGGAAAATACACACCAGATTAACTGCAAACGGATCAATGTCTTGTTTGGAAAATACACACCAGATTAACTGCAAACGGATCAATGTCTTGTTTGGAAAATACACACCAGATTAACTGCAAACGGATCAATGTCTTGTTTGGAAAATACACACCAGATTAACTGCAAACGGATCAATGTCTTGTTTGGAAAATACACACCAGATTAACTGCAAACGGATCAATGTCTTGTTTGGAAAATACACACCAGATTAACTGCAAACGGATCAATGTCTTGTTTGGAAAATACACACCAGATTAACTGCAAACGGATCAATGTCTTGTTTGGAAAATACACACCAGATTAACTGCAAACGGATCAATGTCTTGTAATGGAAAATACACACCAAAACTGCAACGTCCAGTCTCGTTAGAAATAATACACCAAGCTATCAAAATAATGCTAGGTCTTGTCCACTGATTAGATGCACGACAATTTGTCAAAAACTCAACTTCTGTCAGAGATCATTTGTTTATTTGTTAATTAGAAACTCAGGGTTGTAGGATAAGTACGGTGTTTGAAAATAACGGCGACAACGCACGATTGCTTTGTTTGAAAATATATCTCTGCAAAGGACATTCAGTTTTTGGTAGTTTGTATATTTGTCTCAAAAGACATTGGTTGTTGGGCGTTTGGATAAAATTAACATGACAAAAACTTTTGTAGTTGATAAAACTGGTTGAGATTTATCCATTGACAAACATCAAGCTAGGTTGTAGTGTGTGACATTCAATAACAACTTTACAGAGACATTTGTATGGTGGTTATTAGGCTGTTGCTAGCGTTGGTGATTAACCCGTGACAAGGAATTGTATTGCTGGAATTCAGCTGTACATATCGCTAACAGGACATTAGTTTGATGGTAGTTTTAGTACATTTACCAGTGACATGACACTGAGTTGTAAGCAGACGGGTATAATTATCCACTCAGGCACTGGGTTGTTGTGTAGTTTGGTGTATTTACTCGTGACAAGACATGAGTTGTTGGTAGTTAGTCTATTTATCAGTGACAATACACTGATCGTTTGGCACTTTGATGTAGTAATGTTCGATAAAACATTAAGTTGTTGGTTGTTTGGTGTATATATACTATTAAAAGATGTTGAGTTGTTGCTAATCTATTAATTCGCAACAAAATATTAAGTTCTCTCAATCAAAACATAATGTTGTGTTAAGGCCTGTGGGACAAACAAGGACATCAATCAAAATATTTGTGTTAAGGCCTGTGGGACAAACAAGGACATCATATTCGTGTGACAGGATCTCTGGGAGGAGAAGAGCTGTTGGCAGGTTGGTGTCATTGTCATGGACAAAAAAATACGAACACGGTTTCTTTTCCTTAAGGGGATTAATGGATAAACTGACAATCACGCCTTGACCGAAAAACAGACAAGACAAATGCAGTCTCTGCAGCGGAATAACAAATGTACAAATAAAACAAAGAGAGAAAAATTATATGCACAAGTATTCACTTACGCTGTTTACAGTTATTAATGAAACTTATTATAAGAGAGAGGGGGAGGGAGAGGGAGGAAGACAGACAGACAGGTAAACACAAGAGAGAGAGAGAAAAGAGAGAGAGAGAGAGAGAGAAAAGAGAGAGAGAGAGCGAGAGAGAGAGAGAGAGAGAGGAGAGAGAGAGGGAGGGAAAATCGTATATGATTCGATGTGTATAAGTGTTGGTAAGACCGGGAGCAGACTCACAGTGGAAGAATGCTGCCTGACGGATGGGGGTTGGGAGGGGAGGGGGGGGGGGGGGGGGGGTCTGTGTGTGCTGCCTGTCTGAGTTCTGCAGAGTTAAGTGAGGATGCAGCCTGCCTGCCCCGACACCTGGCTCACATTACCATCAGCTGGCCCCAAAAACTGCACATCGGCTCTGGCACGCTTTGACCTTCCGCACGGTGCACTACGTCTCTCTCTGCCTCTGTTTCTGTCTCTGTCTGTCTGTCTGTCTGTCTGTGGTCTGTCTGTCTGTCTGTCTGTCTCCTCTCTCTCTCTCTCTCTCTCTTCTCTCTCTCTCTCTCTCTCTCTCTCACACACACACACACACACACACGCGCGCGCGCGCGCGCGCGCGCCCGCACGCACGCACGCACGCACGCACGCACGCACGCACGCACGCACGCACGCACGCACACACACACACACACACCACCACACACACACACACACACACTTTTTCTAAAAGATTATAGCATTCCTTTACAGACAAAGGATATGAACGTTTTCACAACGAATTCTTTGTCCTGCACCTCCTCTAGCTACTCTGTCTCCCATTCATTCCCATAAATACCACATGTGATGGAACCCAAGTAAATGTTACACTGGAACCCTTTTAAATTAGAAAATGTATGAGGTGATTAATTTCAATTACTAAGTCACATCTGTCTCTAGACTTCATGGATTTTCAGTGTAAATAAGACAGACTTAGAGTCAACACAAAAAGTATTGGAAATATAACCATAGGAAGATTATTAATGTATCGCAGAGCCATGAGAATGGCTACCAGTTCTGCGGTGAAAACAGAACGACCTGCACCATATATGAAACGATTTTCTTTCTTTAATCCAGGTATTACAAACCCAGCACCCGCCACATTAGTGTCAATAAGAGAACCATCGTATATACCTTCAAATGGTTAGAATAATTGAATGAACATGAGATCGAAAGAAAAAGCAAGTAGGTGAGGGTTATCACTCTTTTTAGATCGTCATTGGAAAAGTCAAAATCTGCTCTGTTTCAGTTCCCATGAGAAAAAGACACAAAGCCCGTGTGGGTTATAATGTAAATCGGCACACCTCTTACAGCATGTCTTTGTTGAATGTTTTTCCGAGGGAAAATTTCCAGTTTGTGTTATAGACTTAAATATAATTCATTAAAATGTAAATATTTGATACTGCAAAATGCATATGTGGGGAAAAACATTGACATTTTCATGTACTATTTAATTTCCACTATGCGGCAGTACTTACCCAATTTTCAGTTACCAATAATCCTACAGTTGATGATTTTAAGACTCTAACTTCAAATCATTCATTTTTGGCTAATGTATCAAAATATTTACTTCGCAGTCCTATCGGTACATTAGTATGAGATTTCAGTATTTTTGAAGCAAACATTTTTTATGTTGTTCATGTCCACTGATTTAAGCTTTATTTATAATTTATGTTTTCATTTGTATAATAATAGCAATGTCATCTTGATGTATATCATTTACAAATGTCATAATCGTCTAAAAACACGCCATGTGAAAAAGACGTAAAACTAAACAAACAAAAAAAACAAACACACACACACACACATACACACACACACACACCACACACACACAACACACACACCACACACACACAACCACACACACACACACACACACAACCGTCCCACTCATGTCTCTGTCTTCTCTCTCAGTCTCTAACCGTCGCCCTTTTCTCCTCTCTCTCTCTCTCTCTCACTCTCTCGTCTGTCCTCTCTCCTCTCTCTCTCTCTCTCTCTCTCTCTCTCTCTCTCTCTCTCCTCTCTCTCACCGTTCCCCTCATATCTCTCTCTCTCTCCTCTCTCTCTCCCTCTCCCCCCCCCACCCCCTCTCATTCTCTCTCTGTCTCTCGTTAATGTCATTGTCAAATGGGAATACTGTTAAAAAGTTGGCTATTGATTTATATAAATCATCCCAGAAACGAAGTGTTTATGTGCCATGATAAAGACCAGTGTCACTCTCCGACATGAACCACCATGGATTGTCCCCATTCTAAGGGCTATGACCTGTATGAACACCATGGATGTCCCCATTCTAAGGCTATGACCTGTATGAACCACCATGGATGTCCCCATTCTAAGGGGCTATGACCTGTATGAACCACCATGGATGTCCCCATTCTAAGGGCTATGACCTGTATGAACCACCATGGATGTCCCCATTCTAAGGGGCTATGACCTGTATGAACCACCATGGATGTCCCCATTCTAAGGGATATGACCTGTATGAAGGAATCCTTTGAGTCTCTAGTCTCCAGGTGTTGGCGGTCCTTCACAAATTAATGGTAGGAAAAACTGGACTCAAGCAAGATTCCTGAGTCTGTTCTGTGCAAGAATTGCAGGTCAAGCAGTATGGCCAGTTTGGCGATGTATGTACTGCAACTTGACTCTATGGTCTCCGGAAAAGCTCGTTCATGCGGCTTGCGATTGAAAGTAACAACGCACATGTCCCTGTTTGTTGTGATCGTTCTCTGTAGATGCGAGATGCTTCAACGAGACAGTTTCTATGCAATTCAGCGAAGGAACATAAGACAAACGACTATGTCAGCCGGCAAGTCACTACACGTACTGTTAGACAAGAGCCTGTCCTTTCAGCTACACCTGTGACCATTCATTTGCCCGGTATGAATATGTACCTGGCCATGACACCGTCTTCAAGACCATCTTACAGTGCGCCGTGAAGAATGGACGTCCCGAAAGCAGACAGAAAAAGTCCTGGAATGACAACATGAAGGAATGGAGTTGATTATAAAACCTCTATCCTGTTCCCCCTTAAAAAAAGGGATTAAGTCCTGCTCTTCCCTCATGACCCCCTTATCAAGACTGAGCTGCCCATAGTATGAGTATATATGATTGTTATTTTTGTAGTGATGAGATTTTTTATGATTTGTTTTCCCCCATTCATTTCCCCTCTTTTTTTTTTCTTTCCTCTTTTCCTTTCTTGCTTCTTTATTTTTTCTTTCTCCTTTTCTTTATTTCTTCCATTTAAAAAACTTTATTCTTCTTCCCCCTTTCCTTTTTTGACTCTTTTCTCCTCTTACTGTCATGACCGCCTTATCATAATGTTTGTTATTCAGTCCGTTTATTTAAAGCACTTACAAACATTCTTTCCCTCTTTCTTCCGATTCATGAGCTTTATGTGGCAACCAGTGCCCCGGTTTCATAGTTTTTCCCCGGTCTTGTTTTGTTGCCGGTTAATCTTGCGTGTTTTGCCTTACTGTGAGTGGTGTTCAAATGGTAGTTTGTTTGGCCTTCCCTGTGCAATTTTAGCCTTTTCGGTCTGTTTCCTGCCCCACTTCAATGGGTTGGCCTATCGGTCGTTTCTGTTCTTTTTCCTCTCCCTCCCTGAACGTTTTTGGGAGGGTTTAGCAGGCCTCTTATTCAGGGCCCCACTAGTCTTTTTTTTTCTTTTTTTCAATCATATGTCGTAATTTGTATGGCATGGCATTTGTTTATCGGTTTGGGTCATACTGTTGTTCGACCTTTATTTGATGGTTAAAAGCTTTTTTAATTATTTTTTAAGATTGTTAAAAGGGTTCTGTTCATGCTCGGCCCCGATGGAATTTCCGCCTTTTGGGTCAAGGGCCTTATATTGTTTTTTTCATGGAATTCTTCCCCTTCCATAAGGTTTTATCAGACGGTTTTGCATTGTCTCTAAGACGAAGGCAAACGGGGCGACAATAATTTTTTTAAATTCGTTTTCTTAAAAAACGCCAAAACGACCAAAATAAAATGTTTAAGTCAAAAAGCCCCCCGTGGGGATCCAAAATACACTTTCCCAGGAAACATTGGGATTTAAACTTTTGGCCCGGATGGGGAACATAGGGTTTAGTCACAGAAAATTTGGGGGCATTTGGGGAATTTTTCTTCCACAGGAAGGGTGGAACACTGGGGGGGTTTTAACTGGCCCGGGGTGGAAACATGGGGGGGTTTTGAACCAAAGGCCCCGGGGAATGGGGACATGGGAGGTTTGGGGCCCGGAATGGTGGTTTGGGGGTTTTGATTTTTTGGCAAGGAATGGTGGGCTAGGTGGGTTTTTTTCCCGGAATGGGGGACACGGGGGGGTTAAGGGCCCACGGAATTTGGGAAACACGGGGGGTTTTTTTTCCAACGGGATGGTGGAACCTGGGAGGGTTTGACGGGAAAAGGAATTGTGGACCCATGGGAGGGTTTAATGGCCAAAGGAAGGGTGGAAACAGGGAGGGTTTTAAAACGTGCCACGGAAATGGGGGGCATGGGGGGTTTAAAGTGCCACGGAATTTTTGGGAAAAAGGGGAGGGGAACGTGGCCAAAAATGTAAAAACGGGGGGTTTTAAAAGGGGCCCACAGGAATGGTTTGGAAAAACTGGGAGGGTTTTACTCCCCAGGGGTTAACACGGGGGGTTTAAAAAAAGTGGCACAGGTGGTGGAACACGGGGAGGGTTTGAACGGGGCCACGGGAAATTGTGGACACTGGGGGGGTTTTGAAACGGGGCCCACAGGAATGGTGGAACACTGGAGGGTTTCTTTGGCCCAGGGGAATGGGGGAACATGGGAGGGTTTAAACGGGGGCCACGGAATGGGAAAACATGGGGGGGTTTTTGAACGGGGCCCACAGGAATGGTGGAACACGGGGAGGGTTTAACGTGGCCAAGGAATGGTGGGAACATGGGGGGGTTTGAACGTGGCCACAAAAGGGTGGAACCTGGAGGGTTTAAAACGTGGCCACAAAAGGGGGGAACAGGGAGGGTTTAAACGGGCCCACGGAAGGTGGAACACTGGGGGGTTTTGAAGTCCACGGAATGGGGGAAAAAAATGGGGGGGTTTGAACGGGGCCCACAGGAATGGTGGAACACTGGGAGGGTTTGAACTGGCCACGGAATGGGGGAACACTGGGGGTTTGAAGTGGCCCACAGGAATGGTGGAACCGGGGAGGGTTTAAAACGGGGGAAAAGGAAATGGGGGAAACACGGGGGGGTTTTGAAGGGGCCACGGGAAATGGGGGAACACTGGGAGGGTTTGAACTTGGCCACGGGGAATGGGGGAAAACACGGGGGGGTTTGAACGTGGCCAAAGGAAGGGTGGAAATGGGAGGTTTGAACTTGGCCAAGGAATGGGGAAAAACCCTGGGGGGTTTTGAAGTGGCCCAAAGGGAATGGGGAAACCTGGAGGGTTTAAAATTGGCCACAGGAATGGTGGAACACGGGAAAGGGTTTGAACGTGGCCACGGAATGGGGAAAACTGGAGGGTTTTAAAAGTGGCCACGGAATGGGGAACATGGAGGGTTTAAACGGGGCCCAAAGGGAAATGGTGGAACACTGGGAGGGTTTTAAGTGGCCAAGGGAAATGGTGGAAACTGGAGGGTTTGACTTTGGCCCCCAGGAATGGGGGAACATGGGAGGGTTTGAACGGGGCCCACAGGAATGGTGGCAGGGGAGGGTTTAAAACGTGGCCCAGGAATGGTGGAAACGGGGAGGGTTTGAAGGGGCCCACAGGAATGGTGGAAAAAGGGGGGGTTTTTTGAACGTGGACAGGAATGGTGGAACATGGGGGGTTTTAAACTGGCCACAGAAAGGGTGGAACATGGGGGGTTTGAACGTGGCCCAGGAATGGTGGAAATGGGGGGTTTGAACGGGGCCCACGGAATGGTGGAACACTGGGAGGGTTTAAAGGGCACGGGGAAGGGGTGGAAACACTGGGAGGGTTAAGGGCCACAGGAATGGGGGAAACTAGGAGGGTTTGAAGTGGCCAAGGATGGTGGAACATGGGAGGGTTTGAACGTGGCCACGGAAGGTGGAACACTGGGGGGGTTTTGAACTGGCCGGGAATGGTGGAAATGGGAGGGTTTAAACGGGGGCACGGGAAAGGGTGGAACAGGGGAGAGTTTGAAGGGGCCACAGGAATGGGGGGAAAACCTGGGAGGGTTGAACGTGGACAGGAATGGGGAAAAACCCGGGGGGAGGGTTTGAACGGGCCAAGGAGGGGTGGAACATGGAGGGTTTGAACGTGGCCAGGAAGGGGTGGAAATGGGAGGGTTTGAACGTGGCCACAGGAATGGTGGAACACTGGGGGGTTTGAACGGGGCCCACGGAATGGGGGAAACCGGGAGGGTTTGAACGTGGCCACAGGAATGGTGGAACACTGGGGGGTTTTGAAGGGGCCACAGGAAGGGTGGAACACTGGGAGGGTTGGAAACGGGGCCCACGGGAAGGGTGGAAACACTGGGAGGGTTTAAACGTCCCCCCAGGAATGGTGGAAACACTGGGAGGTTTAAAAACTTGCCCGGGAAATGGGGGGAAACTGGGGGGTTTGAACGGGGCCCACGGAATGGTGGAACATGGGGGGTTGAAACGGGGCCCACAGGTGGTGGAACAGGGAGGTTTGAACGTGGCCAGGAATGGTGGAAACCTGGGGGTTTGAACGTGGCCACGGGAAAAGGGTGGAAACTGGGGGGGTTTGAACTTGGCCACAGGAATGGTGGAACCTGGGAGGGTTTAAAACGTGGGCCACAGGAAGGTGGAACACTGGGGGGGTTTTTAAAACGGGCCCAAGGGGGATGGTGGAAAAGGGAGGGTTTGAATGGCCCAGGAATGGTGGAAAAACTGGGAGGGTTAAACGGGGCCCAAAGGGAATGGTGGAACTGGGGGGTTTGAACGTGGCCACAGGATGGGGAACACTGGGAGGGTTTGACGTGGCCCAGGAATGGTGGAACACGGGGAGGGTTTTGAACGGGGCCACGGGAAAATGGGGGAATAGGGGGGTTTTTGAACGGGGCCCAAAGGAATGGTGGAACATGGGGGGGTTTTGAACGTGGCCCCAGGATGGGGGAAAACAGGGGGGGGGTTTGAACGTGGCCAGGAAAATGGGGAAACATGGGGGGTTTAACTTGGCCACGGAATGGTGGAAAACGGAGGTTTAAAAACTTGGCCACAGGAATGGTGGAACATGGGAGGGTTTGAACGTGGCCAGGAAATGGTGGAACACTGGGGGGTTTTTGAAGGGGCCCACAGGAAATGGGGGAAACCCTGGGAGGGTTTGAACGTGGCAAGGGAAATGGGGGAAAATGGAGGGTTTGAAAACGGGGCAACGGAATGGGGAACATGGAGGGTTTGAACGTCCAAAAGGAGGGTGGAAAACGGGGAGGGTTTAAAACGTCCCCCACGGGAATGGTGGAACACTAGGGGGTTTGAACGGGCCCGGAATGGGGAACACTGGGAGGGTTTGAACTGGCCACAGGAAGGGTTTGGAACACTGGGAGGGTTTAAACTTTTCCCAAAATGGGGAAACTGGGAGGGTTAAACGTGGCCACAGGAATGGGGGAAAAACACGGGAGGGTTTAAACGTGGCCCAGGAATGGTGGAACACGGGAGGGTTTGAACGGGGCCCCAAGGGAAATGGTGGAACCCGGGGGGGGTTTAAACGTGGCCCGGAAATGGGGAACCTGGGGGTTTTGAACGGGGGCCCACAGGAATGGTGGAACACTGGGGGGGTTTGAAGGGGCCCAGGAATGGTGGAAAGGGGAGGGTTTAAAACGGGGCCCACGGGAAAAGGGTGGAAACTGGGGGGGTTTGAACGTGGCCACGGAATGGGGGAAAACCGGGGAGGGTTTGAACTGGCCCACGGAATGGTGGAAATGGAGGGTTTTTAAACGTGGCACGGGAAATGGGGGAAAACATGGGGGGTTTTTTGAACTGGCCACAGGAATGGGGAAACACTGGGGGGTTTTTTGAACGGGCACAGGAATGGGGAACTGGAGGGTTTGACGTGGCCACGGGAAAATGGTGGAAACTGGGGGGTTTTGAACTGGCCACGGGAATGGGGGAAACACTGGGAGGGTTTGAACGTGGCCACAGGAATGGGGGAACACTGGGGGGTTTTGAACGGGCCAAAGGGAAAGGGGTTGGAACCGGGGGAGGGTTTGAACGGGGCCCACAGGAATGGTGGAAACATGGGGGGTTTGAACGGGCCACAGGAATGGGGGGAACATGGGAGGGTTTTGAATGGCCACGGGAAATGGTGGAAACTGGGGGGTTTAAAGTGGCCACGGAAGGGGGAAACATGGGGGGTTTGAAGTGGCCCCACAAAATGGTGGAAAAACCTGGGAGGGTTTGAAGGGGGCCACAGGATGGTGGAACATGGGGGGTTTGAACTGGCCACGGGAAATGTGGAAACTGGGAGGGTTTGAACGTGGCCACAGGAATGGTGGAACATGGGAGGGTTTGAACGTGGCCCAAAGGGGAATGGTGGAACATGGGGGGGTTTTGAACGTGGCCACAGGAATGGGGGAAAAACACGGGGAGGGTTTTTGAACGTGGCCACAGTAATGGGGGGAGGCGAATTTCAGGCTGTCTTTTGTTATTTAAACGGACATTTGGACCATAGTGCCTCTGCAGGTATGCAGAGCTGCATTGGTTTTATTTGCGGTGTAGCCCTAAAAGCCTAAACCTCTCCTCTCTCTCTCTCTCTCTCTCTCTCTCTCTCTCTCTCTCTCTCTCTCTCTCTTCTCTCTCTCTCTCAAAACGCCCCGCGGCGCGCGCGAGCGGCCGCACACACACACACCACACACACCCCACCCCACACACACACACACACACAAACACCCCCTTCACTCATAACACACACGCACGCCGCGCGCGTAACCCCCCACACACACACACACACACACCACACAACACACACCACAACACCACACCCACACACGCACGCACGCACGCACCGCCGCGCACGCACGCACGCCGCACGCGACCAGCACGACGCACGCACCAGCCCACCCACACACACACACACACCCACGCACGCCGCCGCACGCACGCACGCACGCACGCACGCACGCACGCACCCCGCAGCCCACCACACACACACACACACCACACACACAACACACACCACACACGCACGCCCCCCACGCACGCGCACGCCCACGCACGCCAGCCGCACGCACGCACGCCGCACACCCACCCCACGCCGCACCCCGCAGAACACACAACACACACACACACACCCCACACCACACACAACACACACACACACATACACAACAACACTTTACACACTCACAACACACACACACACCAACACACACACCACACACAACAAACACACACCCCACGCAGCACCCCACACACAAACACAATGCAAAGCTGCGGGCTGTCACCTCTTCCCCTTTTCCCCCCGTTCCCTTTGCTCAATTTTGTTTCCCCAACGGGTGATGGGGTGTAAGTGACTGTCTGCCTCATGTGGGGCATTACAACCAGACAGAGAGAGAGAGAGGGGAGAGGAGAAAAAGAGGGGAGGAAAAAAGAAGAGAGGAGAGAGGGAGAGGAGAGAGAGAGGGGGCCCCCCCCGGGGGAAGAGAGAAGGGGACAGACAGACGGTGGAAGAGGGGGGGGGGGGGGGGGGGGTGAGAGACAGGAAGAGAGGACGGCTTTTTCCGGGAAAACGGTGTGTTCGGTATCTAAAAAATGGAAAAGTTTTTCCCAGTTAATGCTGTTTGTTTGTTTGTTTGTTTGTTTTTCAAGACAGCATTTTTTTCCCCAGAAAAGCAGAATGAAGGAGAAATGCCAGGGTAAAGGAAGACCTGAACAGAAAGAGCAAGAAGGGACAAGTGAGGTGGTATGGCTGTGGACGGGACAAGTGATGTGTATGGCTGTGGACGGGACAAGTCGGTGGCATGGCTGTGGACGGGACAAGTGAGGTGGCATGGCTGTGGACGGGACAAGTCGGTGGTGTGGCTGTGGACGGGACAGGACGGGACAAGTGAGGTGGTATGGCTGTGGACGGACAAGTCCGGTGGCTGGCTGTGGACGGGACAAGTCGGGTGGTATGGCTTGGACGGGACAAGTCGGGTGGTATGGCTGTGGACGGGACAAGTCGGGTGGTATGGCTGTGGACGGGACAAGTCGGGTGTATGGCTGTGGACGGGACAAGTGAGGTGGTTTGCTGTGGACGGGACAGGACGGGACAAGTCGGGTGGTAGGGCTGTGGACGGGACAGGACGGACAAGTCGGGTGGTAGGCTGTGGACGGGACAAGTCGGGTGGTATGGCTGTGGACGGGACAAGTCGGGTGTTATGGCTGTGGACGGGACAAGTGAGGTGGTTTGGCTGTGGACGGGACAGGACGGGACAAGTCGGGTGGTATGCTGTGGACGGGACAGGACGGGACAAGTCGGGTGGTATGGCTGTGGACGGGACAAGTCGGGTGGTATGGCTGTGGACGGGCCGCCGGCATGTGCGGCAGGGAGGTGATGTCACTGGAGCAGCACAGAGGAAGAGAGAGAAGAAAAATAACGCCTGTCCTGAAGGGTGGATCCTGCCTTGGCTTAAAGCTGTGTCAGGCCAATTGACATGGGCTAGAACACCAAGGCTACATCAAAATGTTTGTTATGCTCTGCATAGTTATGCGGGATTGTCTTCAGTTGTGACAAGCTCCTAGCATAACATTATTCTCTCCAAAATCCCCCGAAGCGGAGTGTGCGGGCCCACGTGCGGGGTAATCAAAAACGGTCACACACGTAATCATCCCAGCTGATGCATTTGTACCATAGTGTCAAGTTTGGTGTTTGGATGATCCCTGAGTCTTTTAGCAGGGAACAACAACAACAACAAGGGAGGTCACCATGTGTAAAAGTAGTAGTGTGGACGTAATCAATACATTGGCCGTAAGCCTCAATGTACCCCTCGTGTTATTTTTACTTTTATGACGGTTGAAATGCACAATATAATTTATCCCTTTTCATCAAAGCTCTAACTGTACTTTAATTTCAAGTCTCATCAGCAAAACTTAAAAAACATTAAGTATTTAGCAATTAACTGCTTTCACTTCTCCTGAGTTATTCTGTTATGAACTTGAATTCCCATGTGTAGTATGAAACTGCTTACAAAAATTTTGCCTTCCGAATTTCTTGTTCTATCTGTTTTTACCCTCAAAAAATAGTCCCTGTTGTCCGTTTTGCTGGTTGAAATTTTGAAAAACTTTAAACCTTTGGGTGAAAGTCAAACCATTTCAAAATGGAACAACCACGACCTTGAGCCCTGGTGAAGACACAACTGCAATTCCCATGGATACCATGACCTTGAACTGGATGAAGACAACAACTGTCATTTAGGACTACCACTGACTGCGAGAAAAAAAGAACAGGAGACCAGGAAAACAAATAAAAACACACAACCAAACAACACACCTCCTCTCTCTTTCTTCCTCAATCTCTTGGAATGTCACTCTTTCGTGGTGAGTGGACGTTTTTTTGCGCGCTCAGTGAACGTTCTTACTAGGCAGTAGCCGTTTTCTGACTAGAATTTTTTCTTTTTTTCCTTCCTGTTTAAGATTCTTTTATAGCCGCGTTGTCAGTAGATATGGAAAACTTAATTTAGAACTTTAAAAATAAACCCAGGTTCAGAAAAGTGTGCACGAAGTTTAGACATCCCAAAAGACGTGACAACGCAATTTTTGGAACAGCTGATACAGCAAGCGTGATTGCGAGCAATTTCACGAACTTTACAGGAAAACTCTAGCCCCGAACAACGCATAACGGCCATCAGAAAGAAAGGAAATAAAAAAACCCAATTTTTCCCAAATTACCAGAGGTCACAACTCACTGAAAACTTCGCGAAAATTGGATAAAAGGAAAGTTCTCGCAAGAGACAAGTTTTTCTTTACAACGGCCGCGCTCAAAAATTCGGGAAACGTATGAAGAATGTGTTCGACAGTGTTACATTTTTTGAAAGGTTAACAGTAAAAACAAACGTGATTCGTGTAAAATCGCTCGGGGGGCATCGCCTCGGACAGTATGACAGGGGGGGTCGACCTCCCCCCATCATTTTGAAATTTTTGGGGGTC
>CM031607.1:55875161-55879457 GCA_018398815.1 Conus ventricosus | reverse complement strand
ATAAAAAAAAAAAAAAAAAAAAAAAAAAAATTTTTTTACTATCATAATATCAAAAACAAAACATTATATAACAAAATAGAGATTTCTAGAGCGGGGCACCTCACGCGCACTCAAAGCTGCCGCGCCGTACAATATCAAATAAACAAAACACCCCGGGGAAAAAAGATGACGTGAAAAGACGCGCGAAAATAACCCCTCCAGGGGAAACACTCAGGGGGTTTTTAAAAAGTGGGGAAAAAGCAAAGCACGACTTCTTGTTCTTAGCTCATCACGTGTCCCAACCCTCGCACGCCATCTGTAAAAAAACCTCACATGTTAGACACACACCAAAACACTCCACCACACACACACACAACAAAAAACACACACACAAAAAGGCATCGCACAACACACACAACACCACACACAAAACCACCAACACCCCCAAACACACACACAAAGCACCGCACAAGCAGGACTCAACACCCAGAAGGAAAAATGAGACCGGGGAGAAGCAGCTTTTAACTAATTACTTTTTTATTTGGTGTTTCAGCAGTTTGTTAACTGATTATACGATTGCAGAGAGAAGACAGAAGGATAAAGAGAGAGAGAAGAAGGAGAGAGAGAGAAAAGAGAGAGAGAGAGAGAGAAAAATTATAAAGGTCTCCCCCCCATGACGGGGAAAGGGATACAACAAAAAACAAGCAACAAAAAAACAAACAAAACCAAGGGGGGGACCAAAAGGTGAATGACACACTGGCTAGAACTGCAGTATTTTTCATTCATAAAATAACTGCTTCCCCCGTAGTTTAACTGCTTTGTAAAAGAAGAAGAAATCGGAGAGAGGAGAGAGAGAGGAGAGGGGGACTGTACGACTAGGCTATTCTGCTTTTTTTCATGGGGGGACTTGGGTACGGGTGAAAAAAAAGGGCTGTAATGGATATCATCATGTGAGGTGGGGGGGGAGGGGGATAGAGAGAGGAAGAGGAGAGAGAGGAGAGAAAGAGAGAGAGAGAAAAAAAAGAGAGAAGAAGAAGAGAGAGAGAGAAGAGAGACAGACAGACAAAGACAGACAGAAGACGAAAGAGACGTCCCGAAGAGAGGGGGGAAGAAGAGAGAGAGAGAGAGAGAGGAGAGAGAGAGAGAGAGAGAGAGAGGGGGGGGGGCGAAAAAACAACATACTGGTTTACCCAAAAAGCGAACTAAAAAGGAAAAAAAAATTCCCCCTCCCCCCTCTGCCATCCTTTTCCTCCTCTTCTCTCCTCCTTCCTTTTCCCCCCCCCTCCCCCCGCCCCCCCCAACCCCCCCCCAAAAACCCCCCCCCCCCCGCTTCCCTACAGATGGAAACCGGGAAAAGTCTTCACAATGTCGCCCCTCGGGTATTTTCTCCCTTTCACCCTTTTTGGGAGATTACCCCCGGTGTCATTCTTGAAAGGGGGGGAACAACGGTTAAGTTCGACCCCGGTACGCCTCCCGGTAGCGAGCAAAAAAATAATCAAGGGCCCGGACAGGGCCGAGCCCCAAACCATAAAGGCCAAACCCTTTTCCTTTCGGGGAAGGCGGGGGAAAAGAGCAATCTGCGACCATGCATATAGCCCCTTCGCAGAGGTCCCCACCCCTCGTTTGGGAAGACAGCACCACAGTTATATTCACGTAATCTAAAAAGCTTTTTTAAGTATTGCGTGAAATACTAAATTAATGAAACTGAATTAAAAGTTTTTAGCTCTCGCAGAACACTCGCCATCACCTTCTTTACTTTTTTTTTTTTTTTTTTTTTTTTAATGTCTAGGGTACACCCTTTAAAATCTTAAAAATGAATCTCTTTTCACCCTCCCCCCCCCCCCCGCCCCTCACCCCCCTCAGCCTTCTACCTACCAGAATCCGGTGATGACGTCAGCTTTCGGGTCTTGCGCCGCTCTTTGGATACATTGTCTGGCCGCGGGGCTTTCCTTTTATATCCCTTTCCCGTCCTCTTTTTTTTGGCTGGCTTTCCTTCTATATAGCCCCATTCCGTCCTCTTATTTTCGTCTGGTTTTCCCTTTCTATATTGTCCCGTCCCGTGCACTTCGGCTGTCTGCTTGGAAGCACTAGCGTCCCTTTTTATGCACATGTGAAAAAAAGGGGGAATAAACTTTCAGAAAAAATGGAAAAAAAAAAAACGGACAAAAATCCTTTTGGGCCCGTCTGAAATTCCTTTTGCCTGTCTGTATAAAATTCCTTGTCCTGTCCCCGTATAATTCCTTGTGCCTGCCTTCTTTTTTCCTTTATTTTCCCCATTTCATTACCCCTTTTTTCCTTTTTTCCCCCTTTCAGTTTTCCTACCTTTTTGTGCTGCTTTCGTCTCTCCTACCTTTCTGTGCTGCTTTTAGTCTCTCCTACCTTCGTGCTGCTTTCATCTCTCCTACCTTTTTGTCTGTTTCAGTCTCTCCACCTTTCTGTCTGCTTTCAGTCTCTCCCCCTTTCTGTGTGCTTTCTACCTTTTCATTATTTCCCCCCCTTTTCCCTACTTTTTCCCCTTCTTTTTACCCCCACCGCCCCCCCCCACCCCCCACCCCCCACCACCTCCTTTCCTACTTCCCCCACCCTTTTTTACTTCCACACCCCAACCCGCTTTCCCCCACACACCCCTTTTCCCTTCTTTCCCTTCCTTTTTTCCCTTTTTTCCCCCTCCTTTTTCCTTCTTCCCCCCTTTTCCTTTTTTTCCCCCCCTTTTCCTTCTTTCCCCTCCCTTTTTCCCTTTTTTCCCTTCCCTTTTCCTTTTTTTCCCCCCCTTTCCTTCTTTCCCTCTCCCTTTCCTTTTTTTCCCCCTCCTTTCCCTTTTTTCCCCTCCTTTCCCTTTTTCCCCTCCTTTCCTTCTTTCCCTCTCCTTTTTCCTTTCTTTTCCCCTTTCCTTCTTTTCCCTCCCTTTTCCTTCTTTCCCTCCCCTTTTCCTTCTTTCCCCCTTTTTTCCTTCTTTCCCCCTTTCCCTTTTCCCTTTTTTCCCTCCCTTTCCTTCTTTTCCCCCTTTCCTTTTCCCTTTTTTTCCTTCCCCTTTTCCCTTTTTTCCCCTCCCTTTTCCCTTTTTTCCCCCTCCTTTTCCCCTTTTTTCCCCCCCTTTTCCCTTTTTTCCCTTCCTTTCCTTCTTTTTCCCCCTTTCCCTTTTCCCTTCTTTTTTCCCCCTCCCTTTTCCCTTTTTTCCCTCTCCCTTTTCCCTTTTTTTTCCCTCCCCTTTTCCCCTTTTTTCCCTCCCCTTTCCTTCTTTCCCCCTCCCCTTTCCTTTTTTCCCCTCCCTTTTCCTTCTTCCCTCTTTTTCCTTCTTTCCCCCCCTCCCTTTTCCCTTTTTTCCCTCTCACTTTCCTTTTTTCCCCTCTCCCTTTTTCCTTTTTTCCCTCCCCTTTCCTTTTCCCCCCTCCCCCTTTTTCCTTTTTTCCCCTCCTTTTTCTTTCCCTCTCCTTTCCCGCTTTCCCTCCACTTTCCTTCTTTCCCCCCCTTCCCTTTCCTTTTTTCCCCCTCCCCCTTTTTCCTTCCCCTTTTCCCCCTCCCCTTTCCCCTTCTTTCCCTCCCCTTTCCTTCTTTCCCCCTTTTCCCTTTTCCCTTTTTTCCCTCTCCTTTCCTTCTTTCCCCCCCTTTCCTTTCCTTCTTTCCCTTCCCCCTTTCCTTCTTTCCCTCCCTTTCCTCTTTCCCTCTCCCTTTCCTTCTTTCTCTCTCCTTTCCCTTTTTTCCCCCTTTCCCTTTTCCCCCTTTTTCCCACCTTTTCCTTCTCCCCCCCTACCATTTCAGCTTTTCTCCCTCCGGGGCCCCCTGCGTATGAATTGTAAGTGTGTGAACCCTGATCTGAACAATCATCATCATCAATTAGCAGCAGCAGTACGGGAGACCAGCAGCAGACAGCAGGCGACATGAGGAGCATGTAAGGCCGGGGAAAGGGGTTTTGAAAAAAGATGAAACCATCGTTGGGGGAGTAGGGGTTTAATTAAGGGGGTTCTCCGCGTCTGCCTTTATTGATGAATTTTGGTTACGCCTTCGATCGGTTTTTCTGTATTTTTTGGGGTCGTGGCCTTCTCTCTCTCTCTCTCCCCTTCTCTTCTCCTCTCTTTCTCTCTCTCTCCTTGGTTGGGGCGTGCGTCGTCTGCGTGCGGGGGGTGTGTGTGTGTGGTGTGTATTGTATGTGGGTGTGTTTATGTGGGGGGGAAAGGGTGGAAGAGGGGGTGTATGCATCTGTGTGTGGTGTGTGTGTTGTTTGGGGGGTGTGTGTGTGTTTTTGGGTGTGTGGGGGGGGGGGGGGCGTGCGTGCGTGTGTGTGAGCGTGTGTGTGTGTGTGTGTGTGTGTGGGGTGTG
>CM031607.1:55862661-55870161 GCA_018398815.1 Conus ventricosus | reverse complement strand
TGCCGGCACTGGTGTTGGTCTGCTTGCACCGGTCAAGCTGGACTGCTGGCACCGGTCAGGCTGGACTGCTGATGAAAGTGGCGCTGGCCAAGTATGAGGTCGAACCCAAGTGAGGATAGAACAGTGACTATCAACATCGATCTGTTCTCCTTTCTTTCTTCCCGCATTAACACATTGCACTCTCTCCCCTCTCTCTCTCTCTAGTCTGCTCTTATCAAATGGACATGGTTGCTTTTCTTTTCTTTTTTTTTTCTTTCTTTTCTTCTTCATTAGTTAGCAACTCTCTCTCTCTCCACATCTCTCCTCAGTCCTTCCTCTGCAGACTATCTCATGCTAATCTCTCACTTGGTTCTCTTCTCTCCTCCCCTCATCTCTCTGCTCTTCTCTCCTCAGAGATTACACCTCAGACCTTTTCTCTCTCTCTGTCTCTCTGTTCGTTCTCCCCTCGTTCTCTCTCCCGTTCTCTCACTCTCACATCTTTCTATTCGTTCCGATCTGTCCAAAAAGGGCGAGTACCATTGGTCAGTATTTTTACCCCTGACACCCGAAGTCATCTCCCTCTAATTCCATTGGATATTCAAATCATGACAGTCACGCCTACACACCTCTCTCTCTGTGGTGGTCAATCGGTCATTTAATTGATTAGCTAGATTTCACCCCCACCACACACTACCTTCCCCCCTTCCCTACTTAACTGGCGCCGTGTGGCTTAAGTCGTGGGCACGGTCAGTGTAAATTGGCCAGATGAGTCTGAGCCAGGCGCTACGACTCGTCTCGCTAGACATCGAGGCGTCGGTCAAAGCTGCTTAGCCCGTATAGCCGGACAGACCGTCTTCCTGAAGCCTCTCCGCTAAGCTTAATTGGCCGGACCCGACCCATGGGCCCGTCTATCTGACGCCTAGAATGTTTGAGTTGAAGCTTATGTCCGAACAAATTGGCTGGCGACTCCCCAAGTTGGGTTGTTTCATTTTTTTGTCCGTGACAGTGATAAATAAGATGACATTCAAGGTGATGAGCTCTTTCTCTTTCTTCTGTCTCTGTCTGTCTCTGTGTGCCTGAGTGCCTGTCTGTCTTTGTCCGTCTCTGTCTCTCTCTGTACTCTGTCTGTCTGTTTGTTTGTTTCACTTTCTCTCTGTATGAACAATTACATTTGAAAACCTCTTCTTCAGCACCTCCCAGCTACCCCCTTCTCCTTCCCCCACTACCTCAGCATTTTGAACTCCTGTACAGATACATAGAGAAGCAGACAGAGAGAGAGAGAGAGAGAGTAAGAGAGAGAGAGAGAGAGAGAGAGAGAGAGAGAGAGAGAGAGAGAGGAATGAAATAAAGAAGCCGTCAGAATCTAAATATGAAAATTTCGCTAGTAACAAAAGAAGATCATCACAGTCCGTCGTGTGTAAACAGCACTATTTCCACTGCCAGCCAAGACACGCCTCTTGTCCACTGATGCAGACTCATCAGAGTGTCCGCCCTGTCCTGTCAGTCCCCCCTTGCTCCACACGGCTATGCATCACTATTAGTTTCTGGAGTTTACGAAGGCCTGTTCCTGAATTATCAACAGGGGTTGTGTGATCCTGACACCGGCGTGGTGGCCCATGGGTACGTTGTGGTCTGAGGCATGGGAATGGAATGTTGTAGATGTTAGTGGATTAACGCAGATGACTTTTACACTTTTCTTTTCTTTTGGCTGATGTAAGGTAAATGCGGAGTAGAATATATCTTCGAGAGGAGAGAGAGAGAGAGAGAGAGAGAGAGAGAGAGAGAGAGAGAGAGAAGGGGGGGATGCAGGTATATAGTCTTATGCGCCGATTTACTTCACGTGCCCATTTGTGTATGCATATGTGCGCATGTGTACGTATGTATGTGTGCTTGTGTATGAGAGAGAGAGAGAGAGAGAGAGAGAGAGAGAGAGAGAGAGAGAGAGAGAGAGGGAGAGAGAGAGAGTTGCTTTAAAAAGAGTCCTGCTGCTATCCGTGGACGTAGGAACACACCTCACACACACACACACACGCACGCACGCACGCACGCACGCACACACACACGCACGCACGCACGCACGCACGCACGCACGCACGCACGCACACACACACACACACACACACACACACACGATATTCACGCATGCCTAGATTCTATTGGAATTAATTTCCTGTTGTTTGAAAAGGAATGAATCTTCTCCCTTCCTCCCTCCCTGCCTTCTACTTCTCCCCTCCTCACGCCCCCCCCCCCCCTCCGTCCTCCTCTCCGACATTTTACCATTTCCCCCTCGCTCTCCTCTCTTGTTTTTGTCCCTTTCTCTTCACCCCCCCCCCCCCTTCCGGCTCTTCCCTCCAGACTCCAACTTGCAAATAACACAACACGATCAGCCGACCCGACACAATCTGTTGTAGGAAAGAAAACATTATCGACTGGTGGCCGGTTTTGAAAGATCTGCTGTCTTTTCACACGTCGGAACCTGACCAACTGTCGCTCCCTTGTTCCACACCTTTATACCCCCACCTTCCCATTCCCTGGAGACTCTCCCCCGCCTCCCGCCCCCCTCTGTCTCCCGTCTACCCACCCACCCACCCCTCTTGTCTCCCTTACCTCCAGAAATCTCCAGCAATGAGCTCCCCTGGGAGCGGGCACTGTGAGTGAACGGCGGTCTTCAAGACGGTGAGTTAGGGTGAAGCGGAAATTTGAAGGCGAGAAGGCATTCCAGTTCCATGATTCTCTCTCTCTCTCTCTCTCTCTCTCTCTCTCTCTCTCTCTCTCTCTCTCTCCTCTCTCTCTCTCTCTTCGCTCCCCCCCCCCCCCCTTCCTTGTGGCCTTTTCTTTTCCTTTTCTCCTTTGCCGAGTTGTCGTTTGCGATGAAAATGACAGACGCTCCCAGTGGCAACAGCAGCAGCAGCAGCAGCAGCAGCGACAATCAATCTTTGCAGGAGAGAGAGAGAGAGAGAGAGAGAGAGAGAGAGAGAGAGAGAGAGAGAGAGAGAGAGAGAGAGAAATGAGGATGGAGGGGCGGACAGATGGGAAATGTCAAAATTATTTCGCTGGAGAACTGTTGTGCTATGCCGATTGTCTGACATCCAATCAGAGCTCGCCGGTTACTTAATCAGGATGCAGTCCCACCTCCCCCCCCCCCCCCATCACTCTCTCTCTCCACTATACGCGCCTAACGACAGGGTCACAGAAGGTTGGGTTTTTTTCCCCCATGTAGCCCCGTCCTGCATTGTACTGTGACACCTCTCTCTCTCTCTCCTCTCTCTCTCTCTCTCTCCTCTCTCTCCTCTCTCTCTCCTCTCTCTCTCCT
The DNA here is from genome assembly GCA_018398815.1 of Conus ventricosus. Lineage (NCBI taxonomy): Eukaryota > Metazoa > Mollusca > Gastropoda > Neogastropoda > Conidae > Conus > Conus ventricosus. The sequence continues at coordinate 55,866,869 of CM031607.1, read as the reverse complement.
CTCTCTCTCTCTCTTCTCTGGCTTTTACACACACACACACACACACACACACACACACACACACACACACACACACACACACACACACCTCGCTGTCTTTCTCCTTTTCTCTCTATGTCTGTCTGTCTCTGTCTCCGTCTCTGTCTCAGTCTCTCTCTTACCCCTTCTCTCTGTCTGTCTGTCTGCCTGCCTGCCTGTTTGTCTGTCTGTCTGTCTGTCTCTCTCTGTGTCTGTTTGTCTGTCTGTCTGTCTGTCTCTCTGTCTATTTTGTCTCTGTCTGTCTCCCTCTTTCTCTCTCTCTCTCTGTGTCTATCTAACCTCTGTGGTGTGTGTGTGTGTGTGTGTGTGTGTGTGCGTGTGCGTGTGTGTGTGTGACTGTCTCTGTGTCTGTCTGTCCATCTGTCTGCCTGCCTGTCTGTCCAATCTCTGTCTGTCGTGTCTGTCTTCCTCTCTCTCTCTGTCGCTGTCTCTTTATCCATCTCTGTCTCCCTGTCTCTCTCACCTACCTTCTCTCTCTCTGTCTCTGTCTCTCTCTCTCTGTCTCTCTTTCTCTCTGTCTCTCTTTCTCTCAGTCTCTCTTTGTTTTACTGTCTCTGTCTGTCTGTCTGTCTGTTCTCTGTGTCTGTCTGTCTGTCTGTCTCTCTCTCTCTCTCTCTCTCTCTCTCTCTCTCTCTTCTCTCTCTCTCTCTCTCTCTCTCTCTCTCTCTCTCTCTCTGTCAGGTCGTGGTCCCCGTGCATTCCCGGACCACTACGGACGTGGGTCCTGTCGCCCGCCGGCCTTTCTTTTGATCAGGCAATCAAGGCATAATTTGGATGATTTGCTGATAAATAATTCAGGCGGCTAGCCAGGCCTGCTCTGGTAAAGATCGATCCAGTTTCTTTTCACTCTTCAGGTGGAGATGGGTCAGGGGGGAGAGGGAGGGGGAGGGGATTGACAATGGCGACGGTGGCTGGAGACATGTCAAGGTGAGGTAGTGGGGAGAAAGGAAGATTAATTTTTCAGGCCGCCGCCAGCCGATTTCCCGACAGGATAAAAAGAAAGAAAGAAAAGAAGAGGAAATTGATGTGCCCTCCTTCACAGAAGGTTGGTGGAGGCAGATACTATAGGCTGCCCGTTGCTGTTGACATAAGTCCGCATACTAAAAAAAAAAAAAATTAAAAAAAAAGGGGGGGGGGGTTGTGTCTTGTATGCATTGTCTTTTTCTTCTAATGCACGTAAAGATCTGTGATGATCTGTCATGCAAATGTCATCGAGAATGTGGTAGTTAACCGTTTGCTGTCTCTGGTGCTGGTCAGCTCAATGGATTCCAGGATGGAAGCAGTTTTTTTACACAGTGAGAAAAGGGTACTGTGCAAACCATAATCAGTCAAAGGCAAAGACGCCACAGTTTACACAGTGAGACAAGGGTACTGTCCAAACCACAGTCAAACAAAGGCAAAGACGCCACAGTTTACACAGTGAGAAAAGGGGACTGTTTAAACCACAATCAAAGGCAAAGACGCCACAGTTTACACAGTGAGAAAAGGGCACTGTCCAAACCCCAATCAAACAAAGGCAAAGACACCACAGTTTACACAGTGAGAAAAGGGGACTGTCCAAACCACAATCAAACAAAGGAAAAGACGCCACAGTTTACACAGTGAGAAAAGGGGACTGTTTAAACCACAGTCAAACAAAGGCAAAGACGCCACAGTTTACACAGTGAGAAAAGGGGACTGTCTAAACCACAGTCAAACAAAGGCAAAGACGCCACAGTTTACACAGTGAGAAAAGGGTACTGTCCAAACCACAATCAAACAAAGGCAAAGGCGCCACAGTTTACACAGTGAGAAAAGGGGACTGTTTAAACCACAGTCAAACAAAGGCAAAGACGCCACAGTTTACACAGTGAGAAAAGGGGACTGTTTTAAACCACAATCAAAGGCAAAGACGCCACAGTTTACACAGTGAGAAAAGGGCACTGTCCAAACCCCAATCAAACAAAGGCAAAGACACCACAGTTTACGCAGTGAGAAAAGGGGACTGTCCAAACCACAATCAAACAAAGGAAAAGACGCCACAGTTTACACAGTGAGAAAAGGGGACTGTTTAAACCACAGTCAAACAAAGGCAAAGACGCCACAGTTTACACAGTGAGAAAGAGGACTTTTAAACCACAGTCAAACAAAGGCAAAGACGCCACAGTTTACACAGTGAGAAAAGGGCACTGTCCAAACCACAATCAAACAAAGGCAAAGACGCCACAGTTTACGCAGTGAGAAAAGGGGACTGTCCAAACCACAATCAAACAAAGGAAAAGACGCCACAGTTTACACAGTGAGAAAAGGGGACTGTTTAAACAACAGTCAAACAAAGGCAAAGACGCCACAGTTTACACAGTGAGAAAGAGGACTGTTTAAACCACAGTCAAACAAAGGCAAAGACGCCACAGTTTACACAGTGAGAAAAGGGCACTGTCCAAACCACAATCAAACAAAGGCAAAGACGCCACAGTTTACACAGTGAGAAAAGGGACTGTTTAAACCACAGTCAAACAAAGGCAAAGACCCACAGTTTACACAGTGAGAAAAGGGGACTGTCTAAACCACAGTCAAACAAAGGCAAATACGCCACAGTTTCGCGGACTTGGTATCCACTCACTAATTTCCACATAGGCGCAACGTGTCATGGGGCCGCAGCTGATTTCTATGCACGCGCAACTGATTGTCAGTTAGGCGCAACTGATTTCTATGCACGCGCAACCGATTATCAGTAATGCGCAACTGGTTTCTATGCACGCGCAACCGATTATCAGTAATGCGCAACTGATTTCAATGCATGCGCAACTGATTATCAGTAAGGCGCAACTGGTTTCCATGTAGGCGCAACTGGTTTCCATGTAGGCGCAACTGGTTTCCATGTAGGCGCAACTGGTTTCCATGCAGGGGCAATAAACAGACACTGAACTGTTCAAGAAACGTAATTAGTCGCGAATAAACTGTCACAGTCCAAACCTTGAAGGCAGACAAACGGTTACACATTGTATGCTATGAGGTTTAGAAATATGGACTACATTCAAACTCAACCAAATTTTGCATGTGTGTGTGTGTGTGTGTGTGTGTGTGTGTGTGTGTGTGTGTGTGTGTGTGTGCATACGTGTGTGTTCTGGTCCATTTAAAACCCAGAACATTTTGTAAGCTGCCATATATTGTCAGAGACGCTGGAATTATAGGTCAGTCGTCTAAATCATCTAAGTCGCGTGTGATCGGTAAAAGACTAAAAGCAATAACAACAACAACAAAAGATTAGAATTAGGCTATAGCACCGGCAATAAGAGAACTTTAGCACTTTGAAAATTTTGAAGTGTTACTAAAGGAAGACGCATTTATTACGAAATTGTGATGGAAGCCAATAAAAAATTTTTTTTTTAACATTAGTGCCTTTGTCAAGTGATAACAACGTCTTAATTAACTTACAGATTTTAGAGAAGTGCTATAAAGGATTTCGAAAATTAAAGAAACAAAACTGAAATATACTGACTTCCATAAAAAACGCGAAAACAAAACAAGCTGAAGGTTGGGGGTGAATTTTATTGGTCACAATTGTACAGAGTGGAAGCGAGAATTCAACGTGATTTGATTCATTACACCGGTAATGTGTGAAAATGTCATCAGCAATATGTCTTTTGTGTGGAAAATCCAAGGTCACGTGACAAACCAGCTTGAAGTCTTAATACCGTGTGTGGCCACCATTTGCGTTGACAACTGCTTGACACCTGCGGCTCATTGAGTGGACCAGGTGGTTGATGCGTCCCCTTGGCAAACCAGCCCACACATGGACGATGGGCTGGTGAAGTTGAGCCGCTGTTGCTGGTCGTGGACGCAGGAGGTCCAACCGTCTGCCAAGTTCATCCCAAAAATGTTCTATTGGGTTTAAATCGGGACTGAGGGCTGGCCAGGGCAGGACATTGACGTTGTTATGCTGAAGAAATTGCTGGGTGGCCCTGGCGGTGGGTGTTCTTGCATTGTCCTGTTGGAATGTCCAGTTTGGGTGTTGTGCAAAAAAAGGAACGACATGGGGTCTGAGCACCTGGTGGATGTAGCGCTGTGCATTGACACCCTGTCCGCGACCAGGACCAATGTTCTGAAAGATGACTGGTCCTATGGCGTGGTTAATGCCAATTGCACCCCATATCATAACGTTCGGGCCTCCCCAGGGGTTCCGCTCT
>CM031607.1:55855161-55857661 GCA_018398815.1 Conus ventricosus | reverse complement strand
GGAGTTGGTGGAGGGAAAGAGCCAGGGGAAGGGAAATGGGGGGGGGGGGGAGGAAGGAGGAAGGAAGGAAGGATGGGGAAGGGAAAAGCAGGAGGGGGAGGGTGGGAAGAAGGGGGCAGTGGAGGGGAGAGGGGGAGGAAGAACGGAGGAAATGAGGAGCCTTTCAGCTCTTCATCAAGTCCAGTATGATGCTGAAGGGGAAAAAAAAAGTCAGCCACACCCTCGGGGGTCAACTCGGCGTTCAGAAGATCCTGCACCAAGTCCTGCTAGGATCAGGTTTCTGTCCTGAGGCCATGCCTCCTTCCACCCCCACCCCCACCCTCACTTCCTCCCCCTCCCGTCCTGTCCCTCCCTTTCCCCTCATCGTCGACTCGCCCCGCACTCCGCTCTCCCTCCCACCCTTTCCCTCCTGCCTCCAGCCTCTCTCTCTCTCTCTCTCTCTCTCTCTCCAAAACTAACTCCCAGCCTCGTTTTGGATACACTGATTAAGGCCCACTTCCTGTCTGCCACCCAGTCGAGGCTCAAGCCTCCATTTTGCTCCATTGATCCGCGTCACTTCCGGGTCTTTCGACCGGGCGCGTGCCCAGCGCTGTCGGCCTCGTTTAGGCTGAAAGGCGTGCCGGAGGGAGGGAGGGAGGGAGGGAGGAGGGAAAGGTGAGAGGGTGAAAAGGGAGGGGGAAGGGTCTTCGATTGGAACGCTGTCAAATATTTTGTCCAACAACAGTGGCGCGTGTCCTGTGTTGGTTCAAGACGTGTGTGTGGAGGCCGTCCAAGCGTGGCAGTAGCAGTGTTTACGGGTGGACGGTCAAGTGGTTGACTCAATGGTGCGCCGTGACCTTTCCCACCTCTTGTGAGTGTGTGTGTGTGTGTGTGTGTGTGTGTGTGTGTGTGTGTGTGTGTGTGTGTGTGTGTGTGTGTGTGCACGCGCGCAGAGAGAGAGAGAGAGAGAGAGAGAGAGAGAGAGAGAGAGAGAGAGAGGAGAGAGAGAGAGAGAGAGAGAGATTGTAACACCGTGATGCATTAGTGCTACTAGCTACGAGAAATGGCACTCAAATTGCATGTTTCATGTAATTTCAGCAACAAATGTGTTTGATAAAAGAATTCACGAGTACAACAAACATAAACAATAGTTCAAAATACAAAACTTAACTTACATCATACAACAATTATTATGCCCTTATTCATTAAACTTTTTTGTTATCGACACCACTTTTTAAAAAGTTTTATTTACACTTTTTGTTTTGGCAGTTTTGAGAACCATTGATAGAGAGAGGCCGAGATCGAGAGATTGGACGGAGTCAAGAGTTATCATCAGCTGGTTTTTTGAAACCACACAGCCCCCTGAGTCCACCACACACACACACACACACACACACACACACACACACACACACACACACACACACACATACACACACACACACACAGCACACACACACATACACACATACACACACATACACACACACACATACACACACACACACACACACACACACACACACACACACACACACACACATACATACACACACACACACACACACACACACACACACACACATACACACACACACACACACACACACAACACACACACACACACACACACAACACACACACCTGGTCTCAAGGCATTACGGCAGTACACAGAGACCAATGAATATCACGCCTTTATGCGGCACCTCACCAGGGGAGACCCTGCCACAGTGTTCAGTGGTGCCTTCTCTGGTCCAGCACACCCAGAACATCTCTTACAAAGCCCCGTGCATACAGCTGGAGTGGCCGCTAAGTCACAGAGCCAGCACACCCAGAACATCTCTTACAAAGCCTCGTGCATACAGCTGGAGTGGCCGCTAAGTCACGGAGCCGGCACACCCAGAACATCTCTTACAAAGCCTCGTGCATACAGCTGGAGTGGCCGCTAAGTCACGGAGCCAGCACACCCAGAACATCTCTTACAAAGCCCCGTACATACAGCTGGAGTGGCCGCTAAGTCACAGAGCCAGCACACCCAGAACATCTCTTACAAAGCCTCGTGCATACAGCTGGAGTGGCCGCTAAGTCACGGACCCGGCACACCCAGAACATCTCTTACAAAGCCTCGTGCATACAGCTGGAGTGGCCGCTAAGTCACGGAGCCAGCGTGAGTAGATGCCTCCACAATGGAAGGCGCGACCACGTCTTTCCAACGACAGTTCTTATGAACTGGCCTTTTAGCTGGTACCAGCCATCACGTCTTTCCAACGACAGTTCTTATGAACTGACCCTTTAGCTGGTACCAGCGACCACGACACGAACTCGTCAAGAAGATAGACATGGAAGTTTGATAGAAAATGGGGTTAATACAAGAGCAGGGGACGAAGGAGCACTTAATTTGAAATTTTTTTCTTCTTCTGCTTTTGGTCACTGAGGGGAAGGAAGATGAAAATGATGTTATGGACTTCCGTTCTGGTCAAGGACTTCATGACTGATGCTGTACTCAAAGCTTTCTTTCATA
>CM031607.1:55842661-55847661 GCA_018398815.1 Conus ventricosus | reverse complement strand
GGTTGTGGATGCTCTTAGTTTTGATGTTGGTGATGTCGCTTTTTTTGTTTGTTTTTTTTTTGTTTTGTTTTGCCTTTTCAGTGGTGGTGGTTGTGATGGCAGTGGTGATTGTAGTTTTGGTGGTGTTGGTGTTGGTGGTGATGAGGATGATGGTTTTCTTGTCGCGGTGCTGGTTGTGATGTTGTTGGTGTTGTTTGTGGAGGTCGGGTTAGTGTTGGTTTTGTTATTGTTGGTGGTGATGGTAATGACTCGGGATGGGGGGTGGGGAGGTTAGTGCTGGTATGTTAATGGTGGTGTTGATGTTATTGTGTGTGTGTGTGTGTGTGTGTGTGTGTGTGTGTGTGTGTGTGGTGTGTGTGCTCGGGGGAGTTGAAAAAATTCACTATTCTGTATATTGTCTTCCATATTACCTGAGGTGGATACGAATATTAAGCCTCATTAACCAAACAATGTACTCTTCCAGGCAAAATTGTTGAATATTTCTATTAAACAAGGCAAAGATTGTTGAATATTTCCATTAAACAAGGCAAAGATTGTTGAATATTTCCATTAAACAAGGCAAAGATTGTTGAATATTTCCATTAAACAAGGCAAAGGTTGTTGAATATTTCTATTAAACAAGGCAAAGATTGTTGAATATTTCTATTAAACAAGGCAAAGATTGTTGAATATTTCTGTTAAACAAGGCAAAGATTGTTGAATATTTCTATTAAACAAGGCAAAGAATATTTCCATTAAACAAACATTGCTTTCCTGAAGTGGTTGCACTACTTCTGATATCGATGGTCTCACTGCTGTTATTTTGCTTTAGCTTCTAACAGTATTCTATGGTTGTCTTTTTTAAATTCTGTTATCATTTTGTTGATTGATCATTGCACAATGATAGCTGATGATGACAGGTGGGACGTTGTTGTGGGTTGCAGACAACATACAACACCTGCACAGATCTTTCACTGTCCGGTTTCGCTGTCTCCTTGACAACACGTCGGGATTTATTGTACGTATGGCAGAGTGTTTCGGAAGTTCGTCGGATTGTTTACATTAGATGGTTGTAGTGGTCCTGGTGCTGTGCGTGAGTGAGTGATTGAGTGCGTGCGTGAGTGAGTTAATGAATGAGTGGTGTGTGTGTGTGTGTTGTGTGTGTGTGTGTGTGTGTTGTGTGTGTGTGTGTGTGTGTGTGTGTGTGTGTGTGTGTGATTTGTTTTGCTCGTTTTCGCATTTTGTTTTTTACTTTCGTTTTCTTTTTCTTTTCTTTTATAAAAAATCCTTTATCTTTCCCTCCTTTATTCTCGTAAGTTTGGCCTTTTTGTTTTTAACAAAAGGTTTATTAACAGAGAAACGTGGGTTTTTTTTGTTGTTGTTTTGTTTTTGTTAAGTAGGAGGCCTCCAAGCTCTCCATTCGCTCTTTTTGCTGTTGTTTTGTTTTTGATTTTTCTAACTTAGGTTTTTGTCGTGCTGTTTTCACCCACACATCAAATTTTTCCATTTCATTTATTTCATTTTTAGGTGTTCCGTTTCCCTCCAGTTTTGGCACTTTTCCCATTCCTTCTATTGTTTTTTACTCCTTAGTCCTTTCTTCCCACTTTATCAGAATGCGTTCACCACAATCAGAATGCGTTCACCACAATCAGAATGCGTTCACCACAATCAGAATGCGTTCACCACAATCAGACTTGTTGCACACATTCTTTGCATGTATAAAATTCCAAGAACAAATTTGTACATTGGCGGAGTGATTTCACGTGTTCAGTTCTTGTGTACTAGAAGAGGCGAATAATTATCACACGAAAAAAACACAGTAATGCAGCATTAAGTACAGCGAATATGAGAGAGAGAGAGAGAAAGAGAGAGAGAGAGAGAGAGAGAGTAAATGACTGAAGTGACAGTTGAAGAAAGACATGTTCTGGATTTATGATTAGCGAATTCTGGAACGGTTTCTTTTCCCCCCTCTTGTCTCGGTGGCATTGAAGTAAATTGTGATTAAACTGCCTGATATCCTGTAATGAGACTGATATTCATCGTCGTTAACTCTGAAGAACAAAAAACCCAGAGCTGACGGGTGTTGAGATTGAATTCAGTGGTAGACCCTGTACCCCGATTCGTACTTTTTAGGATTGCAAATATGACAGCCGCACAACTCCTTCCTTGTGTGTGTGTGTGTGTGTGTGTGTGTGTGTTAGTTTGTCAGTACTTTAACGCCAAAACCTGCCTATTTGATGTTGACAAAATTTGGTTCAGCAACATAATGTGGCCCGAAGTCGAATGTTGAGACTAACGTTCTATTGGGCAGAGACCCTTAAGGACATCATGATGACCCAGGGTCTAACCACTTATATTTTGGTGCTTATCGGAATAAATAAGCATTTCTAAGACTGATCTCCTCAGCAATATTGTTAAAAATTGTCCACTGAATATTTGTAGAAGTTACTGTAGGCACATTATAAAGTTATCTATAAAACAAAATATCTTCATGAAATATTGAAATGTTGTATTCATATAAAGGTAGACAGTTCGTATTTCCTGAGTTCTTCCAGAAAAAGCTACATAAAGTGTAACTTTATCAGTCCGCGTCTGCTATTATTTTACCCGGAAGCAAAAAAAAGAAAGAAAAGAAATCCCAGGTGCCTTTCTAGCTGTGTGTTGCGTGTGGTGCCAGACTCTGGAGTTAAACGGGTGGATTCGGGTCCTTCACGGCCAGAGTCCTCGGTCGGAGGAACCTCAGCTGGCCCTGTTCGCTACCTGCTCCCCCTTCGGCCCCCTCTCCCTCTTCGACATCCCCTCAAGGGAGCTCACTTTCAAGACCAAGCACAAAATGGATTTCTCTCCCATTACTATGGACAACAGGTCAGTCTGGTTGGTTTGGTTGTATGTTTGTTGTGTATGTTTGATTTTTGCTGTTGTTGTTGTCGTTGTGGTGGTGGTGGTTCTTTCGTTCACCTTGGGGTACAGTTCAGTTTCGATGTTCTCCTGCCCTGTTATCTGGAAACCACTGTAGTTTTGTTTGCCTGGTTGTGGTTTTATTTTTGTTAGTTTCCATTTTTCTTTCTTTCTTTCTTTCTTTCTTTCTTTCGTCTTCTCTATGAATAACTTTCCGTTGTATTCCTTGTCTCTGTATTCGTTCTCCTATTCCACTTCATAATTCATATTTCAACTCCCAAAAGGCTCTGTCTGTCTATAAATCAGTCAGTCTATCGATCTATCTATCTATCTATCTATCTATCTATCTATCTATCTATCTATCTATCTGTCTATCTCATTTTTTGTCTTTCTATGTATGTATGTATGTATGTATGTATGTATGTATGTATGTTGTATATGTATGTATGTATGTATGTTGTATGTATGTATGTATCTATCTATCGATCTATCTATTTATCGATCTATCGATCTATCTATATATCCATCTAGCAAGCTATCTTTTTATCTACATCATTATTTGTCTTTCAATTAACCCATCTTATCTATCTATCTATCTATCTATCTATCTATCTATCTATCTATCTATCTATCTATCTATCTATCTATCTATCTATCTATCTATCCATCTATCTATCTATCTATCTATCTATCTATCTATCTGCTTGAATCTGTTATGGGGGACGGAGGATGGAGCAGAGGGGACGGGGGGGGGGGGGGGGGGGGGGGGGGGGGGGTGGAAGGTGTGTGTGTGTGTGTGTGTGTTGTGTGTGTGTGTGTGTGTGTGCATACATCCACAGACTTACATCAACAGTTTATTTATAGCTCCGTGGCATACATCTCTCTCTCTTCTCTCTCTCTCTCTCTCTCTCTCTCTCTCTCTCTCTGTGTCTGTTTCTCTCCGCACCCCCCCCCCCCCCCCACTCCCCCAAAATTTCGTTCAGTGCGTAATATCCTGTGATCGAATGACACGGTGAAACGAGTATAACACAAGGGAAAAAAAGCAAAAAAAAAGAAAAAAAAAAACAGAAAAAAAAAGGAAACTATCTGATGGTGGGACCACCCTGTACAAAATGTCTGTGGATGTCTGGCTGGTTTCCTCCGCCATTCTCCCTCGTTCTAATCCCATGTGTGTGTAGTGAGAAGGCAGATCCCTGTAGGATCCCGTCTGCTGTTGGGGTTCCCCCAACGTTGGAGATGGAGTCGGATTTCCATTGTCGGATGCGCAGCGCTGGTTATCTGATGCAACAACTGAAGAATAGAATACCGCACCGTTTGCCCCCCTCCCTCCCCCGCCCCCCCCCCCCCAGCCCTCCTCCCAACCCCAGTCCCCTGCCCCCCCCCCCCTCCACCTTCATCCAATCCTCATTTCCCTCCATCCTGAGCTTTGTAAGCAGCGGAATTTGTCGGGGGGGGGGGGGGGGGGGGGGGGGTTGTGGATGGGTGGTGGTGGAGGGTAATTTGTGTGGATTGGGTGGGGAAGGGGTGGGAGGAGGGAGAAGAAGTGAGACGGGGGTTGCGAGGATGAGAGGAAGGAGCTTTTAAGGGGATGAGGAGAGAGAGCGCGCGCGTGCGCACGCGTTGTTGTGTGTGTGTGTGTGTGTGTGTGTGTGTGTGTGTGTGTGGTGTGTGTGTGTGTGTGTGTGTGTGTGAGAGTGTGTGTGTAGCATATGTACGTAAGTGCGTGCTTGCGTGCATGTGTGCGTGTTTGTATGTGCGCGCGCGCACGTGCGCGCTTATCTATGTGTGTGTGTGTGTGTGTGTGTGTGTGTGTGGTGTGTGTGTGTGTGTGTGTGTGTGGTGTGTGTGTGTGTGTGTGTGTGTGTGTGTGAGGTAGACAGAGAGAGCGAGAGAGAGAGGAGAGAGAGGAGAGAGAGAGAGAGAGAGGTGGAGAGGAGACAGAGAGAGAGAGAGGAGAGAGAGAGAGAGAGGAGAGAGAGAGAGAGAGAGAGAGAGAGAGAGAGAGACGTACAAATGGATAGTGGTTGGGACGGGATGAATAAAGTTGGGGAAAGAATGAGAGGGGTAGGAAAACAGGACGCATTAGATGGAGAGTATAGTGGGTGGAAGACTTGCAAACTTTC
>CM031607.1:55807661-55837661 GCA_018398815.1 Conus ventricosus | reverse complement strand
GGCCATAACTCCAAACGAATGGTGCTTAACGACAGTAAGTTATTATGGGCGTCTGTTCATTTCATCAAGGGAGCACCGGTTACCGTTCTTGCTCTTCAATGACTGTTTACTGTTCCCTGCCTTATTTTACTATTTCATTTCTGTGCTAATGATTTAAACCAATTTTTAATCACAGTTACATGTGATAAACACATCATACAATAAGAGCAGCGACAAGCTGAAAGCTTTACTGTGCGCTTCAAAATGACATAAATAAACTAATTGAATTGACGGTTGCAGTCACAAAGCTGTCTTATGCTCTGTCGTAGCTTGAATTGATTATTATCGATTTAATATTTCAATGAAGTTGACAAGTAATAGGAAGAATGGCGTCATTCCATTCAGTGGCCTTTATTTGTTCTTCTTTTTTGTATTCTTCTTTCTTTCTGTCTATCTATCTATCTATCTATCTATCTATCTATCTATCTATCTATCTTTCTATCTATCTTTGCATGTCGTTGCATGATTATTCCGCTTTTTTCCCTCTTTAAAAAAGATTGTTCTATCTATCTATCTGTCTATCTGTCTATCTATCTATCTATCTATCTATCTATCTATCTATCTATCTATCTATCTATCTATCTATACTATGCACAAAAAGAAACGCATATTTTTATTTCAGTCATTTCATGCGTCATTCAGCATTCAAAATTTACAACCACAGAAGAAAAAAAGACATCAATCTACTGTTATGTCTAATCATTATGTCTGACTATCCACACTGGACAGAGTTCCCTGCTATACGGGACATGTTTCTGTCAAAATTTTCCTTAATATTTTCAGCGAAAATATATGCGTTTCTTTTTGTGCACAATCTATTTATCTATCTACTATCTATCTATCTATCTATCTATTATCTATCTATCTATCTATCTATCTATCTATAATTCAAAAAAAAAGAATAACAAACACCCAAAGCATTTTACAGAAGCGCTTTCGGTTTTTGCAAACCTTTCTCAGCTGACCATGGAAGTCGGCGTCAAAACTAGTTGACAAAAGTGTGTGTTTTTTTTACGTCATTAATCCCCCCCCCCCCCCCCCCCCCCCCCCCCCCACCACACACACACACACCTCATTACTGTATGATAAATAGTGATGCCTGGGTGAAGTCTTGATTCAGTGAAGGGCAAAGTTCCCAGGCAGATTGTTCATGTGAAACCAACTAATCCCACACATTGAGACCAAAAGGGTAGTTGGTCTTCAACTTGTGTATCCACATCCTCTCTCTGTCTTTTCTTTTCTGTACATCTGTGGTCTTTATGAGTTCGATCACTCAACAGTATATCTATCTATCTATCTATCTATCTATCTATCTATCTATCTATCTATCTTTCTTTCTTTCTTCCTTTCTTTTTATTCGTTTTTTTTTCCCTTCGATATCCCATCCAGTGTTTTGTGTTGAGATGGCCTGTAGTACGAGTAGCATGAACTGCGTCACAAAATCCCTTGAAATCTCACTCTATCAATTCTCTCTCTCTCTCTCTCTCTCTCTCTCTCTTATATATATTATAATATATATATATATATATATATATATATATATATATATATATATATATATATATAAGATAGAGATGAGAGAGAGAGAGAGAGAGAGAGAGAGAGAGCCAGCTTTCGTAAGATCTAAAGACGTGGGTGAGGAATGTGAAGAGGCATGCGGGTTGTTCTTTGATGGTGTATATCTTTGTTATGAAGACTCAGGTCTGTTTTCCTCGTATCATGACCGTCGCAGGCATTGGATTGTTATGACGACTCAGGTCTGTTTTCCTCGTATCATGACCGTCGCAGGGCATTGGATTGTTATGACGACTCAGGTCTGTTTTCCTCGTATCATGACCGTCGCAGGCATTGGATAGGTAGCTCCCAGATGTTCCAAGGAACGAGGTCAAAGTGATTAGGGCGCTGGTGTCTGACACACCGGAAAGGACGAGGTACACTGTAACGCAGAGAGAGAGAGAGAGAGAGAGAGAGAGAGAGAAAAGGGGGTTGGGTAGGTGGAAAGGAGAGAGGAACAATTCCCTTACTGTTACTTTATGTTATTATTATTATTATTATCATCATTATTATTATTATTATTAATATTATTATTATTAAGAAGAAGAAGACAGTATAATACTTTATACACTTTCACGGAATTTGGGAGAGAGAGAGACAGAGAAAGAGAGAGAGAGAGAGAGAGGTGGGCGAGAAAAAATGTACCCGGAGTACAAAGTACAGGTAAACAACAGCGTGAGCGCCCGTAACACGCCCACAAAAACGAGCATCGCCACTGTGAAAGAGACCCTTTGAGCGCCATAACAGCCCTATACGTTTTCTTCAAAGCCCCGGTGATTGGCAGGTGTAGTCAGTTACATGGCGCGGAGCGAGCCTTTAAACCGTTCGTCTGGGAGGTGGGGGTGGAAGTGGGAGAGGGTATAGGAGGGAGGGTGAGGGGCTGGAGGAGAGGAAGGGTGGAAGCAGAAGAGAGGGGGTGGGCAGTGAAGGGAGAAAGAGTGGGGGGGGGGGGGGGGGGGGGGGGGGGGGGGAGAGGGGCAGAATTTCCACAAAAAGTATTAAGAAAGTTCTGCTATACATGATGCTACATTAAAAAAGGAAAAGACACACACACACACACACACACCACACACACTGCATGATGGAAACAGTTTGTAAGGACTAATAGATTTTTTTTTGTATGAACATTAAACAATCAACAACGACTTTCAAATTTTGCCTTCCATTGTGAAACGGTTCAGACTCATACCTCTTTAGAAATTTAAAAAATCCTGCATGTAATACCCGATCAAGTTGCTCATTTTCAAACAAGCAGCACACAGAGCATACAGAGAAACTTCCATAAAAGTGGAAAACAAAACAAACATAAAACAGAAATGTTCTCAGCTTGTCCATACACTCCTGAGCTGACCATGTTGATCAGACCCGACACAACACGAGAAGAAATGGTAACTCACACATTAACACGTGTGTTATAGCTCAGTGTGTTATAGCTCGGCTTATAGCCGGAATAGCTCAGTTGGTAGAGCGCCGGACTCGTAATCTTGGTGATCCTGGGGTTGCGGGTTCGAACCTCCGCCGGGGCGTTTCGGTACAGGGGGATTTTTCCCCCGGAGTTAACATTGGTTCTGACTCCATTTCCCATACAGTCCTTCGAATGAAACTATAAACGAGGTTCCGTGTGTGAACGCACGCATAACGTCTTGCACGCACGTAAAATCCCATCACCAACTTTCGGAAGAGTAGGCCAGTTTGGCCGTAGGTATGGATGACACGTTACACATAGCATGCACCCGGCGTGAGAAATGGAAAAGAATGAAGGAAGTAAGGAAAATGAGTGATCGATATTGAACGTACTGACTGGATGACACGGGAAAATGACTGAATGAAGCGCCAGCTGGCAGCTCTTCAGTCGGCACTTACCCAGGTAGGCAGCCGTTGTGTAAACGAGCGTTGATTGTAAAGCGCTTTAGAGCTTGGCCTCAAGCCGAGAATAGGCGCTTTTTAAGTATTCATTATTATTATTAAAAACTGACACTGCCTTTTGCTCTTAGAAATGTTGTCGCCACAGAGAGCACTTGGAAGCTAAGAGAAACTAAAGCAAAGGACCGTGGAATGTCTGTTTGGGAGGAACAGAGCGAACCGTATGGGAGCAAAGAGCGAAGTAGAGTCTTCATGCCACGATAGCTGTTTTTGTTTTCTTCTTCTTCTTCTTCTTCAGGAAAACAATCTTTTTTTCTTAGGACCGCCACTGTTTTTTCTTAGGATTATTGCTTTCTCCGTGGCTCACAATCGTGTTCCATTTTTTTTCCATAGGATCTTTACTACTATCTCTTTGTATCTATTCGTTTATTTCATTGTCTCTACAGACGGCGGTAACAGGGAAGTTGTTTATGACCACCAATTTCCATTATAAATGCGTGCGCTCTTGTGTGATTGGTATTACTACGCGAACTACTGTACTGACTTAAATGGAGGTCACACCTTTTCTCAATTTTCTCTGGTTTTCTTACAGATAATAACTTTTTTTTTTTTGCAAAATAAAGAGGGAAAAGCAGTTGTGATCCTTTGGGATGATAACGATACTGTCTTCCATAGGGGACAGAGAAAACAGTTGTGATCCAGAAGGAAAGCAGGCAAAACAGTTATCATACTGAGAAAAAACTGTTGTGATATTGAAGGAAACGAAAAACAGTTATCATTCTAAGGAAAACAGATGTGATCCTCTGGGGCTAACAGCTTAAATTAAACGCTGTTTTCGTGAAGGACAATAGCAGATTTCCTCAGGAACATAGAGGAAACAGCTATTATCGGCTTATGCAGCTAGCGCCCTCTCATTGTGCTTGGCCGATGTGAAACAAGGAAGCTAACTCTTGCTCCAGTCTGAACAAGTTACATGCCATAACTCCAAACTAAAAAACAAGTGGGGTATGTTTTGCTCCATAAGGAAACCTAACACAGAGTAACTTTTATTCAAAACTGGCACAGCCTTTTAAACTTGAATAAAGTCAGACAAAATACATAGACGAACAATCTAATAGTGGGGGAAAAAACAAGCGCAGGCCAACAACTGAACTGTCTTCATGTAGTATGAAATCTTACAAGGGAGCTAATCTGTGTCAGAGCTCACGTTCAGCGAAAGTGACCCCGCCGTCGTTGAACGTGTGTGTGTGTGTGTGGTGTGTGTGTGTGAACTTTTTTTTTTCCTGGTTTGCGCTTCAGCTCAATATTTGATTCTTCAAATCTGTATGTTTTTAAACACCAAAAAAGTAACTCTGTTTGCAACGGAAAGACAGGCGTTATCTTCCCAGATTTTATTTTTCTTGAACAGGTTTAATTCGTGGTTTCATGTATCCATCGCGAGAGGGACTGGAAACATTCAGCGAATGGGGTCGCTTGATAGATGCGTTTATATTTACCAGTGAACAAGAACAGGCGAAATCATGGAGAACGTTTAAACAACGTTGTCTCCGATTCAGGTTGTTTCCCTTTAAGATCTGTGTTGGCCCTAATCCTCGATACAAACATGGTGGATGTTGTCAGTAAAGGGCTGCAGGTCAGAAAGCGCGTCAGTTCTCCAGTGCGCTGTAAAGAGTAGCAGCATGCGATTGGTGCACGGCACGAACAGTATTCTTACTCTTTGAGAGAGTGAAGCGGCTTCGGTTTTAGAGGAGACCTTTCTGAGTGTGGAACCAAAATGAAATAATAATAATAATAATAATAATAATATAAAATAATAATATAAAGGAACATTTAGTGCGCTTAATCTTAAACAAAAGCCCTAAGCGCTTACAGCAATAAGCCCTAACATACACACACACACACACACACACACACACACACACACACACACACACAAACACACACACACACACACACACACACACACACACAACACACAAAACACACACACACACGCACACACCCACACACCAGCGAAGGAGCAGAAAAATTATGTTTTGAAGAGGTTGTTTTGAGGGAGGACTTGAAAGAAGAAAGACTGTTTGAGTTTCGGAGTGCAGAAGGGAGATTGTTCCAGCAGGAAGGAGCCTGAAAGTAAAAGAACGTTCACCAAGTGTTCTGGCCGAAAACGAGGATCTGCATAATGCGAGTGTCAGAGGAAGAGCGAAGCTGTCTGGAAGGAGTATAGGTCGACAGAAGTTTAGAGAGGTAAGATGGAGCGAGGCCATCCAATGCCTTGTAACAGAGCAAAGAAAGTTTGTACTTGATGCGTTTTTCAACAGGAAGCCAGTGCAAAGATTTAAGCAAGGGAGAAACATGAGAGGTTTTCGGAGATTTCGAGACAAGGCGAGCAGCATTATTTTGGACTTTCTGCATTTTGCAAGAAGATTCTGTGGACAGCCAGCAAGAAGAGAATTACAGTAGTCAAGTCTTGAAAGAATGAAAGCAGAAACCAGAGTCTTGGTGGCTTCTTCAGACAGAAGGTGGCGCACAGAACTGATTCGCCGAAGCTCCAAGTAGCAAGCACGGCAGATAGAAGAAATCTGATTTTGAAAAGAGAGTGTCTGATCAAGTACAACGCCTAGATTCGCACAGTGGTAGAGGTCTGAATGAGAGAGGTACCAAGTTGGACAGAAGAAGGAACAGAGATTGTAGACATGAGCCGTTTTGGGAGAATGAAGATCAGTTCAGTTTTGTCATTGTTTAACTGAAGTTTGTTGTAAGTCATCCATGCCTTTATGTCAGAGATGCAGAGCTGTGAGCGATCAATGATGGAGGAGAGGAGAGAGATGTCACCAGAAATGTAGATTTGATTGTCATCAGAGAAGCAGTGGTGTGAAATGTCATGATGGGCTACAATGTCAGAGATGGGTTGGGTATATAGAACAAACAGATGGGACCAAGGACAGAGCCTTGGGGAACACCATAATTCAAGTCACCGTGATGAAATTTTACCAGTCAAGGGACGTTGTATTTACAGTATGGAAAAAGTGCTATAAATAGATATCCTTTCCAACCTAATGTCCTTAAAAAACGTTTCAGTTGTATGTCTCCAGGATAAAGTGGATTTTAAACGTAAAGAAGTTAAACCAGAGACAAGATCATTTCTCTCTCTTCTCTCTCTCTCTCTCTCTCTCTCTCTCTCCTCACACACACACACACACACACACCACACGCTTGATCACTAAATCACCGAAGGGCAGTAACGGTGTACCCTTCCCCCCCTCCCCCCCTCCCCCCCCCCCCAAAAAAAAAGTCTCCTGAACAGTCAAGCACTCTCTCTCTCTCTCTCTGGGAAGCCTAAGCTCAAATAATCGTGTCTCTGAGAGAGAGAGAGAGAGAGAGAGAGAGAAGAGAGAAAGAAGAAGACGAAGAGTAGGAAGACGTAAGCTGTCGTGGGGGAGTGGGTCAGTTTACCCGCTTGATCCCCCCCTCCCCGGGCCATGCAGTGCATCCGCCAGCGGTCTCTCCCTGGTCGTTCAGAACTTGAGGGTCACCAGAGACACTCGCACAATAGAACCACCACCTTTGCCACCACCAACCCGTCGCAGGCTGAGCTTCAGGCAAGCGGCGAAGGTCTCCCCCCGCCGGGTTGAATTTTCCCCGAGAAGAGACGATCTGCTGACTTGCCTGTGGAAGTTGGAGCCTCAATTATGATGAGACGGCGGACTTTCTCCGCGCAGGAGGCTAAGCCAGATTTAAGGTCGGTGTTCTTGACTGGTGTCGTAAATCTGAACGTCGTCATGGCGGGACAGTTATCGCCCTTGCCCAACTCGACAAAGCCCGTTGGGTCACCCGGTGCTTGGTGGTTTGCGCTGCTGCTCGGTTTCTTCACGTCGTCTGGGTGGTGTTTGCGTGGTGTTCAAACTGGTCATGTTTGTTTTATGACTGACTAATTGAGGGTTACATTTCAAAGAAATAGGCATGGCAGAAGGAAGGAAGGAGTTCGTTTTAATGTCCAGTCACAAACACAGGTGATGGTAGACATCTAATAGAAAGATAATAGTTTTCACAGTAGATTGTGACCTTTCCACACAAAAAGAAGGGAGGGGGGGGAGGAGGCTACCAGGGTGGAGAGGAAAGGCGTGAGAGAGAAGGGGGCAGGGAGGGAGACGAGGGGTGTACTGGGAACAAGAAGGAGATTTGGGTGAAGAGCAGGGATAGGCAGGATAGATGGAGGGAGGAATAGAAGATGCACATTATCATCATTATGATAAATGATAATAATAATAATAATAATAATAATAATAATAATATGTAATTATTATTATTTATTATTTATAACATTGTTATTATCAATATGGTTATTATTGTTATTATCATATGATTATCGTTATCATAACTAAATGAATTAAGTTTAGAAATGTAGCTCGGTGTCTGTCTCTCGTTGACTGTCCTTCCCCTTTCTCCGCCCCTCTTCCACCCATGATAATGAGCTTGACGTTCCAGCAAACACTTCAGTACCACGATTCCAGGCCCTCGTGTCTCTCCTCTGTCAGCCTCATGACAACCAACAGACCTTTCACTCAGTGCTCCAGACACACAGGTTTCTGGTTTGTGTTCATCACCCGCAGATTGGCCTCATGGTGAGTTCACAGAGTAAGGTAAACGCGATGCCATGCCTCATGGTGAATTCACAGAGTAAGATAACGCGATGCCATGCCTCATGGTGAGTTCACAGAGTAAGGTAACGCGATGCCATGCCTCATGGTGAGTTCACAGAGTAAGATAACGCGATGCCATGCCTCATGTGAGTTCACAGAGTAAGATAACGCGATGCCATGCCTCATGGTGAATTCACAGCGTAAGGTAACGCGATGCCATGCCTCATGGTGAATTCACAGAGTAAGGTAACGCGATGCCATGCCTCACAGTGAGCTCACAGAGTAAGGTAACGCGATGCCATGCCTCATAGTGAGCTCACAGAGTAAGGTAACGCGATGCCATGCCTCATAGTGAGCTCACAGAGTAAGGTAACGCGATGCCATGCCTCATAGTGAGCTCACAGAGTAAGTAACGCGATGCCATGCCTCATAGTGAGCTCACAGAGTAAGGTAACGCGATGCCATGCCTCATAGTGAGCTCACAGAGTAAGGTAACGCGATGCCATGCCTCATAAGTGAGCTCACAGAGTAAGGTACCGCGATGCCATACTTTTTCCGTTCTGTAGTCTGTGCCATTTCAGAAGCCCCCCCCCCCCCCCCCCCCCCCCCCCCCCCCCCCCCCCCCCCCCCCCCCCCCCCCACCCCACGCCCTCCTTCTGACTCCCTGTCCGCAGCCACAGCCTGGCTTGTCCCGTCGCAGCCCGGACATTGGAATTCTACAGGGAGCAGCCAATATTAAGTCGTCATGAGGGCAACACCACCGCAGAAGACACCGCCCTGCTGCCAATGACTTCGGTGATGCTCAGTGATTCAACGGATGCAGGACTTCACCCATTAAGCCCTTTACTGATGGCAAAAAAAACCCCAAAAAACAAACAAACAAACAGAAACACCTCGTCACGTAGCCAGCGTGAGTGAGTGTCTCCCGCCAGAGGGCGCACCCACATCTGTCCAGCGACAGTCTCCGTGAACTTTTCGATACCGGCGACCTCAATTTCCCGGTCAATTTTCCGGCGTGTGCGGTCAGTATGAGGACGATGAAGATGAAGGCACGGATATCTTTTCGGATCTACTTTTCGCTGACTTACATGATATATCCCGGTGTCAGCCAAACCTAAGGATACAGATACCTGAGGTCTTGGTCTCTAAGAGACGAATCCATAATCGAATGTGTGATTTCTTATTGATGGTGTGCATTTATGAATTGCATCCCACACTGACGTTCCCTCACATTCCCATCCCACACTGACGTTCCCTCACATTAATGCGTTGTTTGTTTTCTCATTCCTTGGCATGCAACTTCCATTTTACCTATGCTATCTTGCATTGGTTTCTTTCTTTCTTCTTTTTATTTTTCCACTTCTTTGACCCTTGTTTTGATTTGATGCCTGTGTGCTGTGTTGTTGTAACTGTTGCATCACTGCTGAGACATCTGTCGCAGATTTTTTTTTTTTTAGCATATTCTTTAGAGATAGGGCTTTAGAGAAGAATTTCTTGTTGTCCCGTCTCATACATATTTATTTGTAGTAGTAATACTGTGGCGTGGCTAAAATGAAATACTGCTTAAACCAGCGCGTGACTCCAGTCTCCCTGGCTGAGTCCATCGTTGACCCAGCTTTGGATAGGAGCCAGTTCGCGGCAGAAAAATCCCACAAATAAATAACTCTTCTGAGAATGGAACCCACAACCTCTACCGCGCCACGGCTGGTTCTGTGACATGCATGCATGCTTGTGACAGCAACAGAAGGACTTTCTATTTAGAAACGACCATCGAATATTTGAGCGTGAATCCTGAATGCAATAATTTGGCTTAAATGGTTATTAACTGATCAACCCGAACGAAAAGCTAACACGTCAGATGGTACAGTGAAACTGTTCAATATTAGACGTCCGAATAAAGACCTCTTCCTTTCAAAGACTTGTTTCTTGCCTGAAATATGTTTCTGTTCGTCTTCACTAGATCTATCTCCACTAAGGACTCCCACTGTGATTCTACCTTGAAGGATTGCGGATTAACAATGGGTATAATCAACCGGTCCGTGAACAGGCTTTGCTTTCGTGCTAATGCGCTGACTTTATTGTTGAGTTCAATGCTGAAGCACAAGGTGGGATATATTTTCCTCTCAAGGTCAGAAAAGTTCGCAATGTTTTCCTGATTCATGACCTCCGTTACTGGCTTTCAATCAGTCAGAGACAAGGGTCACTGGACAGGTACTCGTATTGCCATCGATCGGCAATATCTGCTTCCAGACCCAGGTCCGAAAAGGTATCACATGGCATGAATAGCTACATCAGCATTATTCTGAGGCGGTGTATTGGGCAGTGGGGGGGGGGGGGGGGGGGAGAGAGAGAGAGAGAGAGAGAGAGAGAGAAGAGAGAGAGAGAGAGAGAGAGAGAGAGAGAGAGAGAGAGAGATGGTGAGAGGGAGGGAGATCGGGAATACTTGGAGCTCTCCATCGAAAATAGAGCGACTTCGAGAAAGAAGCACCATCGCCATTGATACCCAATCTTCAACCTTTATAAAGACAACTCATTGTTTGGTACAAACTACCCAGGACCAGGGTCACCTCCCCTTCCCCTTCAAGCGGAGACCCCGCCTTTCTAAAGTGCTGACACGAGTCAAACCCGAGACGCCTGGTTCCGGATGAGAGGTCTCCTTCCACGGGCAAGGTTCCCAAGATCGCCGAAAAGCCCAACTCCCCAATGGTCTCCTTCTTCATCTTCTTTCTTTCTTTCCTTCTTTCTTTCCCCCCTTCTTTCTTTCCCAGGGCCCAGGGGCTCCACCTCGCCAGCACGAAACCCAAGCAGGAGGGGTCATGGAAGAGATTAGGATCGGTAAACCCTTAAGGCGCTACCTCGGGGGAGTTCTTCCCGGAGGCGTGCTATCGAATGGCTCTGGCTTTGGGCTGGATTAGTGTGCGGTCCGGGCGCGGAAGGATGACCTCTGATCTGACCATCATGACCCCCTCCCGGGCCACACACAGACACAGACACACGCCGTAGTTAGGAGAGGCGGCGGGTGCTTGGGATTATTGCCGTCGGGTTTTGTTTCTTTTTTTGTTGTGGGGTGTGTGTGTGTGTGTGTGTGTGTGTGTGTGTGTGTGTGTGGTGCGTGCGTGCGTGCGTGTTGCCTACCGCTGCGTAGTACTCGTTGTCGTTTGCTTGTTCCTGTGTGCTCTGTTTGTCGCGCGTCCCGCTCTCTGTTGTTGTGTCACATGAGTGTCGTGGCCACGCCCATGCTCACACGCGCGCACTCCACTCCTCACCACCACCACACTCTCATTCTCACCTCTCTGTTTATCATACTAACACACACTTTGCGGCCCTGTGTCATACAAGGGGGTTCTAAAGGCATCATTTAGTTCCACCTACAAGACACAGGTTGCTGATCCCTATTTCAGCAGTTGTGCTCCCTGTTTGATCTTAACAAAAAGGGTTTAATGAGGTCGTTTTAGTTTCAGCGGTGGGATTTGATATGGGAGCGTAATCGAGGGCTCAGGAGTGTCGCTAGGTGGGTTGGGAGACAATCCAGAAATGTCTGGAGATTTACTGGGGAGGAAGAAAGAGATGGGGGGGTTCATTACCTTACCGCAAACTCTCTCCGCCTCACTATTACCGCAAGGTGTTATTCGTTACGCAAAAGCTGTACTTTGCAAATAGATTGTGATTTCTGTAGCAAGCCAGGTAACCACTGCCCTAGATTCACAGATAGCTGATCAAGTACAATTAGAAATGCATGGCAGCGAGACACTCTGAGTTGTAATAACGAGTGATATATGAATACTGTTCATGGAAATACATCGTCGCTGAAACTCCAACAGAGCAAACGTACATGAAAATCAGAGCAGCAAATTCAGGCGTACTTGCATCGCCGCCGAGACGTGGAGAAGCAGAACAACCTGCTTGAAATACAGGCAGCCTACAGAATGGAGCCCTTACTCAGTCAAACTATGTATGGAGACAGCCCGTCCGGAATGTGATGACGCTCTCGTTGTTGTGATGTGAATGTGATTGTTTTTATGCCATTGTTTGTGTAATGTCGTGGTGTAGTTTAAACACGACCAAAGAAGAATGCTTTCGTCTCTTTTCATCAGGTTTTTTGTCCTTTTTCACACCACACGCGAACACAATCACTTCGACACTGCAAAATACATCTGACACAAAAGATCGAACACATTACCGCAATTGCGGTTTTGGTATAAGTCACGGTTTTGCGGCGTTGCATTACAATTCTAAATGGGCATTTTTGCAGGTAGATCGTGGTGCTGACCTGGGTGTTGCTGAAGAGCAGAAAGGGACGGGGGGGGGGGAAGGAGGGGGGGGAGGGAGACGAAGGGAAGACGAGCGGGGGGAGGGGGGAAGGGGGGGGGGGGAGACAATCCTGACATTGTCTGGAAGATTTACTGATGATGATCAAATGAAAAAAAAAATGGTTATCATTCCCACCCCTCCCCCCTCCACACACCACCCCTGCCTGTCTCTCCACTTTGATGTGCACCCTTGTTGTGGTTGTGTGGGGGGGGGGGAGGTCTGTGTCTGTGTGTGCATAAGAGAGAGAGAGAGAGAGAGAGAGAGAGAGAGAGAGGGAGAGAGAGAGAGAATATGTGACAGGAAGAAGAAGAAGAAGAAAGAACAAGAGGTGTAGTAATAATGATGATGTGATGATGGATGATGATAACAATAGTGATGATGATAATGATAATAATAGTAATGATAATAATAGTAATAATAATAACAGTAATAATAATAATAATAATGATAATAATTCTAAAAAGTCGACTGTAGCCATCTAATCATACATGATTATCATCAACTCGACAAGAAGATGCAGAAAAGAATCGTGCACACACACACACCACACACACAACACACACCGCGCGAAAAGACGAGATCAAACAGAAAATGAATAAACAGTTAGAGAAATGAATACCCATGCAGATTTACTGGTTGCTAAGTAACTAACGAACGTCACATTCCCCACTGGCCGTTGAACAGATGGAGAAGACTCGTGACGCCGACACTTTGATCAGGCGGCAAAAAGCAGACGACAACGGTCCTGACCCCGACACCTGACCCCGTTAAGTTGATTGCGCCTCGTGAATCATTCTGGGCGACTCCCACACGGTGGCCAACGTCATGATGCTACGTCATGCACCGTGATCGTTTTACAGCTCTTTAACGCAGAAGAATAAAATAATTTTGTTTTTAAAAAGGGAAAAAGAAAAGATGCAAAGAACGAAAGAGGGTAAGTTAGAAAGAAGGAAAGTAAGAAAGAAAGAAGGAACAAGAAGAAACAAGGAAAGTAAAAAAAATAAAATATAAAAAAAAGAAGAAAAACAAGAAGGTTGAAAAGACAGACGAAAAGAAGGAAAGAAAGAAAGAAAGAAGGAATGAAGGAAATAAACACCAATAGAGGAAAGAAAAAGCAAGAAAGGGGCAAAGAGAAAGAAAAAAAACCCAAAAAAAACAAAAGGAAAAGAAAAAAGAAAAACAGAAGAACAAGAGAGAGAGAGAGAGAGAGAGAGAGAGAGAGAGAGAGAGAGAGAGAGGAGAGAAGGAACGAAGGAAGGATGAAGGAAGGAAGGAAGGAAGGAAGGAAGGAAGGAATGAAGGAAGGAGGTAGGGAAACAATTAAGAAAATGAAAGAAAAGGGCAAGAAAAAAATGAAGACAGAAAAAAGTGACATTGAAAGAAAGAAAAAGGGAATGAGGGAAGGAGAGAAAGGAGGACAGAAAGAAAGAAAAAAAAAATCTGTTCATTTCCATTTCCATTGGTCATAGCTCAGCCTGCAATAAAGAGCCATTTCAGGGATGTCACCTCGTTGAAGTCTATTCTCGAAGAAAAAAAGGGAAGGAGAGAAAGAAGACAGAATGAAAAAAACGAAAAAAGAAAGACGAAAGAAGAAGAAAGAAAGAGAGAAAGAAAGAAAAAGAAGAAAAGCAGACAGACAGAAAGACAGAAAGAATGTTGAGGACATTTTTGGACTTTTTTTTTTCAAAACATAACCAGACGGTTCAATTTAAAAAAAAAAAAATGTTAGGACGATGAACTAAGGGTGCCTGTGCAGTATATGTTTAGCGCACGTAAAGAACCCATGGCAACGTGGGAACTATCCCTGACACAGTTGTGTAGACTTTGAGACCTGTCGACAAAAGCAAATACACACCAAACAGCGCGTAGGCAGAAACAAAATGTAGGTATCGCTGTACGGCCTATGATAGCGACTTGCTCTTGCTGGGGAGAGCCTCTCTCTCTCTCTCTCTCTCTCTCTCCATTCCCCCTCCCTCCATCTCCCTGCCCTTCCTCTTACCCTCTTACCATTCACACGTAGGCACACACCCTCGCTGAGTGCCAGTTCCATTCCTCCCACCACCCCCCACCCCTCACCCCCGCCCCCTATAGTCTTTATAGAGGCAGAGCCCAGCTAAACCTCAAGCTTATAATTGCAGTCGTTTTACATCCACTTAGCTCGACAAAGGAGCGAAGCTGATAGAGTCTCCGAGTTCTCTACTATCACCACCCACCCATTCACCTCCTGTCCTCCCCCACCCTTCCCCCCTACATCAGCCAAAACTCTACCTCGTCACCCCAGTCGCTCACTCCCTCCCTTCCCCACCCCTTCCTCCCAGCGCATACAAACACGTTGTGTAACTCAAAGCTCTCATCCTTCACCATCTGTCATTTCTCACTTCCACATACGTCTGTCTCTATCTCTGCCTCTGTTTCAGTCTGTCTGTCTCTGGCTGTCTGTCTGTCTGTCTATCTGTCTGTCTGTCTGTCTCTCTCTCTCTCTCTCTCTCTCTCTCTCTCTCTCTCTCTCTCACACACACACACACACACACACACACACACGCCACACACACACACACACACACACACACACACACAGGGAAAGAAAATCTCACAAAAGAAAGAAAGAGACGGCTAGTTTGTTCGAACGTCTCCTTCCCTCTTCTTAATACCACCACAACATTGTCTTTCCTATCGCCAACACCCACACCCTCACAGCTGACCCCAACCACCCCAATCCCTCCGTGCCCCGCCCCTTACCCACCAACTACACCTAGAACCCTCCGTAACCCTCCTCACCCACCCATTCCTCTGTCCTCCTCACCACCACCCGTTCTCCTCCTCTCTCACCCACCCCATTCCTTTGTCCTCCTCACCACCACCCGTTCCTCCTCCTTCATCACCCACCCCATTCCTCTGTTTCCCTCACCACCACCCGTTCCTCCTCCTTCATCACCCACCCCATTCCTCTGTCTTCCTCACCACCACCGTTCCTCCTCCTTCATCACCCACCCCATTCCTCTGTCTCCCTCACCACCAACCGTTCCTCCTCCTCCGTTCTTCCTTCCATCTATGAAGTACCAGGAAAGGGAATAAGAGGGGGTGGGGTAGGTTGAAATGGGGTGTGGTGGAGGGAAGGGGTGGGGCTGGGAGAGGGTGGGGTGGGACGGTCGTTTTCAGCCCCCCCCCCCCCCCCCCCCCCAAACCCAACAAGCCAATCATCGCATTAAGTTGTTTGGTGTTTCAAATTCTTCCCTCGCAGGCTCGTATTTCCCGGCCAATTTTCCGGCGAGTGCGGAACTGTAGTGTCCTTACCCCCACCCCCCTCTCATCCGTCCCCTCTAACCCCCCCCCACCCCCACACACACACTTTTCCTGACCCACCCCGCCCCACCCCAACACGTCCTATCCGCTGGACACCCTTCGCTCCAAGGTAACGCGCTCAAGGCGCTTGCCGGTTAGAGAGCCGGTTACCTCTCAGTTACCGGTAACTGGCGCACTTTGGAGGCTCTTGTGCGCTGGTCTTTGTTCTTGTTGTTTCTTGATTTTCTTTGTCTGTCATGTTTGTTCTCCCTCCCTCAAGCCTGCCTGTTTCTCCCTGTTTTTTGTCAGTCTGTCGGTCGGTCTCTGTCTGTCTGTTTGTCTGCCTGTCTGTCTGTCTGTCTGCCTGTCTGTCTCTCTGTCTGTCTGTCTGCCTCTCTCTCTCTCTCTCTCTCTCTCTCTCTCTCTCTCTCTCTCTTCTCTCTCTGTCTCGCTCTTACACTCGCGCTTTCCTATGACGCAAAATACAAAAATGCTTGCAGAAAGTCTCACAAAATCAAAACGATATGCAAGGAAGGAAAGACGAAAAAAAAAAGAAGTAAAAAGACGAAAAGGATCATCCTTAAATGATTATCAAAAATGGCATCCGCATTGCGTAATTTTTCCTCCCGTTAAAAAAAAAGAAAAAGAAAAAAAGAACCGAACCGGGATGGGGGTGGGTGGGTGGGGGGGGAGCTCGCCAAGACAGTAAGATATTGATTAAAGGGAGGACAAAGGGGGGGGGGGGGGGGGGGTTCACCACGACGGTAAGGTTATGATTAAAGGGAGGATTAGAAAAACGGCCATGAACATTGAAAATTACATCCTGATGGTATTATAACAATAAATGCGAGCCCAGCCCCCTCCCCCTCCCCCCCTCTCTCTCTCTCTCTCTCCCCATCTACAACACACACACACACACACACACACACACACACACACACACACACCACACACACACGCACACACTTAGATACACACACACGCACGCAGACAGACAGACAGACACACACACGCACACACACACACACACACACACACACACACACACACACACACACACACACACACACACGCAAAACACGCGCACGCGCGCGCACTCGAGCTTGCTTGCTTGTGCACTTGCCTATCCTTCTGCAGAGAGAGACACACACAGCAAGAAAGTAAGAGACAAACCATCAGTTAAAATACTTACTGTACAATGTTCTGCGAAACACGTATCGCACATTTGTAAGAGCTACGTTATACTTTCTGATGATCATGGCATATGCATTTGTAATATTTGTCTTCTGTCGCTGTTGTAGCTGTTTAGTCACTTATTCTGTCGTTCTTGCTAGTGTCACCTTCAGTTAAACGACGTGTGGGTTTCAGAGGCAAGATGATGTTCGGGTACAGCGAGCAGGAAATGTCCGTTAGGTCAGGCTATGACCTCATCCACCCTGATGACCTCATGTACTTCTCTGCCGCCCATCAAGAATGTGAGTGCTCTGTCTGTCTGTCTGCCTCTCTGTCTGTCTGTCTGTCTGTCTCTCTCTCTCTCTCTCTCTCTCTCAGTCTGTCTGTCTCTGCTGGCTGTCTGTCTCTGTTTGTGCTGTCTGTCTCTCTGTTATCTGTCTCTATGTCTCAGTGTGTCTCCGTCTCTCCCTCTGTCTCTCTCTGTTTCTCTCTCTCTCTCTTTTTCGCTGTCTCTGTCTCTCTCTCTTTGTCTGTCTTGTCCGTCAGTCAGTCAGACAGTCAGTCTGTCTGTCTGTCTCTCTTTCTGTAAGGGAGTGAGTGAGCGAGAGTGTCTGTATGTGTGCGAGCGTGCGCACGCGCCTGTGTGTGTGTGTGTGTGTGTGTGTGTGTGTGTGTGTGTGTGTGTGTGTGTGTGTGTGTGTGTGCGTGCGTGTGTGAAAAACTCGTCGCTAAATGTGGTGTTCTTTGATTTACATAAAACAAATGTGTGTATACTTTTTTTTTACTTTACATTTTCGTATCTGAGTGGAATGTACTTCAATGTTTTCTCTCTTCGTCCGCGTAGTTCTTCCTCGTGAGCCTGGACAGCCTGTTTAAAACACGCGCGCGCGCACGCACACACACACACACACACACCACACACACACACACACACACACACACACCACAACACACACACAAAAACACAAACAAACAACGCGCCACATACTGAACAGATGCACGTTACACCCGCGTTAATACAGACCCCGTCTTAATCTACAATAACCAAGAGACCGTCGAATAACAGATGGAGTGACCAGTCAATCAAACGGTCAGTGTGTGTCGTCGTTGTTGTGTTGGTCAGTGATCAAGACGGGCAGCTCCGGGCTGATCGCCTACCGGTGGCTGACCAAAGGCTATCGGTGGATGTGGCTGCAGTCCAGCTGCAAGGTCATCTACAAGAACAGCAAGCCGGACTTCATCATCTGCACCCACCGACAGCTGACGTGAGGGGGACTGCCTTTTTCTTTCTTTCTTTCTTTCTTTCTTTCTTTCCTTTTCTTTTTTTATTGAGAAAGGAGAGAAAGGTTGTATACCCAGTGGACAGTGGAATTAGGTAGAGGGAGAAGCGGGGGGAGGGGAGGGAGGGGGGAGGGAGCGGAAGGAATGGGAAGGGTAAGAAGAGGGGAGGACGGCTTTTTTCTTCCTTTTTTTTTAAAATTTTCTCTTTTTTTCTTTTTGCTGTCTCCGGGAGCGAAATTGTTCAAACGTGAATTTGAAATCGTTGAGAAAATTTCCACCACCCAAGTGAACCTATCTCCTCTCCTCCACCACCACCATCACCAAGCACCACCCCCAAAAAAGAATACATATACATATTCAGACACATCTGTTGCAGTTTTCTCGGAAGAACCAAGCCTGAGTAGGTCCAAGAGAGTTGAGAAACGTAGACCACTGCTCTCTCTTTGGTTTAATGATCCCTCCTCTCTCCCTCCCTCCCCCCTCTCTCTCTCTCTCTCTCTCTCTCTCTCTCTCTCTCTCTCTTGGATTCATCAAATTCGTATCATTTTTAAAATCATTTCCTCGTATCAAAATTTAGTAAAAAGTAGACCATAATGTGTTTATTGTTAAGTGCGTTGGAAGTGTTCTGATTGGAAAGGATATTCAAATGAGTGGCAGGTTTGAAAACGATCAATGAAATTCAACGAACTAGCCCTGTCCTCTTTGTGGCCCAGTTAGAAGAAGAACTGCATGTTTAGTTTTGTGAGGTATATGTAGACAAGCAAGAGAAAATTTCATTTTCGAAGACAGATAATCCAAGAACGATCGTCCCACTGAACTGAAAAGCTTGTTTAGCAAACGAGGACATAAATATAACCAGATTATGTTCCCATGTACATTTATTTTGCATTTAAGAGAGAGAGAGAGAGAGAGAGAGAGAGGAAGAGAGAGAGAGAGAGAGAGAGGAGAGAGAGAGAGAGAGAAAGTAATAATAACATCATTACATCCACAGTTCCATCTAACAAGAACAACAAACATACTGGATTTAATTCTTATCTTTTTCATCTTTACACTTCTCATACATTCCAGATCACGTGTGTACAAGCGCACTCCCAGCATGTACATGCCGTCAGTCTAATGTTATTTCCTGTCAGTCTGTGAGTCTGTCTCTCTGCGCCTCTCTTTGTGCCAGTCCGGCCGCCTTCTTTCCATTGAGGAAGGGTGTGTAAAGAGGACATAACACCTGTTGCTGTGTGGGTCTTCCCAGGGACGATGAGGGGCAGGACCTGTTCACCAAGCGAGGCAACGAGTTCAAGCTGCCCTACCCTCTGCTGGACCTGGACATGTGCTCCGGCTTCGGCTTCGGCGACGAGGAGCTGGGCCCCAAGTCCAAGTCCACCAAGAGCAAGAAGAAGAGCGGGCCCAAGGACTGCGTGCAGGGCGGCAAGAAACGCAAAGGCGGCGGCGCCACGCCCAGCACGCCCGCCAACTGCCTTCTCAACGGCATCGGCGGCTACGCTCCCCCTTACCCTGCTCTCAACGCCTACGACACGGCAGCAGCAGCGGCGGCGGAGTTCAAACCCAGCGAGTTCCTGTACCCGTACGGGACGAACAGTTACGGGTTCGAGACAGCCGACCTGTATCGGTCGCACGGGTACGGGCCCTTCCCGCCCTCAGTCTACCCGCCCGTGGACTCGTACCGGTTGGACGGTGCCGACAAGCACGGGCTGTCCAACGGGTATTTCCTGGACCACAGACAGTATCAGCCCACGCTGCCCTATGCGGGCAACACATACACGGACGTGGTGGCCTCCTCGGCCAAGTACGGCTATGACGTGCCCAAGTACGGGTTTGACTCTTACAGCCTGGACCTCACGAAGAGGATGGGGTGTGTGGAGGAAGTGGCTCCACCTCCACCACCGCATCCTCCTCATCCTCACCACAGCACGCCTCAGATGGACGCTGGTGACTTGCGGGGTAAGTTCGGCGCCGCGGACTTCCACCCCCACCACCCCCACCCCGCTCCCCATCAGCAGCACAACCGGTACTCTCCGCGCGTCAACGCCACGGGGCTGGAGCCCGTGGACCTGCGCTCCTCTTCCATGTTCGCTTCCAACTCCTTCATGAACACGATAGAGGGCGCCGTGGCCCCCCGTGCATGAGTTCTCTCTTCAAGCCCCTCCCCGCGCCTCCTCCCCCGCCCCCCACCTCCTCCAACCTGCTGGTCAAGGACCCCAAGATGGTGGACAAGGTGGGCGCGATGGGCCTGGCCCCCTTGCCGTCCTCCTCGGGTCCGCTGGGAGGCCTGTCCTCGGCCGATCTGATGCCGGTGATGTCGCTGGGCCACAGCTCCGTCATCAAGAGCACGTCCGGCCTGCACCAGGACGTGGCCCTGCCCCCCACCCTGCCCAACGGCACCTCCCTGCCCATGGCCTCCACCTCCCAGACCCCGCCCCACCACCACCAGGCCAAGAACTGTGACCCCGGGGTCAGCTCCTCTCCTTGGGGTGGGGTCTGTGTCCCCGGGATGACCCCGAATGGAGGAGGGGTGCCCACCCCTAACACCGTCCACAGTTCCCGGGCCAGCAGCACGACCTGGGAGAGGAGGTGGGCCAGGGCGTGGGGTTGAACGGCAGTCA
Source organism: Conus ventricosus (assembly GCA_018398815.1). NCBI lineage: Eukaryota > Metazoa > Mollusca > Gastropoda > Neogastropoda > Conidae > Conus > Conus ventricosus. The sequence continues at coordinate 55,816,897 of CM031607.1, read as the reverse complement.
GGGTCTTCACCAGCATCAGCAACAACAACAACAGCAGCAACAACAGCAGCAACAACAGCAACAACAACAACAGCAACAGCAGCAACAACATGCAGGTCATGCTTGTTCCAGCCCCAAAACTGGAGGGATTCCCGCTTCGGTCATTCAGTCCAGGTCGGTGACTGCATGTCTTCATCAAATAATGCCTTGTTCATTGAGTTCAGTCCATATACTTATTCTCTTTTTTGTCTTTTTAGAAACAAGTTAGAAATCAGTGATCAAGTTAACAACAAAAGTATATAACATTCAGGAAACGTGTTGTTCTAGAAATTAATTTTTCAGATCGTTTGGCAAGAATCTGCGTAATGTTGTTAACCAGAGTTTTTTGTCATTTTAAAATAATACCGACGAGATTTTTCACTTTATTGATGATTTGTTTTGAAGGAAATTAGTTTAAATTACGAATTTTTTTGCTGTCAAACTCCTTCAGCGTTGATTTCTTGTGCACAGTGTGTAAACTTCATATCGGTATTTTAATATCTTTTATGTTTCGAACGATGGCATTTATACAATCATAATTCAAAACTTTCATACCACATCATGATGTTTGTTTGTTGGTTTAGTAAAAACTTGAAGAAACCCATCATTTTGTAGCTATTACATACATAGATAAAAGGATGCCTGCTATGGTCTTGTGAAACATGAACTTTACACCTGCGTGACCTGCGATGTCAAGCTAATGAAAAACCTCGAACTTCCATGACGTGTGGTAAATCTTGTTAAAGATCTTTGAAAGGATGATGTGATGTTAAACTAGGCGGGAGGAAAACACATGGAAATTTCTTTTTTCTTTTTTTCTTTTCTTCCTTTTCCCTTTTTTGCTTTCTAATAATAATAATAATCGCAGATTTTTTTTCCATGATTGATTTTTTTCAATAAGTTCTGCTTCTTCTTCTTGTCTTTCTATAGCATACGGCAACACACAACAAGTCAAAAACATACATCATACACAAAAACGTACCTCATGCACCCAAAGGTAAAGTTGCAGCGAAAGAGAGTTTTCCAGCTGAAACAGTCAGACAAGATAGGTACCATTCTTTCCTTACTGTGAGGCAAACGCGATACCAGCAATGTGCCGCTGCCCTGTGCTTTGGCTGGTGTCTGCTGTTCAACTGGTAATGTCAAAGTCACTTCATCGTATCAGCTCTAATCGTCCATCTGTGGTGTTTTACATTTTGAAAAATCATTCTATGGTCATGTGACAAGTCAGCTGACGTTAAGCTCGCAAAGCGAACGTAACCGTTCGTTCGAGACGACGGCATGCAGATCAAGAATTTTTTTCTTCTTTTTTTTTTTTTTTAGGGAAAGGGGGAGGAGAGAGGTTTTTTTTTTATTTTGCTTGTTTTATTGATTCGGGTTTTTTTTTTTTTTTTTTTTTTGGTTTGGGGGGGGGGGCTTGGGTGGTGGTGGTGGTGGTGGTGTGGGTGTTGTGATGTTTGTTTAAACAACACGTAGTAATGAGGTTTCGTTTTCGTGAGTGAGAATATGGCGTTTCTGTGTTACCAGTCAGAATAAGTTACTAGTTCTTTACTTTTTGTGAACAGGGAACAAAAATAACGGATGAACAGAACTGGAACATATTTCCTTCTTGACTGTCACTCCTCCAGGCCACATTGGTCTTGTTTGTCTGGAAGATGAAGTGGATGTTAAACGGACGGAGGCTGGATTAGAAATTATAGATGGTTTAATAAACTTCGTCACTTTTTTATAAAAAATTTCTGCCTCTTTCATTTGTGAATGTTAAACATCGTGTCGGGGTCTGTGATAAGTTCAGTTTTGTAAACTTTCATGTGATTGGACCACAAAGCCCGCCAGTTCGTTCCTCTCCATCGTACGCCATGTTTGTGACGTGACGTCGGCGAAGTGTGTACAAGAAAACAGGTTCGCAGACGAGGTGTGTGGAAAGTGAACAGTTCTTCTTCCCCATTTCAACACCGGTTCTCTCTTTCCAGCTGCACCTGATAGAGACGTGAATAAAAATCCAAGAAAGACCATGGAATTTTTAAAACAGTTTGATTTTGAAATTAATATCTAGCCCTAGTTACCGCCAAGGACACAGACAAACAGTGTACAGGACAAGAGTGTCTTGCCCCGTACTTTGTTCGTCTGTGTCCTTGGCGGTAACTAACCCCCTCTCTTTCTAAATTTTGCTTCATTTTCCGCCCTCAGTCATTCCGTTTTGAAACTTTGAAATAAAAGCCAGTTAAGCCGAGGTGACGTAACTCGGTTTGTTTGGCTTTCATACCAGGTTTAACTTGTCAAATGGTTCCTGTTCGTCCTAGCGTTTGTTTGACTACATTCAAGATTAAAAATTAAAAAAAGATCCAGCTGCAAAGTGAGGCGACTGCAGGCGGAAATCTAAACAAATCTGAAATAAATGTTAGCGAACCGCCCAGAGAACGTGGACAAACGAGTCACAAGACAAAAACACAACGCGTTTCGACCTAAAGGCTGTGTCAGTCTTGAATAAATGTGGTGGGTTTTTATTTTTTATTTTTTTCCATTTCACCAGTTGTTGCTGTGTAGATGTGTCAGGCACAGTGTAGATGTGTCAGGCACAGTGTAGTGTCAGGCACAGTGTAGATGTGTCAGGCACAGTGTAGATGTGTCAGGCACAGTGTAGATGTGTCAGGCACAGTGTAGATGTGTCAGGCACAGTGTAGATGTGTCAGGCACAGGGCATACGGGCAAGTTCGGAGCATCCTTTTCTGCAGATATGTCCTTGTTTGTCCTGTATACTCTGAGTTGACATTTCCGCGAGGCGATTTGGTGTCGTAAGCAGCATTCATTTTGGTGTTATGTATGTATAATTCATTTCATCATGGGAGAAAGACTAACCCAACGTGTTCGTTATTTACAGTTTGAACTTGGTTGTCATGCCCCTTAATGATGACCTGCACATTTTCAGAACGTGCGACAAGCAGCTGGGTGGCATCCCTGTACCAGTCGTCAAAACCTCAGCCAACTGGTTCCAGCACTTCAACAACAACAACAATAACAACAACAACAACAACCACAGCACAAACAACAACAACACCCTCCCCCACCTGCAAATGAACGGGGCGGAGAGGGAGTGGGGGCTGCACCAGGATTACTTGTTTACAGGCAAACCGTTCCGCAGTCACCTGACAGACGGCTATCAACACGTCAAGGTCAGCTGGCTTACATTGGGCTCCAGGCAAAACTCTAGTTTAGGGGCCCCCTATTTTTTTTTTTTTTTTTTTTTTTTTTTCGCTGGTTTTCACTGTTTAGTCATCTCTAAGTTCATCGCTTAGCACACGGTGACAAATGCTTTATTAAAAACTGTTGTTTCTCAATTGTTTTCTTTAAGATTGCGAATACCCTTTGTCAGTTTTTAGTGTCTTCTTTTTTCTTTTTGTTTGTTTGTTTTGTTTTGTTTGTCTAGTTCAGTGCCGTATTTCTGCATAGAATAGCCTTAATGGAGCGGCGATCTAAACTGTGTTGACTTCTGAATATCACGAGCCACGCACCTTATACCTCACCTCACAAAAACTTAGTGGAATTTCAGTGGACTGAAGCTGGAGTTCCAGCGTCCTATGATTAAACGAATCGAATTTTGCGCAGAAAACAAACAACCAAGCCGGGAGTAATCACTTCTCCTTGTTAGAATTACAGTGTAGATCACTTCAGACTTTTTCATATTCGTTTCCATAATTATGTGATTTGCATTTGATTTGGATTCATTGTATGTCATGTATGTATGTATCTATTTAAATAGGTACTTATGTATTTATTCATTTATTTAGTTAGTTATATTTTTTATTAGTGAAAGACTGATGAAGACAAGAAGGGATGAACAGAAGGCTGCTTGAGCAGAGGAGTAGAGGAGTGGATGAAAAAATGGGCGAAGACAGAAAAAGAAGTTGAAGAAGAGAGAGAGAGAGAGAGAGAGAGAGAGAGAGAGAGAGAGAGAGAGAGAGAGAGAGGGAGGGAGGGAGGGAGGGAGAGAGACAGACAGACAGACAGAGACAGGGAGGGAGAGAGGAAGGGACGGAGGGAAAGAACACTTAAGTAAAAGAGTTGTAAAGAAAATAACAGATATATATATATATATATATATATATATATATATATATAGAGAGAGAGAGAGAGAGAGAGAGAGAGAGAGAGAGAGAGAAAGGACTGACACGCACGCACACACACACACACACACACACACACACACACACACACACACACACCACACGCACGCACACACCGACACCACGCACACACACACACACACACACACACACACACACACACACACACACACACACACACACACATCACACACACACACACACACACACACACACACACACACACACACACACACACACACTCCACACACACACACACACACACACACACACACACAAAGAGAGAGAGAGAGAGAGAGAGAGAGAGAGAGAGAGAGAGAGAGAGAGAGGAGAGAGAGAGAGATCTTTTGAAAGATGAGTTGGCTGACGGGTTCGTCGTTTGGTTGACTAACCGACTGATTGACTGCTGAACTAACTGATGAATTAGTTGTCTGATTCACTGGTTGACTGGCTCTTTTGGCTGACTGATCGACTGACCTACTGACTGACCAGACGTGTGATCCATTCTGATTCATTTGATGTCTGTACGTTCAACAGGTGGACGCCCTGTAACACCGCCACCATCCCTGTCACGTGATGGGCCCGCCGTACCACAGACAGACAGGAAGACAGACACTGTGAACAGATGGAGAAGACACACACTGAGAACAGACAGAGAAGACAGACACACCACTTTGTCTGTCCACGTAGAGTGACCCCCGAGTCTTTCTCACAGAGCAAAGACCTCTCCTTCCTGACGTCTCGGACCTTGGCGAGTGTCTGGAGATCAACACCGCGTGGCTCTGACCTCTCCCAATACTCAGGCTCCTTTTCCTCACATCATTTCTCCGTTTCGCCAGCAGTGACCACCCCCCTCCCCCGCCCTCCTTCCCCACCCGCCACCCTTACTCTCCTTCTACTTCTCCTCTCTCTCTCCCGAATTCTTGAGGATTCTTCGGCAAATGAAACTAACTGCGGCGTTACTGAAACACGACAAAAAAGCAGAAGAGCACACAAAACAAAGTGTGAAGTAACGACGATTTAATGCACGACACAAAACAGGACAAGAAATTTTCGGCAAAATGCCTTCCTCAGCGACAAAAAAATACAGACATAAACATGCACAATACTCCCCTTGTGAAGCCAAAGTGGTGAATGAAAGTGGTGAGGATTCTTCGTTGGTTCTCCTCCTGGTCGTCTGAGTGTGAAGCTTCAGAGAACTGCAGGAATCCTGCTGCCTTTGATGCTGCAAAGGAGACGACCAAGTTGTGCGTAGCATAGAAGACCATGTGATCTCCAAAACTCGTGTCCGGCGGTGCTCTTCACTTGACCACTCGGCTTGACCCGAACGGGGGTTGGAAGGGGCGTGGGAGGTGGGTGTGAGGCTAGATTTGTAGTAGTGTGAGGGTCAGTATTGCGGCAGGGGTCTATTGCGGCAGTGAGGTCAGTATTGCGATGGCAATGCGCATAACTCGTTCTGATCTCCCAACTTGCTGAACGTGGTGCTTCTGAACGGTTACTTTGGTGTTCTTTGACCCAGTTCTTGTTGTTTATCCGCGAGGTTGAAAATATGTTTTCTCTTTTTGCTTTTTTTTTTTTTTTTTGTTTTTTTTTTTTGGGGGGGGGGTCATTATTTCCTTTACCATTAGTCGTCTTTCGTCCTTGCTCTCTTCTCTCTCTCTATCTCTTTCTCTCTACTGTCTCTCCAATCTCGTTCTCCTCGTCTCTTCCTTCTCTCTCTCGCTTATCCCCGCTGAGCGCCTACTGTGCCTTTGCGTACATTTAAAAAAGTACGTCCAGTTGTCTTTTCTTTTTATCTGTTCGCTTGGTCTATTCGTGTTTATCGTCAGCACAGTTAAAAGTACTTATATCATTGCATTTCCCTGATATTCGTGACTTTACTTAACTCAGCGCTTTCCCTATACGCTGTGCATTTTCTATAACATCAGTGCAATGTTTCCTCTTTACTAGCATTTTTCATTTTCTTATAACAGGCAGTGGGATTCATTAGCAGTGTCATTTCCATATAACAGCAATGCATTTTCGATTACAGCAGTGCATTTCCCTCATAACGCGTGCATTTCCCTCATACCAGTGCTTTCCCTCTACTCAGCGCATTTCCTTTCCACCGCAGGCATTTCCCTTTAACAAACACATTATAACCGCAGTGCATTTTCTCCTATAACAGCGTGCTTTTCTATAACAGCAGTGCATTTCTCTATACAGCAGTGCATTCACTATAACCCCAGTGATTTCCTATAACAGGGGTGCATTTCATTATAACATCAGTGCATTTCCCTATAACAGCAGTGCATTTATAACGCAGGCATTTCCCTATAACAGCGGTGCATTTCTCTATAACAGTAGTGCAACTTCACTATTTCAGCAGTGCATTCCATACAGCGTGCATAAACCGCAGTGCATTTCTCTATAACAGCAGTGCATTTACTATAACCAAAAGCTGCATTTCCTATAACAGCAGTGCATTATAACCGCACGTGCATTTCTCTATAACAGCAGTGATTTACTAAACGCAGTGCATTTCCTATAACAGCAGTGCATTATAACCGCAGTGCATTTCCCTATAACAGCAGTGCATTATAACCGCAGTGCATTTCCCTTATAAACAGCAGCATTTCCTATAACAGCAGTGCATTTCACATATAACATCAGCATCATTATAACGCAGGCATTATACCTCCAGTGCATTTCCTAAACAGCAGTGCATTTCACTATAACAGTAGTGCATTTCCCTATAACAGCAGTGCATTTCCTATAACAGTGGGCATTTCCCTATAACAGCAGTGCATTTCACTATAACAGCAGTGCATTTCCCTATAACAGCAGTGCATTCTATAACCGCATGGCATTTCCCTATAACAGCAGTGCATTTCACTAAAAACAGAGTGCATTTCCCTATAACACAGCATTATACCATTTCCCTATAAAGCAGTGCATTTCCTATAACAGCAGTGCATTTCCTATAACAGCAGTGCATTTCCCTATAACAGTAGTGCATTTCCCTATAACAGCAGTGCATTTCCCTATAACAGCAGTGCATTTCCCTATAACAGCAGTGCATTTCCCTATAACAGCAGTGCATTTCCCATAACAGCAGTGCATTTCCCTATAACAGCAGTGCATTTCTGTCAGCTCATTGTTCAATCTTCAGTCTGTGGGACATTAAGGGGGATATGGGGTGGGCGAATTAGAGGGTGGATATAGGGTGGGCGGAACGCACAGGGGGGGGGTGTGGGAGGGAAACGAGAGGAGATGGAGAGTCTAGCTGAACTCCAGGTTAAGATGAAATGAACTCAAATGCACAAAACGCTTTGATGATCTCTAATATTTCAAGAAAGACACATCGTTGTTGGTGATTTTGCTCCACAGCTAAGTTGTGACTCCAGCGAGTGCGTTGACACTGTCGACCAAAGCAGGTGCGCGACAAGCAACGCTTTCTGCTCTACGCTGCCTCGTTTACGTCCGTGCTTCGGCACCATGGGAGTCAGCAGCCAGCGGATCACGTGACTGATCTCAACTGACTTGATTGACCAGGATGGACATGAATGACTTTTAAACCAGAAACAAACGGACACTTCTCTGAGGAAAGACTGCAAAAAGCAGGTTCTTGTTCTGTACGTTGTACCAGAAACAAAAGGACACTTCTCCGAGGAAGGACTGCAAAAAGCAGGTTCTTGTTCTGTACGTTGGGTGTCACTCCATCGCTGCATGACTCGTTCGCCGACTTTGGGATGAAAAGACTGGCCCTAAAGGTTCTTGTTCTGTATATACCATGACTGCTACCTGACAAAGGCGAAGTGACTTGTTCCTTTCCACAAGAGAATATTATTTAATCTCTCTCACAGCCCCCATCTTCCTACTCCAACTTACCCCAACCCCCAAAAGTCAGAGACCTTCACAAGGACTAAGAAAAAAAAAACACAAACTTTTACCTGAGTTTGAAATAAAAAGATGATATAAACTAATCATGTCAGTGCCATCTTAATAAAAAAAAAAAACTAGTTTCCATTTTGGACTTGTGGATTTGCTGGTGATGAAATGGTGACAACAATCCTATTGGTGATGCCAGCTCTCGAACGGTCAGCGTGTGTCTCTCTCTCATTTTTTCAGGAACTGGTAACTGCAATTCTAGCTGGAAATTCCGTTGAGTGTCGGGATGATCTCTTGAAATGTGTTCTTGCTTTGTACAGAGCGTTGTGAAATGAATTATAAAAAAAGACCCTTAGACGTGGGGTCATCATGACTATTGCAGTCAACATGCAAGTGTTTTTTTTATAGTTGTGGTGTGTGTGTGTGTGTGTGTGTGTGTGTGTGTGTGTGTGTGTGTGTGTGTGTGTGTCTGTAGGGAAGAATGCGAGTGGATGAATGAAGTCTGTTTGCCTGGTCTAATATGAGAGTTTGTTTATATATTTAACTGTATCACCCATGATATCATTTTTCTTAATGCAAAGTACAGGGAGTACATTCTGTGTGTCTCAATGCGCGCGCGCGCGCGCGCGCGCGCACGCGCGCGCGTGTGTGTGTTGTGTGTGTGTGTGTGTGTGTGGTGTGTGTGTGTTGTGTGTGTTGAACATGCGAGATCTTTTTTAATAAAAATACTAAGATGGATATCATTTGTATGTTTACATTATCCTCAACCAGCTCTCCTTTCAAAGAGTGCGATATAATTTCCAAGCGAACTGATTAAGCAAACAAGCAGTCGAATAAATACATTAAATGATGAAACAAAAAACAGCTGACTTACTCGCTGATAAAATAAATGAATGAATAAGCAAAAGAATGACCAAATAAATAAAGAAATAAAGACACGAATGAACAGCTAAATAGATGAACAGTAGAAATACACAACTGTTCGGAGTTGTCGTTCTTCACCTCTGAAGTTCCTCAACATGATGTCCATTGGTTTCTCAAAGATCATTAATAATTAGCCTGAAATTTGAACACGCAGTCGGTAATTATGTCTTCATCCTGTACTCTTGTAAGCATGCTATGGTTCGATGATCGGATGTTTGGGGGGGAATGAATGTTTGTTGGTCGTACAACTCAGGTGGTTTATTCATTTTGTTTGTTTATTTCGTTTTGCTTGTTTGTTGT
>CM031607.1:55787661-55800161 GCA_018398815.1 Conus ventricosus | reverse complement strand
CAAGATTAAGACGAGTTTTGATCCGCTCTCTTCTCTCTCTCTCTCTCCTCTCTCTCTTCTCTCTCTCTCTCTCTCTCTCTCTCTCTCTCTCTCCTCTGTCTCTCTGTGTGCGCGTGTGTGTGTATGCTTTGTCTTCCGCCTCTGTTGTGTGTGTGTGTGTGTGTGTGTGTGTGTGTGTGTGTGTGTGTGTGTGTGTGTGACCGCTTGACACATATATAAAAGGTAAACAATGAACAAGTAGGGTAAGTCTTACTCCCATGGTGAAAGAAATACACGCCCATAACACTAAATGAATGCTGCCTACGACACCGAATCACCTGGAAGAAACGTCAACACAGAGCACACAACACAAACAGAACACCCCCTTTCTTTACAAATAAAAACAGCAAAAATGAAAATGATATTTATGATGGAGATAGCATTAATAATATCAATTTGATAATCATAATAATGATGATGATGATATTATTATTAATAATAATAATAATATAATAATAATAATAATAATAATAATAATACAACAACAATAATAATAATAATATAAATAATATTAATAATGATAATGATTTTTTTTTTACAAAACTATAGCAAATAAACTTATGTAGAATAACGTTTATTAACAAACAACCCAAAATGTATAGCTCTTTCAGAAACTGAAAATGTATTGATTACTTCAATGAATGAAGAATACGGTAGTTAATTATGCAGAAGCCCTAACATAGCCAAAAGGTGATTAAGTAAGATATACCAAAAGGTGGTAGGGAGGAGGACGAAGGTGGGTGAGAAGAATGGGGTGGGTGATGGGGGGGGGGGGGGGGGAGGTAGCAGTAAATAGAAACTTCAAAACAAAACAGACCCAAAAGAAAAGTTGGTAACTGAGAAAAAATAAACTTCAGAAGCATAAGTTATAAGACAACAACAACAACAACAGCAGCAACAACAAAGAAAACCCAGAGAAACTCAAACCAATAGCATCATCGTCTAGTCCGTACCGCATCAAAACAGACTGCAGGTTTAAAAACAAAACAGTGGAAAACATTCATTCATCCTTTTTGCACGATTTCTGAATTAGATGTTTCATGTAAATAACTCAGCAAACTTGGATCGATTTTCAACTATGGTTATTAATTATGCATTAGCGACAGAAGAAAACGTTTCGTCGATAACGAAGTCAATCTTTTTGTTAGCAAATAGTGTAATTTCATCGCTGTTTCTGCAAAATGTTGTGTCGCCGTTATGGTCACAGTATGTTGTGTGATACAAAACAAAAGGTAAATCACTGTGAATGCTCGACAAGTGAAAATATTTGTTTGTTAATGAATATCATGCGGTGTGTATATGGGCCAGTGGCTGAAATACAATAAACTATTCGAACTTTGAAAAAAAAAAATACAGTCAGTATCTGCAAGCAATCTCACAAATCTGTCAGCTTTATTTAATCACTTTTTGGTACTTTGTACATATTTTGTGAACTTTTTTTTTTTGGTATGTTTTATGTCAGTTTTCTACACACACACACACACACACAACACACACACACACACACACACACACACACACACACAGATTCAAGATTCAAAGATTTTAATCCTGTGACCCCTTTTGGGGCACGGAGGACTTGAAACAAATCAAACAAATATAAATGAAACAAATCAAACATCCAACAATGTTCTCTATAATTAACACGCTGAACATAATGTTACACAATTTTACTAAATTTTAGAAACTTCGCTAAGTTTAGTAACACTTTTTTTTACAACCATAGATCTAGAGCAAATGACCATAGTTAAATACGGACTTTATCCATGTATATTTTCTTGGTATAAACTTATTTCTAATGTCGTTATATTTGGTGCATTTCATTACAAAATGAAATTCATCACCAAGGTCATTCTTGTCGCAGTCCCAACAGAATCGTTCACCGTGAGGTATTCGAAATCGCCTGCCGATTTCTATCACGAGTTTATGGTTACCACAGCGGAACTGAATTAGTGGGAGTATATAAACATCAGGCAACATTTCAATATATTTTTCACGGCAAAACACACACACGCACGCACGCACGCACGCACGCACGCACGCACGCACGCACGCACACACACACACACACACACACACACACACAACACACAACACAACATTCAAATAGCTGAAAAAAAGGACCCCACACCCCACACACCCTCCCTTTTTTTTCTATTTAATGAAAACATCCAATGCCAATCATTTGAACGCTTTAGGATCTGCGTGAACTTTCTCAGCTATTCAAGCGGGTAATCGGTGCGAACAAATACGTTCTTCGTGCTTATTTGTGTTCGTTTCTGGCGAAGACAAATGTGGGTCAAGGTCCCGCTCGATGACTCTCGTTTTCCTAGAAACGACATTAAAACGTCCGCAGAAGTGCGTGTGTTTTTCGCGGAAATGTGACATTCCTTGGCCGCACGTATTTACATGCTACAGAAAACCCGTGTTTCATGAGATGGATTTCAGCTGTTCATGATTTAAAACAAATTCCAAAGAAACTGAAATGAGACCGGCATTTTCCATTGTTCACGAAAGATGTATGTGTCAAATCTTTCATCTAACGACCTTGATCTTGAGTCAATGTCAAAGAAACAACAGTCAGGTTCAAGAGATATGTGCATAGTAATATAGGGTTGCTGCCCTGTATGTGGCCTGGCCCACATCTTTTGAACATTTTCTGTATTTTTTAGTTTAATATTTGTTCATTCATCTTTCTGCACACTTTTACCTCCAGTTGATCCCCCCCCCCCCCCCCCCCCCCCTACTCTTAACCTCATCTCTGTCTGTCTGTCTGTCTGTCTCTCTCTCTCTCTCTCTCTCTCTCTCTCTCCTTTTTATCTGTACCTTTATTTATGTTATTTTTATTTTCTTAAATACAACTTATTGTATTGTTCACTGGCACTTTGGCTGATCGGTTTTTCTGCAATGCTTTATTTTTATTCATTTTTAATTTAAATTTATCTTTTCTATCTCCTTTAACCCATTTCTTCCCCTGCACGCTTCATGCGTGCATTCACACAAGTCAAGTTATTTTGATAGCAAAATAATGAACTGCATCGGTTTTGGTTTTAAGACATTGCAAGTACAGTTGCCTACCCTTGTTCAACTGATTTTTTCATTCCAGCCATGAATTCGTTTTGACAGTGGAGTCATTCGTGAGCAACAGGGAAAAGATGGCCACAAAATCTGGAGATGAAAGTCTGTGACTGTCATTTGATTTGTAAAGCCATTAGTGACTTGATTATTACATTATTGATAGTTCAATGTCAATGGAGAAACCTGTAAGAAATGATTTTTGTGGCAGTGACAGTTTCCATGCAACGTCGAACGGAAATAAAACATTACCTCCATGCTCGCTTCAGGCGTGCATGGGAACGAGAGGATTGTGGACTCTCGCTGATCCGACAGGATACATTGTTCAGTTTGAACCAGATACTGGTGCTCGTATGAGACAGAATTATGGCCATTTGGGTCTTGGAGGGACAGTGGTCATGGATTTGATGTCTGAGCTTCCCAAGCATCCGCACCACTTGACATTTGACTTCTTTTTTTTTTTTACATCACTGCCTCTGCTGACTGAGTTAGCTGCCAATGGATCTGGGGCAACTGGAATCATCAGGAGAAGCAGAGTGGGCAACAGTCTACTTAGAGATGCAGCTCAATTCGCAAAAGAACCCAGAGGAACTCTTCACTTCCAACATGACAGGCGCAGTAATGTGCTGGTGGTGCCATGGAATGACAACAATGTGGTGACCATCGCAACAAACAGAAATCATGTCATGCCACTCGCCCAAGTTCGACGATGGTCAGCAGCACAACGCCAGTTTGTCAACATTCAACGGCCACATTTTGTCAGGATCTACAACAGAACAATGGGAGGAGTCAACAGGGCAGGCCAGAATATAACAGGTATCGCATTTCCATGCGAACAAAGCAGTGGTGGTGGCCGCGTTTCGTCCATACAGTGGAGATTGCCATGCAGAATGGTTGGTTGTTGTTCAGTACGCCTGCTTATGACGCTGAACCTCTGGATCTCCTTTCCTTCAGGAGGCGTGACGTGAAGGTCTACCTGATGCGACATGTTGCCGTTGCCTTGCCAAGAGACCCTGCTCAACAAGCCCTTCCTGCTGTCCAAACAATGCCAAACGAAGTTCGGTTTGATGGTATTGACACTTTGCAGTTGCTTCATCCACAACAAAGAACACTCAGAAAATGTGCCTCAAAGCAGAGTTGGTGTGCACAACCAGTGCTTCGATGCCTTCCACAGCATGCAGTAGTGTCCGTTTATTTGAAAGCCACTGAACAGCCAATTTTTGCATCACTGTGTGTGAGGGTGTTGTTTGTGTGTGTGTGTGTGTGTGTGTGTGTGTGTGTGTGTGTGTGTGTGTGTGTGTGTGTGTGTGTGTGTTCGTGTGTGCGTGCGCGTGCGTGCGTGTGTGTCTGTTGTATGCACGTGTGCACATGAGAAAAGTAATAGATTTGCTTAACTGCCTAACTAACAAACGATTTTCATACTGGATTTGTCTGCACTAGGACTAAAGCGCTTATTTTCATTTTGATTTACTTTATTGTTTACCAATCATTTATTCTTAGAAAACAATGACAGAGTGTTAATACATAAAAGAGAGGACGTTGTTGAACAAAATATGTGCTTTTTTTTCGTGTGTAAAATGTACATTCTGGTATGGACAGAACATGTATGGTCTTGTTCCCATGCACGCTTGAAGCGTGCAATGTAAGCGTGCAATGTGAAAATCACTTCACGTTCCCTGGCATTGCCATGCACGCTTCAGACGTGCGTCTTGAAAAACTCGCTCAGAATTTTTTTCCCGTGTTTTATGCAAATATCCATGGTACTGGACTTATAATCACATGCAAAAACTAAAAACATCACAAAAATTTCAATAATGATTTTCTTGGGAGGAAATGCGTCAATTCTTTCACCAACTTTTCTTCACCTTTTCCTTCTTTTCCTCTTACATTCTCTTCTTCCTCCACCCTTCCCAATTCTTTGCCTTTTTTTTCCTCTTCTTTTCCTTTTCTACCTCTATCAGCACTCTTCCAACTTTCAGAATGATAATGCATTACTGTTCTTTCCCTCATTTTTCCACTCTTCTCTGTAAGTATGACCGGCTGGTCTTTTCGATGGTTTTCATGAGTTTTTCTATTGCATCTCTCTTCTCTCTCTCTCTCTCTCTCTCTCTCCTCTCTCTCTCTCTCTCTCTCTCTCTCTCTCTCTCTCTCTCTCTCTCTTCTCCATTGTTTTTACGCTGACAAGATTTCCATCAAAAGTTTAACACGAAACGACAAACTCCTCACAATAGCTGAACTTTTTCCCTCTCTCCTATCTGTTGTAAGTCGAAGGTCTGTCTGTCTGTTAATCCCCCATAGGGCATAGTGCCTGACAGTAGCAGGGAATCATGGAACCAAACCGAACTCCCAGAGTCTCTGAGATTTTGCGAGATCATGTTTTCTGGTCTGTTGAGCAGCCGGAAGTTGGCTGGCACCACGTGACAAATCACAGCCCGAGCAGATATCCAATCATGTTCCTTGGACACGGTTATTTCCTGCTTGTCTTTCACTTCCGGGAACGTCCTCTGACCTTCGACCTCTTTTTCAGTGTGGAGGTGTGTCAGCCATGTTTGTCACTTTTCTTCTTCCTCTTCCGTTCTGCTGGATTGGAACTCCTGTGCATGCTCTCTCTCTCTCTCTCTCTCTCTCTCTCTCTCTCTCTCTCTCTCTCTCTCTCTCTCTCTCTCTCTCTCTCTCTCTTGTGTGTGTGTGTTTGTGTGTGTGTGTGTGTGTGTGTGTGTGTGTGTGTGTGTGTGTGTGTGTGAAGAGAGAGAGCACAAAAAAACTGAAATATTGAGCACGGTAGCGTGCCAGCGATCTGAAACCAACAGAATGTATTACAGTCTGAAGGCAATATGATGAAGCAGCATGTTCACAACCTGATGGCTGTTTGACTAGTGGTTGAGGGCAGTGTAGGTACAGCTTGAATGCAGCAGAACAACAGCCTGTGTGCCGTAAACCAGAGCCGAAGAACTTGACACACATAGCCTAAAGACTGTGGCCACAACCTGACAGCAATGAGCGTACAGTCTGAAGCAGTGGAACTACATCCTGAAGCTATTACAACTTAAACCAGAACGCGGTATCATTATTGCCAAAAATCAGTCTATCCATATCGTGGGGTCAGTGAAATTACAACCTAACGGCTATATCTCAAGTCTGCGGGCAATATACTTACAGCCTGACAGCAATAGCTGAAGTCTGCGGGCAGTTACTTACAGCCTGACGCAATAGCTGAAGTCTGCGGGCAGTATAATTACGGCCCGACTGCAATATCTCAAACCCGAAGGCTGTATAATTACAGCCTGACAGCATATATCTCAAACTGAAGGCTGTATAATTACATCCTGACAGAATTATCTTCAGTCTGCGGGCAGTTGGTTTTCAGCCTGACCGCAACATTTTAAGTCGCGGGCCGTATAAAATTAATTTTACGGCAATATCCAAATCTGGGCAGTATAATTCGTTTTTGACGGCAATATCCCAAACCTAAGGCTGTATAATCACTCCTGCGCAGTAGCCCCAAATCGCGGGCATATAATTTCAGTCGACAGCTAGACTCAAATCTGCGGGGATTAAAATTCGCCTGACGGTAAAATCGCAAGCCCCGCGGGCTGTATAATTTCCCGTCAGCAAAATCTGAAGACGAGGACAGTAAATTAAAAACCCCGACGCAATATCTTGTCTGCGGGAGAAATTACAGCCTAACGGCAATTCTAAGTCGCGGGGGTTTAAAAAAACGGCCGACAGCAATATTCAAGTCGCGGGAATACAATTACAGCCCGACGGGAAAATCTCAAGTTGCGACGTATTATATATAATAATTACAGTCTGACAGCTAGACAGAAAAATTTTTTCCTCTCCACACTTTGTTTTGTTCCCTTTATACCCTTCCTGGCGCTTTGGGGGTGTGTTGGGGTTCTTTTTTTTGAACCCTTTACGGTGGGGAAAAACCCCAGAATTATGGACTTTTGGGTGTCCATTTTTACACCAAGGCACAGAACCCCAAAACACCGGTTCCCTGATGAAGATCCCCCCCGACGAAAGGCCTAGGAGCAGGGAATAAAATAAATGTGCCTTCGGAAAAAGATTTTGATGGTTCCCTCAGGGCAGGAAGGGCTTTATAGTTATAATTTATTCCCCATTTTCTTCTCTTTAATTTTTTTTTTTTTTCCTTGCCAAGTCTTTTTATAAAAAACTGAAGAATTGTTAACCTGCATTGTTTTCCCCACTATTTAAATTTTTCAGCATTTATTGTTTGGGCAACGTGGGAGATTGCATCTCTTAAGAACCCAATAAAGGGGTTTTGTTCGGTACAATTCTTAGCCACTCACAATGCTTGGGTTATTGAAAAAGGGACCACTCAGACTGTTCCATATTTTGACCTCCCCCTTTATCCCTTAAAGGATCCTCAGTGGTCAAAGATTGTCCCTTACATTTTTACTGTTTGAATAAAGCTTTTTTTTTTTTCAGCAACTTTTTTCCCCTCCACCCTTTGTTTTGTTCCATTTTTCTACCCTTCGTGGGGTGCTTTGGGGGTGCTGTTTGGATTCTTTTTTTGAAAACCCCTTTACTGTTTGAAACACCACAGAAATTTTGGACTGTGGGTGCTCTATTGACACCAAGAGCACAGAACAATCCCTTTTTTCTCCCTATGATCCGACCAGCGGGACGAAAGGCCTAGGAGAGGCAATACAAAAAATGCCTTCAGAGAGATTTTGTGGTTCCCCCGGCAGCTGTGAAGGGGTTCTATGGTTATATATATTCCCCATTTTCTTCATTTCAAATTTTTTTTTTTTAATTCTTTGCCAAATCATTTCTATAAAAGACCGAAGAATTGTTAACCCCTTGTTTTCCCCCACTATTAAATTGTTCGCATTCTATTTTTTGGGCAATCGGGGAGATTGCATCTCTTAAAAATCCAATAAAGGGTTTTTTGTAAAAATTTTTAAACCATCACAATGCTTGGGTTATTGAAAAGCAGAGCTGACCACTCAGACGTTCCAATCTTTTGACCCCCTTGCTCCCTTGAATGGTCCCCCAAGCTAGGCCAAAGTTGTCCCCCTTTCATTTTTACTGTTTTAATAATGCTTTTTTTTTTTCAGCAACTTTTTTTCCCCCCACACCTTTGTTTTGTTCCATTTTATACCCTTTGCTGGCTGCTTTGGGGGGGCTGTTGGATTCTTTTTTTTTAACCCTTGCGGTGAGAACACCACAGAATTATGGGCGTGGTGTGTCTCTATTTGACACCAAGAGCCAGACCAATCAGCCCTGTTCCTGATGAGTCCGATCCACCGACGAAAGGCCCAGGAGCAGGCAATACAAATAAATTGCCTTCGAAGAGATTATGATGGTTCCCCCGGGAGCTGTGAAGGGCTTTCAAGTTATAAATATTCCCCCTTTTCTTTTATCTTCAATTTTTTTTAACCTTGCCAAGTCATTACTATAACGCTAAATTTTTAAACCCGCACTTGTTTTCCCCCCCTACTTAAGGGTTTAGCATTCTATTGTTTGGGCAAATTTAGTGGGAATTGCTCCTTAAGAGACCAAATAAAGGGTTGTTTGTACAATTCTTAGCCATCACAATGCTTGGGTTATGAACCAGAGCTGACCCCTCAGACTGTTCCATACTTTTGACCCCCCCTTGCATCCCTTGAATGGATCCCAAGCATGGCTCAAAAAATTGTCCCTTCATTTTTTACTGTTTGAAAATGCTTTTGTTTTTTTGCAACTTTTTTCCTCTCCACCTTTTTTTTTGTTCCATTTTTATCCCCTTTGTGTGCTTTGGGGGGGTGTTTTTGGGTTCTTTTTTTGAACCTTGACGGTGAGAAAACCAAGAAATTATGGACTGTGGTGTGTTCTTTTGACACCCGAGCACAGACACAATCAGCCTGTCCCCCTGATGGTCCCATCAAGGGGACGAAAAAGGCCTAGGGAGGCAAACAAAAAAAATGTGCCTTTGAGGAGATTATGATGGTTCCCTCGGGGCCCCCAGTGAAGGGCTTTCATGGTTATAATTATTCCCCCTTTTCTTCCTTTAAATTTTTTTTTTAAAATTTCTTTGCCCCTCTTCTTAAAAAACTTTTTAAC
The DNA here is from genome assembly GCA_018398815.1 of Conus ventricosus. Taxonomy (NCBI): domain Eukaryota; kingdom Metazoa; phylum Mollusca; class Gastropoda; order Neogastropoda; family Conidae; genus Conus; species Conus ventricosus. The sequence continues at coordinate 55,790,978 of CM031607.1, read as the reverse complement.
CTGCCTTGTTTTCCCCCCTACTTAATTGTTCAGTTTTTTATTGTTTGGTCAACCAGTGGAATTGATTTTAAGAGATCCCAAAGTAAAGGTTGTTTGTACAATTCTTTGCCACTCACAATGCTTGGGTTATTGAAAGCAGAGCTGACCCCTCAGAGTTCCTATCTTTTGACCTCCCCTTTCATCCTTTAATGGACCTCAAGCATAGGCTCAAAGATTGTCCCTTACATTTTTTACTGTTGAATAATGCTTTAGTTTTTCAGCAACTTTTTTTCCCCTCCCCACCTTTGTTTTGTTCCATTTTACTCCCTTTGCTGGTGCTTTGGGGGGGCGTTTGGGTTTTTTTTTGAACCCTTGACGGTGAAAACCCACGGGAATTATGGACTGTGGGGGTCTTATTTGACACCCAAAACACAGACACAACGCCCTGTCTCCTGATGAGTCCGATCCAGCCGACGAAAGGCCTAGGAGCGGGAATACAAATAAATGGCCTTTGAGAGAGATTATGATGGGTTCCCCCAGGCAGCTATGAAGGGGTTCTCTAGTTTTAATTCCCCCCTTTTTTTTTTATCTTTAATTTTTTTTTAATCCTTGCCCAAACTTACTATAAACGACGAAGAATTGTTAACCCGCACTTGTTTTCCCCCCCCTACTTATTTTCGCATTCTATTGTTTGGGCAAACAGTGGGAGATTGCTCTCTTAAAAGATCCAAGTAAAGGGTTTTTCTGCAATTCTTAGCCCCTCACAATGCTTGGGTTATTGAACAGCAGAGTGACCCCCTCAGACTGTTCCATATCTTTTGACCTCCCTTGCATCCCTTTAATGGTCCCCAAACATAGGCTCAAAATTTTTCCCTTTTCATTTTATACTGTTTGAATAATGCTTTGTTTTTCAGCAATTTTTTCTCCCCACACCTTGTTTTGTTCATTTTACTAACCCCTTGGGTGCTTTTTGGGGGTGCTGTTTGGTTTTTTTTTTGAACCCTTACGGTGAAACACCACGAATTTTGGGCTGTGGTGTTCTCATTTGACACCCCGAGCACAGACCAATCAGCCGTGTCTCCCCGATGAGTCCCATCCCGCGGACGAAGGCCTAGGGCAGGCAAAACAAATAAATGTGCCTTCGAGAGAGATTATGATGGTTCCCCCAGGGCTAGTGAAGGGGCTTCTCATGGGTTTTAAAATATTCCCCCCTTTTTCATCTTTAAATTTTTTTTTAAATCTTTTCCAATTTTTTCTATAACGACTAAGAATTTTTAACCCGCCTTTTTTTCCCCCAAAATTTAAATTTTCGCATTCTATTGTTTGGGGCAATCATGGGAGATTGCTCTCTTAAGAGATCCCAAATAAAGGTTTTCTTACAAATTTTTAGCCACTCACAAAGCTTGGGTTATTTAACAGCAGAGGAAACCCCAACGTTCCCTATCTTTTTACCTCCCTTTCATCTTGAATGGATCCTCAAGCATAGGCTCAAAGATTGTCCTTACATTTTATACTGTTTGAATAATGCTTTTAGTTTTTCAGCAACTTTTTTCTCTCCACACCTTTGTTTTGTTCCATTTTACTACCTTCGCTGGCTGCTTTGGGGGTGCTGTTGGATTCTTTTTTTGAACCCTTGACGGTGAGAACACCACAGAATTATGGACTGTGGTGTGTCTCTATTTGACACCAAGAGCACAGACACAATCAGCCGTGTCTCCCTGATGAGTCCGATCCAGCCGACGAAAGGCCTAGGAGCAGGCAATACAAATAAATGTGCCTTCGAGAGAGATTATGATGGTTCCCTCAGGCAGCTAGTGAAGGGCTTCTCATAGTTATAATATATTCCCCCATTTTCTTCATCTTCAAATTTTTTTTTAAAAATCTTTGCCAAGTCATTACTATAACGACTGAAGAATTGTTAACCTGCACTTGTTTTCCCCCACTACTTAATTGTTCAGCATTATAGACGGCAATATCTCAAGCCTGAGAGCAATGAAACTACGGCCTGAAGGCAATATCCAAACCAAACGGCAGTACAAATACAGCCAGATGGCAATATCTCAAACCTGAGGGCAGTTTATTTACAGCTTGACGGCAATATAGTTACAGCCTGACGGCAATGTCTCAAACCTACACACTATAATTACAGCCTGATGGCAATGCCTCAAACCTGAGGGCTGTATAATTACAGCCTGATGGCAATGCCTCAAACCTGAGGGCTGTATAATTACAGCCTGCTGGCAATATACCTCAAATCTGAGGGCTGTATAATTAAAGCCTGATGGCAATACCTCAAACCCGAGGGCTGTATAATTACAGCCTGACAGCAATTTATAACTACAGCCTGATGGCAATATCTCAAACCAGAGGGCTGTATAATTACAGCCTGACAACAACATAATTACAGCCTGACGGCAATGTCTCAAACCTAAAAGCTATATAATTACAACCTGATGGCAACACCTCAAACCTAAAAGCTGTATAACTACAGCCTGATTGCAACATCTCAAACCTAAAAGCTGTATGATTACAGCCTGACAACAATATAATTACAGCCTAACGGCAATGTCTCAAACTAGAGGGCTGTATAAATCCAGCCTGTCACCAATATAATTACAGCCTGATGGCAATATCATTACAATCTGAATGCACTATAACTGCAGCCTGAAGGCAATGTAACTACAGTATAACTACAGGAGGGCAGTATAATCAAAGCCCAGGAGCAGTGTAACAACAGCCTGATGCCAGCATGTCTAAAGCCTTAGCGCAGTAGAACAGTTGTCTACACGCTGTATAACAGTTCTCTGAAGGCGGAGTAGTTACATATGACTGCTGCTTGAAGCAGTATAACCACAGTCTGAGGACGGTGTACCTAGAGTCTAAGGCAATATTACTGCTGCATCATGTAGATAATTATAACTACAATCTGAAGCAGCATGACTACGGCCTGAAAGCATAATGAATAATCTGAAAGCATGTGACTGCAGCCTGAAGGCAGTATAGCTACTGTCTGAAGGCAGTGTAGCCACAGTGTGAAGGTAATATGACTGCTGCCTAAAAGCATTACGACTACAGCCTAAAGGCGTCATGACTGCCAGCTTGATAGCAGTAAAACGACAGTCTGAAGGCAATATGACTGCAGCTGGCGCTCTGGTGACCAACTCGTTTTTGAGTGAACCAGTATTTTAGGAAGAAGAAGAAGCTTGATAGCAGTTAAAAACTACAGTCTGAAGGCCATATGACTGCCAGCTTGATAGCACTAAAACGACAGTCTGAAGGCGATATGACTGCCAGCTTGATAGCAGTAAAACTATAGTCTGAAGGCGATATGACTGCAG